>CM047583.1:22851045-22862422 GCA_026184515.1 Peronosclerospora sorghi
AATCCGTTTACGTAAAACGGGGTAAACCCCGTAGATGCATGTACCGAATTGTTGATAGCAAATTCAACCATCGGAAGCATCTCACTCCAACTCTTTGGAGAATCCGGACATAAACTCCGGAGAATATCCTCTACAACGCGATTAACGCGTTCCGTCTGACCGTCCGTCTGTGGATGATCCGCAGTGGACATGAGGAGCTTGGTGCCTAGCACCTTAAACAACGCTCCCCAGAACTGTCCCGTAAAACGGGGATCCCGATCCGACACAACGGAATCGGGTAGACCATGCTGTCGAAAGACACGGTCTAGGAACACTTTTGCTGTTCCCTGTCCATCTATGGACTCTGTCACCGCTTCCAGGTGAGCCATCTTGCTCAAACGGTCTACAAAGACCAATATGCCGGTGTTCCCGGCCTTATCCTTCGGAAAATCGAAGATAAAATCCATGTTAATGGATTTCTAACACTCCGTTGGAACCGATAAGCTCGCCAAAGGCGCAGCTGAACTTGCAGAGGGTTTAACCCTCTGACACGTCTCACAGGTGCGTATATATGCACCGACCCACTTATACATATTGGGCCACCAATACAAAGCGCTTAAAGCGCTGTAGGTCTTATCCCGACCTAAATGACCCCCGGTAGGGGCGTCATGTGCCTCAAAGAGGACTCTATACTTCAGTTCGTCATCATGAGGAACAACCACTCGCGGATTATCCTCCGCACTTGTGCTATAATATAGCAAACCGTTACAGTACATGTAACGGTGTAACCGAGCTCTAGCTCGACTTGACAGGGTAGGCTCAGACGAGCCAAGTCCCTTTCCACCCAACGCGCTGATAAGCGCCGTACATTGTGGGTCTTTCCCATACGCCTGGCGTATGAGATCCACCACAGATGTGGTGACGAATGTCGCGTGAGCGAGCTCGTAATCGGGACGACGCGACAACGCGTCTGCAATTACATTCTGTTTACCAGGCTTGTACTTTACCTCAAAGTTGTACTCCGCAAAGAAGGAGAGCGAACGGGCCATCCGTTAGGAGAGATGAGGCGACTTTGTCGCTGTCCGTAAGGACGAGTGGTCTGTATAAACCACGAACGGCTTTGAGACGAGTAGGTGAACCCTAAATTTGACAAGGGCATACTTCATAGCAAGTAGCCCCTTATCATGAACGGGATAATTCCGTTCTGCAGCTTTAAGATGACTCAAACGCGAACACGCCTTCCCTTCATGCATCGTCTGCTTGTAACAAAGCACATCCGATTGCGAAATCGGAGGCGTCGCAGACGACGCGAAATGGTTTCCAAGAATCTGGGAGAGCAATAACGGGGGCTTTTAACAAGCTTCCCTTAACCGCTTCGAAAGTGTTTTGGTGCTTGGTTTCCCAACACCAATCTACGTCCTTCTTAAGAAGGTCTGTCAATTGCTTCGCCATCTCAGCGTAGTTCTCGCTGTACTTGTGGAGATAGTTGGATAATCCTAGCCACTTCCGTAAATCTCTAATATTTACAGGCGAAGGCCACTCCACAATGGCTTTCACCTTCGCGGGATCCGCCCGCTCTCCATCCTTACCGATGAAGCATCCGAGGAGAGGAATTTACTCAGCACTAAAAATACATTTGGATGCGTTCGCATATAACTTATACTCTCGCATACATTCGAGCACAGTCGAAGGTGTATCAGATGCGTCTGAACATCAGACGAGTCGCCTTCCGCACGACTATGAACGAATATATCGTCGAAGTACGTCTGAGCGTAATTTCTATGAGGGAGGAAGAGTTGAGTCACCAAGCGATTGAAAGTCACTGGTGCATTTGAAAGCCCTTGTGGCATAGCAAGCCACTCCCACAGCATGCCACTAGGCGTGCTGACCGCTGTAAGCGGAATATCGGATGCTCGCATCATCACCTGATAATACCCGTCCACCAGATCTAAGGCACTGTACACAATACAGCCCGCCATATTGTTCTGGAGGACATCCTTCCGAGAAATCGGAGTCTGCATGGGTACAGTAGATGCATTCAGTTTGTTGTACGCATGCACAATGCGCCACTTTCCGTTCGGTTTACGAACACAAAAGGTGGGAGATGAGTGGGGAGACTTGCTCTCCCGTACCATCCCTGCCTCTTCTTTCCCCTTGAAGAATGCGTCGATGACGTCGCATTGTTCCTTGGGGAGAGGCCACTGCCTCGTGACGCAGTATTTGGTTCCAGGAACCAAAACAATTTCATGTCGGACTCCCCGATACGGTGGTAACCCCATCGGCGGGTTGTCACTAATGACATCTGCGAATTCCTTTAATAAGGAATGGTAAGGGTCCTCAGGATCCGCGAGGATCTTGAGGCCGCTTCGGGCATTCAATGCATGTTTGGTTTGCACCAAAACCGACTCTTCCGTCGTGGATGAGGAGTTCAACTCCTCTTCCGGACGCAATACGACAACCTCGTCGATCTCACCTGCTTTCACAGCAGTCTCAAACTCGTTGAAGGACATCTCCTCCAACGACAACAGTTCGCCTACCCCAGGCAACCGTTCCAGGCTTACGCCTTCTGTGACAACACCTGTCACACTATTCAGCATCCTGTAGGACTGCTGACTACTGGCCTCGGGACTCATCCCGAGACCCAGATGGGGGGAGTCAATTGCCCCATCTACTGGAAGCGCCACGCGCCTATCCACAGAGGTATCTACCTCTACCACCGGTGACTCGCCGGTCTCACCTATAACGGCGTAATCGGAATCATTTAGACGTGCGAAAGAGACGAACTCCGGGTCTCTTCGCTTGGAAGCGCCTCGCGCTTAACGACAGGGGTCTCTACCCCTACCACTGGAGTTACCACAGGTAACTCACCAGTCTCGCCTATAACGGCGTGGTCGGAATCATTTCCGACGTGCAAAAGAGACGAACTACGGGTCTCTTCGCGTGGAAGCGCCTCGCGCTTAACCACAGGGGTCTCTACCCCTCCCACTGTAGTCGCCTAAGAGGAAACCACCTCTGCCAATGGCGACCCACCATTCTTGCCTATAACGGCGTGGTCGGAATCATTTCCGACGAACTACGGGTCTCTTTGCTTGGAAGCGCCTCGCGCTTAAAAAACCACAGGGGTCTCTACCCCTCCCACTGGAGTCGCCTCAGAGGAATTCACCTCTGCCACTGGCAACTCACCAGTCTCACGGTTAACGGCGTGGGGATTAACCGCCGAATCCCCCTCGTTAAGAACTCTTCCTTAACGTCATTGGGAATGATCATCTCAGACATCCCAATCTCTGGCATCTCACGCCAGAATCGCTTTTGCGATCGAGCAAAGGTGGGTTCATGACTCGCCAATGCTTCACCCGACCGCGGGTGAGTTGAGCCAATGGACTTAGACTTCCAGTCTATCCATGGCTCGTGGCGTTCCAGCCACTTCATGCCCAGAATGGCGTCATACCTCGAGTCCAAATCCAGGACTAGCCAACGTTCTAAGCTGTCGAAGTCTGCAAACTTCAGCTTAAGGTCAATCGAGACCTCTAGGTACAGAAACCTGTACGCCCGTCGCAAGACGGACCGTGACAACGTCACGAGAACGTGCCTCTAGGGTCTCGGCATACAGCCGACTCTTCTCCACAGAAGCCCGTCTGACATAATTGTCAGACGCTCCAGAGTCTATCAAGACTCTCCAAGGCTTATCAAAGCCTTTCACGTCCGCAAGGACTACCAGCAACCCTGGTTGGTACACCAACTCGGTGCTAGAAAGCACCGCTTCCCTCGGGGCTTTGTGCTGTCGTCCCCTACCCTGGGGCTTAACAGCGCTGAGGGGTCCCCCAGTAGGGCGCCCCGCACCTACTGGGAGCCGTCGTTTCCCTACGGCTTGGACAAGGGCTTTTTCCCCACCCTTAGTCCCTTGTAGCGAGTGTCTCGCTGGGGATTTTTCGGACATCTGTTCCGCAGATGATCCATGCTCCCACACAAGAAGCATCTCAGCGGCCCACGTCGCTGCAGCATAGCCAAGAGCTCTGTCTCGAAGCTCTGTGAAAAAGAGTCCGAATGACTCTTAGCGGGAGGTTTCTCTTCCGCTTCGACCTGACTCAGGTCCATGGGTTCGGGACCCACCTTAGAGGAACGGAAGTTCCTCTCGGCGTTAAACGCCATCTTGAATGCCTCTTCCAGGGATTCGGGTCGTCATCGGAACAATTCCGAACGTGCTGGCCCTTCTCTCAGGCCTCCCATGAAGACGTGGATGGACACATCGTACGAATACGCTTTTGCGTACATCCATGCCATCAGGGTCTTCAAATCCTGGATATAAACCTCCAGGTCCTTAGTGCCTTGACGGCACCTCAGGAACGCCAGTTGATTCTGGAAAACCAGATCAGGCGTTGCGTACATGTCCACAAGCTTTTGCTTAAGGACCTTCCATGTTGGAAACACGTCCTTGACTGATTCCGAGCATGTAAACGCCCATGTACGGGCTTTGCACGTAAGATGGTTCAATGCAAATCCCACTTGCAAGTGATCAGCGGTCATGTTCGCTGTGGCGAAGGCCGTTTCGACCTCTCGCAACCAAACATAAAGGTTGTCACCCTTCTCTCCGGTGAACTCCTTTATCTTAAACGATAATGGAGGGCGCACCCGCGTGGAATAACTCCACCATAACTCGCCTCATGAGCGATGAGGGCATTCACCCTTGCCTTTACGGCCTCAAGGCCCTGCTCCACTAGGAGCTTCATACCTTCTTCCCCCGTTAAGGGTAACAGCCTTTTAAAGGCTTCCTGTTGGACGAGGGTCAAACTATCCCAATCGTCCTGATTCATCCTTTGCAGAGGATGCCTAGTCTACCAACACAGGTGTTGGATTGACTACATGTGCTACCAGATGTAGCCGGTGCGTATACGCACGGTGCGGCTAGCGCACAGAGGAAGGCTTTCCTTAAAGCGGCGTTCGCCGCTACTTAGCCGATACGCCCTTATTAAGAGCTTAGTAGGAGAGAGCTCTCCTACTCGGGGCCAAGATTCCCGGGTTAGTTTACTCTAGCCTGTACTAGTGCCTTAACGGCAAGGCTCCCTTACAAAGGGTGTAGCTAAGGGGAGGGCTCCCCTTTCTCTACGGCACTCACTACACGCACGACCGGTCGAGGTCGTGCGTCTGTACTAAGGAGTGAAAGTAGAACTGAATATGTTTAATATGTAATTATTTAAACTAATATAAACTATATGTAACACTAAGTAGAATATTACTAATTCGTACCTAGCTAAAATGTAGTGTACACACCTGTGTACTGACACGTGGATGGCTGACACACCACCACACCAAGGGCCCATGCCCTGATTGGTTAAAATAACCAAAGGTTCGAAACCTTTCAACCCGGCCAATACTGGCCTCAACCGTGGTGTACTCATGTACACCAACACTCAGTGTTACCCGAATGTAACCCCGTTACACGGACAGATCGGACATCGCCATCCTTATCGACAACGAGAACATAAGGCGATAGACGTTCCTTATGTCCTCTCCAGAACGATTCCACATTTAATTCGTTATAATCAATTATTGACGAGATATTATCTCGGTGATATCCGCGATCACCAAGTGATCCGGGCACGCGCACCATTTTGGTGGAGTCAAGTTCAAAATCGAACACCGAAGTGTCGAGAACCTGATCACCATCGTGCCCAGCCTTCCAACTGACGGGGGGGGGGTACCCCGCGAACCTTCGCCTACGATCTGATCTGATCTTCCGCTGCCAGCAGACGACCTATCATCAGCATAGGACGCCTGGTCCGATTTTCGCGTCTCCATCTCACCTTGTGTACCCGATGGAATGGGCTGGTTACACACTTGGTGGATCGTCACTGAAAATCGATTTGGGTATTAAATGCGAGACCGTGCTGGGTGGTGTATCATGGTCGGAACTCTTCACCCTGGGTACGGGCAAACCGGTTATACTTAAAGTAAGTATACTCCAAAGGGTAGATCGCTTAATCGATCGTAGAGCCCAACCAATGTGAGAAGAAAAGACCAATATTCCAATATGGAGACCCAACGGAACTTGACAAACTCCACGAACGATATCTCCACGTAACAATCCAAAAACTTGTCACACGTTCCAAACGTGTGTAACTTGGGCTTGCGAAGCCGACCAATGCGTACTCCCGTCGAGGGACTTCCGGCGGGCCAAGTGCGTCTGCAACGCGTACCGGCCGGGTATAAGGAGCTAGAGGGGATTACTCGACCCTCTGCTCCCAAACACTCCGCGGCGTGCGGAGGCGACTGATGTACTGTGCAAAGATGCGAACGACTCCTTGTTGTGAGTTAAATAACCAAAAATCCAATCTCCCTATGGTCTCCAATATTTACAAACATGAAATATGTAAAATACACGCAATATAGTGTGACTCACCAAAATCTGCGTTCTTGACACTTCTTGCACACGATAGGCTTAAAAGCCTCCTTGTTTTCCACCAATCCGATCGCTGATAAGCTGATCGGCGTTCCGCTGACACAAAGTGACCAAAATTTTCGCATTCACTTCTCCACACAACCAGCCATTGGAGAATTTGATTGTGTCTTCCGGAATGCCAAGGTTCTCAGCAAACTTTTTCGCTTTAACTTTTATGAGCTATCCACCAAGAGCAACCCGCCTTGTCTGGCACTGAAGTACCCAGGTTGCCAATGCTTCTTCAAGCTGCGGGCTCTTGGCAACACGTGGGCGCTTGGCGGCAAGCTCAGCCTAACCCAATGTCTCCAACTCGGGACGCTTCTTGAGGATGAGGGAAACACCAGATTGGGTGATCTTGATGCCAAACTCCTTACTAGCCCAAGCTGCAAGGGCAGTCTAGCTTATAGTCGAGTTCTTGGCTTTGTGCTTGCAAATCTTAAGCCTCTGGCTGTTAGTAAGGCGTAGCTGAGACATAGCCTTAAGGCAAGAGTAAAGTTAGTGAAGTCACCTGGAACACAACTCTGCAGTGTGAGACACGTGAATCTAAAACTAAAGGATACAGTTTTTTTGTTTTCTCATACTTTTTCTTATGTTGTTTGCGTACTCGAATAACTCATAACCTCAGGTAATTCATCGGATTTGGCATCCACCAAGGCTATGAGTTATCCGAGGGACGACTGCAATACCAACATCGTCTACCGCATGATCTTCAGTTGCAAACGAATAAAAATTGAATACACGGTCTAACTTTTTATTCTTTTGCGTCTCGAATGCAACCACAATGGGCTTTGTCTGACTACGAATCCCCAAAGCACTCGTAGCGGGTGCAGAGCGCGTTCACCAATGTGTACGTTTACCAATAGCTCCTTGTTCACACTTGGGCAGGAGATGCCAGCGGTTTGTAGCAGCTCCGATAAAGCATTGGGTCAAACACCTTGTCGCTCTGCAAATAAATTTCGAACGAGTCAATACCAGCCGCCACTTTTTTAACTTCAAGGGAGCAGTCTCTATGGTGGCACCTTGGTGAAGATTGCGCTTCCGTTCCGTAAAAGCCGTCGTTGCCAACTCATTGCTGGCGATTGCAGCAGTAAAGTACGCGAAAAAGTCGTCACTCTTCACTGGTAGCGAGGAGTTTTGGATGTGCAGCGTCTAGCTGAGTGCCGCTACTGTTCAACAAGCAGCAAAGTGCACGATGACTCGCGCTGCGTAGTCTACTGGAGTCGTGTCAAAGAACCAGCTGGTACGAAGCCCAGATTCACGCAGCCCTTAAGCAACAAATAGTAGAAGTCACTAGTGTTCCACCGGCCCGTGAAAGAAGACGGAGACATGTTACCGGACGTAAAATTGACACTGGGAGGCCACTTTTGGCGGCTTCGTGGCACATTTGCTCGGACACCCACTTGCTTTGTGCATAGCCGTTGTCGAGTTGATCGGATGCCTTGCTCCAGTCAGCAACCTCCGTGAACTTAGGTGCAGAATACGTTGATGGGAGAACCGCATCGGTTGATATGTAGTGGACAGGCTTCATACGCGTCTCTGTCAATCCATTGGTCACCGCGCGACGCAACACTTTCTGCGTTCCCTACACGTTCCCGCTCTTTAAAGCAGCGTAAGGCTCTACCAAGTTAACATCCGCGCCGTTGTGCACGATGGCATCGATCTCAGTCGCCAACACCTTAAACGTATCGGAAGGAAGACCTAAAAGCGGTTGCGCAAGGTTGCCCGGGATAGGGACAATGCGATCCTCTATATGCATCTTTTGCGCTTCGTCGAGAAGTGCAACATCCTTCAGTGCTTTCATAATGCGAACCATCGCCGCGACTTCATCGGCAGCACGAACCAAACAGTAGACAATGCATCTGGTATCCTTCAGCAGAGCGTGTACCAGATGAACACCAAGGAATCCAGTTGCTCCAGTCAGAAAAAGATTGCGTGGTGGCAACCCCACCATTTCCACGCGGTAACGACTGTAACCAGCTTCACGCGTGGCAGCAGGGTAAATGGATGCATCCAAGACAGCTTCAAGCGGATGGACCACTTTCTTCTTTGTCTTGCTGTGTACCAAATTGCTAGCTTCACCAGAAGACTGGTTGATCAGCGACGCAAGAGCACATAGTTCAGGCGAAGACAAAATGTCTGCCGGGGTCAGCTGAACGCGAAAAGTTTCCTGAATGCTACGGACTAAGCGTGTTGAAAGTAAGCTGTGACCACTGACATCAAAAAAGCTTACTTTCCGATGTATAGTACTGCCGCTAGCCAACCATTGTCCAGTTCCAGTACTTGCCGCCAGGCCAGAAGGCGGTTGCGGAATTTTCCCTTAGTCAGCACGATGATTGGCTTGGACTATTATTCCATGACGCGCTCGAGAAGATCGGGATGATGTACGACTTCTAGCGCCATGTACGCTCCAGCAGCCTTTAGTGCAGCGATATACGCGATCACAAACTCAATACGGTGTTCCATGAATATACCCGAAATGCAGTTAGGACGCGCTCCAGCGTGAAACAGGTAATCAACTAGTCGTTCACTCTGTTCGTCCAATTCACTAAACGTCAGCGTTTTGCATCGTAGTACACAGCAATTTCAGTGGGGGTTCGCTTGACTGCCTCGGCGAAAAGGTCATGCAGACACTTTTCAGACGGATCTGGTTCGGCTCTCGAATTCAACGTGTGAATCCAAGGGTGTGACTCGAACGTAACAACTTTTGTCACAGCCTCCAAGTTGGCAATTCAAATAGCTGGATATTAAACTCTACGCTTTCAGCACAAACATTCTTTCACGAGGGTAACGAGTTCGCTGGAGCGTTGGTGTCTTCTAATCCACGAAATACCGTTACATCAGAAAAAAATCTTCCCCTCCTTCTGCTGTTTAAACCAGCGCACGATACTATTGCGTCACTTCATATCAGCACAGAAAGCGCTCAGCAACTTTTGCTTTTCATGTGGTATTTCCAGCAGCTTCTTGTCTGTGCCTCCCAATACCTCCATCAACTTGCAAATTTCTGCACTTCCTGCAACACAATCGACTCGTGATCCATGTCCCATGTGTTAGGTCCTGCAGCACCTGAAAAGAAAACGTAACGAGGTGTGCGAATTTGCGCTGCTCTAACAAATGCGTCAAGGCAAGCGCCACCATCGCGCCGAGACAGTCTCCCAGTTCCACGAACGGTTTACCAAAGAAATTGCCGCTCAACTTCGTACAGATTCTTGTTAAAAGTTGCAAGAAAAGATCTTCCCCCCTGTCGTTTGTAGTCGACCATGTACAGTCTACCCCCCAAAATTCCACAGCGAGACTGGCATTACGAAAACTTTTGCCCCACTCGAGCGCCAGTGAGCGCGACTTGCTACCTGCTAGGGAAGGATTAAGACATACAAAGGAGCCATTTCGAATTCATTCAAGAAAGTCGCCGTCACGAGAGGAACCTTCGTGGCTACTACTTGTTTATAAACATGCGACGGATTTTATATCAGAGTATCTAGTGAATGACTTCAGCCAGTGTTCAATGACGTGCTAAATGGAGCATCCCTGCTAAGATCATTTTGATCATCGCAAAGAGATTCAGCGACTGTATCTCTTTGCGAAATGATCTGAATTTCGGGGCGCGCTAGAGCGAAACCAAAAAATGATAGAGCCACACCAATCGCGCTCCCGATTTATTTTTCGGTTAAATTACTTCCTTTTTTGTGCCGTGCCTATTTTATTGCGCATCCCTTCTAACATATTGTAACTTTAGCCAGGTCTCACAACTACTTCACACTGAATGCAACATCGCTGATGACCCGAGGCTCAATTGTGCCTGCAACCATACGGCCTGGCTCTGTTGTAGCTTACAGTGTAGCGGCAGCTGTGAGACATCAGCGTGTTATTTCCAAGGGAGGGTCCCAACGCCGACCACTGGCAACTGTGAGCTGGCAATTGTGGCATAGTCTGTGGTCTGGGTGGCAGTTGGCATTGCATTCGTGGCAACTGATGTGACTGGGAGTCCAATGGGTTAAACCCCATAGTGGGGAGAAGTGGGGCCGAGAGTAGACACCGACAGTATTCACCGACATTATTTTCCGACAGCACTAACCAACATGAGCGTAGTGAGATGCTTCCTTTCACGTCCAATTGGTATCCACTTGGGTTACCGTCCCAGGTACTTCGTAGCGACAACTGTGAACTCGCTATGAGCTCAATCCATACGACACTGGTTACCTTGCCCGAAACATAGTTACCCTGCGAACAAATGCACTTAGGCTCAGAGCCGCTTACTTTGCTATTCCACAGGTGCCAGGCGAGGATAGGTTAGAGTGATGAAGTACGGTAGATGAGGCACCTTAGCTCCCTGCAGATTGCTTGTGTTTTTTTAATTTTTATAATTGGCACCCCAAGCGAAAGCTCCAACAGAACGAGGAGTGATAAAGAAGTTCGACTATTGCCAACCGATTGTTCTCCCACTTGCGCAGCTACCTCTTTGCATTACCCCATTGTAAGGTATGGAAGGGAGACGAAAGGCATCAAGACTCTTCAGAAAACTATCGACCAAGCCACCCATAATTGAAGCCAGTAAGGACAAAGACAATCCCATCAATTCACTCACTGTGTACACGTCTGGATCTGAGAGTTGTTCAAGTACTTCCTCTGAGTTGTCATTATTCAGAGAGAGATCATTCGCCTGCAAGACAATTAGCTATGAGATAAAGCCGTACTCTTCCTGCAAGAGATGTAATTCCGAGTTCGTGATAGGATGCAAATGTGGCCTCTTGTATGACTGCTATCAGGTTTTAACTCCAATTGTCCTTGCTGCTACCTTCGTCAGTCTACCGGGAGATAGCAAAGCGAGAGAATTCAATCGGGCATTAGCATCATCGGTGCCCAGATTGTCACGAGTAGCTCAGCTCAGAGTCGTTCTTGACAGTAATACAATGTGCACTTCCATCACAGAAGATATCGCCAAAGGACTGAGTCATTATTGTTCAA
>CM047583.1:22867422-22899013 GCA_026184515.1 Peronosclerospora sorghi
CAGGCCATTGACACCCTTGTTGAGGCCTGGAACGACGTCTTACCCTCGACTATTGCCCATTGCTGGCAGAAGACTGGCATTCTTCCCATTAGAGACAACCAAGTTGGCCGCAGTTCCACCATCAACGAGGATGATGTGCCGCCAATCCAAGAGCATGTTCAAGAGGTGGCAGCTCTGCTTGCCCGCATCCCTCAGGATGACACCCACCAAGTCATGGATGCAGCTGCTTACTTGATGGCTCACTTCCTGTGGTTAAAACACTCACCGATGAGAAGATTGTCTCTGAAGTGCTCGCTGAGTCAACCACTGAAGCGGTGGAGGCTGTTGAAGCGGAGGATGAGGAGGACACTCCTGTGGAAGGCATGGAGGTTACCTGGGCGCAACTTGAAGAAGCTGCCAGGTCTTGCTCGGCAGCCTCCAAGGCAAGGCCATCGGTTGTCCTCTCGCAGAGGATCTGGATTGCATCTTACTCCAGTACAAGAGGTTTGCCAGCGTGGCAAGGGCAGAGTCTACCAAGCAGACAACAATCATGAATTTCTTCCAGCGCGACAAGGGCAAGGGACGGGCTCTGGATTAGTTGAGAGCCAATTAACATAGTTATGCTCTACACAACTCTTCCAATACGTACTGTACAGTATATTATTCTACGTTTGACCCTGGAAATACTAAAGCCAATGTTGCATATAACAGCCAAATTGTAATATCATCACTCGGGCTGTTTTATGTGTAAAACAGCCTCCCTCTATAACAGGCAAATTATGGCCAGACAAACAGGGCTGTTATAGAGGGAGCTGACTGTATACATTCAATTTGGTTAAGTTTTAGGATTTAATCAAATTTAATCACTTCAACTATTTTTTTTCACTTAAATTGCCAAGTTCTCTTTGCGGGTGGATCATCTCGCATCGTATCTTTTGTATTCGCGCTTTGGAAGCATTCGATAGAAACTTTTAGGCGCGTGATTATATATGCAAATATTCAACTTTAACTCCAAATTCTAACACGGCCATCCTTTAGGCGTGAGGGTCATATATGCAAATATTCAGCTTCGTCTAAATTTTTACACGTATTGCTTATAACTCCAAGATACGTTATGGTATACTTTATCATTCCTTCGCAGCTTAAGTCAAAGTAGGCATGTGCTCGTGTTGAAAATTTACAAGCGATGTATATACACTCCGGTATGGGACTACATACAAACTTCTAGTAAAGCGCGACCATAGTGGTCACTTATGCATTTATGCCTTTTTAGCTACTTTGGGATCTTAACTTTATATTTACTTTTATTAGGGGTTTGGGTTAGGTTCTTAAGTACGCATTTATAATTAGTATATCTTTTACCTTAAAGTACGCATTTATATCCTGCTTCCGTGCGCCCCTACCCTGATCAAGTAGGGCGCGCTTCTTTCACAGAAATATCTTCCCAGACGGTAAGGCGCTAACGGCCGATACTGTCACAACTGGATTTTGCACGTGCCCCCAACTCGTGTCAATTCCTACAGGTTATGAACCCAAGGGACACGGGGGCAATTTTAAGTTTTAAGTATATTCGTATCACAATTCTGTCCTGTGGATTACGCAGAACGGTCTCCTGGAATTGTTTGGAGTGAAGTCGGTTGTTACGTGTGGATTATGTTGCTATCGTGTGTGTTTTGGTTCATTCTTACCATGGACGAAGGTGAATCGTTCAATCACTAGGGCGCGTTGAAGGCACTGCTCTTACAGGTGGGAAAAAATGACCAGATAGAGGAAGAAAGATCACAAGGGTCGGGACGGAGTGTTTCTCTGGTTACGGCGATGGATTAGCCGGTCAGAGGTGGTGATACCCTTTTCAAGAAAGTATCAAGAATTTTGCGCCATTTGGGCAGCAATCACGCTGAACGATTTGTCAGGGGATGAAGAGATAGAGAGGGGCGGTGTACCTCTTATGGCGATGCCACGAGAAGCCCCTAGAATACACGCAGGTATGCCAGAAGAAAGGCAAGCGCTGGGAATTTCGTAAATCCGGGAACACAGCAACGCTCGTACAAGATCCCGAAAAAGTTGGTGGTACAGAAGTTTTTTGAAGCAGAAATTTATCCTGAACTTGGCCCTGGATTTCGCGGTTGGGCGTATTTGTTCATGGAAGCATTAGAAATTTCAGCTCGTATGGTTTAGCATGGACCGAGCTGCTCAAGTTGAACAATCTCGGGGATTACCTCGATGGCGTTGCATCGAGATATTTTCGCTTGGACACTGGTGTATGGTGGTGTGGTGGAGTCGAGTTCAAATTCGAACACCGAAGTGTCCTGAACCCGATCACCATCGTGCCCAGCCGACCAACTTACGGGGTGGGGTACACCGCGAACCTTCGCTAACACTCCGATTGGATGACCGATCAGTGCTGTAGGACGCCTGGTCCGATGTTCGTTCACGCTTCTCACCTTGTGTACCCATTGGTTTGGGTGGCTACACACTCGGGGGACCGTCGCGCGATATGGACTTGTGGGGATCAATATGTAGTGTTCCACTTCTAGGGCAGGGTGTACTAGGGCGGAAATCGTCACCCTTAACACGCAAATGTCTACGATATACTTAATCCAATATATTTTCAGGGTAGATCGCGTTTACCCAATTTTAGAGCCTAACCAAAACGAGAGATCGATAAACCAATCAGGAACAGCCAAAAAAAATGTATCCAATAGCTTCGGGCTCCACCAACGCATTCTCCACGTACCCTTTCCAATAAAATGATAACCTTTCCAATTAATAGTAACACGTTCCAAACGTGCGACCTGAGGGTGAGAGGTGCTGTGTTAACTACGCGTTCCCGTCGAGGCACTTCCGGCGGGCCAAGTGCGTCTGTGACGTGTCCCTCCGGGTAAGTTGAGCTGGTGGGACCCTGTTAACCCTCCACTCCCAAAGACTACGCGTTAGGCGCTGGAGACTTATGCGTACGTAGTATGAAAAGCACAGACTATTTTTATATCCATTAAAAACCTAACATATGTAAACTACATGAAATATTGTGTGACTTTCTTAAACCTGCATACTTGATACTTCTGACACACGATTGGCTCAAAATCTCCTTACCTTTTAAGCAACCCGATTGCTCCAAAACGATCGGCAGTACACCGATATAAAGTGACCATAAAACTTCTTCGCTTCACCATAGCCGCCCCGGAGTCTGGGCGCAGCCTCACAACGGTAGCGGCCCGATATCACCAAAAATTTCATCCCCCATGCATTAATCTGGATCTTCTCTGCCAGGTAATTGCATTCGATCTCCAATCGCCTCGTTTCCTTCTTTAACACTTATCTTTGTATCTTTGTAGGCTATCGGTGCTCCCAATCTCCACATATTCCTCTCCCCAGCCAATCAGACCGATCTGACGACTCCTGCGATACTCAAATTGTCGGTGAACAAGACGAGTATTGAGTCGAGATCGATCGGCTTTGGAAGGCGAACGATATGCTCCAGCAGGAGCTAAAGGTTGAACGTCAAAAGCGGACCACGGTCGACGCCATATATCAGTGGTTGAGCCAAAACGTAAATCGGTTTTTCAAACAAATTGATGAAGTGAAGGTCGATCCTACGCTCTTGACTGCCGAGAATGAACATCTTAAGACCTTGGTTTAGCAACAAGTCAAAAAAGGTACGTTGATTGCAACAGGGTTACATTCTGGTTACATTTAGTTATGTTGTGTACGTAAGTACACTACGTACGGTTGGGGTCAGTATTGACCGGTCCGAAAGGTTTGGACCTATTGCTTATTTTAACCAATCAGGGCAGGAGCCCTTGGTGGAGCCGTGGCAGCCAGCCACGTGTTAGTACACAGGTGGCGTACACTACATTTTAGCTAGGTACGGATTTAGTAAGTTCTACTTAGTATTACATATAGTTTACATTAGTTTAAATTAATTTAGGCTAATTACATATTAAATATACATTCCGTTTTACAAAACACGACAATCCAGCTAGACTCACGACATCGACCGGTCGCGCGTGCTGTGAGTGTTTGTAGCCAAAAGGAATACCTCCTTTAGCTACTCCCTTTCTAAGGTAAGCCTTGTGTCAAGGCTTTAATTAATTCTAACAAGTAAACCAAGGGAAATCTTGGCCCCGCGTAGGAGAGAAATCTCCTACTAAGCTCTTTTACAAAGGGCGTATCGGCTAAGTAGCGGTAGCTACCGCTTTAAGGAAGAGTCTTCCTCTGTGCGCTAGCCGCACCGTGCGTGTTCGCACCGGCTACATCTGGTAGCACTTGTAGTCAATCCAACACCTGTGTTGGTAGGCTACGGCATCCTCTACAAAGGATGATCAGGACTATTAGGAAAGGTTAACCCTCGTCCATCAGGAAGCTTTTAACAGGCTGTTATCCATACTGGGTGACGAAGGCATGCAGCTCCTAGTGGAGCAGGGACTTGAGGCCGTAAAGGCGAGGGTCAATGGCCTCATCGCCCATGAGGCGAGTTGTAGTGGAAGTCATTCCACGTCTACGGGGGTGCGTCCCCCGTTGTCCTTTAAGATAAAGGAGTTCACCGATGAAAAGGGTGATAACCTTTATGTGTGGCTTCGTGAGGTCGAAACGGCGTTCGCCACAGCGAACATGACCGCTGATCACTTGCAAGTGGGATTTGCATTGACCCATCTTACGGGCAAAGCCCGTACATGGGCGTTTACATGCTCGGAATCAGTCAAGGACGTGTTTCCAACATGGAAGGTCCTTAAGCAAAAGCTTGTGGACATGTACGCAACGCCTGATCTGGTTTTCCAGAATCAACTGGCGTTCCTGAGGTGCCGTCAAGGCACTAAGGACCTGGAGGTTTATATCCAGGATTTGAAGACCCTGTTGGCATGGATGTACGCAAAAGCGTATTCGTACGATGTGTCCATCCCCGTCTTCATGGGAGGCCTGAGAGAAGGGCCAGCACGTTCGGAATTGTTCCGATGCCTACCCGAATCCCTGGAAGAGGCATTCAAGATGGCGTTTAACGCCGAGAGGAACTTCCGTTCCTCTAAGGTGGGTCCCGAACCCATGGACCTGAGTCAGGTCGAAGCGGAAGAGAAACCTCCCGCTAAGAGTCATTCGGACTCTTTTTCACAGAGCTTCGAGACAGAGCTCTTGGCTATGCTGCAGCGACGTGGGCCGCTGAGATGCTTCTTGTGTGGGAGCATGGATCATCTGCGGAACAGATGTCCGAAAAATCCCCAGCGAGACACTCGCTACAAGGGACTAAGGGTGGGGAAAAAGCCCTTGTCCAAGCCGTAGGGAAACGACGGCTCCCAGTAGGTGCGGGGCGCCCTACTGGGGGACCCTTCAGTGCTGTTAAGCCCCAGGGTACGACAGCACAAAGCCCCGAGGGAAGCGGTGCTTTCTAGCACCGAGTTGGTGTACCAGCCAGGTTTGCTGGTAGTCCTTGCGGACGTGAAAGGCTTTGATAAGCCTTGGAGAGTCTTGATAGACTCTGGAGCGTCTGACAATTATGTCAGACGGGCTTCGGTGGAGAAGAGTCGGCTGTATGCCGAGACCCTAGAGGCACGTTCTCGTGACGATGTCACGGTCCGTCTTGCGACGGGCGTACAGGTTTCTGTACCTAAAGGTCTCGATTGACCTTAAGCTGAAGTTTGCAGACTTCGAAAGCTTAGAACGTTGCCTAGTCCTGGATTTGGACTTGAGGTATGACCTCATTCTGGGCATGAAGTGGCTGGAACGCCACGAGCCATGGATAGACTGGAAGTCTAAGTCCAATGGCTCAACGCACCCGCGATAGGGTGAAGCATTGGCGAGTCATGAACCCACCTTTGTTCGATCGCAAAAGCGATTCTGGCGTGAGATGCCAGATATTGGGATGTCTGAGATGATCAATCCCAATGAGGTCAAGGAAGTGTTCCTTGATGAGGGGGATTCGGCGATTAATCCCCGCGCCGATATAGGCGAGACTGGTGCGTCGCCAGTGTTAGAGGTGGATTCCTCTGAGGTTAAGCGCGAGGCGCTTCCTAGAGAAGAGACCCGAAGTTTGTCTCTTCTGCAGGTCGGAATTGATTCTGACCACGCCGTGTTCGGCGAACAAGTTGCGACTCCAATGGTAGGGGTAGATACCCCTGTGGTTAAGCGCGAGGCGCTTCCAAGCGAAGAGACCCGGACTTCGTCTCTTTCGCACGTCGGAATTGATTCCGACCACGCCTTTGTAGGCGAGACCGGAGAGTCAACGGTGGTAGAGGTAAAGACCTCTGTGGATAGGCGCGATGTGCTTCCAATAGAGGGGGCAATTGACTCCCCCCACCTGGGTCCCGGGATGGGTCCCGAGGCCAGTAGTCAGCAGTCCTATCGGATGCTGAATAGTGTGACAGGTGTTGTAACAGAAGGCGTAAGCCTGGAACGGTTGCCTGTGGTAGGCGAACTGTTGTCGTTGGAGAAGATGTCCTTCAACGTGTTTGAGACTGCTGTGAAAGCAGGTGAGATCGACGAGGTTGTCGTATTGCGTCCGGAAGAGGAGTTGAACTCCTCATCCACGACGGAAGAGTCGGTTTTGGTGCAAACCAAACATGCATTGAATGCCCGAAGCGGCCTCAAGATCCTTGCGGATCCTGAGGACCCTCACTACTCATTATTGAAGAAATTTGGAGATGTCATTAGTGACAACCCGCCGATGGGGTTACCACCGGATCGGGAGTCCGACATGAAATCGGTTTTGGTTCCTGGAACCAAATACTGCGTCACGAGGCAGTGGCCTCTCTCCAAGGAGCAATGCGACGTCATCGACGCATTCTTCAAGAGGAAAGTAGAGGCAGGGATGGTACGGGAGAGCAAGTCTCCACACTCATCTCCTACTTTTGTGTTCGTAAACCGAACGGAAAGTGGCGCATTGTGCATGCGTTCAACAAGCTGAATGCAGCTACTGTACCCATTAAGACTCCTATTACTCGGAAGGATGTCCTCCAGAACAATATAGCGGGCTGTACTGTGTACAGTGCCTTAGATCTGGTGGACGGGTATTATCAGGTGCTCATGCGAGCGTCCGATATTCCGCTTACAGCGGTCAGCACGCCTAGTGGCATGCTATGGGAGTGGCTTGTTATGACACAGGGGATTTCGAACGCACCAGCGACTTTCAATCGCTTGGTGACTCAACTCTTCCGCCCTCATAGAAAGTACGCTCAGACGTACTTCGACGATATATTCGTTCATAGTCGCGCGGAAGGCAACTCGTATGATGCTCAGACGCACCTAATACACCTTCGATCTGTGCTCGAATGTATGCGGGAGCATAAACTATATGCAAACGCATCCAAATGTATCTTTGGTGCTGAGGAAATTCCTTTCCTCGGATGCTTCATCGGTAAGGATGGAGTGCGGGCGGATCCCGCGAAGGTGAAAGCCATTGTGGAGTGGCATTCGCCTGTAAATCTTAGATATTTAAGGAAGTGGATTGGATTAGCCAATTATCTACACGAGTACAGCGAGAATTACGCTGAAATGGCGAAGCCATTAACGGACCTTCTTAAGAAGGACGTGGATTGGTGTTGGGAAAACAAACACCAAACCGCTTCGAAGCGGTTAAGGGAAGCTTGTTAAACGCTCCCGTTCTTGCTCTCCCAGATTCTGGGAAACCATTTAGTGTCGTCTGCGACGCCTCCGATTGCGCAATCTGATGTGCTTTGTTACAAGCAGATGATGCAGGAAGGGAACGCGTAATTGCGTTTGAGTCGAGGCAGCCTAAAGCTGCGGAACGTAATTATCCCGTTCATGACAAGGAGATACTTGCAATGAAGTATGCTCTTGTCAAATTTAGGGTTCACCTACTCGGCTCAAAGCCGTTCGTGGTTTATACTGACTACGCGTCCTTACGGACAGCGACAAAGTCGCCTCATCTCACGCAGCGGATGGCCCATTGGCTCTCCTTCTTTGCGGAGTACAACTTTGAGGTTAAGTATAAACCTGGCAAGCAGAACGTGCTTGCAGACGCGTTGTCGCGTCGTCCCGATTACGAGCTCGCTCACGCGACATTCGTCACCTCGTCTGTGGTGGATATCATACGCCAGGCGTATGGGAAAGACCCACAATGTACGGCGCTTATCGGCGCTTTGGGTAACAAGAAAGACTTGGCTCGTCTGAGCTTACTCTGTCAAGTCGATCTAAAGCGCGGTTACACCGTTGCAGGTACTGTGACGGTTTGCTATATTATAGCACGAGCGCGGAGGACACTCCGCGGGTGGTTGTTCCTCATGATGAGGAACTGAAGTATAGAGCCCTCTTTGAGGCACATGACGCCCCTACCGGGGGTCATTTAGGTCGGGATAAGACCTACAGCGCTTTAAGCGCTTTGTATTGGTGGACCAAGATGTAAAGTGGGTCGGTGCGTATATTCGCACCTGTGAAACGTGTCAAAGGGTCAAACCCTCTGCAAGTTCAGCTCTGCCTTTGGCGAGTTTATCCGTTCCGGAGGAGTGTTGGAAATCCATTAGTATGGATTTTATCTTCGGTTTTCCGAAGGATAAGGCCGGCAACACGGGCATTTTGGTCTTTGTGGACTGTTTGAGCAAGATGGCTCACCTGGCGGAGGTGCCAGAGTCAATTGATGGACAAGGAACAGCAAAGGTGTTTCTAGACAGTGTCTTTCGACAGCATCGTCGACCTGATTCCGTCGTTTCGGATCGGGATTCTCGTTTTACGGGACAGTTTTGGGGCGCGTTTTTTAAGGTGCTAGGCACCAAAGCTCCTTATGTCAACTGCGGATCATCCGCAGACGGACGGACAAATGGAAAGCGTTAACCGCGTTGTAGAGGATATTCGACGGAGTTTATTTCCGGATTCTCCAAAGAGTTGGAGTGAGATGCTTCCTATGGCCGAATTTGCTATAAACAATTCGGTCCATGCATCTACGAGGTTTACCCTGTTTTACGTGAACGGATTAGTGAATCCGAGGTTTCCGTTGACACCATGCGTGTGTGTTCAAGGGCTTAAGGGGGGAGGATTCCCCGATGTCAGCCCTGTATCTGTGCGAAAGCACATCGATAAGTTTTTATCGACACGCCTTAGTGTATTACGACACGTTTGCGATGCCATGGCAGAAAGCCAAGACAAGCAAAAGGAATAGGCCAACCGCAAGGGTCGGCGTAACGAAAAGGCGTACAAAGTAGGATAAAGTGTTATATTAAACGCTAAAAACCTTCCTACACATGCAGTTTCCAACGTGTTACGGAAAAAACTGCGCCCCAGGTTTGTGGGGCCTTTCAAGGTGCTAGCCAGAAAGAGCTTGGCACATACCTTGGATATCCCGAAGGCGATGCGTACGCATCCAACCTTCTATGTGGGTATGCTCAAACCATACCAGAACCCGGAGGCGGGTCCCCTCTTGGAGGAGGTTGGGAAGTCGGGTAGCCGAAAGGCACGACAGGTCGGAATAGCGCCGACAGGGTCGAAATGCGACCATGAAATTCCGCAACGGCGGATTCGAGAGAGGCAACCCGCTTCTCGATACGTTAATTCGCACTCCCCTCGTCGCGGAGTCCCTCCTGGACATCATGGATGCGACGACTGTGTCTGTCACAGGGCTCGTGGAACTCACGTCGCAATAGTGCGACCTCCTCCGCCAGTTCTCGATACGGAGGGTATTCCACATTACCATGTGGAGCGCCTAATGGTACGACGCCATCATCGGGGTGAGACCCACTACCTGGTGAAGGGGAAAGGCTATCCACATTCACAGAGTTCTTGAGAGTCCGAGACTCCCCTGCGGCAGGATTGCCGTGACGTCGTTGACGCTTTCGAGCGAGAGAATCCCGCTGCGAGTCAACGAACAAATGGGCGGAAGAAGCCCCTTCACTCCCAGTAGCTGGGAGTTTGCTGGAGGCAGATGCAGAGTTTGCATTGCTCTCCGGAACCACACCGAGAGCAGGGCGCGTGTAGTCAGAGGCAGGTAATTGCCCCAGCGCTTTGGTCTAAGCATACGCCAAGCGCAACGCCCTCTCTATCCGAACGTCGCGTTCGGAATAGCTGTTGTATAGGTCGCCGAAGCTAGGGAGTTGCTTCTCCCCTTCCGCCCAAGCGCGGAATGCCCGCTAGGACTCCTCGATATACTCTTCTTGCAGAAGGACGAAGGGAACCTCGTGGAGGGGCTCAACGACGGCACCCAGTTCCTGTTTCCCGAGGCGTGCTCGGTATGATTTCACAGTGAACTGCTTTGTTGTTAGCAGTCTTTCCCGGAGTTGTTTTCGGCGCGCGAGCTCACGCGGCAGTTGAGCCGCAGGGCCGATGATATGGGAGGCTAAACTTCTCTTCACCTCGTTTTTGGCCTTCTTTTGAGGGTCACAAGGACCCTTCCATGCCGGTAAGGAACGTCGGGCTTCCTGAGTCGTGTCTGGCTCATCAGTGATGGTCGCCTTCGGCGACCCGGATGCATCATCCGCAGTTGGTAGAGATGGCGCACGAGTTAGTGCGTTTTCCCCACGTGTGGGGAACGAGTTGGACTGCCGACATCGCCGTTCGGTGTTGTCGGAGCGGTCAGCCTTTGGGGAGATATCCCCAAGGGCACCCGCTTCCGAGTTATCGGAATAGTTTCCATCCTCTTCCCGAGGGGAATCTTCAGCACCACTAAAGTTGCTCATGTTTAGCCAGAAGTTCTGGAAGTTGGAGTTCTCCAACTAAAATTGATTTATTGCGTAAGCAATAGTCTTGATGTGGGAGGATGTAACAGGGTTACATTCTGGTTACATTTAGTTATGTTGTGTACGTAAGTACACTACGTACGGTTGGGGTAAGTATTGACCGGTCCGAAAGGTTTGGACCTATTGCTTATTTTAACCAATCAGGGCAGGAGCCCTTGGTGGAGGCGTGGCAGCCAGCCACGTGTTAGTACACAGGTGGCGTACACTACATTTTAGCTAGGTACGGATTTAGTAAGTTCTACTTAGTATTACATATAGTTTACATTAGTTTAAATTAATTTAGGCTAATTACATATTAAATATACATTCCGTTTTACAAAACACGACAATCCAGCTAGACTCACGACATCGACCGGTCGCGCGTGCTGTGAGTGTTTGTAGCCAAAAGGAATACCTCCTTTAGCTACTCCCTTTCTAAGGTAAGCCTTGTGTCAAGGCTTTAATTAATTCTAACAAGTAAACCAAGGGAAATCTTGGCCCCGCGTAGGAGAAAAATCTCCTACTAAGATCTTTTACAAAGGGCGTATCGGCTAAGTAGCGGCACTTCGCCGCTTAAGGAAAGTCTTCCTCTGTGCGCTAGCCGCACCGTGCGTGTTCGCACCGGCTACATTGATCATCCGTTAACTCCACCTTGAATCTGTTCTCACTTTCTATCGTGTGCAGATCCATTGCCGATCGGTATCACTCATGCAGTGAGCGCTCTACCCACCGCCGATCGCCAGATGCAAAACAATTTTGATCAGCTCCGACCGATATTGGAAGGGCTGATCAGCGCTCGTCTCAATCCGGATCAGTTCGAGGTCAGCAAGTCACATCTCCAAGAACAACTCGTGCTTATCACCCGACAGAGGTCCGAGAATCAGTCCGACCAGTCGTTCTTGTACTCGCAGCAGCGCGACTTGGAGCGCCAAATCACCGACTTGCAAATCTAGGCACGAGAATACACTGACAAATTTTACTCCTTCCAATTCCGACTAGACGTTTGGACTCAGGAGTCGAATCTACGTTGGGCCACCATCCACCAGTGCGTTGACTGGTCTACTGTCCAATCCACCAATCGCTAGCTTCAATCCCTGCGGATCGGCCTCGGGCGCCCGCGCGGGTCTTCGATCGGATTCGCCATCTTCGCATCTTAATCAAGCCCGGGTGGACCATCACGCCATTCATTGGCTGAAATTCCACCCCACAAAATTCATAAGCATAATCGGAAGCGTAAGGACGCGGCGAGAGGCGCGAGGGCGCGGGACGTAGCACGCGACCCAGACTACGAGGAGAAACCAGCAGCGCCGCAAAAGAAAGCCAAGACACAGGAGAAGCCTTCAAGAGTGACAGCGGGTTCAAGTACGTCCACACAAGCAACGAAAAATCAAGCGCCCTCGGTACCACACACGGTACGGCTCAAGCGTAAGTCAATATCTCCTGGGGAAGACTCGGAGGGTGGATCAATGGCTTCGGATGAGCTACTTCTTGATTTCTCTCAATCTCGATCCACCCAACGTTGTCGTCCGCTGCCGCTATCGAAACGCCAGCGTCAGAAGCCGACCTAGTGGCGCACGAGGAGGACAACGAGGTTGGTGGGGCATCCGGACTGGCCAGTAAGGCATCTGGACCCTCTCTCCAGCCTGGAACTTCTGGTTTACACCGTCATGCGGCATTGGGGGGGGGGTTGAAAGTCGATGTGCCTCTCCCCCCTTCAGGTATGGATGTTGCCGCCCCTTGACCGCCAGGGCAGATCGATCACTTGCGCCGGTCAGTTCCAACCAAACAACTGCTGGTCCGGACATTGTCACGCCCAGACTTCTGGCTTTTCACTCCAGCAGTGAGTCATCCCGATTCTACTTGAGTCCCGATCTTGTCACGGGGCCACAGATCGCCCGTCTGTACGATTCCAATTCATGGAAAGTTCTACTTCGCACCGACACCATGTTTGCTTCGACTCCCTGGATCAGCTTGTTTTTGGATCGTCTTAGGAAATTTTACGATGTCTATAGCCAAGCGATTTGGGAGCCTACGCATTACCTAGTGCTCCCCATCGGTCGGGAAAAAAGGGATCAAGCACTGGCTGCCTTCCAGAAGAATCGCAAGCAACGTTGGAGCCAGGCAGTTGAACCCTGGCTATCCATAAGCCAGTTCGTACTGGAAGGCATGCGACACGTGATTGCGACATCGAAATTTTCCTGTACCCAGTCGTCCTCCATATGGCCAAGCCTCGCGTGGTAAAGCCGGGGAATCGACTGAAGACGGCGCTTGGTATACCGGCTATCACTGCGACAAGTCGATTGTCAACTTGCAGGACGCCCTGTCTCAGCTCGACCAGCAGCAACCTTGGTGTAACCAGTATCGTCACAAGATTGCAGATCATCCAGCCATGATTATCAGTCTTCTATGGGGAAATTGTGGACTTTGACATCGTAGAAACCGATCTGGTACTAACTCGTGCATTTCATCATTAATCAATTTCATTTTCAGATCACCCGATTGTCCCATCTGTCATAGCCTTTATCCACGTT
Organism: Peronosclerospora sorghi; assembly: GCA_026184515.1. Taxonomy (NCBI): domain Eukaryota; phylum Oomycota; class Peronosporomycetes; order Peronosporales; family Peronosporaceae; genus Peronosclerospora; species Peronosclerospora sorghi. The sequence continues at coordinate 22,880,585 of CM047583.1, forward strand.
AGTCACGGTCCACCCTTACCACATCAATTTATATCCACACCGTGAGAATCATTACCATTGCTATCGAAACATATCCATATCCTTAATTCACTTTACTACCATCGATATATCACTCCAGTTCATCGCAGATCGTTGCACACTCATAATCGTAATCATAATATAAACATCACACATTTTCACTTCAATCGGTTTTAATCCATGCCGACCGATATTATTGTGAATATTGTTCTTCAACTTCGTGAGTTTGCATTATTCCGAAGCGATCCTGGCTGACTCGATTTTGCTCGAACTCTCTCAGAACCGCACCACAATTCATATCAAGTTCATCGATCCAATTCGCTTCCTCGTGATGTTTCCAACGGATCAGATATTCTCGGTAAGTCCGACCAAAACGCGTCATCTTGACCAACCTGACATCCAGTACTTTCTCCACTTCAAATTCATCGTTATACAATGGTCTCTCCTGACTGTCTACATGTAATAGGACTTCGTCGAAGTCGAATCTGGCCGATTCGTCCACCAACTTCAGCTTGAAAATATGGGTGATTGGAGAAACTTTTGCGTAGCCATCCTTCTCCCAATAATGTGGCGCCCCGTGTCGACATTGTTGGGCGACCGGCTCAACATTAATCCTGCCGATATCACAAATACCATTCCCGATCAGCAAATATCTCTTCTTCCAAATTATTTTCTTGAGCTGATCGATTTGTTCAGGGGTGTCGACGTCTCGGTCAACTGCTTGTGCATTGTCTAGTGTCACTTCAGGAGGATTGGTTGACACTTCAGGCAGAACCGCCATCTGGATCTCTAACCGTTCGATGTACTTCTCACCACCCTCGTGTACGCATACCTGGTCATCTTCCGGGGTAACTTCACTCAGTTCGCCCCTGTCTAACGGGTAACACTGATGTTCCCTATCGGCGGACTGTCCTTCTGCGACTTGAGTAAAAGTGTCATTACGTTCGTTTTCGACAACATTGCGATCATCCCCATCTACCATCGGTTCCACTGTCACCTGATCTTGTAACGCAACTGTGCTGACGACCTTCGACACATCTGCCTGTGAGTCCACTGCATCAGGTAACTGTGGGGCCTTTCTCTTAACCAACATCTTCTTGGGTGCTACGTAATCCTGCCTTTCCATTAAAGGTGAGGGGTCTTCTTCCATCGATTCATCATCGCTGACCAAATCGGTGGTAGATTGGTATGCCAAGTTTTGCCACTCAACATATCTTCTCGATCCGATCGAAACAAACCCCATCTTCCTTGGAACTTTTCCTTCGTCCAGCCACATACCTACGATCGCATTGTTGTCTAACGTCAGTGGCTCGTCACCGATGTTTGTAATCCGCAAGTAATCTTTTTGGCCTCCACTTTTCACAAAAGTCGATACCCAGCGTTCGCCCCTGGTTATCCATAGCCTCCTCGTTCGGTAGACTTTTCCACTTGTACATCCGCCGATAGGCCTGCAGGAATAGTAATATCCTGGTTGCATCTTACCCGACCGGTATGCGATCCGTATAAGGGACGTCGACCAGCCAGTTGGATCTGGACTTCATCCGGAAGCGTGAGTATTCCATGGGACAAATCAAGACGTATACCTGCCAGTACCATGAAATCCATGCCAAGAAGCGCATCCTGTCCGACTAACTTGCCGAATAAGCGCTAAAGAAGTATACCAATGCGCCAGATAGAGTAATGTTAACACGCGTCCTTCCTTCGGTGATGTAGGAGTTCTCTCCAATTCCGAGGCATTCTTGCCTCTGTGTATCGTCTATTTGACATCGGACCTTACGAGCAAAGGTGGAGTCAATAATCGGGACTTCTGCTCCGGAGTCAAATTACATCAACGCTTTTTCATTGTTAATCTTTCCAAAAGCTTTCGCTTGTTTAAACCATTTGTCGGGAGCGTGATACTTCCAATATCCGCGTGATTCACAAGGAAGCAAGTCCAACTGCATAACAACCTTCGATCGGTAATATTAATCAGTCGCAAGACTGTAAATCGAACGACTCCTGTCGCTTGTACTTTTTGTTGTTGACTTCTCGTCCTTTCCTACATATGCATAGATGCTGAACATAGATCGCTCGGCTCGACCCAGATTCGAACACCTGGCGAGCCACCTGGTTTAACATCTTTTCCACATCCGGCGTCAACATTCCTGCATGCTTGTCCGGCACATACCACTTGCGCATCTGGTTAAAAAACTCCATCTTGCACTGTCCGGCTTCGTGGATTTCTCCACACGCCTTGCATACAAATAAACAGTGATCGGTAGGGTGGCCGCGTCTTCCCACTTCTTTCAGGTCATCTTCCAGCATCCTCCATCATCATGTTTAGTCGAGCCTCAATGTGTACACTTCTTCCACGGGCGATCCGGGTCAGACTGGTTGCTGCCTCTTCCCTTCCATTCGGTGTGGCTTGACACTAGTCGATTTCTCGGCGCAGACTCCGTTACGAAAATATATCGGTATTGCTCCTCTTTTGACTCCAGGCTGGATCGACCACTACTCTCGTCTTCAGATACGGTGCTATCATCGCCACGAACGCTTTAATTGCTCGGGCCTACCTGGCCGTAGTCCTCTTCACTGGATCTGCTTGAGTCTTCGTTAGAAACCGGCTTGATCCAACAGCAACCTTCGTTCTCATACTGCAGGAGTGGCGCAACATACGTAGTGTCTGCTCCACATCTGCAACATCCTTGAGGCGCAGCAAGGTAAGCTGATCGGCCAGCTCTTAATCATCAAGAGTGACGATGAAATGGTCACAATTTTTCTGGGCAGCGGCGGTCGGCGGAACGGTCTCCTTGAACGGGATTCCTGCAAACATCGCGGCCAAGTTGAGTCGAATATGAAGATATTCAATCGGCGTTTCATCTCCCCTTTTCCTCATGTGATGGTATTTTCTGGCGGTAGAAAAGCCGGAGTGGCAATACTGCCCTTCAAATTCCACACATAATAGGTCCCGATCATACCGGACGTCCCGATTTAGTTGTTGAATCCAGTTCGCAACCGGTACCTTCATCAAATCTCGGAAGATCAGGTCGTTCTTTTTCGGTGTCAGGCCGTTCTTTTTTCGGTGTCTAATCCCGGAGGAAGGCGGACTTTGTTCGGCTGAACCACGATCAGGCTTGCTCTTCATCAGCATCCTCCCCCGTAAAATCCTTTAATCCCGTGGTTGAAGCCATACGAATCCGTGGGATCGCGGTTAACTAAAGTCAAAAGTCGTAGTTAGTCGAGGCTATGTTCGCATTGCGCGCCCTGCCTGTGTCCGTACTACCATAGTGGTCGTCAATATCGCCAATCGACTCCATGTCAAAATTGCTGCTACATGTTCATTGGCGAAGGCGGGATAGCTGCTACTTGCGCTTTGCCTTATAAACCACTCCTTTATCTTCAACCACATTTCCGCTGATACGACCGACTCCATGTAGACGTCCGTGCAAATTCTGTCGCTTTGCCGGACCGGTTGGCTTTGGGCAGGAGGGCGCTGAGATGATCGGCGCTGATCTTCAATGAAACGTTCCATCATAGGATCTAACATGGCCTGTATGCTTCCTTGAGTTGCGGGCAAGGTGACTGGGTCCTTTTTTGAGGGTGTCGAAACCTGTGGGTGCCTATGGGCTCCCGACCGGCATGCCGCCCCATGCTGCCACACGTCCTTTTTATGCTCCGTGTGTCTGTTTTTGAAGCCCATGGTCATCCGCTGCACACCAACCTCCAACTCCGACTATTCCTTAGAGGAAGGTGATGAATCTTACAGTGAACTGTTATCGGAAGGCAAAGGTTCTCCATGTGATGCGGTGAGTTGAGAAGCTTCCAGTGCGATTGTGGGAGTTGGGCGTTGAGCCGCCCCCACCAACGGTACCAAATGGTCATCTAAGTCTGGCATCGCTAATTTTATCTTCCATGTGTCAACCTCGAACAACTTGTTGACACTGTCGAAGTTCTGCACTTTCATCCCGACCTCAGCCAACATGGCTAGAAAGTTGTTTACAAGTTCCATTGGTCGATCCGAGGCAATAGGTTCAGTATTAGGTACATGAAAACGATCGTGAATTAAGGGGTTAACGATGTGCGTGATATCATCCCCACGAATAAATCTCTTTAATTCGTAAATGTAATACATTTTGGTAAGATCTTCGTCGTTGACAACCCCATCACCGATCGGCGACTTTTCTTCCAAGTCGTCTTCATCCGAGAGCATCGTGAGCCTCTGTTTAGGCTTTTTCACAGATAATTTGGGCTGATCAGAATGATCAACCCCCACAGTCTCTTCCACTTTTTTCTGAATTGTAACATCGAAATGCATAGGATCAAGATAAGCGCTCCTTGTGTCCTCATCATAGTGATTCCATATTGAAACTTGTAAAATCCATACTTTGCGAGAAATCGCGGTGATATCCACGGTCACCAAATGATCCGGGCACGCGCACTATTGTGGTGGAGTCGCGTTCAAATTCAAACTCCGAAGTGTCCTGAACCAGATCACCATCGTGCCCAGCCGACCAACTTACAGGGGGGGTACCCCGCGAACCTTCGCCTACACTCCGATCGGATGACCGATTGGTACTGCAGGACGCCACGTCCGATTTTCTGTCACTCTTCTCACCTTGTGTACCCATTGGTTTGGGTGGCTGCACAAACGGTGGACCGTCGCCCGATATGGACTTGTGGGGATCAATATGTAGTGTTCCACTTCTGGGGCAGGGTGTATCTAGGGCGGAATATTCACCCTAAACACGTCAATGTCCAACGATATACTTAATACAATATATTTTCAAGGTAGATCGCGTATAGCCGATCCTAGAGACCAACGAAAACGAGAGATCGATAAACCAATCAAAAACAGTCAAACAAACGTATCCAATTGCTTGGGGCTCCACCAACGCATTCTCCACGTAACCTTTCCAATAAAATGATAACCTTTCCAATTAATAGTAACACGTTCCAAACGTGCGGCCTGAGGGTGAGAGGTGCTGTATTAACTACGCGTTCCCGTCGAGGCACTTCCGGCGTGCCAAGTGCGTCTGTAACGCGTCCCGGCCGGGTAAATTGAGCTGGAGGGGACCCTGTTAACCCTCCGCTCCCGAATACTCCGCGGTAGGAGGGGGCGTCTTAAGCGTAAGAGAAAGAAACACAAACACTGTATATATTATCCATTAAAAATCTAATATGTGAACTTCATGAAACATCGTGTGACATACCTAAAACTGCGTGTTTAACACCTCTGTCACACGATTGGATCAAAATCCTCTTCCTTTTTTAACCAACCCGATCGCTCCAAACTAACTGGCGGTATACCGGTATAAAATGTTCACATACTTTCTTTTCCACTTCACACACTCCTGCTGTCAGCCATATAAGGTTGTCTGCTAACCAAGGAAAACATCTAGTAAAACTCATCGCCCCAGTGAATTGTTCAAGACAACTTGCAATTTTCAACCATCTAGAGTCCAAGATTTCAAGCGATCCTACACTTTCTGAACATGTCTGCAACGGTGGTGACTCAAAACACAATCAAGCAAAGAATATATGATGCCTTCAATCGTATGCATTTAGAAGTCCGTCACCTGCTGCAGGCCATCGACAGCAAGATTTTGATCACTACCGACATATGGACCTCTATAGAAAATCAGCCTTTTATTGTTTTCACTGCTAATTGGATTACTACCGGATGGATTTTGAAATAGATAATCTTAGATGTTCGTCGCATTCCTCATCCGCATGATGGACGAAGTATCAAAGATAAGATATATCGGGTGCTTATTGACTTCATTATTCCAACTCGAGTATTCTGTATGACTCTGTATGACTACCGATAATGGCGAATACATATGCAGTGCTAGCCGTCTCTTAAAGGCAGAGTTTGCCAATAAGCATGCTGTTATGCTGCGCACAAAGCGATGTGCAGCTCATATTCTCAACTTGATCTCAAGCAAGGCATCAGTCCGATCACTGACACCGTTGAAAAAGTGCGAGAGTTCGTGACCAAGGCGCATCTTTCCTCGGCTGTAGCTCAAGATATCAAGAATCTATGTCAAACTTTAATCCAAATTCAGCGAGGCGGACAATTCCAAAAGATGTCAGTACTCGATGGAACAACCTTTGTTGGATGATATCGATCTATAAAAAGATGCTTCTGGTGGTGGATGCGGTTACAGAACGCCACGGAACTTTGCGACATTATCGATAGACAGCAAATTAACGGTATATCTAGATGACGCAGTGCGCTTCCTTCAACCGTTTTACGAAACCACAAATACGCTTTCAGGATCTACTTATGCGACTCTTGGTTTAGCTCTCTTCCTAATGGATAGTCTGGTCGAGATTATTGGAGAACATCTACGCAGCTGCAACACAAAACCGTGGTTGAAAGAAGAAGCACAAAAGATATCGAACAGAGTCGTGTCTTATACTGAACATGTGTATGATCTCGATGCATATAAAGCGCCACTCTTAGATCCAAGAATCAAAGAAGAGCTGCTTCCACGAGATCTTCGTACGGCAACATGGAGAGCAGAACTTCAAGATGTTTTCGATATAGAGTATGGAATAACTTTCGATGCTATCGAATCAAGTCAACAAGGAGAACAATTGAGTCAACTGTCGTATGCAAAAAAATTGGCAAGAAGCGGAGACGCATTGACAACACAAGTGTTACTGTGGTGAAGCGAAGAAATTCTATGGTCAATTTATATCGGTATGCCGCCGAACATTTTGGAGCGATCGGGTTGGTTAAAAGGAAGGGGATTTTGAGCCAATCGTGTCAGAAGTATCAAGTATGCAGTTTTAGTTAAGTCACACGATGTTTCATGTAGTTTACATATTAGGTTTTTAATGGATATAATATATAGTCTGTGTTTTGTTCGTGAGACGTATCGTCTGCCATTACTGCTTGAATGCGTAAGTTTCCAGTTGTATAACGTACTCCAAACGTGAAAGACAAAGCAACGGAAAAGTAGCGAGATAATAACGTAATAAAAGCAAAGCAATAACAACTTTATTCACTCCAATTATCCACTTGGTAATACTCCACAAAGTAAAACGTAAGCAAACCACAGTGTTCCACACTCCACGAGAGATAAAAAGCGTTCCGCCCACAATAGGACGTACTAGCACCAAAAGCGTACTTGTGCAACTTGCGTGCGAAGAACAAAAACAAAAATTGACTATATTAAATTAAGTTTAATACTTAACCTAATAAATGTAAAGATAAAATTGGGTATGACCCATAAAATTGGGTACTACCCGAAATGCATTTTGATGAAAAGTTGCATTTGACCCATTTGCGTCCAGCATCGGCTTCAGGCGGGGCGCGGGTCCTTCCAACATGTTTTTCTTACTACGTTCGCATAAGTCGCCCCCGCCTGCCGCGGAGTCTTTGGGAGCGGATGGTTAACAGGGTCCCCTTCAGCTCAACTTCCCCGGTCGGGACGCGTTACAGACGAACTTGGCCCGCCGGAAGTCACTCGACGGGAACGCGTACTTGGTACACAACTCACTCAAGTCGCACACGTTTGGAACGTGTTATTATACTAATTAAAATGTTTACGTGGAGATCTCGTTAGTGGAACCCCAAGCTCTTGGATACGTTTATTTGGTTGTTCTTGATTGGTTTATCGATCTCTTGCTTTGGTTGGAATCTACGATCGGCTACACGCGATCTGCCCTGGAAGTATACTGGGATAAGGTGAAAGTGTCTTTTATTACTAGAATAGACGAAACCACTTCTCAATCCACCCAGCTTAAATAGTATAATAAAATAAATAAACGTAGTTGCCCGTATCGAGCATGCTTTTCCATAGTTTATGTCGCATGTTATTGTGTAACTGTTGTTGAAATGCTGCGAAACAGTCTTGTTTGAAGTATCAGAAGTGTGTTATAACATCCATCACTTCATCGTCTCATTTGGTCGAGATGACATCGGCACGACCAATGACATAGAGTTTCCCCCCCCCCAAGTCCGTGATCGTCTCATGGGGAAGAATATGACGCCCGTCAGAGAAGAAATCAAGTTTATCAGGTCGGATCGAAGCGTGTTGTAGGCAGTCGTGTCTTGGCCTCGATAGCCCGGAAAGACAGGGCTACAACACACGGTTTTTTCGGACCCTAAACAATTCACTGTGCGTATCCATAAACTTGTTAATGTTCTTTGCACTCTTCAGTTGATTGAAGATCGCCATGACTGATGCCATTTTGTCCTCGGTGGTATAGATTCGTCGAAGAAAATACCTCCAGTTAGCACCGGACGTCGTCAATATCACTGCAAATGCATGGACCGCTGGAGTAGGCTGGCGACCCTCAAAAGAACATCGGTTGCGGTCAGTCCAAATGAGTGTAACGTCACATCACACAGGATGCCCCACAAGTCATACACGACGCACTTGCGTTGACTCCATCTGGGTCGAGCAGGTGGAAGCTTAGCGATGGCGATACCATCCCACGTTGGACGGGACACAAAGAAACACGCCCATGCTGGATAGAACATCGACCACAATTGCCGTGCGAGTGTGCATTAAAAAAAACAAATGTTTGAGCGTTTCCACTGCCTTCCACCCGTCACGCACACAGCAAATGATATAGGAATTGGTGGACTGGAGAAACCAGAACCGGGAGCGCACTGAGAGCAACTGGAAGGCTAGACGAAACTGAAGGTCTTCGAAAATCGGTAACAAGAGGCGTCGCAAGCGCTTCTGTCTGCCAAAAAACCACGTAATGGTATCGTTCCCATTACCTTGGCGAGTAGTATGCATTGTCACTGGGTGTGGATTCTGCGGGATCGCTGGTGACCATACCCGATCCTTAAGAAATGTCCTGGGGATATTTTGTAGCGTGAATGTTCCCGTCGACGTCTTCACTCCATAATGCAATGTTGTAGACGTCGTCGTAACTTCGGGTCGGACACGCAAGGGACAGACACGCTCTACCACTTTTGTAATCTCCCGGTAAAGCCGCTTCAACATCACGGACTGTGTGTAGACTGGCGTACCGAGCAGGCCATAGTCGACAAAGGCTTCAACAAACACATTGGATCATGGCCACACGTTACATGTCCCGAAGAAATCATACAAACTGCGAAGCTGGAATCGGCGAGCAACTTGCTGTCGGAAGCTGCGATCGGGTTCAGGGACCATACCGATCGATCTGTATCTGGGAATGTTATCCGGGAGATCGAGTCGGTTTTACAAATTGAAGTCCACGGTCGACATGTAGCCATATCCGCTGGTGTAACAGATGTACGCATTTGTCTAAGGCTGGTAGCTCGTCATACGTCACGGACCACTTGAACTGATGCCCTCAGACACAGGTTTGTTTCCACCACGCAGAAATTGCGTTCCATCTTACCATTGACCCATGTCGATACGGAGATATCATCAATAGATCCAGCGGTTGCCACGGACCGCATTCTGGAAGCACCCGTTTCGTCAAGGCAACTCTGGGCGTTGTACAGTTTCGATCCATAGTTTGGGATGCGCCAATGAACTGCTGGATAAACTGAAGCCGTGTTTCTTTATATGGGCTTCAATAGTGGGTATCTGGAGGCCACCATCTTCACGGCGCTGGTAGATAAACTCCTTCGGGATCAAGTGGAAATGGTTACTGGCTGGATCATGTTTGCGTGTCAGCACGAACTTGTTCAGCAGCGCCTGCCACCTCCTTATCGTTTGTCCTGCTATAGGCACATGTACTGTGTAATGCCACAGCCGTGAGAGCACCATCGTGAGCGCAACAAGTAGCCTTCCTCTGAGTGTGCGTGCACGACGGAACCATTGGCGAAAGCCATCGAAAAAACTCTCCCCAAGAAAAAGCGTTGTCTCCACTTCAACTGGTGTTTGACTGAAAGGTATTCCAAGATACTTCACCGACTCAGTGCGATTCAAGGATCGTAGTCAGGGCACATTAGGACATACTTCGGAACGATGTAGTGCCATCACAGTCGACTTGCCCAGATTGAGCTTTTCCCCCGATTCATCACAATAGACTTGTACCAGCTCGAGCTGCGCGAAAAGGTTGGCGATGGAGCTGTTGAGAAGTGTAGAATCGTCCGCAAAGAATATGCCTGTGATAGTGTCGTCTTCCGTCAAGCATATGCCGTATTTATCGTGTGCTCGAAGAAGGTTACCGAGAGGCTCGATGACCATCAAAAATAACAACGAAGACAATGGGTCGCCTTGTTTCACTCCACGAGTGGGGTGAAGACCTGGGAGAATGTTGCCGTTGATCATAATCCTTGCCTCTGGGTCCGTGTAAATGAGACGTACCCACGCGATAAGCGAGCCGCCACATCCCATCCTTTCGAGGACGCGAAATATGTACTCCCAGTTCACACGATCGTACGCCTTCTCAAAATCGAGGAAAACTGCGTACGCTTCTTTGTCAAAGTCGGTCACCAAATCTTGAAGGTCATACAGAAAGCGAACGTGGTGGTGCATCGAGCGTCATTTCACGAACGCCTTTTGGTCGGGGTGGATAAACTTGCTCAACACCGACTGCAAACGAAACGTGAGTGTCTTGGTGAGAACTTTTAAATCGACGCATATCAGTGCAATAGGTCGGTAGTTTCCAGGACACGAACGCGTCCCCTTCTTGTACAATAGTGTAATGGCGGATTGGCGTTGTGACTTGGATAAACGTCTCGCTTGAAGATGATGGTTGAACACGATGCACAGGCAGTCACCGAAGATATCTGGGGTGACCTGGTAGAAATCGGCAGTGAGTCCATCCATTCCGGGCGATGAATTGTGTTTCATGTGCTTGATTGATGCTGCAAATTCATCAGCAGTAAACGGACTTGAAAGCACGTCTTGTTATTCTTCGGAGAGGCTTCTATTAATCGAGTCGAGTAGCTTGGCTTGCGCTCGGGAGTCCGGGGTCGGTGCACCGACCGCCTTCCTAGCTAGAAACGTCACCCATTACAGACCCCCAATGATCCATGAGCTGCAAGTTGATAGCTTGAGGCACGGACGATGAAGACCCATCCGGCATTTGGACCTCTTCGATCGACACGCGGTAAACACTTGAGTCCAGTGGACGAAAGAAAAAGCGGTTTGATTTCTCCATATATTGTTCTTGGAAATCAAATGCCTTGTCTTGGTTGTACTTGCTGGTACGTTTGAGACAATCTTGATGTTCCCGTAGTGCTTGCTCGAACACCTGTTTGGAGTTCGAATCACGCTGATGTTTGTACCTGGTCGCTGCTGTATCCATAATTTGACGTGCCGCATCTACCAAGGCAGCGTTGCTTGTACTCAAGATTGCCTGGAGCTGTTGGAGTAAGCGTTTTATGTGCTTCTTCCACTTCTCCCAGTCACGACCAGGGTTGGTTGACGCACGGATCTGGGTTAGAATATCTGCAGCTTCTTGTTTAATCGCTTGGACTATAAGCGGATACTCTAGGAGATATGTTGGAAACTTCCAATACCCACGTCCATGGGCCAGTACACCTTGACAAAACGCAACCGAGTGTGCTAGATGATCTCCGGCATGCGTTGGGGTGAAGTATGTGGAGCTTAGGTAAAAATTCTCAAGCATACACTGAGACAGAAACAAGTAATCCAGTCGGTTTCTGCGTTGCTGCGGTCCCGTGAATACTCGCGCACTGCCATGCTCAATACGCCATGCATCAACTATACCAAGCGTCGCAAGCCATTCTAAACACAACGAACGCGCTTGGTTAGAGTGTGTCGTGATCGTAGTAGCGTTCACGGTAGGATTCATCGGAAGATTGAAATCGCCCATGAAAATATGACTGGCGTTGTCTTCGAATGTTGCAGCTCCACTGACTTGGGCAAAGAAATTTCGTCGCTCTTGCTGATCCACTGGAGTGTACACGTTGTGGACATATAAGGGTGAACGATCGACGTGTACGCGCACTACTAGATAGCGATTGCGGATCGTGTACGTATGCACCATCTCGGCACTATCAAAACCTGGGAGATCTGCTCGTACAACTGTCACGACTCCACCACTTCGAGCAGCAGTTGTGTGTTGACTGGTACTATTGTCGTCACTGAAGAACAGTTTGTGTTCAATCGAGGCGTCGAGATGAAATTTGCACTTGGCAAATTGCGCTTGATCACGAAACTTTGACTCTTGAATACAAGAGATGGAATATTTGGACAAAAGTTTGTCAACAAATAAATGGCCTTGTTTCTTGATCCCGTTGGTGTTGACTGTAACGCAGTAAACACCGCTCCACGAGATCTCCTGTTGTGAAACAACATTAGATGAGAAGCGGGCCAGCAACTAGGCTGGTTCGTTCGTCAACAACTTTGAGTTGAAGAACAGCGGTATCCATATCAAGAAAACCGCAGTTCTTGAGGTCTTCCAGGTCGTCCCATAAAGTGCCGTGCCATTGTGGCTGTTGCCATTGTTGAAAACACAGTTCACCCACACGTGTGCGCAATAGCACTAACAACATGTTGGGATGAAGCAGTCTGGCATGACGTACTGGAATCCAAGCAACCGTTAATCCAGAACAGTGCTGAAGCCAGTAGTCCTTATGGAAAATCTTAGGTGCTGCGCACATGAGCATCAGATCAAAAAAGGCTAGCGCTTTGGTAGCTCGAACGAGACGAGATACCTCAAGCGATGTGTTCAAGAGCGGTGCTACACATGCAGCTAAGTCGTCGCGTTTGGACGGCAGCGTGATACCCATAAATTTGGTCCACTTCTTTTGAAACGTCTTATCCTCACCGGGATCAGACGATGCGAGAATGCGGTTGAGAAGCAAGACCTGTGCGAGATCTTGGAAATCGCAGTCATCGTTTCGCATTTGTTCCAGGATGGCATTGTTTATCGAAAGTGGTGACTGACGGGAAACCTGAATCACTCGATCCGGATTGGTTGCTGACTTGAGCGCCTTATGTGCAGAAGGTATACGTGTTGCCGCCATTACCAGCCGGTCCGGGAATGGATCTAATTCGACGTCGGCAGTATCACCAATCATCGATTCGGCTGTTTCCGCCACCGTAATGGGCTGGGTGGTCTTCACCACCTTCGTGTGATGCTTGGTCAAAAAATGCGAAGCCTCCGTCGACTTCTTGACAGCATCCGGAACCAACGCAATTGTTGGCTTGATTTGGAAGCTGAGCTTCGCCTCGACTACCAGCGGTGCTTCCACGAGATCAAATTCCGCCTCAATCTGTGACAGAACACTAAAATAGTTTCTGGTGGTGATACCCGTCGTATCCTTGGGGCGTTCCTTGCTGGTCAAATTGGCGAAATCATCCGAATTTCGCGTGCGCTTGTTCTTGCGGCGGACCACGATTGCTGTATCAGCAGGTGGAGGTGTAATGCGGCGCGGGGGACTAGAGGGAGGTGTCAACAGTCTTCCGGGCGTGCTGTTTAATGAAAGATCGACTGACGGGGTCGGCGTTTAGGCAACAAGAGTTTTGGACGTTACCGGAGGTTTTGTTGGGGCAAGATTGGAAACCACGCGTTGCAAGGCCGAATCAAATGGACGTTTGGCTTGTTGCGCGGATTGTTTTGGGCGATATTGGGCTGAAGGGGGCTGGACCAAATTTCCAGGGGGTGGAGGGCGGTCGGTTAATTCGATGGCATGAAGAGAGCTTCAACCAAACGGCAGCCGCTCGGATCGAAACGGCGCATTTTTACCATGCGCTGGAAACAGTCGTCCGCCAAAGATGACTTGGTCACAAACAGATCCTTCGACCATAATAGCGTCAGGACAGGTCGTCGACACAAAGTAGACACGCCACGCGGCTGTTGTAATACCTGTGACAACGTTGACCTCACGGAACGTATCATAGAGAGGTCGGCATCCCAGCTCATACAAACGCTGCATCATCGCGTCCGTGTTGAAGTCACTATCGATACTTGATATGTCGAGATAGTACTTCTCGTCTAACACACCAAATTCCCTAAATTTGAACGACCCATCCATTAGTTGAATGGTTTTTCGCTCTAGCTTCCTTCGTGTCTTGACCCTCAGCCGCAAGTTCCCGCCAGGAAGCTTGGACAGTTGTCCAACTAGATTATCCTGCAAAAGTTCTGCGAGCACAGGATTGTTATGATCGCGCACAAACGACTGCAGGAGCTTCATAGGGGCGGTTTTCGAAAAGGACGCGCCAGTTTCCAGCACGAGAGCGTAGCGCGCGAGGTATCTGGTACGGGCGGGCTTGGGTAATGTTAGTAGCGATTTTCGACCATGGCGTTCCTTTCGAATAGAGCTCTTCAATAGCTTCTACGTCGCTCGCTAGAGGCTTTGGAGTTTCTACGCGCGTGTGAGCAGCGGTCGAAGCGGCTGTGTCGCGACGTAGTTCAGAAGCCTTGCGGATAACATCTACAAGGCGAAGCTGGCGGTCAACGTTAGCATCGGCAGCTGTCTCAGTTGGAGGGGCATTGGAATCAACCTCCACATCCACAAGGCGAGGCTGACGGTCAACGTTGGCACCAGCAGCTGTCGGGGATGGAGGGGCAGTGGAATCATCTTCCACATCCACCTTCGCCGCAACCGCTTCCATGGGTGCATCAACAGTTCCGGAGTCTAAGAGAAGGGGCACGTTCGTGTTGTCCTTATAATGGTCTGAAGCCGTATCAGTCAAAGAAGCCAGTGTGGCGTGGACAGGCGGGTTGGATAGGCGGATTTCAGATGGCTGATCCATGGGGAAGGCTGATAGAGAGAGAGAGAGAGGGTGTTGGGGGGGGGTACTTCTGATGCTTTGACTTGTGCAGTAGCCGGCAAATTGATAAGTAGTATACTGGGATCAAGTATATTGTTGATATTTACGTATTTAAGGTAACAATTTCCGCCCTAGATACACCCTTCCCCAGAAGTGGATCGCTACATATCGATCCCCACAAGTCTATATTGCGCGACGGTCCACCGAGTGTGTAGCCACCCAAACCAATGGGTACACAAGGTGAGAAGCGTGAACGAAGATCGCCAGACGCCCTACAGTACTGATTGGCCATCCTATCGGAGCTTAGGCGAAGGTTAGCGGGGTACCCCCCTAAGTGGGTCGGCTGGGCACGATGCTGATCGGGTTCAGGACACATCGGTGTTAGAATTTGAGCTCGACTCCACCACATTACAGATGAGGGTGTTCAATACTTGGCAGAACCAATAGTGGATACTGATGTGGAAGTGCTGGAATGGTGGAAGATCAACAGTGGACGGTTTCCACGCTTGGATCGTACGGTCAAGGATTATTTAGCAGTGCAAGCTACATTTGTTTCCAGTGAGCGGGTATTTTCCAGAGAAGGGGATGCCTTAAGCAAAAAGAGGGCAGCTTTTAGTGAGAAAAGCGTTCAAGCTGTGCTCTGCTTTAGTTCTTGGATGAAGCATGATATCGCACTCACTGGGGAATAGTTAACTATGTAGCATTGTAGCTGACGATGTATATGCGTCAATAAAAATATAGTACTCGTGACTTGACTTGAACCCGGTAGTTGGAGTCACAGACTTGACTCGACTTGAGAGGTGCCAAGTCGACTCGTTACTTGACTTGAGGTGGGCGAGTCAAGTCAAGTCAGATTCAAGTAATTCCACCCCTAATTCACGTCAATCGCCTTGATACGAATTGAGACAAAGCTGTCCATGCGCAAACACGGAGATTCTACACCTTGCCCGTCGAAAATGACAAGTTTTGGGACCAGTGTGAAATGGTTAGCGAAGTAAAATATAATTATGCAATTTCCACTGTACTACCGTTCTCTGGAAAGTGACACTTTCACGTCAATGTCGAAAAACACCGTTTTTTGGTTAACACTTTGTCTAACACTTCACGGGGGGGCCAATTTGTTTTCGTGATTTCATAACTCTTGTTGCCTTCCATGCCTTATTTAGTAGGTGTAACAGGGTTACATTTGGTTACGCTGTGTACATAAGTACACTACGGTTGAGGTCAGTATTGACCGGTCCGAAAGGTTTGGACTTATTGGTTATTTTAACCAATCCGGGCAGGAGCCCTTGGTGGAGGCGCAGCAGCCAGCCACGTGTTAGTTCACAGGTGGTGTACATTATATTTTAGCTAGGTACGAATTTAGTAAGCTCTACTTAGTATTACATATAGTTTACATTAGTTTAAATTAATTTAGGCTAATTACATATTAAATATACATTCAGTTTACATTTCACTCAAAAGACTGCTAGGCGCACGACCTCGACCGGTCGCGCGCGCAGTGAGTGTTGTAGTGTAAGGGAAGTCCTTCCCTTATCTACCCCCTTATTAAGGGAGACTTGTATCAAGGCGTTAGCTTGTGCTAACTTGTAAACCAAAGGGAAATCTTGGCCCCGAGTAAGAGAGTACTCTCTTACTAAGCCATTTATTAGGGCGTATCGGCTAAGTAGCGGCACCTCGCCGCTTTAGGAAAGTCTTCCTCTGTGCGCTAGCCGCACCGTGCGTGTACGCACCGGCTACATCTGGTTGCACTAGTAGTCAATCCAACACCTGTGTTGGTAGGCTACGGCATCCTCTGCAAAGGATGATTCAGAAAGATTGGGAAAGGTTAACCCTTGTCCAGCAGGAAGCCTTTAACAGGCTCGTATCCATACTGGGTGACGAAGGCATGCAGCTCCTAGTGGAGGAGGGCCTTGAGGCCGTAAAGGCGAGGGTCAATGCCCTCATCGCCCATGAGGCGAGTTGTAGTCGAAATCATTCCACGTCTACGGGGGTGCGCCCCCCGTTGTACTTTAAGATAAAGGAATATACCGTGGAAAAGGGTGATAACCTTTATGTGTGGCTTCGAGAGGTCAAACGGCCTTCGCCACAGCGAACATGACCGCTGATCACTTGCAAGTGGGACTAGCACTGACCCATCTTACGGGTAAAGGCCGTGCATGAGCTTTTACATGCTCGGATCCGGTCATGGACGTGTTCCCGACCTGGGAAGTCCTTAAGCAAAAGCTTATGGACATGTATGCCACGCCTGATCTGGTTTCCAGAATCAGCTGGCGTTTCTGAGGTGCCGTCAGGGCACTAAGGACTTGGAAACATATATCCAAGAACTTAAGACCCTGTTGGCAGGGATGTACGCGAAAGCGTATTCGGACGTTGTGTCCATTCCCGTGTTCATGGGAGGCATGAGAGAAGGGCCAGCACGTTCGGAGCTCTTCCGAAGCCGACCCCAATACCTGGGGGAGGCGTTTAAGATGGCGTTTAACGCCGAGAGGAACTTTCGTTCCTCTAAGGTGGGTCCTGAACCCATGGACCTGAGTCAGGTCGAAGCAGAGGAGAAACCTCCCGCTAAGAAACACACTGACTCAATTTCTCAGAGCTTCGAGGCGGAGCTCTTAGCTATGCTGCAGCGACATGGGCCGCTGAGATGCTTCCTGTGTGGGAGCATGGATCATCTGAGGAACAGATGTCCGAAAAATCCCCAGCGAGACACTCGCTACAAGGGACCAAGGGTGGGGAAAAGCCCTTGTCCAAGCCGTCGGGAAACGACGGCTCCCAGTAGATGCGGGGCGCCCTACTGGGGGACCCCTCAGTGCTGCTAAGCCCCAGGGTAGGGGAATACAGCACAAATCCCCGAGGGAAACGGTGCTTTCTAGCACCAAGTTGGTGTACCAACCAGGGTTGCTGGTCGTCCTTGAGGACGTGAAAGGCTTTGATAAGCCTTGGAGAGTCTTGATAGACTCTGGAGCGTCTGACAATTATGTCAGACGAGCTTCTGTTGAGAAGAGTTGGCTGTATGCCGAGGCCCTAGAGGCACGTTATCGTGACGTTTTCACGGTCCGTCTTGCGACGGGCGTACAGGTTTCTGTACCCAAGGTCTCGATTGACCTTAAGCTGAAGTTTGCAGACTTCGACAGCTTAGAACGTTGGCTAGTCCTGGATTTGGACTCGAGGTATGACCTCACTCTGGGCATGAAGTGGCTGGAACGCCACGAGCCATGGATAGACTGGAAGTATAAGTCCATTGGCTCAACGCACCCGCGATCGGGTGAAGCATTGGCGAGTCATGAACCCACCTTTGCTCGATCGCAAAAGCGATTCTGGCGTGAGATGCCAGAGATTGGGATGTCTGACATGATCAGTCCCAATGGCGTCAAGGAAGTGTTCCTTGACGAAGGGGATCCGGAGATTAATCCCCGCGACGATATAGGCGAGACTGGTGAGTCGCCAGTGTTAGAGGTGGATTCCTCTGAGGTGAAGCGCGAGGCGCTTCCTAGAGAAGAGACCCGAAGTTTGTCTCTTCTTCAGGTCGGAATTGACTCCGACCACGCCGTGTCCGGCGAACAAGTTGCGACTCCAGTGGTAGGGGTAGAGACCCCTGTGGTTAAGCGCGAGGCGCTTCCAAGCGAAGAGACCCGAAGTTTGTCTCTTTCGCACGTCGGAAATGATTCCGACTACGCCGTTATAGGCGAGACTGGCGAGTCACCGGTGGTAGAGGTAGAGACCTCTGTGGATAAGCGCGTGGCGATTCCAATAGATGGGGCAATTGACTCCCCCATCTGGG
>CM047583.1:22899023-22916440 GCA_026184515.1 Peronosclerospora sorghi
ATGACACAGGGGATTTCGAATGCACCATCGACTTTCAATCGCTTGGTTACTCAACTCTTCCGCCCTCATAGAAAGTACGCTCAGACGTACTTCGACGATATATTCGTTCATAGTCGCGCGGAAGTCGACTCGTATGATGTTCAGACGCACCTAATACACCTTCGAGCTGTTCTCGAATGTATGCGGGAGCATAAGTTATATGCAAACGCATCCAAATGCATATTTGGTGCTGAGGAAACTCCTTTCCTCGAATGCTTCATCGGTAAGGATGGAGTGCGGGCGGATTCCGCGAAGGTGAAAGCCATTGTGGAGTGGCCTTCGCCTGTAAATCTTAGAGATTTACGGAAGTGGCTTGGATTAGCCAATTATCTCCACAAGTACAGAGAGGACTACGCTAATATGGCGAAGCCATTAACATACCTTCTAAGAAGGACGTGGATTGGTGTTGGGAAACCAAACACCAAACCGCTTTCGAAGCGGTTAAGGGAAGCTTGTTAAAAGCTCCCGTTCTTGCTCTCCCAGATTCTGGGAAACCATTTAGTGTCGTCTGCGACGCCTCCGATTGCGCAATCTGATGTGCTTTGTTACAAGCAGATGATGCAGGTAGGGAACGCGTAATTGCGTTTGAGTCGAGGCAGCCTTAAGCTGCGGAACGGAATTATCCCGTTCATGACAAGGAGATTCTTGCAATGAAGCATGCTCTTGTCAAATTTAGGGTTCACCTACTTGGCTCTAAGCCGTTCGTGGTTTATACTGACCACGCGTCCTTACGGACAGCGACAAAGTCGCCTCATCTCTCGCAACGGATGGCCCGTTGGATCTCCTTCTTTGCGGAGTACAACTTTGAGGTTAAGTATAAACCTGGAAAGCAGAACGTGCTTGCAGACGCGTTGTCGCGTCGTCCCGATTACGAGCTCGCTCACGCGACATTCGTCACCACATCTGTGGTGGATCTCATACGCCAGACGTATGAGAAAGACCCACAATGTACGGAGCTTATCCGCGCGTTAGGTGAAAAGGGTCTAGGCTTGTCTGAGCCAACCCTTTCAGGTCGAGCTCGAGATCGTTTACACCATTACAGATACTGTGACGGTATGCTATGTTATAGCACGAGAGCGGAGGACACTCCGCGGGTGGTAGTTCCTCATAATGAGGAAATGAAGTATAGGGTACTCTTTGAGGCACATGACGCCCCTACCGGGGGTCATTTAGGTCGGGATAAGACCTACAGCGCTTTAAGCGCTTTGTTTTGGTGGCCCAATATTTAAAAGTGGGTCGGTGCGTATATACGCACCTGTGAGACGTGTCAGAGGGTTAAACCCTCCGCAAGTTCAGCTGCGCCTTTGGCGAGCTTATCGGTTCCAACGGAGTGTTGGAAATCCATTAGCATGGATTTTATCTTCGATTTTCCGAAGGATAAGGCCGGGAACACCGGCATATTGGTCTTTGTAGACCGTTTCAGCAAGATGGCTCACCTGGCGGCGGTGCCAGAGTCCATAAATGGACAAGGAACAGCGAAAGTGTTCCTAGACCGTGTCTTTCGACAAAAGGGTCTACCCGATTCCGTTGTGTCGGATCGGGATCCCCGTTTTACGGGACAATTCTGGGGAGCGTTGTTTAAGGTGCTAGGCACCAAGCTTCTCATGTCCACTGCAGATCATCCGCAGACGGACGGTCAGACGGAACGCGTTAATCGCGTTGTGGAGGCTATTCTCCGGAGTTTATGTCCGGATTCTCCAAAGAGTTGGAGTGAGATGCTCCCGATGGTTGAATTTGCTATCAACAACTCGGTACATGCATCTACGGGGTTTACCCCGTTTTACGTGAACGGATTAGTGAATCCGAGGGTTCCGTTGAAGCCACGTGTGTGTGGCCCAGGGCTTGAGTGGGGAGGATTCCCCGATGTCAGCCCTGTATCTGTTCGAAAGCACATCGATAAGTTCTTATCGACGCGCCTCAGTGTCTTACGACACGTCTGCGATGCCATTGCGGAAAGCCAAGACAAGCAGAAGGAGCAAGCTGACCGAAAAGGACGGCGTAACAAAAAGGTATACAAAGTAGGAGAAAGTGTTTTATTAAACGCTAAAAATCTTCCTAAACATGCAGTTTCAAATGTGGTGCGCAATAAACTGCGCCCCAGGTTTGTGGGTCCCTTCAAGGTGTTATCCCGAAAGGGCTTGTCGTACACCTTAGACATCCCGAAGGTGATGCGTACGCATACAACCTTTTATGTCGGTATGCTTAGCCATACCAGGACCCGGAGGCGGGCCCCCTCCTGGAGTGGGGTGGAAAAGCGGATAGCCGTAAGGCACGGCAGGGCGAAGTAAGCCCGAAAGGGCTAAAATGCGACCACGAAGCTCCGCAACGGTCGTCTCGAGAGAGGCAAGCCGCCTCTCGAAGCGATCAGTGGCATCCCGCTCATCGCGGATCCCCTCGTGGAGATCATGGATGCGATGGCTGTGTAGATCACAGCGCTCGCGAATCTCACGTCGCAATTGCGCAACCTCCTCCTCCGATGCTTGATGCGGAGGATACTCCTCACTTTCATGTGGAGCGGCTGATGGCGCGGCGCCATCATCGGGGTCAAACTCAGTATCTGGTGAAGTGGAAAGGTTATCTACACTCACAGAGTTCGTGGGAGTTCGAGACTCCCCTACGGCAGGATTGCCGCGACGTCGTTGACGCTTTTGAGCGGGAGAATCCCGCTGTAGGTCAACGACCAGAGGGACATGAGAAGCCCCTTCACTCCCAATAAGTGGGAGTTCGCCGGAGGCAGATGTGGCGATCACACTGTCTCCGGACACCAGGGTGGAGACAGGGGCGCTGGGGTAGCGCGTGCGATACGGGGCACGTAGTTGCTCCATCGCCTTAGCTTTGGCAAATGTAAGGCGCAACACCCTCTCCACCCAAATGTCTCGACGGGAATAGCTGTCATGAAGCTCATCAAAGCTGGGTAGAAGCTTCTCCCCTTCCGCCCAAGCGCGGAACTTCTTCTCTGCGTATCGGCACTTTCTCCCGGATAAAGAACGAAAGGAAACTCGCGGAGGTTCTCAACAGGGGCACCTTGTGCCTGCCTGTTTAAGCGCTCTCGGTACGAGACGCTAGTGAACTGCTTTTGTGTAAGCAGTTGTTGCCGGAGTTTCTGACGGCGTTCGCGTTAATACGGCTGTTCAGCCGCGGGGCCAGGGGTATAGGACGCTAGACTAGTCCTTACCAAACGCCTGGCCCATCTTGGAAGTTCACGAGGACCATCGAAATTATAAGCCGCCCTTGACGGGCGTTTTGGGGCGCGTAACGCAGCCCTTAGTGCCTGTGCGGCAAGTTTGGAGTCTTGAGCTGCGTCCAGATCATTAGTGATGATCGCCTTTGGCGATTCGAATGTATCATCCGATACGGGCAAGGATGCCGCACTGGTTAGTGCATTTTCCTCACGTGTGGGGAAGGGATTAGGCTGCCGACAACGCCGTTCGGCGCTGTCGGAGCGGCTCACCATTGGGGAGGTATCCCCAAAGGCATCCACTTCCGAGTTTTCGGAGTAGTCTACCTCTTCTAGAGGAAACTCCATAGCACCACTAGAGGTGTACATATGGATGGCCAGGGGAACTGGCGTTGGAGTTCTCCAACAAATTTTGATTATTGCGTAAGCAATAGTCTTGATGGGGGAGGATGTAACGGAGTTACATTCGGGTAACACTGAGTGTTGGTGTACATGAGTACACCACGGTTGAGGCCAGTATTGGCCGGGTTGAAAGGTTTCGAACCTTTGGTTATTTTAACCAATCAGGGCAGGGGCCCTTGGTGTGGTGGTGTGTCAACCATCCACGTGTCAGTACACAGGTGTGTACACTACATTTTAGCTAGGTACGAATTTGGAATATTCTACTTAGTGCTACACATAGTTTATATTAGTTTAAATAATTACATATTAAATATATTCAGTTCACTTTTCACTCTTTAGTACAGACGCACGACCTAGACTGGTCGTGCGTGTAGTGAGTGCCGTAGCGTAAGGGGATCCCTCCCCTTAGCTACACCCTTTGTAAGGGAGCCTTGCCGTTAAGGCACTAGTAAAGGCTAGAGTAAACAAACCCGGGAATCTTGGCCCCGAGTAGGAGAGCTCTCTCCTACTAAGCCCTTAATAAGGGCGTATCGGCTAAGTAGCGGCTAATACCGCTTTAAGGAAAGTCTTCCTCTGTGCGCTAGCCGCACCGTGCGTATACGCACCGGCTACAAAGCCAATATGTCCACGTAAAGACCCAATATGCCCGTGAAACTCCACAAACGATATATCCACGTAAAGACCAATCCAGTGAATAGCACGTTCCAAACGTACTCGAGTCAAAGTGTCGAGATCGCCAAATCGTACTCCCGTCGAGGGACTTCCGGTGGCCAAAGTGCGCGTGCAGCGCGTCCAGACCGGGTATAATAGGCAAGAGGGGATAGTTCAACCCTCTGCCCCCAAACACTCCGCGGCGGGCGGAGGCGACTAGTGTACGTGAAAAGAATAACGGCGACCCCTTGCTGCGGTGTAGACCAAGACCAGAAGAGGTTTTTGCCACTTATTCCTAGACCAATAACCTTTACTGGGAAAATCCGTAACCAAAAGACTCTTACTTGAAAAAATCGCAACTAACCAATAATACTACCTCCCTATGGTCCCTAATGTACCCACACAAAATTATGTAAAATACCCAATGTCAGGTGACTCACCCAAGACCGGCGTTCTTGATACTCCTTGAATCTGATAGGCTAAAAAGCCCCCCTTGTTTAGACCAATCGGAAACTCGACCAACTGCCTTGACCAAAAGTGACCAAATTTGTGGTACACTTCACCACAACCGCCCCTGAGTCCGACCGTGTCGCACAACGATAACGGTCTGACTAACCCATCACTCGACCAACTGGACCTTGGTCACTCACACTTCTTCACCATGGACCAGCCATCTTCGCCACCTGCGCCAGGTACTTACTTTACTGCACTTGATCTTCTTATGCTTCCCTTTAACGCTTGTTCTTGTTGGATCTGCAGAAACTCTATGTGCCGTGTCGCTCCACATTGCTTCACCTGTTCGGTCGGCCCGGTCTGACAGCCCACATAATTCTACTGCACTTCAAACATCGGAAGGGTGTCAGACTGAAGCCGACACGCGTATGCAGGACATGCTTGCAGAAAATGTGCGTCTTAGGACCCAGGTGGCCCACCAGGCAACACGAGGTGCGCACGTTTGGTATTAGTCTTGTACTTGTCTTGACCTTCATTTGTCTTCAGCTCTCATCCCTCCCAGCGTTGTCAAGGCAATAGGTGCCTTGTTTGATGCCGATAGGCAGTCAGACGATCATGTTGACCAGCTCCGACCAATTCTAGAGGATCTGGTAAGCGCACGTCATGAGCTGTCCCGTCTGGAGGCTTATCAGTCCCATCTCCGGGATCAACTTGCCCTTGTTCGCCGGAAGCAGCTGGACTGAAAGTTTGACGCGACCTCACTGCGCACGCAAGGCGACGACTTCGCGCGACGCATTGCCGAGCTTCAGATTTCAATTCAAGACCAGACCGGGAAGGTCCGGTCTTATCAAGACAAGTCAGACGCTTGGACACTAGAGTCGGGTCGTCGTCAGGTGGCACTAGACCAGTGCCGCCAGCGCTTGATGAACTTGCTGCATCCGTGTTCGGCTGCTTCCTCCAGCATAGATTGGTCTGCGTCGGCAACCTTAATCGCCTCGGAGCAAGACCAAGACCGCTTGCAGCAGGACCAAGACCGACATCGTTCATTGGCTGATATTCAGCAGCCCGAAATTGCACAAAAATAGAAGAAGCGCGCGGACGCGCCGGGTAGCTCGAGGGCGCGGGGCACTGCGCGCGGACCCAGACTCGGGTGGAAGCGTGCAGTGCCTCATAAGCGAGCCAAGACACAGGCGCTTCTTATGGACTCGGACTCGGACACGGACGAAATCTACAGCCCCTCGGAAAGTCTAGCACCCTCGCGCCGTACTGCAAGTCGCATCCAGCACACAGGGGTCTCGTCCGAGGAGGGCTCCAGCGAAGGGTCTTGCGATTCCGAGTTTATGGTCGCCATCCAGTCCAAGTCACGAACGAATTTACGTGAAAGTTTCATCCAAGTGGCGTCGACATTGGGGTCAGAACAGAAGACCGGTTTGTCAAGTGACGCCACACCAGTATCGACATCAGCAAAGCCGGCGCCTTCGGTTCTCCCCGGGACATCCGAGATTCACAAGTACGCTCTACTGAGGAAAATGGCGGTTGACACCAGCTCCCTTCCGCCTCGGACGTTTGAAATCACTTTGCCGTGGTCGTCGGGGCAAATCGGCTGTTTGCGCCGGTCTACCCTGACCAAGCAGCTTTTGGCCCGGTCTTCCTCTCGCCGGGACCCCTGGCTTTTTCCACCGGCCAAGAAAACCCCTGCCGCGTCTGCATGGAGGGCGGACTTGATTACGTCGGCGCAGATCTCCCGCCTATACGGCGATGAACCATGGAAAATTTTCGAACACCCCAAGATAGGACTTGTGTTCCACTTGACTCCGTGGATCGACACTTTGCTAGGCCGGGTGAAGAATTTCAACAAGATCCACGGCCAAGCAATTTGGGAAGCGTCCCAATACTTGATGCTTCCCCCCGACCGGGTGATACAAGATCCGGGCCTGGCGACGTTCCAGAGCAAGCGCAAGCGACGTCGAATTCGGGCGGGCGAGGCTTGGCAGTCCCTGTGCCAGTACATTTTGGACGGGATGCGAGCCCGCGAGTGTGACGTCGACGTGTTCTTATACCCGGTGTTCCTCCACTTGCCAAGGCGTCGCGTTGAGAAGACCAGACTGCTGGCCGACGACGGCATATGGTACCCCGGTCTTGATTGCGCTGAGCCGGTCGCGGACCTCAAGGATGATTTGGTCCAGCTTGACCAGAAGGACCCCTGGCGTAACCAGTTTCAGGATCAAGTGAAAAATCATCCGTCGATGGTCATCGGCCGTCTGTGGGGCGATAGCAAGTGAAGTCGCAGGTAGTCGACCAGATAACTCGTAATACATGTCATCATTTCTTTTTCATATGTCCGATCGTCAAATCACTTGAACTAATTTTACCACTCTCTCCATAGTTGCACCGAACACGTTATCGTAAACAGTTCCACCCCCATCACGAAAAAATAGTCATCACATTCGTCATTCCGCTACTCCAATTCGTCACAGTTCATCACGATTTCACATCAACTCCGGACCTTCCACATCTTCACACCGGTCTAGACCGACCGATGCTACTGCGTGTCTTGGTCATGGTCTTCATGAGTCTGCATCACTGCGAAGCGATTACGACTGACTCGTTCTCGTTCAAACTGTCGTAGAAGATCCCAACAATTCAATTCGAGCTCGTCGACCCAAGTTGATTCATTATGGTCCTTCCATCGGACCAGGTACTTTCGGTGAGTCCGACCGAACCTGGTCTTCTTGGTCGACCAAACATCTAAGACTTTCTCCACTTCAAACTCGTCATCCTCTAATGGTCGTTCCCAACTGTCCTCCGGCTGTAACGCTTCATCGAAATCAAATCTTTTTCCTTCGTCTACCAGACAGGGAGTTTTGGGTCGATCAGGAAATTCTCGGACCAGCTTCAACTTGGACACATGCACGATCGGGAAGACCTTTTGATCTGTACCAGTTGTTACTAGACGGGCAGCGTGCTCACCGATCAGCTCGGCAACACGGAAAGGGTCGTGCCACATGTGAGCCGGCTTCTTCGCATAGCCCTCTTTCACTCGGTCTAGGTATATCCATACCCTCGCCCCTGGTTCTATACCGTGGGGTCGGACCTGGTCATTGGTCCGGTCTGCCCGGTCTTGTGTGGCCTGACGCAGCTTTTCGCTGACGACTTCTTTTGGATGCTGGTAGTGTTTCTGGACCTGCATGCGCCAGCGTCGAGCATCGCGATCGCGGGTCCGGGTGCAACCGATAGGTATCGCAGCTTCCAGTGTCGACCGAGGGTCCCATCCATATGCCATATAAAAAGGCGTTTCTCCTCGGACCCGATCGGTCGACGAGTTGAGTGCAAACACCAGCCTTTCTGCATACTCGTACCAATCTCGCTGGTCTGGGTCATCAACGTACATCTTGATCGCCCTCTTTATGGTCTGCACCATGCGTTCCGCCGATCCATTTGCTTGCGGACGATATGCCATCGTCGCACTCTGTTTCTGGACCAGCATGTTATTGAACGACCGGAACACATCGGCCATAAAACCAGGTTCCCGATCGTGCCTGATGACCTAGCTGGCGCCGAATCTTCGGAACACACATTCTTCGTAGCTCTGGGCGATCTGCTCCGCAGACCGAGATGCACTTGCCTTCGCAATAACTAGACCAGTGAACAGTTCTACCAAGATCAACAACTCAGTATTGCCATATGTCGATTTAGGCAGCGACGGTATATGGTCCATCGCTATGACCTGGAAAGGATAGGTAGCTTCGATATTTCCGGGCGATCGCCCCTTGGTTACCGGTCTACCCTTTCCGGTCTCTCAATCCGTGCAACAACCCACATATATCTGTACACTTCGGAAAAGACCTCTCCAGTGAAAGTGGGACCTAAGCTTGTGATACGTTCTGCCTATGCCCTGATGTCCCCCTTCTAGACTCACATGGTAGTGATGGAGGACATCCGGCTGCAGCAACTCAGGTATCACCAATTTCGCCAATCGGTCCCGGTCTGCACTGTCTTGGTCGGCATCGCGGCAGTAATATAGTAAACCATCCTCACCCACTTCGTAACTGTCTGCGATCTTGGAACATTCTTTCGCTTGACCATTTGTCAACTTAGACAATTCACCGCGCAGGTAGGTCTTCAGATTCACAATCCATTCTTCTTCGTCCTGCGCCTTGAGGATCCGTTCTGCCCTTAGTCGTTGCACAACAGATTCGCTCAACCGTTCTTTTGAGAACGGTTGGTGGGACTTCCGAGCTTTCGGTCTAGTCGCGACCATCACATGCACCTGGTCCGGAGCGTTCTTGGGTCCTATCACCTCGGGGAGCCTGTTTATGTTCATCAATTCATCAAGAACGGCCTCCTCAGTGATCGTAGCCCCGGTCTGGTCTCGCATGGCCTTGGTCGCGAGGTAGTCGGCGCTTCTGTTCCATTCCCGTTTCACGTGCAACAGCTCGTGGTTGGGGTGGTCCTTCAATGCCTTCATTATTCGATCATTTAGCGTCCTTAGTCGTGGAGCCTTGCAGTCGATCTCTCCGGTGATCTGCCTGATCACTAGGTTGGAGTCACCACATATGATGACTCGCCCCTTCTCTTGCGACGACAGCAGGTCCAGACATAGAAGTAGACCTCGGTACTCCGCCTCGTTAACAGTAATATCTGGCGTGAAATCGGCAGCGGCTTCAACTATAGACCATTGTGGCAACTTCCACAATATGGCACTATAGGCGCCGACCTTCTTCTTCACGCTTGCCGATCCGTCAAAACTTAAGACCAAGAGCTCTTCATCATGGTCGACGGTCGGTGGCGGTCTCGAAACTGACTGCCGAGGTTGCTTCCTCGGGGCAATCGCTATCAATGCCTCGTCCACTTCAGACCGAGGGGTGATACTGGCAGCTAATGTGCCCAATATCTCTTCCTCGCCCCCGGTGCACTTAACGACCTCGAGGGTCCACTGCGACAAGACCGCCGTCCATCTGCCTAGACGTCCGTCCATCCCATTGGATGATAATAGCCAGGCCAAAGTAGACCGTCTTGACAGGACCTTTATAGGTCGGCCGACCAGCAGGTTGTAACACACATCCAGAATTCGTAGCAACGCCAGAACTTCTTTCTCGACAATTCCATAGTTCACTTCATTTGGTTTTAGCGTCTGGCTCGTAACCGTGACTGGATGATACACACCATCGTGATCTTGCCCTAAAGAGGCCGAGATAGCCCACTTACTGGCATATACAATAATGGTCGGCACTTTTTCGGGAGCGAAATGCTTGAGAATCGGTGCCCTCGCCATCTTAACCTTCAACATACCAAAGGAAAACTGTGCACGCTTCATATGATCTTCGGCCTCCACTTGCGGACAAACTGCTGCAAGACCAGAGTCGGCGCCCTCCTGTAAAGTTGCCCGATCTCCTTCGCGCAACATATGAAAGTCAACTTCCCGGAGCTCGTACAGCACAGCCGCGTAGATAGCAAAGTCTTCAATGAATCGGCTATAATAATTCAAGCTTCCCAGGAAGGACTGCATTGCCTTCAGCGATCTGGGGAACGGGAGGTTACTCAGCGCATCCAGGTCCTTGGGATTAGCCTCTAGACCATTGTTCGAGACCATATGGCCTAAATAGGCGACCTTGGACATACCCCAAAAACTTTTCACGGCACTGATAGACAGGTTCCAGCGGTCGCATGTCTTTAACAATCGTTCAACCTTCTCGCACAGATCGTTCCATGACGAGACAGGTATCAGAATGTCGTCGATGTACGACCTCCTCCCCAGAACGGACGGTCCTCTTTCCCGATCGGGTTCACCCTCTCTAAACACATCATAATTTTCAACAGGGTCCCGATCGGTCTTGATCTTGAAGTGTCCGTACAATGCGTTATCTATCAACCTTTGATAGATATGGGGCGCGTTCTTCAGACCGAACGGCATACGATTCCACTCGAAAAGACCAAACGGCGTCACAAATGCGGAAATCTCACGGGCTCGATCAGTCATCGAGACCACCCAAAATCCGCTTGCCATGTCTAGCGAACAATACCACAAGGTCTATTCGAGGTCTTCCAACAGATCATTAATCAGCGGCATCGGGTACACCATGAGTTTAGTCAACGGATTTACCAGCCGATAGTCGATGCACAGTCTAATGTCAACGCCGTTCTTCTTGATAACAATTACGATCGGCGAGGCCCATGGCGAGGTCGACGGTCTAATAATCTTGGTGACCAACAGTCCTTTAATGAGATCGGAAAGCTTTTCACGGTACTGTGGCGCCACGAGTCGACATCGCGGGAAATCGGCTTGGCATCTCCAACGTCAATATCGCAAATCGCACCACGGGCTGCAGGTGGTAAGGCGTTGCCCTTTCCGATCAGCAGATGTCTTTTCTTCCATACGATATTCTTCAACTGCTCGATCTGGTCTGGACTGTTAAGGTCTTGATCACCCACTTGTAAATCATCCGTTGTAACTTCGGGCGAGTCGGCAGACACTTCAGGGAGGACTGCCATTTGGCTTTCCAGCTCCTGAATGTACTGTTCCCCGCCTTCATGTATACAGACTTGTTCATCTTCTGGGGCGATATCACCTAGACCGTCTGGACCGGCTGAACGCCCCTGGTCTTGATCGACGGGCTGTACTCCACTGATATCGGTCTGATTAGGCATACCGTCATGGTCCGACCTAGCAATTTCATGTTCCCCTTCTTCCGTTTCTTGCTCCGCTGTCGCCTGGTCTTGTGCTCACACCACGTTGACTAACCTTGGCTCGTCTACTTGATGGTCCACCGTTCCTGGTGACTGCGGCGCCTTTCTTCGGTCCAACATCTTTTTTGGGGTGACATAACTTGGTCTTTCCACTAAAGGTGAGGTATCCTCTTCCACCGACCCATCATCGCTGATAAGATCGGTGGTCGATTGGTACGCCAGGTTTTGCCACTCGACATACCGCCTCGATCCAATCGAGACGAACCCCATCTTCCTTGGTACCTTCCCTTCTGCTAACCACATACCGACAATAGTGTTATTGTCCAGTTTCAGCGGCTTGTCACCGATATTGGTAACACGGACAAAATCACGTCGACCAGCACTCTTTACGAAGGTCGGGACCCACCGATCGCCCCTGGTCAACCATAACTTCCTCGAACGAAAACCTTTCTCGACCGGGGTATCGGCAGACCGACCGACTGGGATAGTGAGGTCTTGGTCCCACCGGACCAGATCGGTATACGAACCGTACAGAGGTCTTCGACCAGCCAACTGGACCTGGACCTCATCCGGGAGTGTAAGCACTCCATGTGACAGGTCTAGGCGAATAACAGCTGGGACCATGAAATCCATACCTAGTAAAGCGTCCTGACCAGCCAACTTGCCAACCCAAGCGCTGAAAATAGAGACCAGCGATCCCGACAAAGTAATTTTCACACGCGTTCTTCCTTCGGTCATATAAGAGTTTTCACCGATCCCGACGTATTCTTGTCTCTGGGTATTGTCTATACGACATCCGACCTTACGAGCAAAGGCGGAGTCGATTATCGAGACTTCAGCTCCAGAGTCGAACAACATCGTCGCGTTCTGGTTATTAATCTTACCACAGGAATTCGCCTGCTTGAACCATTTACCAGGCGCGTGATACTTCCAGTATCCGCGCAATTCTCCAGGCAGCAAGTCCAACTGCATAACCACCTTGGTCCGGGAGTACTCATCGGTCTTCAGACTGTAGACCGGATGGTCTCGGTCGACGCAATTTGGAATAGAACGTGTATTGTCGGTCTTATCCTCCTCGCCGGCATATGCATAGATGTGAACCGTAGAACGCTCGGCTCGATACAGATTCCAACCTGGCGAGCGTTCTAGTTTAACATCTTTTCCGCTTCCGGCGGCAGCACCCCCGCGTGCTTGTCCGGCACGCTTCAATCATGCAGTGGCCGGCCTCGTGGATCTCTCCACATGACTTGCATACGAAAAGGCAGTGGTCAGTCGGGTGGCCGCGTCTCTCGCACTTCTTGCACACCATCTTCTTCCAGCAGTTTGGACCATCATGTTTGCTCGACCCACAGTGGGGGAACTTCTGACGAGGTCGGTCCGGATCGGACTTGCTTCCGTTCCTTCCCTTCCGGTCTACCTGGTCGGACTTCGACCTGGTCTTCGGGGCAGGTCCCGCAACATAGACGTAACGATACTGGTCTTCATCCGATGACTCCTGGCTGGATTGACTTCCACTTTCCCCTTCCGATCCCGTGCTGTCTTAGGCTACGATCGCCTTGACCGATCGGGTCGGTCTGGTCCAGGGTCTCTTGACCGGATCGGTCTGGGTCTGGGTCTTGGATCGGTAGCGACCTGATCCACCAGCACTCTTCGTCCTCATGCTACGCGACTGCTGTAGCGTCCGTAGAGTCTGTTCAACTTCACCCGCGTCCCTAAGACGCAGCAGAGTAAGCTGTTCCGCCAGTTCTTGATCGTCCAGGGTACTAATGTAGTGACCCACATGTTCCAGAGAAGCACCGTTCGGCGGGTAATTCTCTTTAATTGTTATGCCGGCACGAAGTGCAGCCACGTTCAACCGATGCAAATACTCGATCGATGTCTCGTCGCTCCGCTTCAGCATATGGTGATACTTGCGGGCACTCGAAAATCCGGAGTTACAATATTGCCCTTCAAACTCTGCACATAGCTGGTCCCAGTCAGACCGGACATCCCGACCTAACTGTTGGATCCAGTTGGCAGCCGGTCCTTTCAACAAATCCCGGAAGATCAGACACTTTTCACTTTTCGGGGTCTGGTCTCGCAGGAACGCAGACTTGACCCGACCGAACCAAGACCGGGCCTGGTCTTCATCAGCATCCTTGCCAGTGAAGTCCTTCAGGTCGGTCGTCGCGGCCATACGGATGCGCGGAATCGCAGCAGATCCTAGGTCAAAAGCAGTAGTGGAGGATAGGTTAGCCTTGCGTGGCTTGCCAGCGCCCGTACCGTCTGACCCACAGTGGTCGTCAAGACCGCTGACCGACTCCATGTCACAGTCACTTGTCTTGCTTGGTCTACGCGGTCTGGCCGGTTGCGGCTTGCGCTTCCCTTTGCCGCCTTGCTTATCACTTCGAGTGGGCTTGTCCACAGATGTTACCGATTCCATATCCACATCTCGGCAAACATTGGCACTTTGCTGGGTAGACCGGTCCTGGACATGTGGGCGCAGAGGTGGTCTAACCCGGTCTTCAATGAAACGCTCCATCATCGTATCAAACATGGCTTGGACGTTAGCTGGAGTCATGGGCAACGTGTTGATACCCTCCTTTTGCGGAACTAGGCCTGTGGGGGCTGATGGAGCCCCGACTGGCAAGCAGCCCTTTGCTGCCGCATGTCCCTTTTTTGTTCAGGCGGGGCATGGTCCACCCCCATGGTCATCCGCTCGACACCGGTCTCCAACTCTGATGAGCTGTTAGAGGCCGGTGGATACTGATAAACCGATTCGTCATCAGAACAAATGTCGACAAGCGCTGTGAAGGCTTCAGCGACCTTCACTGCTGCGGTGGGAGTTGGGCGGCGAACCGCCCCCACCAGTGGGACCAAATGGTCGTGGAAGGTCGACATCGACGATTTCAGCCTCCAAGTCTCAAGTTCAAATAGTTTTTGGACATCGGCGGGGTTCTGCATTTTAATGCCAACCTCCGCCAACATCGCCATCAAGTTCTTCACCAACAGTAATGGGCGATCACTCTG
Source organism: Peronosclerospora sorghi (assembly GCA_026184515.1). Classification (NCBI taxonomy): domain Eukaryota; phylum Oomycota; class Peronosporomycetes; order Peronosporales; family Peronosporaceae; genus Peronosclerospora; species Peronosclerospora sorghi. The sequence goes on from CM047583.1 coordinate 22,913,443, forward strand.
GATCGGCTCGGTAGCGGGACCGAGAAGATGGTCGGGGATCTGGAGGTTCAACACCCGAAAGACCACGTCAAAGCGAACAAAACGTTTCAGCTCAAAAATGTAATACATCTTGTTTAGTTCTCTTAAGTGATGCCTCCATCTCCGACTTGCGACTTTTCTTCGAGGACGTCTTCGTCGGCCGGCATTCCAACCCTTTCTTGGGAATCTTGGGGACCTTGGGGAGGTTGGTCTGATCGTTCTGATCAGCCTCCAAGTATTTTTCGTCTTTTGATTTTCCATCAACCTTTTTATTCACATACATAGGATCAGGACAAAAGTCCTGATCCTTTCCGGGACTATACCAAGACTTGCTATAGTCCCGATCGGCTCCGGTGGGAGCCTTTTGGGGAGGAAAAAAATTATTAATCCCGATCTGGTCCTCCACCAGGCCAGACCGGACATCGCCGTCTTTATCGAGAACGAAGACGTAAGGTGATAGCCTTTCCTTACGCCCTCTCCAGAGCGATTCCAAATTCAAATCTTCAAATTCAATCTTTGATGACACCTCGCGGTGATATCCACGATCACCAAGTGATCCGGGCACGCGCACCATTGTGGTGGAGTCAAGTTCGAAATCGAATACATTTGTATCGACAACCTGACCACCACCATCGTGCCCAGCCTTCCAACTTACGGGGGGGGGGTACCCCGCGGACCTCCATTCGAAATCTGGTCCGATAGTCCGCTGCTGGCAGACGACAGGTCATCATCCAAAGACACTTGGTCCGATTCACTTAAGTTCATCTCACCTTGTGTACCCGATGGAATGGGCTAGTTACACACTCGGTGGATCGGGATCGCAGATCGATCTAATTCTTTGTTGGGTATCGGAGACCGTGCTGACTAGGTGTACCTAGGGCGGAACTCTTCACCCCAGGTACGTACAGACCAGAAACAATTCCAAAAGATAAATTCCAATAGATCGATCGTCCAAACGATCTAGACCTGACCAATACGAAATAATAGAGGGTAGACTAATCAACCGGTCTATCCCCTGACCAATATGAGAGAAAACCAAAACCGGTCTAAACTCCAACCAATGTTACAATAAGCCAATATGTCCACGTAAAGACCCAATATGCCCGTGAAACTACACAAACGATATCTCCACGTAAAGACCAATCCAGTGAATAGCACGTTCCAAACGTACTTGAGTCAAAGTGTCGAGATCGCCAAATCGTACTCCCGTCGAGGGACTTCCGGTGGCCAAAGTGCGCGTGCGGCGCGTCCAGACCGGGTATAATAGGCAAGAGGGGATAATTCAACCCTCTGCCCCCAAACACTCCGCGGCGGGAGGAGGCTACTAGTGTACGTGAAAAGAATAACGTCGACCTCTTGCTGCGGTGTAGACACAAGACCAGAAGAGGTTTTTGCCACTTAATCCTAGACCAAAAGACTTTTACTTGGAAAATCCGCAACCAAAATACTTCTACTTGGAAAAATCCGCAACCAAAAGACTTCTACTTGGAAAAATCCGCAACTAAACAATAATACTACCTCCCTATGGTCCCTAATGTACCAACACAAAATTTATGTAAAATACCCAATGTCAGGTGACTCACCCAAGACCTGCGTTCTTGATACTCCTTGAATCTGATAGGCTAAGAAGCCCCCCTTGTTTAGACCAATTGGAAACTCGACCAACTGCCTTTACCAAAAGTGACCAAATTTGTGGTACACTTCACCACACACACCTGTGTACTGACACGTGGATGGTTGACACACCACCACACCAAGGGCCCCTGCCCTGATTGGTTAAAATAACCAAAGGTTCGAAACCTTTCAACCCGGCCAATACTGGCCTCAACCGTGGTGTACTCATGTACACCAACACTCAGTGTTACCCGAATGTAACCCCGTTACATCCTCCCCCATCAAGACTATTGCTTACGCAGTTATCAAAATCTTGTTGGAGAACTCCAACGCCAGTTCCTCTGGCCCTCCACATGTACACCTCCAGTGGTGCTATGGCGTCTCCTCTAGAATAGGTAGACTACTCCAAAAACTCGGAGGTGGATGCCCTTGGGGATACCTCCCCAACGGTTAGCCGCTCCAACAGCGCCGAACGGCGTTGTCGGCAGCCTAATCCGTTCCCCACCCGTGGGGAAAATGCGCTAACCAGTGCGCCACCCCTGCCCATATCGGATGATACATCCGAATCGCCAAAGACGATCGTCACTAATGAGCTGGACGCAGCTCAAGACACCCAACTTACCGCAAAGGCACTAAGGGCTGCGTTACGCGCCCCCAAACGCCCGTCAAAGGCGGCTTATAATTTGGATGGTCCTCGTGACCTTCCAAGGTGGTCCAGGCGTTTGGTAAGGACCAGTTTAGCGTCCTATACCCCTTGCCCCACGGCTGAACAGCCTTATCAACGCGAACGCCGTGGGAAACTCCGGCAACAACTGCTTACACAAAAGCAGTTCACTAGCTTCTCATACATGCGCTTAAACAGGCAGTAACAGGGTGCCCCTGTTTAGAACCTCCGCGAGGTTCCTTTCGCTCTTTATCCGGGAGAAAGTGCTGATGATGCAGAGAAGAAGTTCCGCGCTTGGGCGGAAGGGAAGAAGCTTCTCCCCAGCTTCGATGAGCTGCATGACAGCTATTCCCGTCGAGACATTTGGGTGGAGAGGGTGTTGCGCCTTACATTTGCCAAAGCCAAAGCTATGGAGCAACTACGTGCTCCGTATCGAACGCGCTACCCCAGCGCCCCTGTCTCCACCATGGTGTCCGAAGACAGTGTGATCGCCACATCTGCCTCCGGCGAACTCCCACTTATTGGGAGTGAAAGGGCTTCTCATGTCCCTCTGGTCGTTGACCTACAGCGGGATTCTCCCGCTCAAAAGCGTCAACGACGTCGCGGCAATCCTGCCGTAGGGGAGTCTCGAACTCCCACGAACTCTGTGAGAGTGGATAACCTTTCCACTTCACCAGATACTGAGTTTGACCCCGATGATGG
>CM047583.1:22928828-22939345 GCA_026184515.1 Peronosclerospora sorghi
CGGGTCCCCTCTTGGAGGAGGGTGATAAGTTGGATAGCCGAAAGGCACGACAGGTCGGAACATCTCCGACAGGGTTGAAATACGACCCTATAGCTCTGCAACGAGAGTCTCGAGAGAGGCAAGCCGCTCCTCGATGCGTTCATTCGCACTCCCCTCGTTGTGGAGTTCCTCCTGAGCATCTTGGATGCGAAGGCTGTGCCGATCACAGCGCTCGTGGAAGTCACGCCGCAATAGCGCGACCCCCTCCTCCAGTGCTCGATACGGAGGGTACTCCACATTATCATGTGGAACGCCTGATGGCACGACGCCATCAACAGGGTGAGACCCAGTACCTGGTGAAGTGGAAAGGTTATCCACATTCCCAGAACTCGTGGTAGTACGAGACTACCCTGCGGCAGGATTGCCGTGACGTCGTTGACGCTTTCGAGCGGGAGAATCCCACTGAGAGTCAACGACCAAAGGGGCTGAAGAAGCCCCTTCACTCCCAATAGCTGGGAGTTTGTCGGAGGCAGATGCTGTGCTTGCATTGCTCTCCGGCACCACATCGAGATCAGAGCGCGTATAATAGGAGGCAGGCAATTGCCCTTGCGCTTTGGCCTGAGCATAGGCCAAGCGTAGCGCTCTCTCTACCCGAACGTCGTGTTCGGAAAAGCTGTTGTACAGCGCATCGAAACTGGGGAGGTGTTTCTCCCTTTCCGCCCAGGCGCGGAACGACTGTTCTGAGTCTTCGATGCTTTCGTCCCTCAGGAGAACAAGGGGAATCTCGCGGATAATATCCACGGGGATGTGGTGGAGTCAAGTTCGAATCGAATACATTTGTATCGACAACCTGGCCACCACCATCGTGCCCAGAGTTCCAACATACTGGGGGTGCAGCCGGTGCGTATACGCACGGTGCGGCTAGCGCACAGAGGAAGGCTTTCCTTAAAGCGGCGTTCGCCGCTACTTAGCCGATACGCCCTTATTAAGGGCTTAGTAGGAGAGAGCTCTCCTACTCGGGGCCAAGATTCCCGGGTTAGTTTACTCTAGCCTGTACTAGTGCCTTAACGGCAACGCTCCCTTACAAAGGGTATAGCTAAGGGGAGGGCTCCCCTTACGCTACGGCACTCACTACACGCACGACCGGCCGAGGTCGTGCGTCTGTACTAAGGATTGAAAGTAAAACTGAATATATTTAATATTGAATTAGCCTAAATTAATTTAAACTAATATAAACTATATGTAACACTAAGTAGAATATTCCTAATTCGTACCTAGCTAAAATGTAGTGTACACACCTGTGTACTGACACGTGGATGGCTGACACACCACCCCAAGGGCCCATGACCTGATTGGTTAAAATAACCAAAGGTTCGAAACCTTTCAACCCGGCCAATACTTGCCTCAACCGTGGTGTACTCATGTACACCAACACTCAGTGTTACCAGAATGTAACCCCGTTACGGGGGGGGGTACCCCGCGGACCTCCATTCGAAATCTGGTCCGATCGTCCGCTGCTGGCAGACGACCAGTCATCATCCAGAGACACTTGTCCCGATTCACTTAAGACCATCTCACCTTATGTACCCATTGGAGTGGGCTAGTTACACACTGGGTGGATCGGGATCGCAGATCGATTTGATTCGGTCTTGAATATGAGACCGTGCTGGCTAAGTGTACCTAGGGCGGAACTCTTCACCCCAGGTACGTAAAGACCAGAAACACTTCCAAAAGATAAATTCCAATAGGTCGATCGTCCAAACGATCTAGACCTGATCAATACGAAATAATAGAGGGTAGAGCAATCAACCGGTCTAGCCCCTGACCAATATGATAGAAGACCAAAAACCGGTCTAAACTCCAACCAATGTTACAATAAGCCAATATGTCCACATAAAGACCCAATATGCCCGTGAAACTCAACAAACGATATCTCCACGTAAAGACCAATCCAGTGAATAGCACGTTCCAAACGTACTTGAGTCAAAGTGTCGATATCGCCAAATCTTACTCCCGTCGAGGGACTTCCGGTGGCCAAAGTGCACGTGCGGCGCGTCCAGGCCGAGTATAATAGGCGAGAGGGGATAATTCAACCCTCTTCCCCAACACTCCGCGGCGGGCGGAGGCGACTAGTGTACGTGAAAAGAATAACGGCGACCCCTTGCTGCGGTGTAGACCAAGACCAGAAGAGGTTTTTGCCACTTATTCCTAGACCAATAACCTTTACTGGGAAAATCCGTAACCAAAAGACTCTTACTTGAAAAAATCGCAACTAACCAATAATACTACCTCCCTATGGTCCCTAATGTACCCACACAAAATTATGTAAAATACCCAATGTCAGGTGACTCACCCAAGACCGGCGTTCTTGATACTCCTTGAATCTGATAGGCTAAAAAGCCCCCCTTGTTTAGACCAATCGGAAACTGGACCAACTGCCTTGACCAAAAGTGACCAAATTTGTGGTACACTTCACCACAACCGCCCCTGAGTCCGACCGTGTCGCACAACGATAACGGTCTGACTAACCCATCACTCGACCAACTGGACCTTGGTCACTCACACTTCTTCACCATGGACCAGCCATCTTCGCCACCTGCGCCAGGTACTTACTTTACTGCACTTGATCTTCTTATGCTTCCCTTTAACGCTTGTTCTTGTTGGATCTGCAGAAACTCTATGTGCCGTGTCGCTCCACATTGCTTCACCTGTTCGGTCGGCCCGGTCTGACAGCCCACATAATTCTACTGCACTTCAAACATCGGAAGGGTGTCAGACTGAAGCCGACACGCGGATGCAGGACATGCTTGCAGAAAATGTGCGTCTTAGGACCCAGGTGGCCCACCAGGCAACACGAGGTGCGCACGTTTGGTCTTAGTCTTGTACTTGTCTTGACCTTCATTTGTCTTCAGCTCTCATCCCTCCCAGCGTCGTCAAGGCAATAGGTGCCTTGTTTGATGCCGATAGGCAGTCAGACGATCATGTTGACCAGCTCCGACCAATTCTAGAGGATCTGGTAAGCGCACGTCATGAGCTGTCCCGTCTGGAGGCTTATCAGTCCCATCTCCGGGATCAACTTGCCCTTGTTCGCCGGAAGCAGCTGGACTGAAAGTTTGACGCGACCTCACTGCGCACGCAAGGCGACGACTTCGCGCGACGCATTGCCGAGCTTCAGATTTCCATTTAAGACCATACCGGGAAGGTCCGGTCTTATCAAGACAAGTCAGACGCTTGGACGCTAGAGTCGGGTCGTCGTCAGGTGGCACTAGACCAGTGCCGCCAGCGCTTGATGAACTTGCTGCATCCGTGTTCGGCTGCTTCCTCCAGCATAGATTGGTCTGCGTCGGCAAACTTAGTCGCCTCGTAGCAAGACCAAGACCGCTTGCAGCAGGACCAAGACCGCTTGCAGCAGGACCAAGACCGACATCGCTCATTGGCTGATATTCAGCTGCCCGAAATTGCACACAAATCGAAGAAGCACGCGGACGCGCCGGGTATCTCGAGGGCGCGAGGCACTGCGCGCGAACCCAGACTCGAGGGGAAGCGTGCAGTGCCTCATAAGCGAGCCAAGACACAGGCGCTTCTTATGGACTGGGAATCGGACACGGACGAAATCTACAGCCCCTCGGAAAGTCGAGCGCCCTCGCGCCGTGCTGCAAGTCGCATCCAGCACACAGGGGTATCGTCCGAGGAGGGCTCCAGCGAAGGGTCTTGCGATTCCAAGTTTATGGTCGCCATCCAGTCCAAGTCACGAACGAATTTACGTGAAAGTTTCATCCAAGTGGCGTCGACATTGGGGTCGGAACAGAAGACCGGTTTGTCAGGTGACGCCACACCAGTATCGACATCAGCAAAACCGGCGCCTTCGGTTCTCCCCGGGACATCCGAGATTCACAAGTACGCTCTACTGAAGAACATGGCAGTTGACACCAGCTCCCTTCCGCCTCGGACGTTTGAAATCACCTTGCCGTGGTCGTCGGGGCAAATTGGCTGTTTGCGCCGGTCTACCCTGACCAACCAGCTTCTGGCCCGGTCTTTCTCTCGCCCGGACCTCTGGCTCTTTCCACCGGCCAAGAAAACCCCTGCCGCGTCTGCGTGGAGGGCGGACTTGATTACGTCGGCGCAGATCTCCCGCCTATACGGCGGTGAACCATGGACAATTTTTGAACACCCCAAGATAGGACTTGTGTTCCACTTAACTCCGTGGATCGGCACTTTGCTAGGCCGGGTGAAGAATTTCAACAAGATCTACGGCCAAGCAATTTGGGAAGCGTCCCACTACTTGGTGCTTCCCCCGACCGGGTACGACAAGATCCGGGCCTGGCGACGTTCCAGAGCAAGCGCAAGCGACGTCGAATTCGGGCGGGCGAGGCTTGGCAGTCCCTGTGCCAGTACATTTTGGACGGGATGCGAGCCCTCGAGTGTGACGTCGACGTGTTCTTGTACCCGGAACCCCCCCCCCACATGCCGAGGCGTCGCGTTGAGAAGACCAGACTGCTGGCCGACGACGGCATATGGTACCCCGGTCTTGATTGCGCTGAGCCGGTCGCGGACATCAAGGATGCTTTGGTCCAGCTTGACCGGAAGGACCCCTGGCGTAACCAGTTTCAGGATCAAGTGGAAAATCATCCGTCGATGGTCATCGGCCGTCTGTGGGGCGATAGCAAGTGAAGTCGCAGGTAGTCGACCAGATAAATCGTAATACATGTCATCATTTCTTTTTCATGTGTCCGATCGTCAAATCACTTGAACTAATTTTACCACTCTCTCCATAGTTGCACCGAACACGTTATCGTAAACAGTTCCACCCCCATCACGAAAAATAGTCATCACATTCGTCATTCCGCTACTCCAATTCGTCACAGTTCATCACAATTTCACATCAACTACGGACCTTCCACATCTTCACACCGGTCTATACCGACCAATGCTACTGCGTGTCTTGGTCTTGGTCTTCATGAGTCTGCATCACTGCGAAGAGATTAAGACTGACTCGTTCTCGTTCGAACTCTTGTACAAGAGCCCCACAATTCAGGTCGAGCTCGTTGACCCAAGTTGGTTCATCCTGGTCCTTCCATCGGACCAGGTACTCTCGGTGAGTCCGACCGAACCTGGTCTTCTTGGTCGACCGAACATCCAAGACCTCTCCACTTCAAACTCGTCTTCCTCTAATGGTCGTTCCCAACTGTCCTCCGGCAGTAACGCTTCATCGAAATCAAATCTTTTTTCTTCATCTACCAGACAGGGAGTTTTGGTTCGATCAGGAAATTCTCGGACCAGCTTCAACTTGGACACATGCACGATCAAGAAGACCTTGTAATATGTACCAGTTGTTACTAGACGGGCAGCGTGCTCACCGATCAGCTCGGCAACACGGAAAGGGCCATGCCACATGTGAGACAGCTTCTTCGCATAGCCCTCTTTCACTTGGTCTAGGTATATCCATACCCTCGCCCCTGGTTTTATACCGTGGGGTCGGACCTGGTCATTGGTCCGGTCTGACCTGTCTTGTGTGGCCTGACGCAGCTTTTCGTTGACGACTTCTTTTGCATGCTGGTAGTGTTTTTGGACCTTCATGCGCCAGCGTCGAGCATCGCGATCGCGGGTCCGGGTGCAACCGATAGGTATCGCAGCTTCCAGTGTCGACCGAGGGTCCCATCCATATGCCATATAAAAAGGCGTTTCTCCTCGGACCCGATCGGTCGACGAGTTGAGTGCAAACACCAGCCTTTCTGCATACTCGTACCAATCTCGCTGGTCTGGGTCATCAACGTACATCTTGATCGCCCTCTTTATGGTCTGCACCATGCGTTCCGCCGATCCATTTGCTTGCGGACGATATGCCATCGTCGCACTCTGTTTCTGTCCCAGCATGTTATTGAACGACCGGAACACCTCGGCCATAAAACCGGGTTCCCGATCGTGCCTGATGACCTCGCTGGCGCCGAATCTTCGGAACACACATTCTTCGTAGCTCTGGGCGATCTGCTCCGCAGACCGAGATGCACTTGCCTTCGCAATAACTAGACCAGTGAACAGGTCTACCAAGATCAACAACTCAGTATTGCCATATGTCGATTTAGGCAGCGATGGTATATGGTCCATCGCTATGACCTGGAAAGGGAGGTAGCTTCGATATTTCCGGGCGATCGCCCCTTGATTACCGGTCTACCCTTTCCGGTCTCGCAATCCGTGCAACAACCCACATATTTCTGTACACTTTGGAAAAGACCTCTCCAGTGAAAGTGGGACCTAAGCTTGTAATACGTTCTGCCTATGCCCTGATGTCCCCCTTCTAGACTCACATGGTAGTGATGGAGGACATCCGGCTGCAGCAACTCAGGTATCACCAATTTCGCCAATCGGTCCCGGTCTGCACTGTCTTGGTCGGCATCGCGGCAGTAATATAGTAAACCATCCTCATCCACTTCGTAACTGTCTGCGATCTTGGAACATTCTTTCGCTTGACCATTTGTCAACTTAGACAATTCACCGCGCAGGTAGGTCTTCAGATTCACAATCCATTCTTCTTCGTCCTGCGCCTTGAGCATCCGTTCTGCCCTTAGTCGTTGCACAACAGATTCACTCAACCGTTCCTTTGGGAACGGTTGGTGGGACTTCCGAGCTTTCGGTCTAGTCGCGACCATCACATGCATCTGGTCCGGAGCGTTCTTGGGTCCGATCACCTCGGGGAGCCTGTTTATATTCATCAATTCATCAAGAACGGCCTCCTCAGTGATCGTAGCCCCGGTCTGGTCTCGCATAGCCTTGGTCGCGAGGTAGTCGGCGCTTCTGTTCCAGTCCCGTTTCACGTGCAACAGCTCGTGGTTGGGATGGTCTTTCAATGCCTTCATTACCCGATCATTTAACGACCTCAGCCGTGGAGCCTTGCAGTCGATCTCTCCGGTGATCTGCCTGATCACTAGGTTGGAGTCACCACATATGGTGACTCGCCCCTTCTCTTGCGACGACAGCAGGTCCCGACATAGAACTAGACCTCGGTACTCCGTCTCGTTAACAGAAATATCCGTCGTGAAATCGGCAGCGACTGCAACTATAGACCATTGTGGCAACTTCCACAATATGGCACTATAGGCGCCGACCTTCTTCTTCACGCTTGCTGATTCGTCAAAACTTAAGACCAAGAGCTCTTCATCATGGTCGACGGTCGGTGGCGGTCTCTGAAACTGACTGCCGACATTGCTTCCTCGGGGCAATCGCTATCAATGCCTCGTCCACTTCAGACCGAGGGGTGATACTGGCAGCTAATGTGCCCAATATCTCTTCCTCTCCCCGGTGCACTTAACGACCTCGAGGGTCCACTGCGACAAGACCGCCGACCATTTGCCTAGACGTCCGTCCATCCCATTGGCTGATAGTAGCCAGGCCAAAGTAGACCGTCTTGACAGGACCTTTATAGGTCGGCCGACCAGCAGGTTGTAACACACATCCAGAATTCGTAGCAACGCCAGAACTTCTTTCTCGACAATTCCATAGCTCACTTCATTTGGTTTTAGCGTTCGGCTCGTAAACGTGACTGGATGATACACACCATCGTGATCTTGCATTAAAGTGGCCGAGATAGCCCACTTACTGGAATATACAATAATGGTCGGAACTTTTTCGGGATCGAAATGCTTGAGAATCGGTGCCGTCGCCATCTTCACCTTCAACATACCAAAGGCAAACTGCGCACGCTTCATATGATCTTCGGCCTCCACTTGCGGACAAACTGCAGCAAGACCAGAGTCGGCGCCCTCCTGTAAAGTTGCCCGATCTCCTTCGCGCAACATATGAAAGTCAACTTCCCGGAGCTCGTACAGCACAGCCGCGTAGATAGCAAAGTCTTCAATGAATCGGCTATAATAATTCAAGCTTCCCAGGAAGGACTGCATTGCCTTCAGCTATCTGGGGAACGGGAGGTTACTCAGCGCATCCAGGTCCTTGGGATTAGCCTCTAGACCATTGTTCGAGACCATATGGCCTAAATAGGCGACCTTGGACATACCCCAAAAACTTTTCACGGCACTGATAGACAGGTTCCAGCGGTCGCATGTCTTTAACAATCGTTCAACCTTCTCGCACAGATCGTTCCATGACGAGGCAGGTATCAGAATGTCGTCGATGTACGACCGCCTCCCTAGAACGGACGGTCCTCTTTCCCGATCGGGTTCACCCTCTCTAAACACATCACAATTTTCAACAGGGTCCCGATAGGTCGTGATCTTGAAGTGTCCGTACAATGCGTTGTCTATCAGCCTTTGATAGATCTGGGGCGCGTTCTTCAGACCGAACGGCATACGATTCCACTCGAAAAGACCAAACGGCGTCACAAATGCGGAAATCTCACGGGCTCGATCAGTCATCGAGACCACCCAAAATCCGCTTGCCATGTCTAGCGAACAATACCAAAAGGTCTTTTCTAGGTCTTCCAACAGATCATTAATCAGCGGCATCGGGTACACCATGAGTTTAGTCAAACGGTTTACCAGCCGATAGTCGATGAACAGTCTAATGTCAACGCCGTTCTTCTTGATAACAATTACGATCGGCGAGGCCCATGGCGAGGTCGACGGTCTAATAATCTTGGTGACCAACAGTCCTTTAATGAGATCGGAAAGCTTTTCACGGTACTGTGGCGCCACGCGTTGACATCGCTGGGCAATCGGCTTGGCATCTCCCACATCAATATCGCAAATCGCACCACGGGATGCAGGTGGTAAGGCGTTGCCCTTTCCGATCAGCAGATGTCTTTTCTTCCATATGATATTCTTCAACTGCTCAATCTGGTCTGGACTGTTAAGGTCTTGATCACCCACTTGTAAATCATCCGTTGTAACTTCGGGCGAGTCGGCAGACACTTCAGGGAGGACTGCCATTTGGCTTTCCAGCTCCTGAATATACTGTTCCCCGCCTTCATGTATACAGACTTGTTCATCTTCTGGGGCTATCACTTAGACCATCTGGAGCGGCTGAACGCCCCTGGTCTTGATCGACGGGCTGTCCTTCACTGATATCGGTCTGATTAGGAATACCGTCATGGTCCGACCTAGCAATGTCATGTTCCCCTTCTTCCGTTTCTTGCTGCGCTGTCGCCTGGTCTTGTGCTGATACCCTGTTGACTAACCTTGGCTCTTCTACTTGATGTTCCACCGTTCCTGGTGACTGCGGCGCCTTTCTTCGGACCAACATCTTTTTTGGGGTGACATAACTTGGTCTTTCCACTAAAGGAGAGGTATCCTCTTCCACCGACCCATCATCGCTGATAAGACCGGTGGTCGATTGGTACGCCAGGTTTTGCCACTCGACATACCGCCTCGATCCAATCGAGACGAACCCCATCTTCCTTGGTACCTTCCCTTCTTTTAACCACATACCGACAATAGTGTTATTGTCCAGTGTCAGCGGCTTGTCACTGATATTGGTAACACGGACAAAATCACGTCGACCAGCACTCTTTACGAAGGTCGGGATCCACCGATCGCCCCTGGTCAAGCATAACTTCCTCGAACGAAAACCTTTCTCGACCGGGGTATCGGCCGACCGACCAACTGGGATAGTGAGGTCTTGGTCCCACCGGACCAGATCGGTATACGAACCATACAGAGGTCTTCGACCAGCCAACTGGACCTGAACCTCATCCGGGAGCGTAAGCACTCCATGTGACAGGTCTAGGCGAATAACAGCTGGGACCATGAAATCCATACCTAGTAAAGCGTCCTGACCATCCAACTTGCCAACCCAAGCGCTGAAAAGGTAGACCAGCGACCCCGACAAAGTAATTTTCACACGCGTTCTTCCTTCGGTCATATAAGAGTTTTCGCCGATCCCGACGCATTCTTGTCTCTGGGTATCGTCTATACGACATCCGACCTTACGAGCAAAGGCGGAGTCGATTATCGAGACTTCAGCTCCAGAGTCGAACAACATCGTCGCTTTCTGGTTATTAATCTTGCCACAGGCTTTCGCCTGCTTGAACCATTTATCAGGCGCGTGATACTTCCAGTATCCGCGGGATTCTCCAGGCAGCAAGTCCAACTGCATAACCACCTTGGTCCGGGAGTACTCATCGGTCTTCAGACTGTAGACCGGATGGTCTGGGTCGACGCAATTTGGAATAGAACGTGTATTGTCGGTCTTATCCTACTTGCCGACATATGCATAGATGTGAACCGTAGAACGCTCGGCTCGATCCAGATTCCAACCTGGCGAGCGTTCTAGTTTAACATCTTTTCCGCGTCCGGCGGCAGCATCCCCGCGTGCTTGTCCGGCACGTACCACTTGCGTATCATGTTAAAAAATTCTTCAATCTTGCAGTGGCCGGCCTCGTGGATCTCTCCACATGACTTGCACACGAAAAGGCAGTGGTCAGTCGGGTGGCCGCGTCTCTCGCACTTCTTGCACACCATCTTCTTCCAGCAGTTTGGACCATCATGTTTGCTCGACCCACAGTGGGAGCACTTCTGACGAGGTCGGTACGGATCGGACTTTCTTCCGTTCCTTCCCTTCCGGTCTACCTGGTCGGACTTCGACCTGGT
>CM047583.1:22950958-22964921 GCA_026184515.1 Peronosclerospora sorghi
TGTCCTGCAGCTATGGGCGCTAGGGCGCGTGCAGTAGCAGACAAACAGATCACGAAAACAAACTGTCAGCACCACTAAAAAAGCCAAGACACAGGCGCACCTTATAAGCATAGCGGCAGGTCTGGTTGTGGTGGGAAGATCCCGGAAAGTCATGCGCCCTCGCCCGCCCAAGTTGGTTAATTGGGCATTCTCGATTGTTCTCAAGTGGTTTTATTCCATTTTGAAAAAAAATATTTTCAGCCAATCAGAGGCGACCCGCGACGGCCACCTCGCGACTAGTTGATTTATGATTGGTATGAATGTGGAGATATAAATGGAATTTTTACCAATCAGGAGCGACATGCGACGGCCACCTCGCGACGGCCACCTCGCGGCTAATTGATTTATGATTTATGATTGGTATGAATGTGGAGATATAAATGAATATTTTTAACCAATCAGGAGCGACATGCGACGGCCACCTCGCGACGGCCACCTCGCTCAATCAAATTACAGAGGTTTTCTGAAGTAACTGTCAAGGATGATCAATCAGGTTACAGAGAATCGGTGGTAACTCTCAAGGATGATCGGGTCGGGCCGCGGGTCAGTGCCTACGACCCAATGGGTCGCCTCGGGTCACTAGTTCCGACCCAAAACTTTCCAATCAGGTTACAGAGGGACTCAGTGGTAACTTCCACGTATTGAAGTCAGCGCTGAGTAACCAAAAAGTAGTGGGTGAAAAAAAGTGATTGACTTTGATGTAGGAATTAGTAACACTTAATAGAGCGAATTTTTTTTTAAAAAAAAATTCCCTTGAACTGACCAGATCTCTGGCGGCCCTTAAAAAAAACTTCTTTTTGATCCAATACAAAAAAAAAGTGTAATACAAGGAAGCCGTTGAGTGAACTCCCTAGCAAGTAAAGCAGCAGATGCTTGAAGCGCGGTAGTGTTGGGAGCATCCCGGAACCGCCTTTGGAAGTGTGTCCCAAGTGTGTTTGATTGATTTGTTGGTTCGGGCGGAATTATTAAGTACCCGGGAAGTAAAGCAAAGAGGACTAGCTTATTACTTCTTTGTATTGTTGATTAAGTGGATTTATCATAATTTTCAACTCCTTCACGACATGTTTTTGGATTTTCTATTTTGTATCTACAAAGGGCTATGCGGATCTTGCCCGACATAGTTGTGTGTTGTGATCCCTTCTGCGGCATTCTACCTTGCGTGCGTTGCGGTAGGATACGTTACCACAAGGGAGAGGGGAGAGAAATAGAGGGTGGGTTACACTGCCACCATCTGCTTTTATACCCAAGCCCCAGGAACAAGAATTACCAAACAAAAACAAAGCCACTGGCGCAAAGAATCTAGTAATTTTTCATATAAAACGCGCAGGAGACAAGGCTCGGCGATGATTTGACAATGCCCCTCTAACTGCAGGTCTGTCAATTCATATAGTGATGCCGCTAACGTAGCGAAGTTATCGATAAACCTAAGATAATAAATCAAACTGCCAGTGAATCTCTGAACCCCCTTTAATGTCCGTGGAAATGCCATCTTCACGCGCGTCCTTTTCGGTCATGTAAGAGTTTTCACTAATTCCAACGCATTCTTGTCTCTGGGTATCGTCTATACGACATCCGACCTTACAGCAAAGGCGGAGTCGATAATTGAGACTTCGTCCCCAGAGTCGAACAAAATTGTCGCCTTCTGGTTGTTAATATAACCACGGGCTTTCGCCTGCTTAAACCATTTGTCGGGCGAATGATACTTCCACTATCCGCGAGACTCCCCAGGCAGCAGATTCAGCTGCATGACCACCTTCGATCGGGAATATTCATCGGTCATGAGATTGTAGACCAGATGATCCCGATCGACGCAATTGAGAACAGAACATGTATTGTCGGTTTTATTCTCCTTGCCGACATATGCATAGATGCCAAACGTAGATCGCTCGGCTCGATCCAGATTCCAACCTGGCGAGCGTTCTAGCTTAACATCTTTTCCACGTCCGGTGGGAGCATCCCCGCGTGCTTGTCCGGCACATACCACTTGCGCATCAGATTGAAAAACTCTTTGACCTTGCACTGTACGGCCTCGTGGATCTCTCCACATGACTTGCACACGCAAAGGCAGTGATCGGTTCGGTGACCGCGTCTTTCGCACTTCTTGCATATCAATTTCTTCCAGCATTCTCCACCATCATGCTTGCTTGACCCGCAGTGAGAACACTTCTTGAGAGGTCGGTCCGGGTCGGACTTATTCCCACTCCTGCCCTTCCGATCTGCCTGGTTAGGAGTCGATCTGGTTATTGGGGCAGGTTCCGTAACGAAAACGTTGCGATACTGGTCTTTGTATGACTCCCGACTGGACAGGCCGCTACTTTCCTCTTCCGATCCAGTGCTGTCTTCAGTCACGATCTCCTTAACCGCACGGGCCGATCTGGTTAAGGGCCTCTTCACAGGGTCGGTCTGGGTCTTAGATCTGTACCGACCCGATCCAACGGCGACCTTCGCCCTCATGCTGCCTGAGTGTTGCAGCGTCCTCAACGTCTGCTCCACTTCCCCCACATCTTTTAGGCGCAGCAGAGTGAGCTGAACTGGCAGCTATTGGTCATCAAGGGACTGATATAGTGACCCACGTGCTCCCAACCGCACCGGTCGGCGGGTTGCCTTCCTTGATCACTATCCCGGCGCTAATTGCAGCCACATTCAAGCGGTGCAAGTACTCAATCGGGGTCTCGTCGCCCCGCTTCTGCATATGATGGTATTTGCGGGCGGTAAAGAATCCGGAGTTGCAGTACTGCCACTCAAATTTTGAACATAGCATATCCCATTCAGATCGGACATCCCGACTCAACTGTTGGATCCAGTTCGCAGCCAGTCCTTTCAGCAGATCTCTGAAGATCAAACACCGTTCCTTTTTTGGTGTCTGATCCCGCAAGAAAGCAGACTTGACGCGACCAAACCACGACCTGGCTTGCTCCTCGTCGGCGTCCTTGCCAGTAAAGTCTTTGAGGTCCGAAGTCGCAGCCATACGAATACGGGGGATCGCGGCAGATTCAAGATCTAATTCGGTTGTAGAGGATAGGTTAGCCCTGATGTTCTGCCCGAACCTGCACCGTCTGACCCATAGTGGTCATCCAGATCGCCGATCGACTTCATATCGAAATCGCTGTTTTTGCTTGATCGGCGCGGTCGGGCTGGCTGCGGCTTGCGTCTTCTTCTACCAACTGGTGTAACGGGGCTACGTGGGTTACGGTTACGACGGTATCGTATACGAAGAGGGGTACGGTATATGTACCGTACCTAGCGAAATAGCATTAGTTTTTGTAGGTTATCAATTTTCGTAGGTTTTGGGATGAATCGTCGTGAGGACCATTTGCTCCCTTTTATATTCAATTCAGTCCTAAAATTACCTTATTCTGTTGACTGCAAGAGCGCCTCATCGACGCTCTGTGTAAGTTGTTGTAACAGAGTGCTTAGAGCCCTGTTACACCTGGTAGCACTATGTGATCCGTCCAACGACCGATCTATTGTATGTCTACACATTTGGGAATGAACGAAGAAGAAATTCCTCCGCTGGAACGCCAGTTCTTCCAGCATCTTTCGGATTTTGAATGGGAAGCGGTTAGACGCATGTCCAACCAAATCGGCCTGATGGCAACGCAGTTGTCGTTGTCTGGTCCGCAGAATCGCCAACATCAAGTTATCTCGGAGTTCTTAGCTCGCGACGTGGCGTCGCTCATATCGACCCCTTCAATGGCACCTCCGAGTGGGCGTCGTCCAACGTTCAAGTTGGACATTTCCAAGTATGATGGTTCCTCTGAACCACCGCTTTTTCGCTGGTTTTGCGAGTTGGACCTTGCGATTAAGTACCGTGGCATCGCGGAAGATGAACCCCAAGTGGCGCACACAATCGCAAATTTATCTGGTCGTGCTCGCCAGTGGGCACTGGGAAAGACCATTGCCAATCCTGGCGCTTTTCCAACGGTCCAAGATCTCAAGGACCAGCTGACTGATACGTTTGAGCCAGCTGAGTCGGAATTCCGAGCCCACTCGCAGTTCCTGGCACATAATCAAGGACGTGATTCTGTGCTTGATTATGTGGTCAAGTTGCGTTACTTGACCTCGTGTGTGGTTACACACCCAATAGCTGAGTCCACTCAGTTGGCGGTACTTTTGAATGGCCTTCGCGAGGGACCAACGCGCTCGCAATTGTTCCGTGAGCGTTCGACAACTATTGAAGCCGCATACTCCATGGCGCTGCGTGAAGAGTTCAGCGCCCAACGAAAGGAGTTGGGTCGGTGTTCCTATTTCCTTTGTCTCCTTCTCCTTGTGGTCCTGAACCCATGGAAATCTGCGCGGTGTCGTCGTCTGCCACATCTAAGAAGAAGCCCAAGTGTCACCGCTGTGGCTATTCGGGGCATTACGCTGCTGTGTGTCGTATGCCGTTTGAGAAGATCAAGCGTCATGCCAACAATCGAGCACTGGTTCTTTGAGTCCAGCGTCGAGTCCAAAAAACAGCAATGGACAGTAGGCGCGGGGCGTCCTACTGCCCGTAAACGGGAGATGTCGTTTGAACGAGAGACAGCGTCTTCTGGGACCCGTGTGAAGTATGTACATTTGTCCTCGTCGAGTGTTGGTGGGGATTCGGCGAAGTTAATCTTCGTCAAGGTTAAGGTCAAAGGATCTCGTCGTCCTTTGACCGCTATGCTTGACAGTGGAGCCACAAACAATTTTGTTGGAGCTTCTTCTGTTCGTGATATTTAAGGGATCTCTGTTGTTCGAGATCCAAACGTGAATATTATTGTACGGTTTGCCGATGTCAAGCCTCGATCGAGTGAGAAACTCAATGTTTCGCTCGATTGCGAATATGAATTTGGTAATGGAACTTGTCGTGCGGAAGACAAATTCCTTGTGTTAGATACGGATCCGTCGTTCGACTTGATCCTGGGTATGCCATGGCTCCAACGCCATAGGCCAACAGTGGACTGGTCACGCGGGGTGATCAGCTCCACACTTCCAGCTCAGGACGTGGTAGAGGAAGCAACTACAGCCACCGTTAAGGGAAGTAATGAAACCCTTTCAAGTGATTGTTTTGTTGTTGGTTCCGTTGATGGATATCGGACTCCCATCGCTTCTTCTTTTGAGCAAGTGGGTGTCAAGATGAGCCATGCTACCCATACGACAGAGTCCGTGACATTAGTGTCACCGACAGGGGGCCTCGCCATCCGTGTTGCCGATAAACTGTGTTCAAGTCCACTCCCCAGAGACCTTTGTCAAAGCAGAGGAACATCCAAGGTTGAAGCGCTGGTCCAGTTTGAAGATTGTACCGTTCTCCTGGAGATCCAAGTCGAGTGTCCTCCCACCACTGCTTCTGACATTCTGAACCTCAAGCTCATGAGTACAGACGCATTCGTGCGTGATCTCAAATCGTGTGAGATCGAACAGATCTGCGTTCTCGTAGCAGATCAGCGTAAGGAATAAGAGCATGTGGCTACTTCTTCCACTTTGGATCCTACAGTCTTTCGGCAAAAGAACTTCGTGTGGCTCAACAATCTCTTGAGTCACTTCGTGTGTCGTCCGGCGTATGAATTGGTCAAGAAATACCAAGATGTATTCCCAGAATCAATCCCGGACAAGCCTCCTCCTTATCGTGGAATTCGCCACAAAATTGATCTCGTCCTAGGCACCAAGTATTGTGTCACTCGTCAGTGGCCACTTCCTCGTGAACAAGTCGAAATCATCGACAAGTTCTTCGTGGCTCGCTTGAAAACAGGCCACGTCCGTGAGAGTAAGTCGCCTCACTCCAGCCCTACTTTCTGTGTCAAGAAATCCACGGGCGGTTGGCGTATTGGCCATGCCTTTAACAAGGTAAACGACGCAACCTTCCCAGCGCAAACGCAAATCCCTCGTAAAAACGTGATTATGGACAGTATGGCTGGTAGTACAGTGTTTATTACCATCGATTTGAAGGATGGTTACTACCAAATCCTCATGGACGAGGCCAGTGTTCCACTGACCAGGGTAAGCACTCCAAGTGTCATGTTGTACGAATGGCTGGTCATGCACCAAGGCTTGAAGAATGCTCCAGACACGTTTAATCGCGTGATCTCATTGTTGTTGAGACCTCTTCGAGACTTCGCTCCCATCTACTTCGACGATATTTAAATCCACTCCCGTGCCGACCCTTCCCGTGGGTTGACGGATGTGGAGGTGCATTTGGATCACCTCCGCTCAGTTTTGGACGTCATGCGAGCCAATCAGTTTAAAGGCAGTCTCTCCAAGTGTATCTTCTGCGCTGATGGGATCCCCGTCCTTGGCACGTTTGTCGGACGCGCGGGTGTGCGTGCAGACCCAGAGAAGGTTGCAGCGATCTGCGACTGGCCAGTACCGTCAAAAGTGAAGGAACTTCGTCAATGGCTTGGCTTGTCCACGTATCTGCATCGTTTTACCAAGGACCATGCTTTGATGATCCGCCCGCTGTCTCTACTGCTCCAAAAGGATATTGTGTGGACATGGTCGTGTGAGCATCAAGCTGCATTCGACTCCGTTAAAGCGGCACAGCAATCAGCACCCGTTATTGCGTTACCGAATTTCTATAAGCCTTTCCATGTGGTCTGCGACGCCAGCGATTTTGCCATCGGCTGTGCTTTAATGCAGTTTTACGATGCTGGTCACGAGCGCGTGATTTCCTATCAATCTCGTCAGCTGAAACCAGCGGAGCGGAATTATCCTGTCCACGATAAGGAACTGTTAGCGATGAAATACGCTTTGGTGAAGTTCAGCGTTTACCTTCAAGGTGAAGAGCGGTTCGTGATTTACACCGACCACGCGTCGCTGCGTACGGCTGTGAAGTCACCGCACCTGTCTCAACGGATGTCTCGGTGGCTGTCCTACTTTGCGCAGTTCAACTTCGTCGTCCTGTATAATCCCGGTAAACAGAACATCTTGGCTGACGCTCTGTCGGGCCGCCCTGACTATGAGAATGTGGCAGACGAATCCACGCTGGCGACTACGATGGTCTCTGCTACGTTGTCCATTTGCCCGGCCATACGCGTGGCATACGCGGCCGACACGTTCTGTCGGCCTCTGATCGACCATCTTCGGGATGCTGCTCAGTTTCCCCTATCGTCACTTCCTCCTCGGCAACGCGCACAGTGTTCTCGCTTCTCTGTTGTCGACGGTTTGCTTCTTTATCAAGTGGATGCGTTCGACGCTCCGCGTGTTGTCGTTCCCGCTGATGATGCTATTCGGAATCGTTTGATTCGTGAATATCACGATTACCCCAGTGGTGGTCACTTCGCTCGTGAAAAGACCTACGCTGCGCTGTCACGGGACTTCTATTGGAGCCACATGTACAAGTGGGTCCGCACGTGGGTTCGCACATGCGAGGTTTGTCAGCGCGTCAATCCGTCTCCAGCTCATCAAGCTCCGTTATCTCCGTTGCCAGTCCCACGTGACGTCTGATCATCTGTCAGTTGGATTTTGTTTTTGGCCTTCCGAAGGATAGCCACGGCCGCACTGGTATTGTGGTCTTCGTGTGTCGTCTCAGCAAAATGGTGCATCTTTCGGCAGTCGCGGGTAGCGTCACTGCTGCCCAAACGGCTGATGTGTTCCTGAACGCCGTGTTTCGCCACCATGGGTTGCCGGAGTCCATCGTTTCTGATCGTGATGTCCGCTTCGTTTCTAGTTTTTGGCGCGCGCTCTTCGCTCGCCTCGACACTCGCTTGGATATGTCGACTGCAGCCCATCCGGAGACTGACGGGCAGACTGAACGTGTCAACCTTGTCTTGGAGGATGTGTTGCGCAGCTACGCTGCGTCCACGTCCGATTGGAGCCGTCTGTTGCCGATGGCTGAACTAGCCATCAACAACGCGGTTCACTCGTCGACGGGGTTGACGCCTTTCTTCGTCAACCACTTGCGCCATCCTCGTGTCCCAGCGCTGCTTACTGGTGGCTCGACTTTAACGGGGGGAGAAGCTGCGCTAACATTTCTGCCTTATCCACGTTGGACACGCAAAACCAAGTCGCAACAACGAGTGGAATCCAGTCCGGAACCCGAAGACGAAGAAGGGGATGCGGTCGCGGTTGTCCCTGCCGACAACCAGCCGTTAACGGGAGTGAACGATGCGTCGATGAAAGCGGGAGATACGTCGGTGGAGGCGGAAGTCGCGTCTCCAGTGCCAGTTCAAGATGCCGTGGACGATGAAGAATTCTTTGACTGCATGGAACCCTATTCACCAATTGCGTCTGATGTTGGTGATGATCAAGACACAGCCTACACCATTTGAATTGAAGGTGGTTCGGCTGCGACGGGATCAATCAGTGTGATCCCTCGTGATATCGTGCTGGCTTGGAGTAAGGTTGAGGATCGTGTTACAGTGCTTAACACCATCCACAACTCCATGCCAGCGGCGCACGCGGTGTGTGCCAATACTGAAGTTGAGCCCAACTTCGTGGTTGCTCCAAGTTTGAAGTCCATGTCCAAGCAAGAACTGAAAGCTATGGATTCGTTTGTGTTGGATCGTCAAGAGACGATCCGCTTTGTACGTGACGCGATCGCAGTGGCGGTTGATTGTCAAAAAGAAAATGCAGATCGACGAGGGCGACGAAACGCGTTGTCCTTGGGAGTGAATGATCGGGTTCTGCTGTCAACTCAGAACCTTCCATTGGAAAATATTGACAGCAAAGGATCAATCAAGTTAATGCCAAGATGTATTGGTCCGTTTAAAGTGGTGGATAAGAAAGGGGATGCGTACAAACTCGACATTCTCACGACCATGAAGCTCCATCCGACATTCTACGTGGGACGGTTGAAACCGTATGATCCCTCGCTCGCAATAGCTTCCAATTGGGTCGGAAGAATCCAAGCTATTCCGGTTGATCGCTTGTCCGCTGGCGTTTTGGATCAGGAGGCTGCTGATCCTCGTCGCGTGGCTCGTTCTCCTTATGTTCCCCACGCGATGGTGGAGAACGCGACCGCCTACGCAAGATCTGGTCAAAGTGATCCCATGAGTCCTGCATCGACCTCATTGCATTTTCCTGGCGACGCAATCGCGCCAACAAATTCTACTTCACGTCGGTCAAGTCGTTTAATTGATTCTATAATTGCCTCGCGTGGTTCTTAGCGCCACGAAGATCAACTTCCAGCGACCGCGGAGTCGGTTCTGCGCGCGTCTCCCCGTCCACTCAGTCCAAGTGTTCGCGTTGATTGTTCTCCAACCGCTCGTTCTCGTATACGACACGCACCGGCAAAGTCGGTTCACTTTGCCTTGGATGATCCAGCTCGGGAGTTCGCTGGCGTGCAGCACGGTGTTCGGATCGATCGCGATAATACTCGCGTGAATGTGAATAGTCACGTCCCCGGCAGTCTTGATTCCAGTCCGACTGAGCATACTGCTGCGGTTTCCAGCCGCGCGAATCCCAGCCATAGTACTCATGACGGTCGTCACAATGGGAAGGACGCGAACCTTCGCGTCCATACGAACGGTACGGTTGACCCCATCTATCATGATCGTGCTGCTGATGCTGGCGTCGTGCTTCGTACCGCTCGTAATCCTGTTGGTAGTGACGATCCCAATACCGCGGGTCGTGCTGTCGCTGATGGTGATGCCAACCACGCTGGTCGTACGCTGCGCCGCGACCCTCCTGCTCTGTTGGTCGACTCACACGGTCAGAATCGTTATATCGTGGATCGTATCGTCGGTCACGATCCTCGCGTGTGGACCGAGAACGTTCCTCGCTCCTACAGTGTACGCTGGCTTGGTTACGGTCCTGATGACGATACTCAGGAACCTCGTGCTGTCTTGCTGGAGGACGTTCCTGAAGTCGTGGCTCAGTACGAGCTAAGTTTCGACCCTGGTGAGCGACATCACTAGTGGCGGCACCGTGTTGCGCCACTGCTCGTGCGTACGCATCAAACAATGCGTGTGCACTTTCGTTCAAGTTTGCTGCTCCCTTCCACTCGACCAAGCTCTTCCGGCGACGGTCACCATGCGGGCTGCATGCACGGCAACCCTCCATGATGTCGACTACGCAAACAGCAAGATGACTGCAGCCATGGACTCGTGAAACACGATCCCGCAAGATTCCAAGGACGTATGCGGCACGTTCGATACGTCCCAACCGCAACTACTCTGGTAGGACACCACGATTCCAAGTTGCAACTAAATGATTCCACGACACTTGAGTACCGCGTGTGTCGCCGTACGAAGACCGACGACGAACAATCCGATATTCGTGGAAATAGCGACGTATTTCCGAATCAACAACGCCATGGGAATTGTTGAGGCGGCAGGTATCGTACAACGGTTCGTTGTACACCGCTTCTCGATCGGGCCAGCGTGGATCAGCTTGGACGTCTGCATCCGTCAACCAAACGCGATCTGGGTTGTCCAGATCATCGATTCTCCTGGGTGGGGAAACGCCAATCGAATGCGACTCCCTGCATGCATCTCAGTCACGAATTGCGGCACTGGACGTCTTGGAATTGGAGCCAATGTCAATTCATTTACTTGCTGTGGGGTCAGTGTTGACGCCATCCCAGTTGGCCGCGAAGTGTTCACACGCATCCTCGACGTTGGCGCGGCAGTAAGGCTTGACGGTGGCGCTGCAGACGACACCACGGAAGTATTCGATGTTGATGTCGTTCCTGCAGCCGTTGATTGCGCCTTTGATGTCGCTACAGTTGCCGTTTCAACTCCTGTTGTTACGCTTGGTGCCTCTGTCGTCGCCACCACTTGTGCTGTTTGCGCTGCTGTCGTCACTGGTGCAGTCACTGGAATTGATGGTGCTGCTAATGCAGCTCCTGTAGCCGCGGCCACCGCCGCTGATGTTGTCGCCTCTGTTGTCGCTGGTGCTGGCACCGTTGTCGTTGCCGAAGTTGTCGTGTTTGCGTCGACCGTGTTTGCCTTTTGCGTGGACATCGTCGTTTATGGCGCCGTTGACATCACCGTTTCCTCCGATGTCACTGTCGTTATTGCCGTCGCTTGCGCTATAGTGGTAGTTGTCTCTGTCTCTTTCACGGGTGCCGTCGTCACCGCCACCGATCGTGGTGCGCGCCCTGGCGTTCCTTTCCCTCTTGGTTTGGCCATCGTTGGGATTCTGGCGGCTCCCAGTTCCCTTCTTTGGTGGCCGTGTTTCTTGGAAAGTTCCTCCTTTCCTTGGTCTTATCAAGTACGCGTGGCTCGTACTTTAACGGGGGAATGATGTAACGGGGCTACATGGGTTAAGCTTACGGTAACGGGGTTACATGGGTTACTGTGGTGGATTCAAGCTCAAAATCGAGCCCCGTAGTGTCGAGAACCTGACCACCATTGTTCCCGGCCGTCCAACTTACGGGGGGGGGACCCCACGAACCTTCGCCTACGATCCGATCCGATCGTCCGCTGCTGGCAGACGACCGATCATCAACACAGGACGCCTGGTCCGATTTGTTCTTCATCTCACCTTGTGTACCCGATGGAATGGGATGGCAACACACTCGGTGGATCGGTGCTGGGAATCGACTTGTGGTCTAAATGTGGTAGACCGTGCTGGGTGGTGTACCCTGGTCGGAACTCTTCACCCTGGGTACGGGCAGACGAGTTATACTTGGAGTGAGTATACTACAAAGCGCAGATCGCTCAACCGATCGTAGAGCCCAACCAATATGAGAATAAAACTCCAAAAATACAATAAGGAGATCCAAATGAGAACGTGATACACTCCACGAACGATATCTCCACGTAACAATCCAAAAGAAAATTAATAACACGTTCCAAACGTGCGTAACTTGAACTTGGGAAGCCGACCAAAGTTTACTCCCGTCGAGGGACTTCCGGCGGTCCAAGTGCGTCTGTAACGCGTCCCGGCCGGGTATAATGAGCTGGAGGGGATTACTCGACCCTCCGCTCCCAAACACTCTGCGGCGTGCAGAGGCGACCGATCTACAAGGGGAAACGACCTCCGGTTGAGTTAAAGACCCAACAATTAAGACGTACAACAAAAACGCTCTTAGCAGGCAAAACCAAAACCAACACTAAACTCCCTACCCCCTATGGTCCCCAATATGTACAAACATGAAAATATGTAGGTACACGCAATCTCATGTGACTTATCAAAATCCGTGTTCTTGACACCTCTTGCACATGATAGGCTTAAAAGCATCCTGGATTTCCACCAATCCGATCGCCGATAAGCCGATCGGTCTGCTGCTGACCGGAAACGACCAAAACGCTTGGGTCCGCTTCGCCACAGCCGCCCCTGAGTCGTGTCGCAGCCGCGCAACGGTAGCGGCCCGATCTCATCATATCCAGATCTTCACAGTAGCGGACTTCACCAATGGACGGATCTATGAGTCTACCTTCGCCAGGTACTTGCCTTGTACACCTGACCGCCTTGTAACCTCTCTTGACATTCTTTGCTACAGGTTCCCTGCGTTTCTCATCGCCCCATATCGGTTCACCGACCAAATCGGCCCGATCTGACAGCCCTCTCAGCACTCCACTCAGCACTCCCGGGTCCGATACACCAGACCGGCATCAGATCGAGGCCTATCGGCTCCGGAAAACGGTCCGTGAGCTCCATTCCCAGTTAGACACCAAGAATTCTTCACTCCTGCAACTGTGGAAGGAGGTGGATACGATGATCCCTATATCCACGAAGTTGCAGGAGGTGACCACTGAAAATGCACGTCTCCGGTCCCAGATAGTCCAACAAGCAACGCAAGTTATACCGATCGGTCTCTTTCCATCTTGTTCATGCTCTGACCATCCTTTGCATGTAGATAGGTTGCCCGCCGGCATCGCCAAAACGTTCGACGCCTTATTTACGGCTGATCGGCAGTCGCATGATCACTGCGATCATCTCCGACCGATCTTGGACGGGCTGATCGGCGCACGGCACGATCTGTCTCGCTTGGAGGCTTACAGATCGCACCTCCTGGAACAACTCGATGTGGTCAACCGGCAGAGGTTGGAGGATCAGTCCGATCGGACACTCCGCACCCAACATGGTGACCTGGAGAGGCGGATCTGCGAGTTGCAGGTCGTGGTCAGGGACCAGATTGGGAAGGTCGAGTCTTTCCATACCCGATCGGACGCCCGGATCCAGGAATCAGATCGTCGCTGTGCGGCCGTAAAACGGTGCTACCAACAGTTGACTGACCTGTTGCACCGGCCTCCGTCTTCCTGCTCTAACGCTGACCGGTCTGCATCGGCCGTTCTGGTCGATCAGCATCAAGATCGGACCCGACGCCACTCATTGGCCAAAAGTAAGCGACCCGAAATTCCGAAAACCTCCAAGAAGCGCAAGGACGTGTCGAAGGGCTCAAGGGCGCGGGGCATAGCGCGCGACTCCGAACTCGAGGAGAAGCGAGCGGTGCCCCAAAAGAAAGCCAAGACGCTGTCGCATCTCCCAAGCCCAAGATCGGATGCAGGTGACAAGTCTATCATCACCAAATCTCGTGCGCCCTCGCGCCCCCGCGCCGCTCACACCAATAGTATAGAGGTCTCCTCCGGAGAGGACTCGGGGGGGGCGGATCGAGCGATTCCGAATTCTTGATGACTGCGTTATCCAAGTCCCGATCCGACCAACGCCGAGGTTCCGTTCCTGCAAAGCCTGCGTCGGGGGCTAATAAGGCGATAAGCTCCCAGGGTGATGGTGCTGCACCGACGCGCGAGTCGACCAGACCGTTGCCTTCGTTCCATCCCGGCACATCTGGTCTGCGCCGTCACACCCGATTGAAAGGGTTGTTGACCGGAGATCTACCTCTCACATCGCTGACTTCGGATTCCACTTTGCCGTGGTCACCGGGGCAGATCGGTAGCTTGCACCGATCAGCCCTGACCAAGCAAGATCTAGCCCGTTTGATGTCCCGACCAGATTTCTGGCTTTTTCCTCCAGCTCTGAAAACCCCTGACCCGTCTGCGGAGCGGGCGGATCTGGTCACAGGACCTCACGTCGCCCGTCTGTATGCAGTTTGACCATGGGAAGTGTTGCTCAGCGC
>CM047583.1:22964931-22992791 GCA_026184515.1 Peronosclerospora sorghi
GCGGCAGAGCCTCATCGAAATCGAATCTCTCCTCTTCGTCCACCAAAAAGGGCATTTTAGGCCGATCGGGGAATTATCTGACCAGCTTCAGCTTGGACACGTGCACGATCGGAAAAACTTTGTAATCCGTGCCGATCGTGATCAGACGGGCTTCATGCCCACCGATCGGCTCTACTACACGGAAAGGACCGTGCCACACATCAGCCAACTTCTTCGCATAGCCATCCTTGACCCGATCGAGGTATAACCATACCCTCGCCCCTGGTTCAATACCATGAGGGCGGACCTGATCGTTATTCCGATCTTCTCGATCTTCCGTGGCCTGACTCAACTTTTCATTGACGACTTCTTTCGAATGCCGATAATGCTTCTGGAACTGCATGCGCCAACGACGGGCATCGCGATCACGGGTCCGAGTGCAGCCTATCGGTATCGCCGCTTCAAGTGTCGATCGAGGGTCCCATCCATACACCATATAGAAAGGCGTTTCTCCTCGGACCCGATCGGTTGAAGAGTTGAGTGCGAATACTAGTCTCTCTGCATACTCATCCCAGTCACGTTGGTCTGGATCGGCCACATACATCTTAATCGCCCTTGTTATTGTCTGCACCATGCGTTCAGCCGATCCGTTCTCTTGCGGACGATATGCCATCGTCGCGCTCTGCTTCTGGCCTAGCATGTTATTGAATGATCGGAACACCTCGGTCATAAAACCAGGTTCCCGATAGTGTCTGATAACCTCGCTGGCGCGAACCTTCTGAATACGCATTCCTCGTAGCTCCGGGCGATCTGCTCCGCAGATCGGGATGCACTAGCCTTTGCGATCACCAGACCACCGAACAGGTCGATCCAGATCAGCAGCTCAGTATTGCCGCGCGTCGATCTGGGCAGCGACGGTATGTGATCCATTTCTATCACCTGGAAAGGGTAAGTAGCCTCAATGTTCCCGGGCGATAGCCCCTTGATTATCGGTCCGCCCTTTCCGGTCTCGCAATCTGTGCAACAGCCCACATATTTCTGCACACTCCGAAAAAGTCCTCTCCAGTGAAAGTGGTCCCTGATATTGTGATATGTCCTGCCTACGCCCTGATGTCCTCCTTCCAGACTCACATGGTAGTGATGAAGGACATCCGGCTGTAGCAACTCAGGGATTACCAGTTTCGCCAGTCGGTCTCGATCGGCACTGTCTTGGTCAACATCACGGCAGTAATATAGCAATCCGTTGTCATCCACATCGTAACTGTCCGCGATATTGGAACACTCTTTCGCTTGATAATTCGTTAATGTGGTGAAGTGTACCACAAATTTGGTCACTTTTGGTCAAGGCAGTTGGTCAAGTTTCCGATTGGTCTAAACAAGGGGGGGCTTTTCAGCCTATCAGATTCAAGGAGTATCAAGAACGCCGGTCTTGGGTGAGCCACGTGACATTGGGTATTTTACATAATTTTGTGTGGGTACATTAGGGACCATAGGGAGGTAGTATTATTGGTTAGTTGCGATTTTTTCAAGTAAGAGTCTTTTGGTTACGGATTTTCCCAGTAAAGGTTATTGGTCTAGGAATAAGTGGCAAAAACCTCTTCTGGTCTTGGTCTACATCGCAGCAAGGGGTCGCCGTTATTCTTTTCACGTACACTAGTCGCCTCCGCCCGCCGCGGAGTGTTTGGGGGCAGAGGGTTGAATTATCGCCTCTTGCCTATTATACCCGGTCTGGACGCGCTGCACGCGCACTTTGGCCACCGAAAGTCCCTCGACGGGAGTACGATTTGGCGATCTCGACACTTTAAGTCAAGTACGTTTGGAACGTGCTATTCACTGGATTGGTCTTTACGTGGAGATATCGTTTGTGGAGTTTCACGGGCATATTGGGTCTTCACGTGGACATATTGGCTCATTGTAAGATTGGTTGGAGTTTAGACCGGTATTGGTCTTCTCTCATATTAGTCAGGGGCTAGACCGGTTGATGGTCTACCCTCTATTATTTCGTATTGGTCAGGTCTAGATCGTTTGGACGATCGACCTATTGGAATTTATCTTTTGGAAGTGTTTCTGGTCTGACGTACCTGGGGTGAAGAGTTCCGCCCTAGGTACACCTAGCCAGAACGGTCTCATATTCAAGACCGAATCAGATCTATCTGCGATCCCGATCCACCGAGTGTGTAACTAGACCATTCCATCGGGTACACAAGGTGAGATGAACTTAAGTGAATCGGACCAAGTGTCTTTGGATGATGACGGTCGTCTGCCAGCAGCGGACGATCGGACCATATTTCGAATGGAGGTCCGCGGGATACCCCCCCCCCGTAATTTGGAAGGCTGGGCATGATGGTGGTGGTCAGGTTGTCGAAACAAATGTATTCGATTTCGAACTTGACTCCACCACATTAACTCGGACAGTTCACCGCACAGATATGCTTTCAGGTTGACAATCCACTCTTCTTCGTCCTGCGCCTTGAGGATCCGTTCCGCCCTTAGCTGTTGCACAACGCGCTCACTCAGCCTTTCCTTCGCGAACGATCGGCGAGACTTTTGAGTTCGCGATCTAGCCGCCGCCATCACATGTACCTGATCGGGGCTGTCCTTGGGCTTGATCAACTCCGGGAGCCTGTTTATGTCCATAAGTTCAAAAAGAACGGCCTCTTCGGTGATCGTCACCCCGATCTGGTCCCGCATGGCTTGGGTCGCGAGGTGGTCGGCGCTTCTGTTCCAATCCCGTTTCACGTGCAATAGCTCGTGGTTGGGATAGTCTTCCAGCGCCTTCATCACCCGATCGTTTAGCAACTTCAGCCGTGGTGCCTTACAGTCGATCTCCCCGGTGATCTGCCTTATCACTAGGTTGGAGTCACCACATATGATGATCCGACCTTTCTTTTGTAATGACAGCAGATCGATACATAGAAGGAGCCCCCGATATTCTGCCTCGTTGACCGTTACGTCCGGCGTGAAATCGGCGGCTGATGCTACTATAGACCACTGTGGTAACTTCCACAGTATGGCACTATAGGAGCAGACCTTCTTCTTCACGCTAGCCGATCCGTCGAAACTCAAGACCAGGAGTTCCTCATCCCGATCGACGATAGGTGGCGGCCGCGAGATTGATTGTCGGGGTTGCTTCCTTGGGGCAATCGCCATCTGAGCTTCATCCACTTCATACCGAGGAGTGATACTGGCAGCCAACGTGCCCAATATCGCTTCCTCTCCCTTGGTGAACTTGACGACCTCGAGGGACCACTGTGACAGGATCGCTGACCATCTGGCCATCCGACCGTCCATCCTATTGGCTGATAACAGCCAGTCTAATGTTGACTTTCTTGATAGGACCTTCACAGGTCGGCCTATCAGCAGGTTATATCACACATCCAAAATCCGTAGTATAACCAGAACTTCTTTTTCGACGATCCCATAGTTGACTTCGTTCGGCTTCGACGTCCGGTTCGTAAAGTGACCGGGTGGTACACTCCATCATGTTCTTGCACTAGAGTGTCAGAAATGGCCCACTTACTAGCATACACAATGAAGATCGGCATTTTTTCCTGATCGAAGTGCCTGAGAATCGGTGCCGTCGTCATCTTGGCCTTCAGCATACCGAAAGCAACCTGTGCACGCTTCATGTGACTCATCTGCTTCCACCGGCGGAAAATCTGCAGGTAGATCGGAGTCGCAGCCCTCTCGTAAAGTTGCCCGATCTCCTTCGCGCAACATATGATAGTCGACTTCCCGGAGCTCGTACAGCACGGCCGCGTAGACCGCGAAATCTTCAATGAAGCGGCTGTAGTAATTCAGGCTCCCTAGGAAGTACTGCATTTCCTTCAGAGATCTAGGAAACGGGAGGTTGCTCAGTGATTCCAGATTCTTAGGTTTAGCCTCCATCCCACTGATTGACACCATATGACCCAGATAGGCGACCTTGGACATGCCCCAAAAACTCTTCACAGCACTGATCGACAGGTTCCAGCGATCACACGTCTCCAACAACTGTTCAACCTTCTCGCACAGATCGCTCGATGACGAGGCAGGGATCAGTATGTCGTCGATGTACGATCGACTCCCCAGAACGGACGGTCTCCTTTCCCGATCGGGTTCACCCTCTGTAAATACATAATGGTTTTCGGTGGGGTCCCGATCGGTACTGATCTTGAAATGTCCATACAGTGCTTTGTCGATCATCCTCTGGTAGATCTGGGGCACTTTCTTCAAACCGAACGGCATACGGTTCCACTCGAACAGACCGAACGGCGTAACAAATGCGGAAATCTCGCGAGCCCGATCGGTCATTGAAACCACCCAAAATACACTTGCCATATCCAGCGAGCAATACCATAGGGTCTTGTCCAGATCTTCCAGCAGATCGCTGATCAGCGGCATCGGGTACACCATAAGCTTGGTCAGCCAATTTACCAACCGATAGTCGATGAACAATCTGATGTAGACGCCGTTCTTCTTGATTACAATCACGATCGGCGAGTTCGACGGTTTTATAATCTTGGTATCCAACAGTCCCTTAATCAGATCAGACAATTTATCACGGTACTGTGGCGCCACACGTCGGCATCGCTGAGCAATCCGCTTGGCATCACCAACATCGATGTCACAGATTGCTCCGCGAGAAGCAGGGGGTAAGGCATTGCCTTTCCCGATCAGCAGATGCTTCTTCTTCCAGATGATCTTCTTAAGCTGATCGATCTGATCGGGACTGTTAACATCCCGATCACCCACTTGTAGATCGTCCAAGGTGACTTCGGGCGGATCGGCAGACACTTCAGGGAGGACTGCCATCTGGCTCTCCAGCTCCTGAATGTACTGATCCCCTCCCTCATGTATGCAAACTTGATCGTCTTCTGGGGCAATATCATCCAAACCGTCCTGGTCGGTTGTGCACTGCTGTTCCCGATCGGCGGGATTCTCCTCGACGACGTCAATCTGCTTAAGCGCGCCATCGTGGTCCGCCCCAGCAATCTCATGTTCCCTTTTTTCTGTTTTTGTTTCCGGCTCCTCTGTCGCCTGTTCTTGTGAAATCACCATGTTGACGAACCTTGGCTCATCTGTTTGATGGTCCACCGTGTCCGGCGACAGCGGTGCCTTTCTTCGAACCAACATCTTCTTCGGGGTTGCATAGATGGGTCGTTCCACCATAGGTGAGGTATCTTCTTCCACCGGTCCATCATCGCTGAACAGATCGGTGGTCGCTTGGTATGCCAAGTTCTGCCACTCGACATACCATCTCGATCCGATCGAGACGAACCCCGCCTTTCTTGGCACCTTCCCTTCCGCTAGACACATGCCAAAAATAGTATTGTTGTCGGGCGTAAGCGGCTTGTAACCGATATTAGTGAGTCGAACGTAATCAAACCGTCCGGCGCTCTTCACAAATGTATGCACCCACCGGTCGCCCCTGGTCACCCATAACTTCCTTGATCGAAAACCTTTATCGACCGGGGTATCAGAGTATTGGCCGACTGGAATGGTGACATCCTGATCCCACCTGACCAGATCGGTGTGCGATCCGTATAGGGGCCGCCGACCAGCTAACTGGATCTGGACCTCATCCGGGAGTGTAAGCACTCCATGAGACAAATCCAGGCAAATACCCGCCGGCACCATCAAATCCATGCCTAGCAGGGCATCCTGACCGGCCAGCTTGCCGACCCAAGCGCTGAAGAAGTAGACCAACGAACCCGATAGGGTGATCTTCACGCGCGTCCTTCCTTCGTTCATGTAAGAATTTGCCCCAATTCCAACGCATTCTTGTATCCGGGTATCGTCTAGACGACATCCGACCTTACGAGCAAAGGCGGAGTCTATAATCGAGACTTCGGCCCCAGAGTCGAACAACGTCGTCGCCTTCTGGTTGTTAATATAACCACGGGCTTTCGCCTGCTTAAACAATTTGTCGGGCGAATGATACTTCCACTATCCGCGAGACTCCCCAGGCAGCAGATCAGCTGCATGACCACCTTCGATCGGGAATATTCATCGTCATGAGATTGTAGACCAGATGATCCCGATCGACGCAATTGAGAACAGAACATGTATTGTCGGTTTTATTCTCCTTGTCGACATATGCATAGATGCCAAACGTAGATCGCTCGGCTAGATCCAGATTCCAACCTGGCGAGCGTTCTAGTTTAACATCTTTTCCACGTCAGGTGGAAGCATCCCCGCGTGCTTACCCGCCACATACAACTTGCACATCAGATTGAAAAACTCTTCAATCTTGCACTGTCCGGCCTCGTGGATCTCTCCACATGACTTGCACACGAAGAGGCAGTGATCGGTGGGGTGGCCGCGTCTTTCGCACTTCTTGAATGTTAACTTCTTCCAGCAGTCCCCACCGTCATGCTTGCTCGACCCGCAGTGAGAGCACTTCTTTCGAGGTCGGTCCGGGTCGGAGTTGTTCCCGATCCTTCCCTTACGATCTGCCTGGTTAGGCGCCGATCTGGTTCTTGGGGCAGGTTCCGTGATGAAAACGTGGCGACACTGGTCCTTATCCGACTCCCTACTGGACAGGCCGCTACTTTCCTCTTCCGACCCGGTGCTGTCTTCAGTCACAATCGCCTTAAAAGCACGGGCCGATCTGGTTAAGGGCCTCTTCACAGGGTCGGTCTGGGTCTTCGATGTGTAGCAACCCGATCCAACGGCGACCTTCGCCCTCATACTGCGCGAGTGTTGCAGCGTCCGCAACGTCTGCTCCACTTCCGTCAAATCCTTTAGGCGCAGCAGATTGAGCTGATCTGCCAGCTCTTGGTCATCAAGGGTACTAATATAGTGACCCACGTGCTCCATAGCGGCACCAGTCAACGGGTTGCCTTCCTTGATCACTATCCCAGCGCGAATTGCGGCCACGTTCAGACGGTGCAAATACTCGATCGGCGTCTCGTCGCCCCGCTTCTGCATATGGTGAAACTTGCGGGCGGTAGAAAATCCGGAGTTGCAGTACTGCCCCTCAAATTCCGAACATAGCAGATCCCAGTCAGACCGGACATCCCGACCCAACAGTTGGATCCAGTTCGCAGCCGGTCATTTCAGCAGATCCCTGAAGATCAGATACCGTTCATTTTATGGTGTCTGATCCCGTGAGAAAGCAGACTTGACACGACCAAACCACGACCTGGCTTGCTCCTCGTCGGCGTCCTTGCCAGTAAAGTCTTTGAGGTACGAAGTCGCATCCATACGAATATGGGGGATCGCGGCAGATCCAAGATCAAATGCGGTCGTAGAGGCTAGGTTAGCCTTACGCGTTCTGCCCGCCCCTGCACCGTCTGACCCATAGTGGTCACCCGGATCGCCGACCGACTCCATGTCGTAATCGCTATTCTTGCTCGATCGGCGCGGTCGGGCTGGTTGCGGCTTGCGTCTTCCTTTTCCGACTGGTTTACCACCTCGGATAGCCTTATCCGCTGATTCCACTGACTCCATATCCACATCCCGGCAAATATTGATGTTTGCCGGGCAGATCAGTCTTGGGCAGGTGGGTTCGGAGGCGATCGGCATCGATCTTTCAAGAAACGCTCCATCATCGCTTCAAACATGGCTTGGACGTTAGCTTGGGTCATGGGAAACGTGTTGGTGTCCTCCTTTGGAGGTACTGCAGCCTGTGGGGGATCCTGGGGCACCGACTGGCATGCATCCCCTTGTTGCCTCACGTCCTTTTTATGCTCCCATGGGGTCTTCTCTGACCCCATGGTCATCCGCTCGACACCGACCTCCAGCTACGATGAGTTATTAGAGGCAGGTGAAGACTGATACAACGACTTATCGTCGGAGCACACATCGTCGTATACTGCCGTGGTCTCAGCGACCTTCAATGCCGCGGTGGGAGTTGGGCGGCGTACCGCCCCCAACAACGGCACTAAATGATCATGGAAGGTCGACATCGACATCTCCAGCATCCAAGTATCCAGATCGAAGAGTTTCTGCACGTTGGCGAGTTTTCGCACTTTCATGCCGACCTCGGCCAACATCGCCAGCAGGTTCTTCACCAATAGCAACGGCCGATTGCTTTGGATCGGCTCGGTGGTGGGTCCGAGAAGGCGATCGGGGATCTGGGGGTCTATAGTACGCATGACCTGATCTTCGCGAATAAATCGATTCAACTCGTGGATGTAGTACATCCTGGTCAGGTCTTCTTTGATGACCCCATCCCCGACCTGCGACTTCTCTTCCAAGTCGTCTTCCTCGGACGGCATTCTGAGCCTTTGCTTGGGAACCTTGGAAGGGGGTGGGCTGGGTCGTTCCAATCAGCCTCCATGTAGTTTTCGCTTTTTATTTTATTTTCGTCAAAATATTCATTCAAATCCATAGGATCAGGACAAAAGTCCTGATCCTTTCCGGAGCTATAGCAAGACCTGCTATAGTCCCGATCGGCTCCGGTGGGAGCCTTATGGGGAGGAAAAAACTTATTAATCCCGATCTGGTCCTCCACCCGGCCAGATCGGACATCGCCATCCTTAGACAACGAGAACATAAGGCGATAGCCGTTCCTTATGTTCTCTCCAGAACGATTCCACATTCAATTCATTGTAATCAATTCTTTGCTGAATATCGCTGCGGTGATATCCACGATCACCAAGTGATCCGGGCACGCGAACCATTGTGGTGGAGTCAAGTTCAAAATCGAACGCCGTAGTGTCGAGAACCTGACCACCATCGTGCCCGGCCTTCCAACTAACGAGGGGTACCCCGCGAACCTTCGTCTTCGATCAAATCGGATCGTCCGCTGCTGGCAGACGACCGATCATCAACACAGGACGCCTGGTCCGATTTGTTCTTCATCTCACCTTGTGTACCCGATGGATTGGGCTGGCAACACACTCGGTGGATCGGCGCTAGGAATTGACTTGTGGTCTAAATGTGGTAGACCGTGCTGGGTAATGTACCCTGGGCGGAACTCTTCACCCTGGGTACGGGTAGACCAGTTATACTTTAAATGAGTATACTCCAGAGGGCAGATCGCTGATCCTATCGTAAATCCCGACCAATATGCGAGATAAACTCCAGTAATCCAATAGGTCCAATAGTCCAATATGGAGATCCAAATGAGAACGTGACACACTCCACGAACGATATCTCCACGAAATAATCCAATAGACGTAATAGCACGTTCCAAACGTGCTCAACTTAAACTTGAGAGGTCGACCAAAGTGCAAAGTGCACTCCCGTCGAGGGACTTCCGGCGGGCCAAATGCGTCTATGACGCGTCCCGGCCGGGTATAATGAGCTGGAGGGGATTACTCGACCCTCCGCTCCCAAAACACTCTGCGGCGTGCAGAGGCGACTGACGTGCAAGGCGAAACGACCCCGGTTGAGTTAGAGGTCCAACGGTTTCTTCGACGAAGCTAAAGCCAAAACCTTTACGAAGCAAAACCCAAACTTG
The DNA here is from genome assembly GCA_026184515.1 of Peronosclerospora sorghi. NCBI lineage: Eukaryota > Oomycota > Peronosporomycetes > Peronosporales > Peronosporaceae > Peronosclerospora > Peronosclerospora sorghi. Next base: position 22,974,302 of record CM047583.1, read on the forward strand.
GCAAAACCCAAACTTAAAACTACCTACCCCCTATAGTACCCAATATGTACCAAACATGAAGATATGTAGTACACGCAATCTCATGTGACTTACCCAAATCCGTGTTCTTGACACTCCTTGCACATGACCGGCTTAAAAGCCTCCTGGATTTCCACCAATCCGATCGCCGATAAGCCGATCGGTCTGCTGCTGACCGGAAATGACCAAAATTCTTGGGTACGCTTTCCGCCACAAGCCAATTATCTCCACAAACACAGCGAGAACTACGCTGAAATGGCGAAGCCACTAACCGACCTTCTTAGGAAGGATGTTGATTGGTGTTGAGAAACCAAACACCAAAACGCTTTTGAAGCGGTAAAGGGGAGCTTGTTGAAAGCTCCCGTTCTTGCTCTCCCAGACTCTGGGAAACCATTTAGTGTCGTCTGCGACGCCTCCGATTTTGCAATCGGATGTGCTTTGTTACAAGAAGACGATGCAGGAAGGGAACGCGTGATTGCGTTTGAGTCGAGGCAGCTTAAAGCTGCGGAACGGAATTATCCCGTTCATGACAAGGGTATACTTGCAATGAAGTACGCTCTTGTCAAATTTAGGGTTCACCTACTCGGCTCTAAGCCGTTCGTGGTTTATACCGACCACGCGTCCTTACGGACATCGACAAAGTCGCCTCATCTTGAAACGGATGGTCCGTTGGCTCTTCTTCTTTGCGGAGTACAACTTTGAGGTTAAGTATAAACCTTGCAAGCAGAACGTGCTTGCAGACGCGTTGTCGCGTCGTCCCGATTACGAGCTCGCTCACGCGACATTCGTCACCTCGTCTGTGGTGGATCTCATACTCCAGGCGTATGAGAAAGACCCACAGTGTACGGCGCTTATCAGCGCGTTGGGTGGAAAGGGACTTGGCGCGTTGAGCCAACCCTGTCAAGTCGATCTAAAGCTCGTTTACACCGTTACAAGTACTGTGACGGTCTGCTATTTTATAGCACGAGCGCGGAGGACACTCCGCGGGTGGTAGTTCCTCATAATGAGGAACTGAAGTATAGAGTCCTCTTTGAGGCCATGACGCCCCTACCGGGGGGGATTTAGGTCGGGATAAGACCTACAGCGCTTTAAGAGCTTTGTGTTGGTGGCCCAACATGTATAAGTGGGTCGGTGCGTATATACGCACCTGTGAGACGTGTCAGAGGGTTAAACCCTCTGCAAGTTCAGCTGCGCCTTTGGCGAGCTTGTCAGTTGCAACGGAGTGTTGGAAATCCATTAGTATGGATTTTATCTTCGGTTTTCCGAAGGATAAGGCCGGGAACACCGGCATATTGGTCTTTGTAGACCGTTTGAGCAAGATGGCTCACCTGGCGGCGGTGACAGAGTCCATTGATGGACAAGGAACAGCGAAAGTGTTCCTAGACCGTGTCGTTCGACAGCATGGTCAACCCGATTCTGTTGTGTCGGATCGGGACCCCCGTTTTACGGGACAATTTTGGGGAGAGTTGTTTAAGGTGCTAGGCACCAAGCTCCTCATGTCCACTGCGGATCATCCGCAGACGGACGGTCAGACGGAACGCGTTAATCGCGTTGTTGAGGATATTCTCCGGAGTTTATGTCCGGATTCTTCAAAGGGTTGGAGTGAGATGCTTCCGATGGTCGAATTTGCTATAAACAATTCGGTCCATGCATCTAAGAGGTTTACCCCGTTTTACGTGAACGGATTAGTGAATACGAGGGTTCCGTTGACGCCACGTGTGTGTGGCCCAGGGCTTGAGGGGGGAGGATTCCCTGATGTCAGTCCTGTATTGTGCGAAAGCACATCGATAATTTTTTATCGACGCGCCTTAGTGTCTTACGATACGTCTGCGGTGCCATGGCGGAAAGCCAAGACAAGCAGAAGGAGCAGGATGAATGCAAGGGGCGGCGTAACTAAAAGGTGTACAAAGTAGGAGAAAGTGTTTTATTAAACGCTAAAAATCTTCCTACACATGCAGTTTCCAACGTGTTGAGGAATAAACTGCTCCCCAGGTTTGTGGGTCCCTTTAAGGTATTAGCCCGAAAGGGCTTGTCGTATACCTTAGACATCCCGAAGGCGATGCGTACGCATCCAACCTTCTATGTGGGTATGCTTAAGCCATACCAGAACCCAGATGCGGGTCCCCTCTTGGAGGAGGGTGATAAGTTGGATAGCCGAAAGGCAAGACAGGTCGGAACATCTCCGACAGGGTTGAAATACGACCCTATAGCTCTGCAACGAGAGACTCGAGGGAGGCAAGCCGCCCCTCGATGCGTTCATTCGCACTCCCCTCGTTGCGGAGTCTCTCCTGGGCATCTTGGATGCGACGTCTGTGCCGATCACAGCGCTCGTGGAACTCACGTCGCAATTGCGCGACCCCCTCCTCCAGTCCTCGATACGGAGGGTACTCCACATTACCATGTGAAACGCCTGATGGCACGACGCCATCACCGGGGTGAGACCCAGTACCTGGTGAAGTGGAAAGGTTATCCACATTTCCAGAGCTCGTGGGAATCCGAGACTCACCTGCGGCAGGATTGCCGTGACGTCGTTGATGCTTTCGAGCGGGAGAATCCCACTGAGAGTCAACGACCAAAGGGGCCGAAGAAGCCCCTTCACTCCCAGTAGCTGGGAGTTTGCCGGAGGCAGATGCAGAGTCTGCATTGCTCTCCGGCACCACATCGAGAGCAGGGCGCGTGTACTAAGAGGCAGGTAATTCCCCTTGCGCTTTGGCCTGGGCATAGGCCAAGCGTAACGCCCTCTCTACCCTAACGTCGGGTTCGGAAAAGCTTTTGTACAGCGCATCAAAGTTGGGGAGGCGCTTCTCCCCTTCCGCCCAAGCGCGGAATGCCTGTTCTGCGTCCTCGACGCTTTCGTCCCGTAAGAGAACAAATGGAATCTCGTGGAGGATATCCACGAGGGCACCGCGTGCCTGTTTCCCGAGGCGCGTCCGGTAGGACTTAACAGTAAACTGCTTAGGCGTTAGCAGTATGGCCCGGAGTTGTTTCCGGCGCGCAATTTCACGCGGCATTATAGCCGCTGGACCAGGGGTATAGGAGGCTAAACCCCTCTTGACTGCGTTCTTAGCCCTCCTTTGAGGATCACGAGGTCCCTTCCATGGCCTTACGGCAAGTCGGGCAACATGAACCGAGACCGGTTCATTGGTGATGGTTGCCTGCGGCGACCCGGATGCATCACCCCTAGTGGGTAAAGGTGGAGCACGAGTTAGTGCGTTTTCCCCACGTGTGGGGAATGGGTTGGATGACCGACAGCGCCGTTCGTCGCTGTCGGAGTGGTCAGCCGTTGGGAGATCTCCCCAAGGGCATCCACTTCCGAGTTATCGGAATAGTTTTCTTCCATAGCACCACTAATGGTGCTCATGGTTAGCCAGAGGGTATGGCAGTTGGAGTTCTCCACCTAAAATTGATTTATTGAGTAAGAAATGTCTTGATGGGAGATGATGTAACAGGGTTACATTCGAGTCACATTTAGTAGGTGGTGTACGTGAGTACACTACGGTTTGTGTCAGTATTGACCAGTTCGAAAGGGTTTGAACCATTGGTTATTTTAACCAATCATGGAAGTAGCCCTTGGGGGTGGCGTGTCAGCCATCCACGTGTTGGTACACAGGTGGTGTACACTACATTTTATCTAGGTACGAATTTGGTAAGTTCTACTTAGTATTACATATAGTTTACATTAGTTTAAATTAATTTAGGCTAATTATATATTAAATATACATTCAGTTTACATTTTCACTCGACGACTACAGACGCATGACCTCGACCGGTCGCGCGTGTAGTGAGTGCAGTAGCGTAAGGGGAGCCCTCCCCTTAGCTACACCCTTAGTAAGGGAGCCTTACGTTAAGGAATTAGCGAAAGCTAATTGTAAACCAAACTGGGAATCTTGGCCCCGAGTAGGAGATCCCTCTCCTACTAAGCTCTTTTATAAGGGCGTATCGGCTAAGTAGCGGCGAACGCCGCTTAAAGGAAAGTCTTCCTCTGTGCGCTAGCCGCACCGTGCGCATACGCACCGGCTACAGGCGGGGTCTTGAAAGCTGGGGGACGTTGATGCATAGGTGCACCCATACCAAAGTTATTTTGGTGTACATTTGGTGATAAGTTGGGGGCACCTGCGGTTGCCTCTCCGGAGTGCTTCAAGCGACCCCATGCGCATGCGAGTCCCTATGCTTATCAAATTTTTGAATCCAAAGTTGTTCATGTCCGGTTGGACCTTGGAAGCCTCAAGCTTGTCCATGGGGTCACATAATTTCTTGAACATCTCCAAAATCTGCATCCCTTCGGCTCCGAACGGGGCCGGCTTCTCTTAAAGGGATACGACGTCACTTGATATGGCTTGACCCTTTGGGATCATAACCTGTTGAAAGTTGTTAGCGTCCATCGTAGCTTAAATAAGTAGGAAACTCGAGTCGTAATAGTCGTATAGTGAAGTCAAATATACCAAATCGTCTCGTGTCTGTATCTCGACAACCAATTACAGCTAGGTTGCGAGAGTGACACCCTTTGAGAGATTGTTGAACGTCCGACGAAGTGAATGCAATTAGATGTTTATCCAATGCAAAGTTTATTGAGAAGTGATTAGCTAGCCTAACATGTATATGCATGAGCTGTTGCTGGTATAGTATACCGCTAACAGCTGTTGTGTTACCTACATACCTTATCAGTACAAAAATAGGCAGTACTCAGAACCGAGTACAGCTGCCTTATTTTTAGCACCTAAAAGATAAGAAATACAGATCGATAACTAAAAATAAATGGTCCTACCTAATTATAATAATTAAGTATACATACTATTTTTAACATTTTCCCAAGAATTTCGTCTGATTTATGGCTTTCAAAACTAAAAATACCTTCCGGTGGCAATTAGATTAACAACACAGTCAACCTATATGAGTCCTATTCAGTTAAATAAACATGTCAAACCATTTACGCTATCTAAGGTGAAGGAGACAAGAGACAAATTACGGCGTGCCAAATAAGATATTCCAGTTTTGGGGTGGATACGCCTATAATTAGGGGGGATACGGGTAGTAATTTGGGGGGATACGGATATCAATTGCCTTTAATTTTGCCTCTGAGTTTTTTCTTCCGTACTGTACCCATCTAAAAGTTTAGTGGAAATGACATCAACTAAAATGAAGTGTTCACGTGATGTATTGATATGCAATTAGGCTCGCTCGACTGACGGGTCAGAATGTGTTTGCATCATATATAACCTCTTCGTTGGCTTACCCGGAGGATAACTAGCAACTGTACATACATATTTTTAAAGTTGGATGCAAAAATTCGTCGGTACTCAGCCTTCAGGCTTTAGACTACAAATAATTGAGTGGACGTGGTTAGCGTCAATCCTTCGGCAGCCATATCACGTAGAAAATCCTATTCATAAAAACACCAAGTTAGTTAAGAAACCGCAAAAAGGCACGAAAAGTCTCATTCCTTACCTCGCCCGCCTTTGCGAACCCAGGAACAGCCTATGCACAGTCAGTCAAGATAATTATGTCTTGGCGACGATCTTTGGCCCATGCTGCTACTAAGTCTCGTACCGTTTAGCTGACACAGTGCGGCCTCACCGCAAACAACCACCTTATCAGCGATAATTCAATCTAATAAACCGAAAGTTGGACACCAGCATATGTACGTGAACACAGCAAACTTATCGAACGATTGAAATCTAGATACCTTGTAGCCGAATCGTAAGGCAGCTGAAACTCGGCCTTAAGCGCCGAATAGTGCTAGTTGAACGGGTTGCAGCCCTTCATGACGTATTGGACAGGCTTTAATGACACCTTTGATCAGTCCAACGCAGCATCATGCACCTTGGGTACAATGTTGTGCCCATGTGAGCCAATTAGGCAGTGCTCTGGCTAGACGCACAATGTGAACTTGGCGTTAGCCTCTAGCGACGTTGTTTATGTCAGCACATATTCCTTCAAATTCGAGTCGCGCGGTCTCCACACTTCAGCAGCTACATCTTTGGCCGTGATATGTGTGAACGCTTCCGGTCCTTTTCTTTCTGCGTTCTCCCAAAAGATTCCATGCGCAATGTAGTAGCGCTGGTGCGAGTCCATTGTGACGTGCCAAAGGAGGAGGTTGATTGGTTGACGCGTGTGCCTGGGGTTAGGTTGAGGGCGGTGATTTCACGATAGAAAATCGTCCATTTCGCCAAAACGAAATCGACTAGCTCGGAGCTAGTCGATTTCCGAAATGGACGAAAAATTGACCAAATGGTCGACCATTTCACCTCACAAAAAATTACCCGAAATCACCTAACTTTGAAACCCCCTATTGACTTCTTAATACACATTCAATTCAGCAAGTCGCTGACTTCGGTATTGTTTTCATCAAGAACGGGAACTTGGTTGCAGCAAAATTAATGTAAGACAAATTCGGTACATATAAGGTAAAATCGACATCTACGACTAAGGCCTCATCCTTGTGTGTTGTTAAGACTTAATTGCTACGTTCTAAATTAATATTTCTTTTGAAATGTTCTTTGTCCATATGCGCAAGAGCTTTGGAAATGCACATTAAAAGTGGAAGGTCCCAATCTCATCCTTTCTTTTTCCACTTTTTCCCCCCTGAAATTCCACCAGATTTGCTGATGTTTGACACCCCCTAATATAATATGGCACGGGCTAAACGGCAGCAAGTGAAAGACTAACCAGCAGCAAGTGAGACAGCGACTAGGGTAAAGTACCAAAAAGGATATACTTTTACCGGAATTGCGCGCCCTTCCAACAGCCCTAATCTGTAGCCAACCGTAACCAACTGCCGCGTACTGATGACAAAAACTTCCCGACTACTTCACCATAGTGGATCCTTGTATCACGATAACAAAATGAGATATTACACGAGAGAAATTTAGGAACTTTCCCGTTTGATTAGGATAGGTGTAAGTAGGCTGCTTTATTACTCTTGGATCTAACTCTACTCCGACCTTACTTTGAGTCCACCGCGGAACTCGAACCCTCCATCAACCAGTCCCATGGTGGAGTCTTTAACCACTGAACCATAGCGTCAATACGGTTCTTGACTAGAGAGGATGCGAACAGATACTGGGGTGATTGTGCCTTTTCATGGACAGATTTCCTACCGTCATGCAATATAAATCTCTTTTCCGAACCAAGAGTTTATCGTTCTGGACCACCCCACATATACTTGTAGATAGACGACGCGCCACTGGTGAGTGAGCTCGCAACAGTCGAAACAGTAGCTTCGACAGCTTCGACGCCAATTTTGACGGACGAGCCGACAGATATCATGCCTTTGGACACTGTTTTCTCATTTGAATGAGCGTGCACGAAGTCGCTCAGTTTCATACCGATTATCTCGTTCAGTTTACCTTCCATCCGCAGCATCAGTGCTGTCGCTGCCTCATCGTCCGACTGACCGGGCAAAAATCTCTCAATGACAAAAGCCTCGAGGTCGCTCTGGGTGTAGTTCACTCCAAAGTCCGTAATCTCTGGAAGTGCCTTTACAACTAGCGTGAGCATGATCATAAATAAGCTCACATGCCTCCTCAAACAATTAAAGGCGATCACACAGAGCTGTTTAAACTGTTCAAATTGCTGTGTCTGCGCGCCTCCGAGAGCCTCAATCATGTAGTGGTCTAACCTCATCGGAGGCTGAAGCGGCTTGGGGTCTTTCCCCAAAATAAAGCCGTAGTCAATGTGGAATAGGATGCCGTCTTTTGTAAGCATGACGTTGTCGGCGTGACGATCCCCCACACCCAATAAAAACGTGATTACAGTGTACGCAGCGAGACTATCCCGAAACGAAGAAGATATCTCACCCAGCGTGCGGTGGCCGTTATAATGATGCAGAAAGTTCATAATTGTACCGTGATCTCGAATAATAGAGTAAAGCGTGTATGCATTCTCCACAATCTCAATGAGCCCGTCAAAGCTACTAGTGGGAAGCACGCGGTATGTCACAAGCGGAATATCCAGTCGTGTCTCCTGCTTCAGAATCAGATACATGACATTGATGATGTTCTGAACAATCGAGTCTTTTCGAAGGTCATCTCGCTTGTACATGAACCGATAGTGAGGAAGCTTCTGAGTACGGCTGCTCCATGTATTTCGCTGAGACTTGACACTACTATTGGCGGTAACCTCAGCCTCCTCCTCCTCGCGATTGACGCCTGTGCACGTGATGATAATGGGTGCCTCCGCGCTTCGCTTTACTTCGACTTTTCTGTAATCGATACCACCTATTTTCACTTGCGGGTCGACGGGCAGTCGTAACAGATGCCATTCTTGTTCTCCGCCACTACGGACTTGACTGGAGCTGCTTGAACTTTCGTCATCTACCGACAACCGCAAGGATGACTGCTTGATCGATACTTGCAGAATTCTACGGGCATCATCGACAGAAATGCGCGGTGGGATCTTCCATAACAAATCTACTAATTCCTGACCACGAAGTAGCTGCTCTGCTATGTCGTCGCTGGCAAACTTCTGCGATGCTACCTCATGTCCCGTCGAAGACTTAAACTGTGCCAAAGTTAAAAGTAGCCGCTGTTTCATGCCATCAAACTTGCGGCGGCAACTTGGGTCTTCAGCCATGACTGTAAGTCCCCAGTATATATCGTAGCAGAAGCGGATGTCACATTGAGCTTGGCGGAACAAGGACTGTCCGAGCTTGCTACCCCCGGCATTTGATTCCACACTGAGGCTGTGCAAAAGCACCTGCAAGTAGCTCCACCATTCATTCTCCGTCGCTGTTTTCAGCAATGCGTCAGTAGCCATCTCACGTAGTCGATGGTTGTAAATTGTATCGTCCGCTAGAAGTTCCAATGCGTCAACGCTACCAATTTGAGGCTTGCATAGACGCGAGCACATTGTCAACATGCACTTGTGCTTACGCTTTTGCTGCAACAAATCCATTACTTCATCTACCAACTCGGCATTTTTTTCATGCCGTCGACGCGCACTCTCAGGACATTCAATATCGCTTTCAGTCATGTCAGTAGTAAGACAATCGGTCTCGTTCTTTTCCGAAAAGTCAACAGCTTTAACCAGCTGCAACAACCACTTCGTGTGACCGCCAAGAAATTTACGATTAATGATCAACATCTTTTTCTCTCTCTCCGACAAGCGATGAGTCGGTAAATAATATTGTATCTGGCGAAACATGGAGAGACACATGATGCTTGCGCGATGCCATTTTCGACACACTTGGCCTAATGTACGTAACTCCTGCAAGTCAAACTCACACAATTCAAACACTTTGACTGTGTTATAATGGTGACGTCGTTGTTGCAATGCACACGCACAGTCATCACACACGCGTTGCATCACACTTCCTTCGGGGATGTGTATTAATCCTTTCCCACTCGCCATATTGCTAGTCGTTCGTGATGATGATGGAATGATCGATCCCGAGGAATTGGGTGTAAATTTGCTAATCACGTTCGATTCTTGCAGTCTTTGAATATCTTTTAAGAACTTTTCCTGTTGCACTTTAGGAGAATTGGAATCTCCAAAAGACTGTGAATTGCTATGTACCGAATGATTTATCACATCTATCCCTGTTGCCACTTTCGGACTTGAATACGATGTCAAGTACCAGCTAATATTACCAATGAAATCACTTGCATTTGTTGTCAACGAATTGTACGCTGGAGAGACTGGCGTTGCTTCATAATCTCCCGGAATAACTACACGTTGACTTGAACATGCCGCACAAAAAATGCGTCCACAGGCACGGCAATGATGTTTACGAACCAGTAAGGAAAAGACCGTGTGGCACTTAAAACAAGCATACACTGCATCATCTTGAACCCATGACGACAGTCGTCGAGGCTGAACAAATCTGTAGACGTCTTGTCCTAATTGTCCATCGTCTCCATTGGTCCAGTCTTCCTCGTTTAGACTTCGGTATGCACGAACGTCTTCATCCTCGTGTTCCTCTAAAATATCTTCACTGCCTTCATACACTGAATCCAACATACCACTGCCATAAACAGGGGTCCCCGAGTCTTCGCCGTCTAAGAACGTATTTGGTAGCAAAAATCGGCGATTCTGGGAGTCTGCAGCCGTGGAAAGACGTCCATTAGCTAATGGATCTTTGCGTCGATGTCGCTGCTGTTGATGCAAGGAACTACGAGCTTCAAGAACTTGGGAGAAAGATAGTTCCACGTCTGTCGAGGTTTCATGGTGATACATGACGCAAGTTCGACGCTGAAGAGACGATGCTCTACGAAATTAATATTTATTTGGATAAAGAGGATATTCGTTTTGCTGGACTCGATGCGATTTGTACGAGTATTGGGACGAAGCGGCACGACCATCATTCTAAAAGAAGGACGTTTGAGCCAATGAGAACGTTTCAACTTCGACCCGATCCTGTTTTGATTGGTGGGAAGGTGCTTTTAGCTCCCCCGAAGGGGGAAATCCACTTTCGAAAAAAAGCCAAGAAAAGCACAGCGAGCGGTTAAGGCACCTAGGCAAACAATGGACAAGTTAATGGAGTACAAGGAAAAGATTTCGGCCAAGCTGGAGCGCTATGACAAGGTCGTTGAGCTGGAGAAACAGACGGGAGTTGATAAGTTTTATATCTTTTGCGTGGGTGCACTGCTATTGGGCATTCTATTATTCGTCGTTGGCGGTGAAGAGTTGGTCGTGGGCCTTGTGGGTTTCATTTATCCAGCATACATGTCCTTTAAGGCTATTAACACGCCTGGAACGGTTGACGACACGCAGTGGCTTACTTACTGGGTTGTTTATGCGTTCTTCAATCTCACCGAGTCGATCACAGATCTGGTCTTGTCATGGATTCCCTTCTACTTCTTTTTTAAGATCGCTTTCCTTGTGTGGAGCTACCACCCAAGCACTCGGGTACAATTTACTGTCTGTAGGTGGACAATTATGAATTAGTGCTAACGGGATCTTCTACCACATGTTTATATCTATAGGGCTCAAACTTGATCTACAACACACTGATCAAGCCATACGTGGCCCCCCACATGAGTCAGATCGATTCGGCACTCAAACGTGGCGAGGATGCTGCCAAGGAAATTGCTGCTAAGATCCAGGAAAAATCCCAGTAAACAAAGAAGTTTGGTGTTGCGCTAACAAGTAAAATTTCAGGGGAAAACCAACTTGCTTCACACGCTGCACCTGGCTACAAGTAGTGAAGTGTGGTTCAGCAGAAATGCATCAGCAGTTTCGGCAGCCGAGTATTTCTGCTGCCACAGAAAGACTGAAAAGTTGTTTAGCGTAAATATGTTGTTAACGGGATTAAAATACAAAAGCCATTTTAAACGAATCAATGAAGCGAAGACCGCGCAACTCGTATTCATTCGTACAAAAACATTTAAATCGGAGGTCTGTGTTTTTTTTACCCAACCCAGTCACACTTGTATAAGTGGATGTAATGGCGGTTAGCACCAAGGAATTGCCAGCAAAGGAGAGTGCGCTGTTTCGCTCCATCGTGGTGCGTAATCTCATTTCGTTCTAGCTCATCGTTCCCCTATTCTCTTTCAATCCATCCGTACTTGTTTCGCTTGACAATGTCCTTATTACCGCCACTAACTTTTATAATGGTATCAATAGAAACACTACGAGACGAAGCAATACAAGAAAGGACTTAAGGCTGCTGATGCTATTCTCAAAAAGTATCCAGAGCATGGTGAGACAATGGCGATGAAGGGTTTGACGCTTAACTGCATGGGACGCAAAGACGAAGCGTACGAGTTTGTGAAGAACGGACTACGCCACGATCTGCGCAGTCACGTGTGCTGGCATGTGTTTGGCCTGCTTTACCGCTCAGATCGCAACTATAAAGAAGCGATTAAGTGCTACCGCAATGCCATAAGGATTGATCCAGAAAACCTGCAGATTCTTCGGGATCTGTATCTATTGCAAGTGCAGATGCGTGATCTCAAGGGCTTCGCGGAGACTCGTCGTACCATGCTTACACTCAAACCTAACAACCGCAACAACTGGATTGGTTTTTCTATTGCACACCATCTACTTGGTAATTACCAAATGGCTATTGACATTATTGAGAAATACTTTAGTACATTGGACGGAGAAAGTACCGCCAATTACGAGGATAGCGAGATTTACTTGTACCAAAATCAATTGCTGGAAGAATCAGGTGATATTGACAAGGCGCTGGCTAATTTGGAGGAGAATAAAAGCCGGATCACGGATACACTCGCGTGGCGCCAAAAGAAGGCACAGTTCTTATTGCAGCTTGGACGCTACGATGAAGCTCGGGAAGTGTTTGAGGAACTACTTGAAATCAACTTTGACAACTACGAATATCACCGTGGAATGCAGTGCGCCATTTTGAAGCGCAAGGACTTGAAACCAAATCGGCAAAAGAAGCTGACCGTGCTTTCTGAAGTGATTGACTTTTCCAAACAGGAAGATGGTGCTGAATTAAAGAAGTCGATGGTACAGTTTTACATCAAGAAAAAGACGCCAAGTGGTCCAAAGTCATTGGTTTCGCTTCGGTTCCTTATGGATTTCACACGTGGCGATGATTTTAAGCAATATGCTGATGAGTACGTCAAAATCCATCTGAACAAGAATGTGCCATCCCTTGGTTCTAATCTGAAGCCGCTATACGCTGACAGTGAAAAAGTAAAGGTGCTAGAGGAGCTACTTTGTGGGTACATAAAAACTTTGGAGGCCAAGAAACCACTGGATGTGGGAAGCAACTCCATTGCAGCAAACTCGACAGAAAAGGTGCTGCTTTGGACGAACTATTTAGCGGCACAACACTACGACCGCTTACAGAACCATGAGAAGGCAATGGAGTGCATTGAAAAGTGCATAAAGAAAGAGCCAACTATGTTAGACTTTTTTCAACGAAAGGCACGTATCTTAAAGCACATGGGCTATCTAAACGAGGCTGCCAACGTTATGGTTGATGGACGCAAACTTGACTTGGCAGATCGTTATATTAACAACAAGGCCACTGAATACTTGCTACATGATAACCGCGTCGATGAGGCCGATGCCACTATTGCCTTATTTACCCGCCACGAGGGCGACCCACAACAGAACCTGTTCGATATGCAATGCATGTGGTACGAGATCGAGTGCGGTAAAAGTCAACTGCGCCAGAAGAAATACGCCCTTGCGCTAAAACGTTTTTTTGCTGTGGAGAAACATTTTAATGATTTTGTGGATGACCAGTTTGACTTTCACACGTACTGTATCCGGAAAATGACATTGCGTTCATATATTCAGATGCTCCGTCTCTGCGATGAGATCTACGGCCATCCGTTCTTCGTAGAGGCTGCCCATGGCGCCATCGCTTGTTACAAGGCTTTGGCCGAGATGGAGGTGTTGAAGGCGCAAGAGGAAGCCAAGGTTGCCGCGACAACGGCTAATATGTCTGCTGTCGATAAGAAAAAAGCGAAACGTGCACTAGCAAAGGCACGTAAGGCCAATTTCAAGCGAAAAGAGGAAGAAGAGCTGAACGTCAAGTTGCAAAAGGAGGTTGAAGATAAGGAACAACAGGTGATCAAAAACGGCAAGGTCAAGGCAAATCCAGGTCCTGTGCGCCCTAAGGACGACGATCCGTTTGGCGAAAAGCTTGCAGCGAAGCCAGCTCTTGAGGAGGCGTGGCGTTTCGTGGCTATTCTTCAACGCTACGCCGCAGATGATGTCAAGACACACCTTGCTGCGTTTGACATCGCTCTTCTCAAGAACAAGTTCCTCTTGTGCTTGCAAGCTCTTCTAAAAGCGCAGGTGTTGGCAGATGTTCAAACAGAGGCCAAGCAGGAGCTGTCTTCTCGCCAGGCTGTGTTCTTGGAAGAAGTGCAGAAGGTGAAAAATCCTGTCGTGCTTCAGGTCATTAACGAGACGAAAGCTGAGCTCATGAATGAGAAAATGGCGAAGGGTCGTGTTTGAAGCTGTGGACGTTGCATTATATAGTTTTCGGGCCTAGTTTGTATGCACCGGACGTCCACACATAGAGGAGACGAACGACGTAGGAAGAGGAGATAGAGCGTCGACTTTATCTCTTGTGACAGACAGTCAATAGAGCTGCGAATGTGCGTGCTGCGGCAATTAAAATGAAAAAGTACTAGCGTCTTTCGGTAAGCGAGCCCTTTGTTGCCACTCATTCTCCGCCTTTTGTTAGCGCATGGCGGATACTTTTCACCATTATTCAAGATGTTGAACAGTTGTTCAATTCGTCTGTTTTCCAGTCAATTTTGTATAAGCACAAGTCGATTCTCGACTGGTTCTCCCACCTTGAGATCCTTCAAGCTTTATTTAATTGCTGGAGAAGCTTCGGGTGATGCTATCGGCGCCAAAGTCATTCGTGCGCTGCAGCGTCAACAACCACCTAAACAATGTCTGGAATTCCGAGGAATCGGCGGGTATGCCGTATTTTGTAATTGTAATTTGTCATTTGTCAATTTTGTTTTTTGCTACTAGACCACAAATGTGTCAAGCTGGAGGATTTGAGTCACTTTTTCCAATAAATGACCTATCGATCATGGGGTTTGTGGAGGTGCTGCCACATATTTGGCGCTTACGGGTACGACGTCGCTTTTAAAACCGGCAATTAGGTGACTGTCTTACTCTGAAATTTCTAATGGAATAGCAACGACTCGATGCTACATTGCGTGATATTCAAGCATTTAAGCCTGAGTTGGTGCTTACTATTGATTCTAAAGGATTTAATTTTCGAGTGTTAAAAGCTTTACAAGCGAGGGAGGCAAAACATGGTGGCAAACGTATCAGAAAAGTGCATTATGTTTCGCCATCCGTATGGGCTTACAAACATCGACGGAAACGAGATTTTACAGATCTGAAACAACTTCTAGACGCATTATTCACGATCCTTCCTTTTGAAGAGGACATTTTCCACGCCGGCGAAATTAATCAGAGCTTGCAACGTAGTGATGTGGAAAACGCAAATCAACCCTGGTGTCACTTTGTCGGTCATCCGACAGTGGAAGACTTTTTGGAAGCGAATGGTGTCTTCGAAAGCAGCCAAAGCTGTTTGTTAACGAGCGAAAACTATTTTCCTGAAAAAAAGATTGCAACAGGAGCTGATGCTTTGCTTGACCTGACAAAACATGATACGGCCCAATTGTTGAGACGTACCTGGTTGTTTCAGAATATGATACTAAATGGCCGTAACGAAAATGTAAGAGATCAAATGAGAGAAAAGCTGGGTATCCCAGCCGATGCATTTGTGATCTGCGCGCTTGTTGGGAGGTAATACAAGGAACCGAACTAAATATCTACAAAAGTATGCTCCAAGAAGCATCAGGCAGTTGCTAAGAAATTTCTGTTTGTTTTAGCCGCGAAAACGAGGTCAAAAAGTCGACGCCACTTGTTCTGAATGCTATTAAACAATTTAAACAAAAGAAAGACTCACAGCACGAACAACAGGTATTTTTTGATTTTCATCGAGTTGATGAGTTGGATTTACGAGAAATAAAACAGCTCGTTTTTGTGTAGATTTTTGTGTTGTTTCCTACTATTTCAGCAGTTCGAAAACAAGTTGATGCCTACCTTTCAGCAAACGACCAAGGTATCAATTGCCACGTCTTGACTAATTTGGATGCCACGACTCGGCTTCGTCTTTTTCAGGTAATATTGCTATTGGACGTGACGGAACGATTATTCAACAATTTTTTATGGGTAGAGCTCCAATGCGGCAGTAGCAGTTTCTGGAACCATCGTGCTCGAGACAACATTGGCTGGTTTACCGACTGTGGTTATTTACCGAGCAAACTGGTTGACCGAGTGGATAGCACAATGGCTAGCAGCTGTTCGGTTTATATCGGTGCCTAATCTTCTGCTTGGAAGGTGCGTGCTCGTTCTTAGGCTTTTATGATTTTGTTAACTTCGTAACTATTTAGGATGCTCATTCCAGAGCTTTTATTCAGTAAATGCTCGGCGTCGAAGATTGCTGAAACGTTAAGGTACTTACAAATCAATTCGGAAATGTGCGTCAGTACTGATTCTGCTGTGAAAGATCTTTTCAAAAATATCCGTTGAAACAGCGTGACGTATTTGAGTTGGCGATGACAGCGAGCACTCTTACCAACTGGTTGGAACCTGACAAGGTATCAGCAACGAGCAACTGCTTAAAGCCAATTCGAGCAAGCGACTTATGTGCCAAGCATGTTCTTAACTTACTGGCAAAAAAGTAAACGGCAATATTTGGCATATTAACCGAAATTCAGGTTTATATTTGGGTAAGAATGGAAATCGTTAAATACTAATCGCTTATTCATTGAAGTATGCAGCCACGTTGCTCCCAACCAATAATTTGTCGTGAGACTGGCGATTGTGGTGGGGTCTATCTATACCTACACAAGGCACAGTGATCGCATATCCATCTAGAGAATATAAAACACGTACACAGCACAACGTTTACTAAACAAGCGAGACTTGAGAGTGTTGCGCTTCATTATGCAAATGGAACAGTTGCATTATATTGGTACCAAATCACTTGGTGCGTCGAGTTCAAATAGCAGTGGCAAAATCCACGACAAACGACGAGAGAAGTGGCCATTTTTTGGGTGATTTACCAGTATAACTGAAATTCATATCATGAGGAACGAATCGCCACATGTGGTTAGTTGGAATTATCTCGAGGTCATATAATGCTACTGACGCCTTCGAAGCCGCCAGACTCAGACCAATGCCGATCGCCGCTTGATCTTGTCGGATCTGCCCTTTTACCACCGGACGAGTGGCCAGAATTAGATTATCGTCGTGCTAGATCAATTATACCAGATCTGATCTTGTAACTAGATCGGGTTCGGCATCACTAGTAGTCCGAACTTCAACAAATACCGCAATAAATCAACCATTTCATATTATGCCAGCCAAGACCACAACTTCTACAGTTCGCACTGCATTCAACCAATTTTCGGCTCCACCGGGCAGTTCTTGGTTCGATCAACCATAAGTTACATCTTCATTTCCAGAGGACCAAGGCTTCTCTTGCGCCAGTAGGTGTTGATCCCGGGGCCGACCCTGTTAAAAAACCAAACAGAAGGTTTCAAACACTTCACGCGATCTTGGCTCACCTTGTGACGAAGTTTCAACAAGGGAGGATCAGCGGGAGAGGCAAGCTAGTTTGCGTCGTTCGACGACTGTAGAGAGTTCAGAAAAAAGTAAGGTTGATTTATAGGGAAGGGCTGAACGGCAGCAAATGAAAGACTAACTAGCAGCAAGTGAGACAGCGACTAGAGGCCCCCCCCCCTGGTGCTGCTGAACGGCAGCAAATGAAAGACTAACTAGCAGCAAGTAAGGCAGCGACTAGAGGGCCGCCCCCCTGGTGCACTCGTTTGAGCACCGATCTACAAGCGATAGGTCACGGGTTCGATACCCACCAAAGTTCAGGTTTCCATACTACCAAACGGGACCCCGGTAGTATGGAGGGACAAATCTCCTGAACAAAGTAACCTGGCAAAAGCAATACGACGGACGAAACCAATACCGACGCAACAGCTAATCCGAAAAGGACCGAAGAAAGAAAACAGCATTTCAGTAGCTTGTAGAAAACTTAGTCATAGCGAGAAAGTATAAGGTTGTGTTAATCAGTTAATACAAAGCCAACTTCAACTGAGGCAGCGACTAGGAAAAAACATAAAAGGACCAAAAAGGATGGCAATTGATATCGGTATCCCCCCCAAATTACTACCCGTATCCCCCCTTCAAATATAGGGTCGCCCTACCCTCCACCCTAGGGGCACCCCCACTCCAGCCTCAAGTACATAAAAAGGCAATATTAATTCAATATATTAAGGGCGTTTTATTACTATGAGTTGTGTGCCAGCCATTCCCTTAAAAATTTGTGCTGCTATTATTTCCAAGGGCTATTTCCATTCTTTAGTCGCAGAAACAGCTTGCCTTGGCACGAAAAGTGTATGAGAGAGCGCTGGAAGAATTACGCGTTGACGAAAAGACAGAGCATATTTATCTTTTGTTTTGCAAAATTTGAAGAAAGATGCCGCGATCTGGAGCAAGCCCGTGCTGTGTTTAAGTATGCTTTGGATACACTTCCGACGGAGGAGGCGCCAGCCCTTTCTAGTGCGTTCATTACGTTTGAAAAGCAACATGGTGATAAGGACAGAATCGAGAAGGTTGTGATTGCCAAGACACGTGTTGTGTATGAGCATCAAGTGGCTGCAAACGCGCTGGATTCTGACTCCTGGCTTGAGTACATTAAGCTCGAAAAAAACGAAGCCGCAAACTCCCAATCCTTTGGCCTTGTACGTGAAGTCTACGAACGAGCGATCGCGAACGTACCGCCAATTGAAGAAAAAAGTACTGGCGTAGGTACATTTATGTCTGGATTAAATACGCAATGTTTGAAGAGCTGTTGACTAGCGACAATGACGATAGCGCAAACCCCTGTGAGCGCTGCAAAAAGGTGTATAAGACGTGTCTAAAGCCGATTCCACATGAAAAATTCACATTTTCACAGATCTGGGTCCTGTACACGAAGTTTCTCATCCGTCAACGTGAT
>CM047583.1:22992801-23017045 GCA_026184515.1 Peronosclerospora sorghi
CTTTACGAGCTACATTGAGTTGGAGCTCATGATGGGCGAAGTGGATCGGTGTCACAAGATTTATATGCGTTTCCTTGAGTTTGATCCTCAGAATTGTGATTCGTGGCAGAAATATGCCATGCTGGAGCGACAGGTGGGCGAAGTGGATCGTGCTCGTGCAATTTACGAGATATCTATCAAACAGCCAGTACTGGATATGCCTGAAATGATCTGGAAGCATTATATTGATTTTGAGATTGAGAATGACGAGCGAGACAACACGCGTGAGCTCTATGAGCGGCTGCTCGAGCACACCAAGCATGTAAAGGTCTGGATAAGCTATGCACGGTTCGATGCCTCGTCGCCTCATAATAAGGACTTTCAAGGCGAGCACTTAGAGGAAGCTCGTGATGTTTTTGAGCGTGCAGTACGACATATGAAGGAGCAAGGGAGGGAGGACCTGAAACAAGATCGCGCTTTGTGCTTAGAGACGTGGCTCGAGATGGAAAAGAAGGGCGGCGACGCCACGATGATTCAAAAAGTTAGTGACATACTGCCACGTAAGGTCACGAAGAAGCGCATGGTGTATGCGCAGGATGGGGTGCGTGTCGTGATTAGTCGGATCGACGTGGGTTTCACACAATTTTAGCAAATGGGCATCGAAGGTCACCAAACATGAGCGGGATTATCGTCAACATGAGCGCTCATGGCGATAGGAGCAAGCGGCGACAAATACTGATCATTGTTGTGATCATTACTGCACTAGTTACATTTTGTAGTTCAAGGCAATCGAAAAAGATTACGACTTCAATGAAGCTAGCATCAGAAAGCGTCGTCGAGGCCAATGAAGGCGCATTTGCCACTATTATGTATGATTACGGTGAAGATAGCGAAGCGCTGCTACTGTCCACGCGCTTGCTTATGCGAAGCGTAAAAGAATCCAACACCAAGTATCGTCGTATGGTTATCGTTCCGCAGGATGGACTGCAGGAATGCAGTGAAAAGGCTCTCAAAGGAAACGACCCGGACTTAAATATCATGCACACCTCCATTCCCAACGTGTTCGCGCATATTCCACTTACCGACCACCGCACGCAACTCTCGCATATGCGCAACAAACTGGTGATCTGGGACGATCCAAAAATCTCGTCGCTCAAGCGTGTAGTGTATCTGGATCCGGAGAAACGTGAAATAGAGTAAAATGGCTCAACACCCGCTGACAAGGGCTGCTGAGGAAGATGGAGATAGTAAGGCTTAAGGCTTTGGTTAGTGTGGTCTTTGCGATGAAGTACGTGACGAAAAGTTTCCGTATGCTGGTGTGCGTCTGGACGACCGGTCTGCTAGCTCTTCCGTTTGGAAGCTGGCCAACATGGAGGAGCTGCTCGCAGAAATTGAGAAGAAGAAGAAGAAGAAGAGAAAAGAGGAACAGAAGCGACAACTATTGGAAGATGAGGCCCGTAAAAAGGCCGAGCTCGCTGAAAAGCTAACATTTGTCCTAGCAAGATGTTCTTGAACATGAAGGATAAGTACTCAAAGTTCGACGATAACGTAAGTATGGGCGAATGTTGAGTTTAGTCGAACTGGATATTTTTATGCTCATGTATGGAAAATGTCAGGGTTGCCGACACACGATGCCGCCGGTGAGCCGTTGAGCAAGGGTAAGATAAAAAGTTGGCTAAAGAGCAAGTGAAGCAAAAGGCACTGTTTACGAGAAACACAATCGAAACTGGATGTACTGGTTTTGCAATTTGATAGCGTGTTGATTAGTGTTTTAGTTGTGCATGTCAAGTCAAAACAAGCCGCTGCATGATAAATTTGCGCAGTCAAATTTCATATTGGGATTTGTCACATGAATCAACCCCCCCCAACGGAAAACTAGTATAAAAGTAGATAGATGTAAAGCGCTATTTTAACAAAAAGATACTATTAGTAGCAATATTCATCTATATTGGTCGAAAGTCACGTGGGGGGTGCCGGGTGCGGGTAGGGCGACCCTATAATTGAGGGAGGGATACGGGTAGTAATTTGGGGGGATACGGATATCAATTGCCAAAAGGATATACTTTTTACCTTTTTGGGGCTTTTATGCACGGATCAAGGCATTTAAAGTTGGACATATTCGTACAAGACCAAAAAAAGGTATACTCAATGTTTGTGTATTTGTATCAGACTATAATCTAGTTATAGTCAAATATATTATTGTATTGTGCCTCAAGCATGTCGAGCTACTCCAAAACGTTCGGGCCTGTGACGAGCGAGTGCAGCTCAAACAGCCAAAAAAGGACACCACCTACAAGCGTAACCGTCCGCTCCGAGATGCGCGTAGCTAGAAACTTTCCACCAATGACAGCAATACCCGTACACATGGAGTGACCGAGAATGGCGCCCAGGATGACGCCGAATGCGTCCCTCGTTGCTGACAGTGTCACTGGCGCAATATGCGAGCGATCACCCCACTCCGCCATGAACGTCATGATGGACGTCTGGGAAAACACCTGAATCATGCCGTCCATCACGTAATCTGCTTTTTTCTTGCTTTCTTCCACTTGTCTGCATAACATCAAATACAGGTAGCAACAAACACCTTTTTAGTACACTAGGATATCACTAGAAGAGCCAAAACGCCTCCGTACTCATCCTGGATCGAATCTTCATCCTTATTCCCCATCAGATCTTCTTCCTCCTCTGTCAATTCCTCCGACGGGTCTCTTTAAATCAAATAATAGCAGTAACCACAAAAGCCAACGTTAGTGCAAACCTCCACTCTTCCCATCATTTGTTTGCCTCGTCATCTGCTTACGCTGCATTCATCTCCCTCGCATCGTATAACATCTTGACTCCAAAGACCACAAACTGAAACGTGACACAATTTAATTCTGTAGTCAGTATTATCAGGAGCTGCAAGATACTTTTCTCCGACTTACCAGCATTGCAACCATAATGCGTCAAATTAGGCGGCAGGAATTTGGTAGCCACGACACCCATGACCATCGATAGTACCGTCATCACAAGTAAGGCACCAATAGCACCCGCAAAAACCACGACACGGTCTTTTTTCATACTTAAAATAGCTGCAATAAAGAACGTCTTGTACCCAATTTCCGTGGACCAAATTTTCAGCAGACCACTCGTAAAGCCAGACCAGAATTTCCGGGGTCCACCAGTACGTAATTTCGGTCGTACTCCACCAAAAACGATTCCCCACCCAGTCGCAGCTTCAGCTAGAAATGTACCTAAAAGGATTCAGCGCCTGGGTTGACCGAATCCGTGAAGGCTAAAACAGGGGCATTTTAGGATTTTTTTGAGAAAGAGGGGCTTTTTAAAATTTTTGGGTCCAACCAGGACGTTATCTCAAAAGTATATCCTTTTTGGTACTTTTTTTTGATTTTTCGTAGTCGCTGCCTCACTTGTTTCTGGTTAGTCTTTCACTTGCTGCCGTTTAGTCCGTCCCTGATATATATCCAAAATAGAAGTGTATTATGTAAGGTTACTTAAGTAGCTGTCCAGTAATAAATGCAACTTAATCCAGTAACCGCCGATATATGCATAAATGTATGCCATATCAAACAGCCAATGGGATTCCACTATCCTGGAAGAGTGCAAAGTCCAAAGTGGCTACACAATATTCCAACACTCCTCCTGAAAGACGGAGGCTGTGCAATCGTCATTGCAGCCCCAGACCTGCACGCAACACTTGAATCCTTGGCGCACTTAAGTCCTTGGTCAGAAGATCAGCCAGCATCTCTTCACTTGACACGTGGCTGGCAGATACGATTCCCTTCCGTGCATTGTCCTTCAAAAATTGTAGCTTGATGTCCACGTGCTTGGAGCTTGCAGCACTCTCTTCGTCTTCCAATTGCTTTATAGCCGCTTGATTCTCCATCTTGAACATCAGCGGTGTCTTCGAGTGCATACCAATTTCCGCAATCAGTTAACGCAATCCGGGTGCCTCCTTTCCAGCCATTGCAGCAGCAACAAATTCCGCTTCGGTGGTCGATAGAGCCACCGCTGTCTGCTTCTTGCAAGCCCAATTCACAAGCACTCCATTGATAAAAACCACCATCGCCGAAACAATTTTTCGGTATGCCTTGTCAGCAGCGAAATCCGCATCACTGTATACCACAATGCGCAGCGGCATCGGCAGGTGTTCGTCGTGCTTCAGTGCCAACTTGAGATCACTCGTCCCTTAAGGTACTTGAGGACTCTCTTCGCAATTTCGTAATCGCCGACTGTGGGTGCATGGTTCTTTCGTGTGGCTCTGTGCACAGCGAACGAAATATCAGGACGCGTGCACCGGGAAACCCATAGCAGACTGCCCACGAGCGACTGGAAATGCTTGATACTTGGCAAATTTCCCCTGGGCTGCATCGGTAAAGGTTGTTGGAACTCCTCGTTCTCATCAAGCGTCAGCACCGGAGTTCGAGCCGGATTCATCTTCTACAATTTATGCACGCTTAAAATTTCCTTGATTGTAGCCTTCTGATCCAGAACGTAACCGCTCTTCGGATCTCCTCCAATTCAAATGCCGAGAAACTTAGTAACGCATCCCAAATCTTTCAAATCAAGTACTTGCATGTCTTCAAAAAGATCATCCACATTTTTTTCGCTGGTTCCAGTGACCAGCAGGTTGTCGACATACGCGCCGACCACAACCGTTTCATTTTCCGCATGCTTTACGAAAATGCAGGTGTCTGTAACACACTGCACGAAATCGAACTTCATCAATGTTTCGCACAGACATTTGTACCACAGGCGTCCGGCCTGCTTCAAACCATATAGGTTCCGCTTCAATTTGAGCGCGAGCTCCTTCTGTGATTTCACACCAAAATCACGCAGTTTTTCAGCTGCAACCTCCATGCCTTGTGGCACTTGCAGATATATTCCCACATCATCTTCTGACTTCGCCTTGGGGTAGCCACTTGGCACATCGCCATGGCGTGCCGCCACCCCCCATACTTGTGCCAACACCAGGAGCAACTTTACGTTGTTCAACTCCATAAACGTCGAAAAAGTAAAGAAATATCGTCACCAATAACTTGTTTATCGGCTCTTGCGATCAATCTTGCTTTGTACCTCTCAACCTACCCGTTTGCACTGACTTTCGTCTTGTACACCCACTTGGTAGAGAGAGGTACCTTGTCTTCGGGGCGGCGTACGATGTCCCATGTTCCTAGGTCCTGGAGGTACTTGATCTCCTCCATTTCCGCACGCTTCCACATCGTTGTTTGTGAGCCACCATGCACCTCCCGATATTTTTTTGGGTCCGGCTGCATTGATGGATCACTCGCTGCTTCAACATCTGGTTCGCAGACCGCGTAAACACATAGGGCGCTTCAAGCATTTTGTTCATTTTCATCGACCACTTTTGAAATACCGTCGCTTGTAACCGCCCTTTTGGCCCTGGACGCTTCGTACTCCTTCCCTTTGGTTGTCTTCTTCAACTTCCTGCGCGTCTTCCGAGCACCCTGTTCAACGGTTTCCGTGCGTTTCAAGGCTCCTTCAGACTGCGGTGTTCCGCTATTTCCATGCCCTGGATTAGGTGCATTTGCATCAACCACCCTCGAGCGTGATTCAGCCAAATCTTGCAGCTCTTGGTTTCGTTCACCTTCCAGTACCTTGTTGACCTTGTCGCTTGTTTCAGAACGATGCGTTTCGATCGAGGTGACATGCCTCGTCACCACGAGAACCCTTGTAGCCCTTTGTCTAATCTCTCTTTACCGAGATGAGAGCGCGTTCGGCGTGCTTTTCCAATGTCTTCTTCTTCGGGTCCCTCCAAACCATGCACGGGGACCCGAAAACCACGATATCATTGACTTCCGGCCGCTTGCCGGTCAGCACTTCAAGCGGCGAAATCCGTCCGGTATTTGACTTCGTCGGAGTGCGGTTGAGTATGTACGCGGCATACTCAGCCGCCTCCGACCAATACGTCAGGGGTACACCAGACCCGAATATCATGCACCGGACCATGTTGAAAATGGTCCGGTTCATGCGCTCGGCCTTGCCGTTTGACGCAGGAGTGACGACTTAAGTTACATGACGACGAATACCAGTCTGTTTACAGAGCAGATCAACGTTCTCGTATTCGCCGCCACCGTCGGTGCGCAGCACATGAACCCTGCATGAGAACTCGTTCTCGAACCATGCAATTAAATGTCCAAACATCCTTGCAGCCTTGTCCTTCGTTCGCGCCGCAAACACTCGCACATAATTCGAAAAATATTCGACAAAAACGACCAAGTAGCGGTTGCCACGCCTATCTCGGGGAGTGATAGGACCTTTGAGGTCGCTGCAAATCACTCCTCCGATTCGGTCTATGGGGGCATTTCCTCCAGAATCCGCTTTCGGCTGCGCTTTTCTGGTCGCCTTGCCCTCTGCACACGTGAGGCAATTCGGCTGCTTGTGTCCGTGAGTGCAATGCCTGAACTGGGGTCTCTGGCCAGCCTTTCGATAGTATCGTAGGCCAGGTGACCCAAGCGAAAGTGGAAGTGGTGGAGGCTACCAGTGTGCACGTCCGGACCGACGTCTTCCAGCACACCGCTCGCAACCATGTCCTCGAAATCCTTTGAAAAACCATTAAAATTTTCGGTCTTCAACCTTGCGATGAACACAGATCCGTGGGTCACATCGAACAATTTCTCGTTTTTTAACATGGCTCGCAGCTTGTGACCGTCGTCGACAATAGCGCAGCCTTTTTACCGCAGCCGGCCAGCGAAATCAGAGTTTTGGCTAGTTTTGGTGCGAAGTATACTTCGGTCAAGACAACGACCGTTTCACTTCCGTCGCACGTCCGCAACGTAAGCCTACCGACCTTGGTAGCCCTCAAGGTACCATTCGGCAATGCAAATGTGTCATTAGGACCACATTCTTTTGCATCTTCCAGTAAGTTTGCGTTCGACACCAAGTGCCTACTTGCATCACTGTCAACTAACCAAATGTTTCCGTTTCCATTATCATTACCACATGCATTTACATATGCATCTACAGTGGTTTCCATAGTAGACAGTACAAAACGCTTCGACGACTTATTACTTCCAGACCGATTTGCCACTTGGTTGCCGCTGCCACCACTTTTCCGACGTTTAACGGGGCAATACTTCTGTATGTGCCCCTCGTCACTGCACGTGTAACATAAACGGCGGGACCTTCCAGATGTTTCGGCATGCGCCTGCAACTTAACGGCTGGCTTTCCCTTGACGGATCGTCCTCCAGCTCTTTTGCCCAGGCGATTAGCTCTTGGGCGTGGACTAGGTAGTACTGTCTACCAGGGATCATACCTTGTCATCAGCATCACCTTCAATCGCGGCGCGGCGTACTTAACAATGTTTTCAATTATCAACTTTTCACTCGACCCGCTATCGCGAGCCAGGGCTACTAGGTATAGATAATGATCCGTCCACGTTCGCCTGGGATCATTTTCCTTAGCAAACCAGGCAGCGGCTTGGTGGTGGGATATATTCACCTTTAATACCAACCACATCTGCTCCATAACATACGTGAGTTGAGGGCGCACCTTCCACCACGAACCAATGTTCGAGCGGAAATATTCCGCGGCGGTGCCCTCAAGATGTTCACCAAATTTATTCGCTTTCAGGCGCTCACTCCACCGAAAACCAGAAGTGATCTCGCCGATTTCAATGTCTTCCATGAATAGGTAAGCCCATTGGAGATATCCTGCACCCAGGCCGGAATACAGCTCACGCCCCGAAAATTTCTCGATTGACAATTTAGGTATCTTGTAGCCGGTATGTTGCATAGCACATACCCTTATCCGGCGGGCACACCAGCCCCGCCTGCACCTTACATTCCAACCGGCACTCCGCGAGGTGCTTGATTTACTTGTGCGCGTGGCCTAGCGCCAGCTTCTACCCCTTCGTCCTCGGCCAGTTTGTTCAACGTCATCTGGTGACCGAAAAGACGGTAATTTTGCAAGCTCCCCCGACACTCAGAGTCTGGCACTCTCACCGGGGACCCCTTCCTGGACCCAGACGATACACTCGGAGGTGTTTGCCTTCCTTGGCCAGATTCTCTAGCAGTTAGGGCAGTCGTAACATCCTTCAAACTGCGCGCCAACGCTCTAAATTCACTCACGGAGGGCACATCATCCCCATCAAAATCACTCATCGTAAAACAAATAAAATCACTTCAATCAGTTGCGTCACACCAACAGGGGACTTTCCACTAGCTCCACGTAACGTAAGCACGAAAGAAATCCACGAAAGCACACTCGATACACCAAGAAAATTCCACGATATAACTAGGCGATCCTTGGACTCATAACCTGTTAAAAAACCAAACAGAGGGTTTCAAACACTTTACGCTATCTTGGCTCACCTTGTGACGAAAGTTTCATCAGGGGAGGATCAGCGGGAGAGGCAAGATAGTCTGCGCCGTTCGACGACCGTAGAGAGTTCAGTAAAAGTAATGCTGATTTATATGCAAAATAGAAAGTGTATTATGTAAGGTTACTTAAGTAGCTGTCCAGTAAAAAATGCAACTTAATCCAGTACCACCGATATATGCATAAATGTATGCCATCCCAAACAGCCAATGGGATTCCACTATCCTGGAAGAGTGCAAAGTCCAAAGTGGCTACTCACTCTTCCTACAGACCCAACCTAGTTGTTTTCGAAAAGCGTAACGTGACGAAATTAACCAGTAGGTGTTGATCACGAACTCATATTCGAGTCCTGATGTGGACCACATGATCCTGTAAGTTGTTACTTTAATTTCCTCAGAAAGATAAATTCGGAATCAAAGACCCGATGTTCTCCACTGACAAACGAATATAATCCTCGTTATGGATGTTAAAGTGCAAATGCATGAATTAGGAGGCCCAATTTGGTATTTTTAAGCTGAAATGATTCATTGTATCTTTGCGTAAATTTAAAGAAACTTGAGCGGTAAATGTCATTTAATACCTTGAATAAACTGAATTCGTCTCTTGTTAATTTTATCGCAACCAATAATCCGTTTACGATGAAAACAACATCCAAAGACAGTTCGCAGACAGTACATGAAGATAACAAATTCAGGGACTTAAGGGATCAATTGAATGGGTATTGAGAAGTGATCATCTATCCTAACATAAAAGTTGAGGTTGTAACAAACTTCCATATATCGTATATCTTGCACTACTTATCCGCATCTAATAAAAGGTACAACATTCCTACGTACACTACCTTATCTGTTAAAGTACGAAATTATTAATGCTATAAATAAAAATATACATATACCCCCTTTTTTTGGTACAAACCGTAATATCGAATATTATCAATATTCTATACTGAAAGAAGGTGATCAAGAGATTTAAAACGGTTCCAAAGTTCAAAAGGACCCTCGACCAAGGCTCGGGCATATCAACTATAATACCGTGGAAAGATTGGCAAAAACCCGTGCTCGTGGATACATTTTCATATTAAACCGGATGAACTGTTAGACTTATGCCCATGGAAACCAGTCCAAACGCATATTTGAAAAAGGAAAAAAAATCGCCAACGGATCTCATTGGAGGGGGTGATATGCTCGGATTTGAAATGACCAATACCCTCAAGTACGTCTTCGGAAATCTATATATATATATGAAACATCTCGTGGACTTCTGGGGTGAAGCGCTGATCAAAAACTTTTCGAACTTGATCAAGCGTCACACATGGCGCCCAGACACCGATTATCGAAGGGGGTCTTCCGACTTATGGCTTGATCACCTTGTGAGGCTGTTTACGCTCTTGCTGATCATCACGAAGGGTCAAGATGTGTTTTGAGCAGGCTTAAAACTGGGGTGGTAGCCTTATACAGGCGGCCTGAGCGAAAACTCTTCGCTCAAGCGTAACTTGTAGAGGGGGAGGTGGCTCCTAGGCGTACACTCTTGAATTGACCAGTAACTTTCCAGGGTAGCAGAAATCTTCATAAGCCAATTACCACGTGGTGATACCAATTATATTCCAAGATGATCTACTAAACTTCAACTTTTTCTTCACATGACGGAAACTGTGCATGGCAAGAGCGTTGAGTTTTTTTGTAAATATAAGGATGACGTGGATATCAACGTGGGCCAATATAATTCACTTGCTGTCAATTGATTAAGTATCAACGCACCTGATACACCAAAGCCAATGTTTTTAGTCGAGTCCTTAAAAAGAAGGAAAGTAGCAAACATCTGAATATCGACATAGATATACTGAATAGAAGATAAAATGACCAATACATAGATACCTCACTCTCGTAAGATCTAATACTTGATCGGATATTTTTCCCCATTATTTCTTACAGGGTAATAAGGTACTGTTTATAACCAACCGTAATAAACTATGGCGTGCTTGGTCAAGCCTTTACAGATCACTTCACCATAACCGCCCCAGAGCCTTGTCGCACTTGTACAGCAGTTGCGGTGAGTCTTAACAGACTTCATCTTCCTTATTACTCCATATACAGCACAAGAGAATATTGTGCTCCTGTAACTTAATCTTGGTCCTTCATGACAACCGTCGGTTGACGGCAAAATGGAAAGTACGTATTGATTAAACTGTTATTCACCTCTGGGCTACTAACTGCGTCTTCACTCACTCTTCTTGGTCGTATTGTGTTGATCTTGTTGTTACATTCTAGAACCTTCGCCTTTATTCGCCAGACGTATACTGGCCACTTGCGATGGAGTCCAGTTCAAAATCGAACACCGAAGTGTCCGGAACTGAACCACCATCGCGCCCGGCCGACCAACTTACGGGGGGGGGTACCCCGCGAACCTTCGCCTGGATGCCGATCGGGCGACATTGTGTACCTATTGGTGTGGGTGGCTACATACTCGGTGGACCGTCGCTTAGTGGAGACCTTGGCAGGTACTGATATGGGTCTACCACTTCTGGGGTACTTGATCCAAAATTCCAACGAAAAGATAATCCAATGTAGTCGATCTGAAAAAAGAGCGGAAATCGTCACTCCAAATGCGGGTAAAATCTGTCACTTGACTGCACGAAGCAGTGAGTAATCCAGCCAGTAAAGTTTCCGGCACTTGACTGCAAAAACAGCGAGTAATTCAGTCAATAGTTTCTTGTCACTTGACTGCAGATCGCAGTGAGTAATCCAACCAATTCCTGGTACTTGACTGCAGATCGCAGTGAGTAACCCAGCCAGTAAAAACACGTTCCAAACGTGGCGGAATTGAGGGGTGAGTGAACGTATGGGAGCTTCCCGTCGTGGGACTTCCGGTGGAGCTCAGTCCTTGCCAGGATTAATGAGCAAGAGGGGACCGTGTTAGCCCTCTGCTCCCAATGACTCCTACGGAGCGGCGACTTCTGCAGCCCAATGTAATACGAACACTATATTCAATAAACTAATTAAAATCGAATACGTAAATATATGTAAACCGCGTGCCTTACCTCAAATCTGCGTACAAAACAATCCAAAAAGAAGATTGCCCCAAAACACTCCATCCTTTCAGCCAACCCGATCGATCCGCCTTGAAAACTGGTACAATGTTACAAACTGGTCCATAATTTTCAATAGCACATCACCACACTCTCGTTTGGTTGTCGCCAGTAACGACGACAACCCAAAGACTGTGCACCGACAGTAAACACCTCAACCGAAAATTCCTCACGGTTTTTACTAAGTAGGTAACTCAGACATCACTTCTCTGCTGACTGATGCTTAGAACTACTTGCTGATCCATGTAAGTCTCCACTTATCACCAATACCTGTGATCACTTCTTGACTTTTTGTTGTCAACATATGGTCAGGGACGTTCATATCACTTTTAACCAGTATTAATTGCCTTAATACATATATACCATCCAGTAATGCTTTGATTGCTGATATTACCCTGTTTTACAAGTCCACTGATCCCCTTTAAATATTTAGTCTGTCTCAGTTTAGAGGTTGAACAGGAAGTCATTACTGATGATCGGTCTATTCCGACGTTGACATGACAGATATGTCCTGCGGCGTGGGATATCGCTTAAGCTGGGTAAAAGTCTTACCACGCTGTATGACACTATGGAAGTACACGTGATCTAAACAAAAATTATGGGTTAATTTGAAGTGAAAAGCCTCATCTTCGCTTTAGAACCAACGTAATTCTCATCTGTTCTTTCACAATCTTCCAAGAATACCAAGACTCCCAATCTAGTTTATACAATCCAGGATCGACTGTACGCACGCTGGTTTGGTGCGACAGGATATTGTAGTAAGACGCAGGTTGTAATGTCCTTTGTCTTGTAGTGTTTATGCGTAGCTCGCGGACCGATTAGAGTCCTGCTTGTGTCTTGTACTCCGGCGCGCTATTGCCAGGAGACCGTCGAGTCAATAGGTACACGTGGCACCTTTATAGTAAAAGTAAAAAGTAAAAGTTTATTATGTAGAGTTACCTAAGTGTCCAGTCCCACTAATATGCAACTTGAGAGTCTTCTGATATGCAACTTGACAGTCGCGATCTGGCCGTCGCGGGTCGATGCTGATTGGTCGAAAACAACATAAACTCCAAATAAAGCATAAACTGTGGTCCACAGTAAACTTGTGTACTCACGTATAATCGCCACATATACTTGTGTTCAACAGAGATCCGTCTCAAAATAGAAGTGGAGGATCAGTGCAACACTAATCGACGGTAACGCGCAGGCAACAAGATAATTGGTGATCAGGTGTGGTTGATCATCGTGGTTATGAGTGTTGAATATTCTCGTCGTCCATCTGGTCGTACGTACTTCGTCACACGGGTTCCAGGTACCCCGTACTAACGTGTGATATTCAAATACAATTAGATAGGGATAGTAATTAGCGTAACAGAGAACAATCAAACAACAAACTTAATTTAATTCTCCACTGTCCTTTATCGACTTAAACGTATGGTCATCAACTCAAATCAACAATTGTGCAATACGAGAATCCAATACGTAATCACCAATCCTACTGCCACTGCAGTGTACTAAGTATCCACGTAAAATACTCAAAACAAGACGCGCACTGTTGCGCGCTTGTTGTCAACTCGTAACAAACCACACGTGAGTCGATAATCAAATTCAGAAGTGATTTATTAGAATTAAGTTTACACCTAAAACTAATAATATGCAAATACACAATGTTTTATACCTAACCTAAAGTTATGTACAATACATCACCTTTTCACTGAAAAGTCGCTTAAAAGCCAAAATGGCGACACGAATTGCAGCGCAAAAAGCGCGCACTTCCAACACTCCTTCTCGACTTTCCCGTGAAAACCAATTACTCCATCGCAATTGCTGCCAGTCCAAGACCCTCCTGCGCGTCTCAGCTTCTCAGGACTCAATAGCTTCTTAAAACATCTGATAAGTTCTCGTACGTAGGCCGATAGCTTGTCTTGATAACACCATCTTTAAGCTTCGAGAGTAAAAAACTTCACTCGAACATCCATGTGTTTTGTCTTCGACGTCTTGCCATCACCTTCCAACATTTTAATCGCTGCCTGGTTGTCGCAAAACAACTTCATCGGCAGGGCAACCTTCAATCTGACTTCACTCAACATCTCCTTGAAACCTGTCAGCTCACATAGATCCACCGAAGCCACGTAAATTTCTGCTTCCATTGTCGAGAGCGAAACACAAGACTGTCGCTTGCATGTCCAGTGCACAATGAACCCTTCCACGAAAAACACACCTCCACTCGTCGACTTCCGGTCTTCTTTCGAACCAGCGAAATCCGCATCACAAAAACCTTCAATAGTGAGTTCATCGTTATTCTTCGATTTCGCGTTTCCATTTGCCTCCAAACGTAACTTCATACTCTACGTGCCCTTGAGGAATCGTAAAATCATCTTGGCCGTCATCCAATCCAGTTTCGAGGGGGCATGAGCCCTGCGCGTGGCCTTGTGCACTGCGTACGCAATGTCAGGCCTTGAACTACGCGCGATACACAGCAAACTTCCGGTCAACGACTGGAAATTCTTGATTGTTGGTGATCCATCTTTTCCACAGCTTGTTAACATGTCTTGGTCCTTCAAATTCTGATCTTCAAATTCATCTCCAATGGGTGCCTTCACCGAGTTTGCCTCCTCCATGCCATACATCTTGAGGAGGTCCTTGATCATTACTTCTTGGTCTAGAAAATAACCGCGATCTTCTTGATATTCCACCCGCATGCCTAAGAATTTCGTCACATCGCCCAAATTCTTTATCTCCAGATCCGTGAGTTCCTCGAAAAAAAATTCGACATGTTCCTGCTTCGTTGCCGTGACCAATAGGTAATCCACGTATACTCCTACCACCACAGTTTCGCCACAAACTATCTTGAAATACATACAACCGTCTGTGAAAATCTGTTCATATCCTTGGCCTAGGAGCTTGGAGTGCAGGAGGAGGTTCCATTGCCTCCCTGCCTGCTTCAACCCGTAAAGCGTTTTCTTCAATTTTAAAACCACATCCCTTGAATTTCCAACTTGTAATTCCTCGAGTTTTTCTTTTTCCACCTTCATTCCGCTAGGGGTGAACAAATATAGCTCATGTTCGTCCTCCAACGCTTTCACGTAAGCTTTGGGGATGTCCCCGTGCATCGCTCGTACTCTCCATTTCCTAGAAAGCATCAGAATGGACCGTACAGTGGTCATTTCCATCACCGCGGCGAAGATTAGTTCGTAATCGACCCCGAACCGCTGCTCGTTTCCGCAGGCCCCTAACCTCGCCTTGTATCGTTCCAATTGTCCATTCGAATCGGTCTTGATCTTTAAGACCCACTTCGAATGCAATGGCTTAGAATTCGGTGGTTTCTTGACAATTTCCCACACATCATTTCCTTCCAAAGCCTTTATTTCATGATCCATGGCGTCGATCCATTTATCAGCATCTAGGCGACCCATCGCATCCCGATAATTTCTCGGGTCGCCCTCCATCACCATATTAATGGTTGCTTCATTTCCATCGACATCATCATCATCCTCGTTCTTGTTTTCCGCCTGATCCATGCGCTCGGCGTACTGGAGCGTAACGTTACGATCCCTCGCCCAACGCGGCTTTCTTGGCTTCTGCTTTCTTCCGACTTGCTCCACACCTGGCGTCACACGGCTCCTTCTGACCCTTGGTCACTTGGCGGAGCTTCCGCCTTGCATTCTTCATTTCGAGCAATTCGGTTTCTTCGTGGTGCTTCCGCGTTGCACTCTTCGTCTTGACCGATCCTCAGCTACACGTTCTGCACGTCCGTAAGCGTGTCCACGTTTTTAACATGCTGGGTGACAGTCACCTTCCGCTCGGCTTTCAAATATACCTTGAAGCCCTTGGTCCCTTCGCTTCGACCGATGATCACCCCGACCTGCGCACGGTGCGCAAGAGTCTTCCTCCCAGGGTTACTATACACCGTACACGGCGAACCAAACGTAACAATAGCGCCTAAATTCGGCTTATTTCCTGTGAGAACTTCCACTGGTGACATCCGATTGGGATTCGCACTCGTCGGGGTGCGGTTCAGCACATAGGCTGCATACCCCGCCGCATCCCGTAAAAACGATAAATTCAAACCACTTCCGAACAGCATGCACCGGGCCATGTTCATCACGGTCCGATGCATGCGTTCAGCCTTCCCATTACTGGCTTGATTTCCGGCCTAGCTTATCTGCCTAGAGATGCCGTTACTACGACAAAAATAATCCACATTTCGATATTCCGCACCTCCGTCAGTCCTTAAGACGTGGATCTTTCATCCAAACGTTCTCTCGAAAAATGCTATAAAATGTTCAAACTTCTTGGCTGCAGCGTCTTTACTTTTCGTCAAAAAAATCCTGGTGTAGTTACTCTTGAAGTCAATGAAGTTGACTAGGTAACGGTTGCCCAAACGATCCTTTGGTGTGATTGGCCCTTTTAAGGTCGGAACAAATCACACCACCGATCCGATCAACAGGCGCGTTTTTACCGCTGTCCTTCTTCGGCTGATCGTTCTTCGTTTGCTTGCCTTGCGCACAGGTAACGCAGTGCCTGGACGTCTCGCCCGTGATCCGGATTCCATATTCCGGATCCTTTTTCAACATCAATATTGTCTCATAATTGAGGTGGCCCATCCGCACATGAAAGTACATTAACGAACCACTTTGAATATCGTCTTCTGGCGTGTATTTGTTTTCCATCGGGTATTGCACCGACATTATCATTCCTTGTACGTCTTTTTAGGAAGATCCACTTCACCATCCACGGTGAAGACATTATTTATCGAACGAACTCGAGTAATCGGTAGGCGCGTGTCATGCCTGACAAGCGTCCTTTATCCATCCACGTAATCAATCACGAAACCGACCTTTTCGAAAACACCATACGAAAAAATGTTTCGGGCAGCTCCTTCTACGTAGAAAACATCTTTTATTTTCACGCGAGTTTCCGCGTTCCCATGTACAAAGCGTATGTACATCGTGCCATTCTTATTAATGATGAAAGTTTTTCCATCCGCTTGATGGCACTGACGGTCCACAGTTTTCACCTCCGTCAAACAAGTGAGATCCGGCGACAGATGCACACTTGCACCGCTATCGAGAATCCATGTGTCTCGACCGGATGGTACATCATCTCCAGCGATCATCAATGCGAAGTCCGATTTCGGAATCTTCTTCTTTTTTGGGCAATCGCTCTTGAGATGCACCCGCTAGACACATCCGTATCAACCGCGATTTTTCATCGTCACAGCCTTTTTAGGTTTCTCCACAATCATGTTCACTGATCCGGAGCCGTGACCTTTCCGCCGCCGGCTGTTAAATTCAACAGCCTGCGCAAACTGGCAAATTTCTTCGGCTTGCCGCAGATGCTCCTTCCGTAAGTGATTGTAGCGGGACATCAGGACACTCGACATCTCTGGCAAGGCATGGTAGATGATGTTATCCAACACCATTGCGTCGCAGTTTGATCCAACTGCATCCGCCACTGCCGTGAGACACAAAAAGTGATCCGGCCAACTCCTTCCCAGTGCCTTGCGCGCACCTAGGAGTTTCATCCCCTCAGCGTGCGTTATACTCACACTGAAAGCGGCATGCATCTTGTTCATGATGTGCCACAACTCTGGCTCTTCTTTCCACCAGATTTCCGCAAACCGGTCGTAGTATGCTTCCGCTGGGCCAGCCAGATAATGGCCCATCAACTCGACCTTGATGTCCTCTGTCTATATGAAACTACAACATTCTTCAGCGATCGTTATATGCCTGAAAAAATTGGATCCCCAGCCCCAAAATCCAGACCCAAGAACCTTGTATGCTTCAGTCCCATCGAACGGCCGGATCTGTAATTTTTTCTCCTTGGCCGTTGGTGGTCTTGGCATCAGGTATGGCCGCGCTTGCACATTTCCAGCCGTTTCATATTCCTGTTGCGCATTTCCGGGCGCGGAGTATGCCTGCTTGGCGTTTCCGGGAGCTGCGTATTCCTGCTGGGCATTTCCGGCGCTGCATACGTCTGCTGGACGTTTCCAGATGCCGCATACACCTGCTGAAAGTTCCCAGGGGCTGAATATGCCTGCTGGTACTGATTTTCGGCTTGATGTTGCGTGTATATTTTCTGCGGTTGCACATAGGCGTTACCGGGGTGTGGTGGAGTCAAGTTCAAAATCGAACACCGTAGTGTCGAGAACCTGACCACCATCGTGCCCGGCCGTCCAACTGACGGGGGGGGGTACCCCCGCGAACCTTCGCCCACGATCCGATCCAATCGTCCGCTGCTGGAAGATGACCGATCATCAACACAGGACCCCTGGTCCGATTTGTTCTTCATCTCACCTTGTGTACCCGATGGAATGGGCTGGTAACACACTCGGTGGATCGATGCTGGGAATTGACTTGTGGTCTAAATGTGGGAGACCGTGCTGGGAGGTGTACCCTGGGAGGAACTCTTCACCCTGGGTACGGGTAGACCAGTTATACTTGGAGTGAGTATACTCCAAAAGGCAGATCGCTCAACCGATCGTAGAGCCCAGCCAATATGAGAAAAAACTCTAATAATCCAATAGGGAGATCCAAATGAGAACGTGATACACTCCACGAGCGATATCTCCACGTAACAATCCAAAAGACGTAATAACACGTTCCAAACGTGCGTTAATTGAACTTGGGAAGCCGACCAAAATGTTTCCCGTCAAGGGACTTCCGGCGGGCCAAGTGCGTCTATAACGCTTCCCGGACGGCTATAATGAGCTGGAGGGGATTACGCGACTCTCCGCTCCCAAATACCATGCGGCGTGCAGAGGCGACTGATGTACAGGGCGAAACGAACTCCGGTTGAGTTAAAGGCCCAACAATTAAGACGTAAAACCAAAAAAAACGCTCTTAGAAGGCGAAACCAAAAACAACACCCAAGGCCAAAATCAACACTACACTCCCTACCCCCTATGGTCCCCAATATGTACAAACATGAAAATATGTAGGTACACGCAATCTCATGTGACTTACCAAAATCCGTGTTCTTGACACCTCTTGCACATGATATACTTAAAAGACGCCTGGATTTCCACCAATCCAATCGCCGATAAGCCGATTGGTGTGCTGCTGACGCAAAACGACCAAAATTCTTGAGTCCGCTTCGCCACAGCCGACCCTGAGTCTGGTCGCAGCCGCGCAATGGTAGCGGCCCGATCTCATCATATCCAGATCTTCACAGAAGCGGACCTTGCCAATGGACGGATCACTGAGTCCACCTTCACCAGGTACTTGCATTGTACACTTGATCGTCTTGTAACTTCTTTTGAACTTCTTTGCTGCAGGTGCCCTGCGTTCCTCATCGCCCCATATTGGTTCGCCGACCCGATCGGCCCGATCTGACAGCCCTCTCAGCACTTCAGGATCCGACGTACCGGACAGGCATCAGATCGAGGTCGATCAGCTCCGGAAAACAGTCAAGGAGCTCCAGTCCCAGTTCG
Source organism: Peronosclerospora sorghi (assembly GCA_026184515.1). Taxonomy (NCBI): domain Eukaryota; phylum Oomycota; class Peronosporomycetes; order Peronosporales; family Peronosporaceae; genus Peronosclerospora; species Peronosclerospora sorghi. The sequence goes on from CM047583.1 coordinate 23,011,621, forward strand.
CCATCAAGGATTCTTCACTCCTTCAACTGCGGAAGGAGGTGGATATGTTGATCCCCATGTCCACGAAGTTGCAGGAGGTGACCACTGAAACGCACGTCTCCGGGCCCAGATCGTCCAACAATCAACGCAAGGTAGGTCAATCGGTCTGTTTCCATCTTGAGTCTGGTCTGACCCTCCTTTGCATGTATATAGGTTGCCCGCCGACATCGCCAAAACGTTCGACGCCCTATTCACGGCTGATCGTCAGTCGCATGATCATTGCGATCAGCTCCGGCCGATCTTGGACTGGATGATCAGCGCACGGCACGATCTCCCTCGCTTGGAGGCCTACCGATCGCACCTCCTGGAGCAGCTCGCGGTGGTAAACCGGCAGAGGTTGGAGGACCAGTCCGATCGGACCTTACTACGCACCCAACATGGTGACCTGGAGAGGCAGATCAGCGAGTTACAGGTCGCGGTCCGGGAGCAGATCGGGATGGTCGAGTCCTTACAGACCCGATCGGACGCCTGAACCCAGGTATCAGATCGTCGATGGGCGGCCGTAAACCGGTGCTACCAACAGTTGACTGACTTGTTGCACCGGCGTCCGGCTGCGTGTTCTAACGCTGACCGGTCTGCATCAGTCGTTCGGGTTGATCTGCCTCAAGATCGGACCCGACGCCACTCATTGGCCAAACGTAATCAACCCGAAATTCCGAAAACCTCCAAGAAGCGCAAGGACGCGTCGAAGAGCTCAAGGGCGCGGGGCATATAGCGAGACTCCGAACTTGAGGAGAAGCGAGCGGTTCCCCAGAAGAAAGCCAAGACGCTGGCGCATCTCCCAAGCCCAGGATCGGATGCAGGTGACAAGTCTATCATCCCCAAATCTCGTGCACCCTCGCGCCACCGCGCCACTCACACTAAGCGTATAGAGGTCTCCTCCGGAGAGGACTCGGGGGGAAGATCGAGCGATTACGAATTCTTGATCACTGCGTTATCCAAGTCCCGATCCGACCAACGCCGAGGTCCAGTTCCTGCGAAGCCTTCATCGGGGACTAATGAGCGATCATCTCCCAGGGTGATGGTGCTGCACCGACGCGCGAGTCGACCGGATCGGTACCTTCGTTCCAGCCCGGCACATCTGGGCTGCGCAATCACGCCCGATTGAAAGGGTTGTTGACCGGATAGGCCTCTCCCACCGATGACTTCGGATGCCACTTCTCCATGGTCATCGTGGCTGATCGGTAGCTTATACCAATCAGCCCTGACCAAGCAGATATTAGCACTATCTCTTTCGAGACCGGACGCCTGGCTTTTTCCTTCAGCTCCAAAGGCTCCTGACGCTGCTGAATGGCGGGCGGACCTGGTCACAGCACCACAAATCGCCCGTCTGTACGCAGATGAGCCATGGAAAGTATTCGTCCGCCCCAAGATGGGGTCCATGTTTGCGTCGACTGCGTGGATCGACTCGTTCTTAGGTTGAGTGAAGGCTTTCAACGAGACCTACAGACAAGCGATCTGGGAGTCTACGCACTATCTAGTGCTTCCTCCTGGTCAAGCGCAACATGATCAAGGCCTGATCTCGTTCCAGAGAAATCGAAAGAGGCGCCGGAATCGGGCGGGCGAGGCCTGGCAGACCCTGTGCCATTTCGTTCTGGGAGGGATGCTGGCCCGCGAATGCGACATTGGCATCTCTTATATCCTGTGGTTCTCCATATGGCCAATCGTCGGGTTGAGAAAGCCGGGGTACTAGCTGACGACGGCGTCTGGTATCCTGGTCTTCATTGTGACGAGCCGGTCACAGATCTGAAGGACGCTTTGGCCAAGATCTATCGGAAGGAGTCTTGGCGCAATCAGCACCAGAACCAGATCGAAGACCATCCGGCGCTGACTATCGGCCGTCTATGGGGTGATTGAGATTCTTGATGCAGCAGTTAGCTGAAAAGATAATCCATAATACATGTCTTCATTTTCTTCAAATTCCTGATCATCTGATCCCTTAATCAAATCTCTTCACTTTCTCCAAACTTGCACCAACACTTTATTACACACAGTTTCCATCCACTTTGCGAAAATAATCACCACGTTCGTCATTCCACTACTCCAGTTCATCACAGTTCATCACAAAATTCACAATAATTCAGACCTTACACATATTCACACCAATCGATATACTGATCGGTGCTACTGTGTGTCTTGATCTTCATCTACATGAGTCTGCATCACTGCAAAGCGATTCCGACTGACTCGTTCTCGCTCGAACTCTCGTAGAAGTGCCCCACAATTTAGATCGAGTTCGTCAATCCAAGTTTCTTCATGATCCTTCCAGAGGACCAGATATTCTCGGTGGGTGCGACCGAAACGTGTCTTCTTGACCGATCGGACATCTAGCACCTTTTCCACCTCGAATTCTTCCCCTTCCAATGGCCTTTCCCAACTGTCTTCCGGCAGCAGAGCCTAATCAAAATCGAACCCCTCCGCTTCGTCCACCAGACAGGGCATTTTAGGCCGATCGGGGAATTCTCTGACCAGCTTCAGCTTGGACACGTGCACGATCGGAAAAACTTTGTAATCTGTGCCGATCGTGATCAGACGGGCAGCGTGCTCACCGATAAGCTCTGCTACACGTAAAGGACCGTGTCACATATGAGCCAACTTCTTCGCATAGCCTTCCTTGACCCAATAGAGAAATAACCATACCCTCTCCCCTGGTTCAATACCATGATGTTGGACCCGATCGTTATTCCGATCTGCTCGATCTTGTGTGGCCTGACGCAACTTTTCATTGACGACTTCTTTCGCATGCTGGTAATGCTTCTGGACCTGCATGCGCCAACGACGGGCATCGCGATCACGGGTCCGAGTGCAGCCTATCGGTATCGCCGCTTCAAGTGTCGATCGAGGGTCCCATCCATACGCCAGATAAAAAGGCGTTTCTCCTCGGACCCGATCGGTTGAAGAGTTGAGTGCGAATACCAGTCTCTCTGCATACTCGTTCCAGTCACGTTGGTCCGGATCGGCCACATACATCTTGATCGCCCTTGTGATTGTCTACACCATGCGTTCAGCCGATCCGTTCGCTTGCGGACGATATGCCATCGTCGCGCTCTGCTTCTGGCCTAGCATGTTATTGAACGATCGGAACACCTCAGCCATAAATCAAGTTCCCGATCGTGTCTAATAACTTTGCTGGCGCCGAACCTTCTGAACACGCATTCCTCGTAACTCTGGGCGATCTGATCCGCAGATCGGGATGCACTATCCTTTGCGATCACCAGACCAGTGAACAGGTCGATCCAGATCAGCAGCTCAGTATTGCCGCGCGTCGATCTGGGCAGCGACGGTATGTGATCAATTGCTATCACCTGGAAAGGGTAAGTAGTCTCGATATTCCCGGGAGATCTCCCCTTGATTATCTGTCTGCCCTTTCCGGTCTCGCAATCTGTGGAACAGCCCACATATTTCTGCACGCTCCGAAAAAGTCCTCTCCAGTAAAAGTGGGCCCTGATCTTGTGGTATGTCCTGCCTATGCCTTGATGTTCCCCTTCTAGACTCACATGGTATTGATGAAGGACATCCGGCTGTAGCAACGCAGGGATCACCAGTATCGCTAGTCGATCTCATCCGGCACTGTCTTGGTCAACATCACGGCAGCAATGCAGCAATCCATTGTCATCCACATGGTAACTGTCCGCGATCTTGGTACACTCCTTCGCTGGATCATTCGTTAACTTGGACAGTTCACCGCGCAGATATGCTTTCAGGTTTGACAATATACTCTTCTTCGTCCTGCGCATTGAGGATCTGTTCCACCCTTAGCTTTTGTACAACGTACTCACTCGGCCTTTCCTTTGGGAACGATCGGCGATACTTCTGAGTTCGCGATCTAGTTTCCGCCATCACATGCACCTGATCAGGGCTGTCCTTGGGCTTGATCAACTCCGGGAGCCTGTTTATGTTCATAAGTTCATGTAGAACAGCCTCCTCGGTGATCGTCACCCCGATCTGGTCCCGCATTGCTTGGGTCGCGAGGTGGTCGGCGCTTCTGTTCCAATCCCGTTTAACGTGCCATAGCTCGTGGTTGGGATAGTCTTTCAGTGCCTTCATCACCCGATCATTCAGAAACTTCAGCCGTGGTGCCTTACAGTCGATATCCCCGGTGATCTGCCTTATCACAAGGTTGGAGTCACCACATATGATGATCCGACCTTTCTTTTGTGATGACAGCAGATCAAGACATAGAAGGAGCCCCCGATATTCCGCCTCGTTGACCGTTATGTCAGGTGTGAAATCGGCGGCGGCTGCTACTATAGACCATTGTGGTAACTTCCACAGTATGGCACTATAGGAGCCTACCTTCTTCTTCACGCTTGCTGATCCGTCGAAACTCAAGACCAGGAGTTCCTCATCCCGATCGATGATCGGTGGCGGCCGTTAGATTGACTGACGAGGTTTCTTCCTTGGGTAAATCGCCATCAGAGCTTCATCCACTCAGACCGAGGGGTTATAATGGCAGCCAGTGTGCCTAATATCTCTTCCTCTCCCTTGGTGTACTTGACGACCTCGAGGGACCACTGTGACAAGATCGCTGACAATCTGCCGAGCCGACCGTCCATCCCATTGGCCGATAATAGTCAGGCCAATGTCGACTTTCGCGAAAGAACCTTTACAGATCGGCCAACCAGTAGGTTATAGCACACATCCAAAATTCGTAGTAAAGCCAGAACTTCCTTTTCGACGATACCATATTTGACTTCGTTCGGCTTCAATGTCCGGCTCGTGAAAGTGACCGGGTGGTACACTATATCATGTTCTTGCACTAGAGTGGCAGAAATGGCCCACTTACTAGCATGCACAATGACGATCGGCATTTTTTCCGGATCGAAGTGTCTGAGAATCGGCGCCGTCGCCATCTTGGCCTTCAGCATACCAAAAGCAGCCTGTGCACGCTTCATGTGGTCATCTGCATCCACCTGCGGACAATCTGCAGGCAGATCAGAGTCGCAGCCCTCTCGTAAAATTGCCCGAACTCCTTCGCGCAACATATGGTAGTCGACTTACCGGAGCTCGTACAGAACGGCCGCGAAGATCGCGAAGTCTTCAATGAAGCGTCTGTAGTAGTTTAAACTTCCTAGGAAGGACTCCATTGCCTTCAGAAACTTGGGAAACGGGAGGTTGCTTAACAAATCCAGGTCCTTAGGATTAGCCTCTAGACCATTGTTCGAGACCATATGACCCAGATAGGCGACCTTGGACATGCCCCAAAAACTCTTCACAGCACTGATCGACAGGTTCCAGCAATCACATGTCTCCAGCAACCGTTCAACCTTCTCGCACAGATCGCTCGATGACGAAGCATGTCGTCGATGTACGATCGCCTCCCCAGAACGGACGGTCTCCTTTCCCGATCGGGTTCACCCTCTGTAAACACATCATAACTTTCGGC
>CM047583.1:23017055-23052623 GCA_026184515.1 Peronosclerospora sorghi
TATCAACCTTTGATAGATCTGGGGTGCGTTCTTCAGACCGAACGGCATACGGTTCCACTCGAAAAGACCAAACGGTGTCACAAATGCGGAAATCTCACGGGCTCGATCAGTCATCGAGACCACCCAAAATCCGCTTGCCATGTCTAGCGAACAATACCAAAAGGTCTTTTCTAGGTCTTCCAACATATCATTAATCAGCGGCATCGGGTACACCATGAGTTTAGTCAAACGGTTTACCAGCCGATAGTCGATGAACAGTCTAATGTCAACGCCGTTCTTCTTGATAACAATTACGATCGGCGAGGCCCATGGCGAGGTCGACGGTCTAATAATCTTGGTGACCACCAGTCCTTTAATGAGATCAGAAATCTTTTCACGGTACTGTGGCGCCACGCGTCGACATCGCTGGGCAATCGGCTTGGCATCTCCAACGTCAATATCGCAAATCGCACCACGGGCTGCAGGTGGTAAGACATTGCTCTTTCCGATCAGCAGATGTCTTTTCTTCCATATGATATTCTTCAACTGCTCGATCTGGTCTGGACTGTTAAGGTCTTGATCACCCACTTGTAAATCATCCATTGTAACTTCTGGCGAGTCGGCAGACACTTCAGGGAGGACTGCCATTTGGCTTTCCAGCTCCTGAACGTACTGTTCCCCGCCTTCATGTATACAGACTTGTTCATCTTCTGGGGTGATATCACCTAGACCATCTGGACCGTCTGAACGCCCCTGGTCTTGATCGACGGGCTTTCCTTCACTGATATCGGTCTGATTAGGAATACTGTCATGGTACGACCTAGCAACTTCATGTCCCCCTTCTTCCGTTTCTTGCTCCGCTGTCGCCTGGTCTTGTGCTGACACCACGTTGACTAGCCTCGGCTAGTATACTTGATGGTCCACCGTTCCTGGTGACTGAGGCGCCTTTCTTCGGACCAACATCTTTTTTGGGGTGACATAACTTGGCCTTTCCACTAAAGGTGAGGTATACTCTTCCACCGACCCATCATCGCTGATAAGATCGGTGGTCGATTGGTACGCCAGGTTTTGCCACTCGACATACCGCCTCGACCCAATCGAGACGAACCCCAGCTTCCTTGGTACCTTCCCTTCTGCTAACCACATGCCGACAATAATGTTATTGTCCAGTGTCAGCGGCTTGTCACCGATATTGGTAACACGGACAAAATCACGTTGACTAGCACTCTTTACGAAGGTCGAGACCCACCGATCGCCCCTGGTCAACCACAACTTCCTCGAACGAAAACCTTTCTCAACCGGGGTATCGGCAGACCGACCAACTGGGATAGTGAGGTCTTGGGCCCACCGGACCAGATCGGTATACAAACCATACAGAGGTCTTCGACCAGCCAACTGGACCTGGACCTCATCCGAAAGCGAAAGCATTCCATGTGACAGGTCTAGGCGAATACCAGCTGGGACCATGAAATCCATTTCTAGTAAAGCGTCTTGACCAGCCAACTTGCCAACCCAAGCGCTGAAAAAGTAGACCAGCAATCCCGACAAAGTAATCTTCACACGCGTTCTTCCCGGTCATATAAGAGTTTTCGCCAATCCCGACGCATTCTTGTCTCTGGGTATCGTCTATACGACATCCGACCTTACGAGCAAAGGCGGAGTCGATTATCGATACTTCAGCTCCAGAGTCGAACAACATCGTCGCTTTCTGGTTATTAATCTGCCACAGGCTTTCGCCTGCTTGAACCATTTATCAGGCGCGTGATACTTCCAGTACCCGCGGGATTCGCCAGGCAGCAAGTCCAACTGCATAACCACCTTAGTCCGGGATTACTCATCGGTCTTCAGACTGTAGACCGGATGGTCTCGGTCGACGCAATTTGGAATAGAACGTGTATTGTCGGTCTTATCCTCTTTGCCGACATATGCATAGATGTGAACCGTATAACGCTCGGCTCGATCCAGATTCCAACCTGGCGAGCGTTCTAGTTTAACATCTTTTCCGCGTCCGGCGGCAGCATCCCCGCGTGCTTGTCCGGCGCATACCACTTGCACATCATGTTAAAATTTTCTTCAATCTTGCAGTGGCCGGCCTCGTGGATCTCTCCACATGACTTGCATACGAAGAGGCAGTGGTCCGTCGGGTGGCCGCGTCTCTCGCACTTCTTGCACACCATCTTCTTCCAGCAGTTGGGACCATCATGTTTGCTCGACCCACAGTGGGAGCACTTCTGACGAGGTCGGTCTGGATCGGACTTGCTTCCGTTCCTTCCCTTCCGGTCCACCTGGTCGGGCTTCGACTTGGTCTTCGGGGCAGGTCCCGCAACATAGACGTAACGATACTGGTTTTCATCGGATGACTCCTGGATGGATGGACTTCCACTTTCCCCTTATAACCACGTGCTGTCATCAGCTACAATTGCCTTGACCGCTCGGGTCGGTCTGGTCCAAGGTCTCTTGACCGGATCGGTCTGGGTCTGGAACGATAACGACCTGATCCACCAGCGGTCTTCGCTCTCATACTACGCGACTGTTGTAACGTCCGCAGGGTCTGTTAGACTTCGCCCGCATCCTAAAGACGCAGTAGAGTAAGCTGGTCCGCCAGTTCTTGATCGTCAAGGGTACTAATATAGTGACCCACATGTCCTAAGGCGGCACCGTTCGGCGGGTTATTCTCTTTGATTGTTATGCCGGCGCGAAGTGAAGCCACGTTCAACCGATGCAAATACTCGATCGGTGTCTCGTAGCTCCGCTTCTGCATATGGTGATACTTGCGGGCACTCGAAAATCCGGAGTTACAATATTGCCCTTCAAACTCCGCACATAACAGGTCCCAGTCAGACCGGACGCCCCGACCCAACTGTTGAATCCAGTTCGCAGCCGGTCCTTTTAACAAATGCCGGAAGATTAAACAACGTTCGCCTTTTGGGGTCTGGTCTCGCAGGAACGCAGACTTGACCCGACTGAACCAAGACCGGGCCTGGTCTTCATCAGCATCCTTGCCGGTGAAGTCCTTGAGGTCGGTCGTCGCGGCCATACGGATGCGCGGAATCGCAGCAGATCCAAAGTCGTAGGCAGTAGTGGAGGCTAGGTTAGCCTTGCGCATCTTGCCTTCGCCTGTACCATCTGACCCACCATGGTCGTCAAGACCGCCGACCGACTCCATATCACAGTCACTTGTCTTGCTTGGTCTACGCGGTCTTGCCGGTTGCGGCTTGCGCCTTCCCTTGCCGGTTGGTTTATCACTTCTAATAGGCTTATCCATAGATGTTACCTATTCCATATCCACATCTTTGCAAACATTGACACCTTGACAGGTAGACCGGTCTTGGACATGTGGGCGCATAGGTGGTCTAACCCGTTCTTCCATGAAACGTTGCATCATCGTCTCAAACATGGCTTGGACGTTGGCTGGCGTCATGGGCAACGTGTTGATACCCTCCTTTTGCGGAACTGAGGCCTGTGGGGCTCGCTGGGGCCCCGACCGGCAAGCAGCCCCTTGCTGCCGTATGTCCCTTTTTTGTTCAGACCGGGCATGGTCCACCCCCATGGTCATCCGCTCGACACCGGTCTCCAACTCTGATGAGCTGTTAGAAGCCGGTGGAGACTGGTAGATCGATTCATCATCGGAACCAATGTCAACAAGCTCTGTGCAGGCTTAGGCGACCTTCATTGCCGTGGTGGGAGTTGGGCGGCGAACCGCCCCCACCAGCGGCACCAAACGGTCGTGGAGGTCCGACATCGACGCCTCCAGTCTCCAAGCATCAAATTCAAACAATTTATTGACACCGGCGGGGTTCTGCATTTTAATGCCAACCTCCGCCAACATCGCCACCAAATTCTTGACGAGCAGTAATGGTCGATCACTCTGGATCGGCTCGGTAGTGGGACCGAGAAGACGGTCGGGGATATGGAGGTCCAACACCCGAAAGACCTGGTTTTGGCGAACAAATCGCTTCAATTCAAAAACATAATACATCTTGTCCAGGTCTTGTTCGGTGACAGCCTCATCCCCTACCTTCGACTTTTCTTCGAAGTCGTCTTCGTCGGGTGGCATTCCAAGCCCTTTTCTGGGCACCTTGGGTACTTTGGGGACTTTAGGGAGGTAGACCGGATCGTTCCAGTCAGCCTCCAAGTGATTTTCATCTTTTAGTTTTCCATCAATTTTTTCATTCATACGCATAGGATCAGGACTTTTGTCCTGATCCTTTCCGGAACTATAGCAATACTTGCTATAGTCCCGATCGGCTCCGATGGGAGCCTTATGGGGAGGAAAAAACTTATTAATCCCGATCTGATCCTCCACCCGGCCAGATCTGACATCACCATCTTTATCGACAACGAGAACATAAGGCGATAGCCGTTCCTTATATCCTCTCCAGAACGATTCCACATTTTATTCATTGTAATCAATTCTTCGCGAGATATCACCTCGGTGATATCCACGATCACCAAGTGATCCGGGCACGCGCACCATTGTGGTGGAGTCAAGTTCAAAATCGAACACCGTAGTGTGGAGAACCTGACCACCATCGTGCCCGGCCTTCCAACTTACGGGGGGGTACCCCTCGAACCTTCGCCTTTGATCCGATCTGATCGTTCGCTGCTTGCAGACGACCGATCATCAACACAGTACGCCTGGTCCGATTTGTTCTTCATCTCACCTTGTGTACCCGATGGATTGTGCTGGCAACACACTCGGTGGATCGGCGCTAGTAATTGACTTGTGGTCTAAATGTGGTAGACCGTGCTGGGTGGCGTACCCTGGGCGGAACTATTCAAACTGGGTACGGGTAGACCAGTTATACTTCAAGTAAATATACTTCAAAAGGCATATCGCTCAATCGATCGTAGAGCCCAACCAATACGAGAATAAAAGTTCAATACTCCAATATAGATATCCAATGAGAACGTGATAAACTCCACGAACGATATCTCCACGAAATAATCCAATAACTTGATTACACGTTCCAAACGTGTGTAACTTGCGCTTGAGAAGCCGACCAATACGTACTCCCGTCGAGGGACTTCCGGCAGGCCAAGTGCGTCTGTGACGCGCCCCGACCGGGTATAACAAGCTAGAGGGGATTACTCGACCCTCTTTATCCAAACACTCTGCGGCGTGCAGAGGCGACTGATGTACAGTGCGAAGAAACGACTTCTTGTTGAGTGTTAAAGGCCAAAAAATAACGACCAACCAAAACTATCTCCCTATGGTCCCCAATATGTACAAACATGAAAATATGTAAGTACACGCAATATCATGTGACTTACCAAAATCCTTGTTCTTGACACCTCTCGCACACGATTGGCCCAAAAACCTCCTTGATTTTCACCAGTCCAATCACCGATAAGCCGATCGGTGTGCTGCTGACACAAAGCGACCAAAATTCTTGAGTCCGCTTCACCACAAAACCTTGTACGTCTCATCTGATGTGCTTAAACACCGCAACCGCTCTTCGGAATCTGTATCACACCCGGCACTCGTCTTCCTCACTTCATTGCGAGTATCAACCCTGGGTGCCCATATTGCAATGGAAGAGGTTGCCGAGGTGGTCACTGTATCCTTTGAAGGAAGGTACACGAGAAAGATAATGCCCGATGGAACAATTAATCAATTTTGTCTGCCCGTGATGCAAGCCTAATTGACATGCCGAATGTTGTCAGCAGACGCTGAGAATATGTTAAACTACGACACTGGGATCGATCCAATTCCAACATTGCGGAGCCTTATCAGAATAAAACTAAAGATCCTCAACAATACGTGAAAGCTGGTTAGGTTCCTATGATTTAAAATGATCGTGTTGGTGAGTTGTTAGATCGTAGTGATCATGGAGTAAAATCTACCACCTGGAGAATCTTAAGGACATTGGAAATACCATGAGCCAGGAAAGTGCTTTAAACAAATGGTGTCACAGGAAAGAAAGATCAATAGTAAAAAGCTTGCTTATTGTTCGAATCAGGTGCCGATGTATCAATCATTGACTCAGCCTTTGTTCGTAAAATCTCGTGCAACATTGACTCGAGCCAACGGCAAGAGTGTGTTAATATAAGCGAAAGCACCTATCGCACAGAAGGTCGCACAATGGTAACGACCGCTCTCCACAAAAATTAGTATGCTACTTTCATGTGTAGGTTGGAAAGTTGACTGGCGAAGGCGTCATATTGGGAGTAAATTCCATGTTTCCTGCGGGAATATGACTTGAGCTATTTAATGGATCATTTTTTCTACCTGTACCAGTTACGATACAGCTGACAGGAAGACTCCCTCTGGGTAAAGCTGCGCCCTTATTTACAGCTTCCCTCGGTCAGATCAATGGAAGTCCTTGGATGGATACTGCAGCAGATCTAAGCTATGTGTTAGATGGAATATCATCTTTGCATATGCCGATAATAAGAATAGCAACGAAGAATGCTACATTACCGACAATACATGTTGTTAAAAAAGCCGATCTGAAAGAACGAATATACTAGAACAAAAGTTATAGTGGAATTTGATCTATTGCCTGGTGAATCACATGGGAACTTGAAGTACCCCTCCCGGCATTTGGTTAAAGCACCAAAATGCTGTTGAAACGGTTAAAAATGAAAAAAAGTTACATTGCTGTTTAACCCTGGGACGAAGCCCTATTATTGACTCCGCCCTTGCTCGTAAGTTCGGATGTTGCATAGACGAGACACTGAGACAAGAGTGTATTGGATCGGAGGGCAGATAGAAAATCTAGACCACACGCTACGGATCGCTAGTATATTTTTTAATGCTTTGGGTCGACATGCTGGAAGATCAGGATGGTACCAGCTGGGATCCGCCTCATGAAATGTTATTTCACCCCGACGAGGTGCAGATTCAGCTGCTTGGTCCACGCCCTTGTATATATCCAAAACCCAGTATTTGATCTAAGGCCTAGATGCAACAATCCCATTGTCCAGACCAGTAGATGTTCTCCAATCGGGACGTGGTTTCATCTTTTATCGAGGGGAGAACTAGTGAATAATACATCCGATCTTTGTCTAAATCTGAATGGAAGGAGTTCGATTGAAATGTGGTTGAACGTGGAAAAAGCGCCCCACACGATGGTTTATATCTCACTCCGATCGGAAAAGTATATCAAATGGCGAAACTTGGCACATGATGCCACCACTGATCTGATCAGTGTTGAGGAGTTGGCGAAAAAGGATACTTCGCCTTTGGTGGAAACCTTATGTACACAACTCGCACGAAAATCATGTCCAAATAGGCAGCCAAATCCCTATCGGATAATTCGGAGCGATACAAAGATTCTGGGGCTGTTTTGGACAAAACCCGATCCCAATCAAAGAGGAAAACAAGACCAAGGATACCCGGAAAATCAGAGTGTTAGTATAATCAGATAGTGCAAGTGATGACTGGGAGAAAACGCCGATCAAGAAACAATGGTTACCAACGCGAGATCAAAGAAATGACCGATCTAGATCGGTAAAAATATTTACCGTCTATGTTCAATCTGAAAATTATAAATTTGAAAGAAGTCGTTCCGAAAGAAGATCAGGTGTGAACCCATGAGGGCAAGAATTATAACGTCGAGAATATTGAAAACAAATGGCCGTGCTTCCCAAAATGTCAACTTATCTAACCGAGATTACCATAGACGATCTGCGGGTCGACGATACGGATGTAAATACACCGATTATCTCACGCTGATCATCTGGAGAAGACGGCATTTACTGATCACAACGTAATTTATAACCTCTGCTGTTTATTAAGCAGATGGGACACTCAAGTGGGGAAGCGAGAAACCGATCGCCAAACGTTGTCCTCGATTGGCACCATACTATCAGGAAATGATCACCGTTCTGACCAAAGACCTGTAATCCGGTCTTTGACGTCACCTTCTGCATCGCCGATCGTGATCGTGATCAAGTAGAACGGGAGCGACATCAGCGTCCTACTTTAAGATGTCGATAAGCATTCTGCTTTTGTTTTCTAGATATGGTTCGTTGATTATGGGTACGGATCGGTTTCGTAATATATCCGTTTGTCACAAAGTTTGAACTCTTTTGATGTAATAGGATACCGTTCCGATTGAGGGTGCTCCTCAGATCTATCGGTGACGTTCTACAACGGATTATACAAACCTAACATAATTAAGTAAGTTATCCACACAGACGAAAAAGAAACGGTTCCCACGCCTGTCACGCAGCGTAATCGATCTCTTGACATTACTATAGATTATGCCGCTGACGGGTTCACTCGGGAGCTCCTTTAAAATTCTTTTTACGGTCGTTCAGTTTTAGTCATTTACTTCGGCACAGGTCAGGCATTTGACGAACAGTGGTCCGTAATTTTTGTGCCTGACCTAGGGTCGGTCGACCCGTGCTGCAAACCAGATAAACAGGTCGAGCATGGAAATGAAATTCATTCCAGAAAGAAGTTTTGATGATTGGGTCTGGAATCATCGAAACTTCTGGTTTAGCAATAAAATTGTATCGAGCACTTCAATATCGAACATAATCTCCTTTCTAGGTGACGCATTCATTCTAAAGCCGTTACTTTCCGAAGTACATCATTTTATGTGCAAGTGCCCGAGCGTTATGAGATTGTTCGCCAGTTTTGGTGATTAAAGAACTTCGGTTTTAGCGGGATTTTGGGACTCAATTTTGAAATACTTACGGGATAAACTGCTTCAACTCTGAGGCTTCTAGAGCACCAATATCAGCTTTTTTGTTTGGTCGCACTTTTTCAGTAAACACGTCATCACTAAGTGTCGACTAGCGCAACTGTCTAAAATCCACAAGTAAAAAAAATTCTTACATTTCATTTGAAATCAGACTTTCAACAGCGCTGCGCTTTGAGCTCATGATCGATATCACGTAATCTTTCTAATTTTTTCTGTCGTCATGGTAACCACTTTTTCCGAAATCTGTGTTATTTTTCCCACCGATGCTGGACGTAATCGGAGCACAAGGATTCTACTTAGCCTTTAATGCATGTTTTAGTCTAGCGTTTGCTTATTTCACTTTACACGAACACTTTTTCGCTCGACCCGCTTTCACAGGCCAGATATACGAGATATAAAAGATTCTCGTTCCATGACCTTTTTAAGCTCTTTCTATCGGCAACAAAGCCAACGCCTGGTGATGCAAAATATTCACTTCAAATGCATTTCACATCTGATCCAAAAAAATATAAGCGAGGTGAAGGTGTATATATTTGTCTCCGGCAAATATTACCTAACTTATTTTATTTTAGAATTTTGTTTTTCCTGCTTCATTTACTGTATAATGTGTACATATAATTTTTAAGTGTATTAATTGGGGTTCTCGAGCCAAAACAATCTTGCATCGTAGGATATGGATGTACCTTGTTTTAATTGTCCACTTAGAGGCGATCTTCCCAATAAACACCTGCTCCAATTTAGCAATTGTTGGAATTTGCTATGCTACGCGTGTGTGCAGCCTGGTGTTAGGCTGCATACAAATCCCAAGTGTACGCGACCATTGTGGCCACATTTGCATTTATTGCATATTTGGTCCTTTATGATTTTATATATTATTAAGTTCTAGGTTAGGATCTTAGGTATTATTCTATTTTATATTCAGTATATATTTTACCCATTAAGTCGCATTACATCCTGCCCTCGTGCGCCCCTACTCTGATCAAGTAGAGCGCGCTTCTTTATAATAAACTTCCATCCCAACGGTAGTCAGGCGCTAACGGTCTGAACCACCATTACGGTAAGTTACACGTGCCCCCAACTCGTGTCAACTTCCAACAGGTTATGAGCCCAAGGGACAGGGGGGCACGTACTGACATAATTAATTAAAGATATTACTCGGCAGGTCCGATAGTGTTGGCGATTACACATTGGACGGACTCCTGGTACATTGGAGTGATTTGTTTGCTGGATACGACTATTGCGTTGACGATTGCGGTGGTGTCGCAGCAAGTTTGTGATTATTTTAAGAGGATCGACGTTTGCGCTGACGATTGCGCTGCTGTCGTGTTAAATTGTGTTTTTGGCTGAAGTCGACAATTGCGCTGGTGATTGCGCTGCTGTCGCAGTAGATTGGTTATTTTAGCGTCTGTTCATCATGGACGAGGGCGAGATGCTCGACTCGGAGAGCGCACTGAAGGCGCTGTTGCTACAAGTAGGTAAGATGAACGACCGCTTAACGAAGATGGAAGAAGAGAGACAGGAAGGCCTCGGGCGAAAGGTTTCGCCGGCTACGGTACAGAGTAGACCGGTTGGTGGTGTGAATTCACCATTCCAAGAAAGTATTAGGAATTTCGCGCCGTTTGGGCAGCGAATCACGATCGATGACCTCTCATCGGATGAAGGCGTTGAGAGAAGAGGTGCGCAGCGTGCGGAAACGCCGCGTAGGCAACCTGGAGCACCTGGCGTTGTACCAACAGATGGGCAGGCGGCTGCGAATCGAGAGAATCAGGACGCACAGCCGCGCCCTTCCAAGGTTAACAGTACAAAACTTTACGGGTGCTGGAATTTACCACGGATTAGGACCTGGTTTCAAGGATTGGGCATATTTGTTTGTAGAAGCCCTGGAGATAGCGGAAATTTCGTCTGGTTTTACGTGTACGGAGAGACTAAAGGTGGACAAGCTTGGCGAGCACCTGGAAGGTGCGGCATCAAGATATTTTCGTTCGAAAATTGATTTTTGGTGGCAAATTTTGCAGACATTGTATTTCGTGATGGAGCAGATGTGGCGCGCATACAAGGTGACGATACCAGCAGGCAGCGCATCTCTTTGCACGCGAAAAGGATCCAAGGCGTTCGTGGAACGAGCATTTGCTTTACCTGACAGCATTGGCGCGCGAGAGCGAGTACAGCGAGAAGATGATAGTGGAGAATCTCGTCAAGTATTCAATGCCGAGCCTGAAGTATGCAATGAGACTCGTTATAACCCGTCGCGGGCTGATTACATTATGCATGCGCAAGAGCTGGTGGCGTGGGCACAAGAAGTCGAGATGGATCAAGTCGGAAGCCGGAAAGGACCGAGAGTGAGTGTAAACGCGGTACAAGATACTAGGAAGGCGATCACGTGCTACGGTTGCGGTAGCAGAGGACACATTCGCCGGGATTGCCGTAAGAAACTTGACAGAAAGCAAACTTATCGTGTAACTCAAGATGTTTCAGCGAAAGAGTATGGATTGGCGACTACAGAGGCGAGTGCAGAGTGGCAAAATGTGCTGAATTCAAGTGATTTGGACGAAGGAGACGCATGGATTCTGGATAGCGGGGCGAGCCGTCATCTCGTCGGTGACGAAGGACTATTAGAAGATGTGAAAACAATTGCTGATGGAACCAAGATTACGTTACTGGATGGAAACTATATACAGGTGACCAAAGTTGTCAAGGTGCGACTACGAAGTGTTGATGACCCGAATGTCGTGATAGCGTTACTGGAGGTGTATTATTCGCCGAAGCTAGCGAGGAACTTAATTTCGGTGGGCAAGTTGATGGAGAAAGGATCCAATCTCGTACAACTAAGTGCCAAGATGGGAGTTCATTTGCGTGGAGATTTGTTGTTCACTGTGGAAGTTCATGGGTTCATTTTGGCGGCAAATCTTGTTACGACTACGAGACACATCAATCAGATTGAGACGTTGGATACAAGAGCAAGTCAACAAGTAACGCGAGCGTTAGCAGGTGATGATCCCGCGCTGGATGAAGAGGATACGAATGCTGGAAACCAAGGAGAAGATGTCGTGGAAGAACGAGACGAGAGCGTGTCATAGCGCGTTGATGATACGGTGGAATAGGCACCGAATACACCAAGAAAAGACAGCGTGAAACCGAAGCGAGAGACACAAGAAACAGCAAAATTCAAGGCGTACAAGGACGCGATAAATCGGAAGAAGACGAAGAAGAAGTATGGGACGGAAGGAGCCTTCATTGAAGTGAATAAAGAAGTTGAAGGGAGCACAAGTGTGCAAGAACACGCGTTGGCTGTATACGCGGTGATGGGACCGGATGACGTGGAGATCAAGTCAAGATATCCGAAGGACCCAAGTAATTACAATGAAGCCCAAAAGCGAGCCGACGCACGCAAGTGGAAGGAGGCTGAAGAAGTGGAATTAAAAGCTTTAAAGGACATGGATACCTGGGAAGTCGTGAAGTGTCAAGAAAAGAAGGCTATACCTACGAAATGGGTATACAAGACGAAGACGAAAGCATATGGAACCATAGAAAGGTACAAGGCGAGACTCATAGCACGTGGAGACAAGAAAGTTTATGGACGAGATTTTATTTTTACTTTCTCGACTGTGATGGACCTTAGCAATGTCGAGGTAGTGCTGGCGATGGCTCAAGTGTGGAGTGTGCCGGCACGGCACGGAGATGTTCCAAGCGCGTACCCGAAGGCGCATACGGTGAAAGGTTTCGATATTTTTTTGAAGATACCTCAAGGCATGGTGATCAATGATGAAGTTTTACGAAGTTTCGAAGTGGATTCTACTAAGTTTTTGGCTTTACGTTTGAAGAGGAACCTATATGGATTAAAACAAGCTGGACGGATGTGGTATGAGTTGCTGCGTAAGACGCTGATTGACTTGAAGTTCGAGCAATGCATGACGGTCACCTGCATTTATTTTCACGAAGAGATGTTGAAGGCATTGTGATTGTTGGAGCTTACGGCGATGACTTACTGGTGACAGGAACGACAGTGCAGCTGGTTGATAAGTTTTTCGAGATGATGCAGATATTGGAGTTAAAGTGTAACAGTGTTACATTCGGGTCACATTTAGTAGGTGGTGTACGTGAGTATACTACGGTTGGGGTCAGTATTGACCGGTCCAAAAGGTTTTGGACCATTGGTTATTTTAACCAATCAGGGCAGGAGCCCTTGGTGGAGGCGTGGCAGCCAGCCACGTGTTTGTACACAGGTGGTGTACACTACATTTTAGCTAGTTACGAATTTAGTAAGTTCTACTTAGTATTACATATAGTTTACATTAGTTTAAATTAATTTAGGCTAATTATGGGGACGCGCTAAACAGCACCAAATAAAAGACTAACCAGCACCAAGTGAGGCTCCAAGTGAGTTTTAAGGCAGAAAGTACATATTTCGGCCATAATGACGTGTTTTGTCCACTTGTGGTCAGTTCTGGACCGACGCCGTGGGACATGCGGAATCTAAACTTACTGGCCCTATAATTAAAAAAAGGCTAAATTATGGCGCAGCCACACTGCACCTGGTTTTGGAACAGTATTAGTTTTGCAGGCCCAAAATGATAGTGCGGTCGATGTATTACTTGTAGCGTGTGGCCATGGAGTAGGAGGTTTTATGGAAAGTGCCACACGTGAGTAGGAGAGTATGAGAGCGTACGTACATGGAATCCATCAAGTAGTCGCTTGCGTTCTCCTGAGTTTGGTGGGGGAAGCAGATCCTGCAAAAATAAACTGGCGATGCAATGGCATTCGGGAAAGACAATCAAGAATGAAGCCATGCCGATACACTGATCTCTACGTATTATGTTTGAGATCCTGTTTCCTCTTCATCTCACGGAACTGCATTTGCGACGTTAAGAAGGCAAATTTCTACATACCCTTTGCTGGACCAAGACAGTGAGTTTGTTTATTCGGTTTGCTTTTGACGTTTGCCTCAAGCTTTTTTGTTCTTGCTCTATAAATCAAGGCAATGATGAAGGAAGATATATTCTGGATCATTCGCCTCCTTTTTCACTAAAACTCGTTCCTTTAACGCAATGCTCCGTTCATGGCTACAGCAGGTCGGGTGTGACTGGATGCGGAAATGATATCATTGACATCTTATGGACGTCTCGATGAAGCGCTTCCTTATATCTGAACAAATAAAACAGCAGTCAGACCTCGCAATACAAACAATCAACCCCGAAACGATCGTACCAAAAGCGTCATCCCCGTCGTGTGCAATAGAGTAATACCCTAGCACACGCGTATAAACTGAGTAGCAAAACTTTTCGTACATTTTTTGATCGCGAGCGAGTTGGACACTCGCACAAATAGATACACAAAGTAGCATTTGTAGAGTCCCACCGACACTTTTTCCAAGTAGTCCATTAGTTTTTTCGCCAACCCAAGCCGTCGAAATTCGGGGGCAGCGGTCACTGCTGTCACATTTCCGTGCCAGTTTGTCCCTTGACCTTCCGCTGTGCCCATGACTATAGAGAAAACCACACAACGCAAAAGGTAACAAGACTACACAGCCAAAGTGAACGTACACTAGCTGCGCCATAATTTGGCCTTTTTTGATTGTAGGGCCAGTGAGTTTAGACTCCCGCATGTCCCACGGCGTCGGTCTAGCGCTGGCCGCAAGTGGACAAAAACACGTCATTTAGGCCGAAATATGTACTTTCTGCCTTAAAACTCACTTGGAGCCTCACTTGGTGCTGGTTAGTCTTTCATTTGGTGCTGTTTAGCGCGTCCCCTAATTATATATTAAATATAGGGAATTGATCGGGCCACACACCCTTCCCTTTTATGTCCAAATGCGTCAAATATGGGTGAGTTTTGGGCTTCAAAAATGAGCCTTTAAATTATGCTAGCTTTATTAAGTTGACATCCGCAATAATTTTGGCAGTGTTTGAAAACCCTTGGGGGGTGTCCCCGACTCGGCACACAAACAAGACAGTCACTGCAATTAAAGATTTCAATGGCGAGGACTTTCCGCTATTTATTCTAGCAAACTGGCGTGGTTTCTCTGGTGGGCATCGTGACATGTTCGATGAGGTGCTCAAGTTTGGAGCTGCGATTGTGGACGGCCTCTTCAACTACGAGCAGCCTGTGTTCGTGTACATTCCTCCGTTTGCTGAGCTACGTGGTGGAGCGTGGGCCGTGGTTGACCCTACCATTAACGAGGGCATCATGGAGATGTATGCCGACCCACAAGTTCGAGGCAGCGTGCTGGAGCCGGCTGGGCTTATTGAGATCAAGTACCGCAAAAAGAAGCTACTGGAAACCATGCATCGTCTGGATGACAAGCTCAAGCAGGCTCACTGTTCGTCTCGCGGGGCTGACTCCGGTTGATAAGAATATCGAGGGTGCTAAGATTTTGGCCGAGATTAAGACGAGAGAGGAAATGTTGCTGCCCATCTACGTACAGGTCGCGACGGAGTTTGGGGACCTCCATGACACGCCTGGTCGCATGAAGTCTGTGGGCTGCATCCGGCAAATTATTCCATGGGCGAACTCGCGCAAGTTTTTCTATTGGCGTCTAAAGCGCCAGCTTTCTGAGTTCTCGCTTCGCCGCCAGATCGTGGCTGCCAGTGCTGGTGGTCCGTGTGCCACGACATGTGTGAGCTCGGAGCAGGTGCTTAAAGGTTGGTTGACCGAGGAAGTGAACGGCGGTCGTGTGCCGCGTCAGCAGAATGTAAGCTCTGGGCACACTGTGACTCGGATATACTACTGTGTCTCTCAAGTGACAAGGAATGGATCGCATCTCGTATGGCGAGTCTGTAGCAAGAGCAGATGGCGTCGCAGGTCGTAGAGATTAGTAGGAAAGATCCGAAGGCCGCCGTGGCTGGTATTTTGGAAGTGCTCAACTTGCTGAGCGACAAGGCCCGCGATAAAGCCGTGGCTGCACTTCCATCTTCCACAAGTAAATTGATAGGAGTTTAATGGGTAGGTAAACAATGGCCTCATTTATTTGGTACGACCTGGAAACTCACTACGTCACGTCTCGATAATGGACAAGCATCGAAGCATAAGAAGCGCACATGTCTCTTTGATGATATGAATGTACTGCTTGGTTGACTTGGTCTTTCATTCGATGTACATGAGATGGAGCGTTCGAGGCCTGCCAAGTCAAGCACAGATTTTTCTGATTTTCCCAAAATGCTGAGGTCATGAAACTTTGTGATCGTTGGCACAGAAGAAGGCCGTATTAGTCCTCCCTTTTGCCTTCGCGCTACGTCCCGTAGTTCTTTGCTTCAGTGCTATGTTTTTCCCGAGCGGGTGGTGCGGGACGTAAGTTGAACCTTAGCCCTCTCCGCTCGTTGCACTGAACGTTGGTGCATGAACTCGCTCCCGTCGAGCTTCTTTGGCTCGGCCAGTTTGCCGTGGTGGGACGAATACTTCTTGACAAACACTCGCACTTTTTTTCTTCAGTTCAGCACGCTGACGAGGAAGCTCATCTTGCGTTGCTTTGTACGTCGGTAAGAGGCGGTAGAACAGAGGACGGACCGTTTTCAGCTCAATCATACCAGCCTCCACGGAGCGAACGCCAAGGAATGAAAACATAGGAAGCGACACCAGGAGCAGCACAATGGACGACCAATACCAATCTGTGAAGGTCACTGCCAGAGCAAGATAAATGAGCCACTGCACGGGAACGGCCACGATCGAAATTTGAATCTTGTTGCTTAATACCATGTCCCGAGCCATCACCTTAACTTTGGAACTTGGAACATGGATGACAAGTATTGAATCTGAGACTTTTCGTTCTTGACATGACACAAAACAGACGAGATGGCAAGCATGAAATCTGGGACCAGGCCGAGCCGTTTAGCACTTTCTTCTGTTTCAGACGCTGCGTTTTCAAACACTGCCAAAATTATTGCGGATGTCAACTTAATAAAGCTAGCATCATTTTAAGGTTCTTTTTTGAAGCCCAA
Organism: Peronosclerospora sorghi; assembly: GCA_026184515.1. Taxonomy (NCBI): domain Eukaryota; phylum Oomycota; class Peronosporomycetes; order Peronosporales; family Peronosporaceae; genus Peronosclerospora; species Peronosclerospora sorghi. The sequence goes on from CM047583.1 coordinate 23,033,623, forward strand.
AACTTACCCATATTTGACGCATTTGGACATAAAAGGGAGGGGTGTGTGGCCCGATCAATTCCCTAAATATACATTCAGTTTACAAAAATACTTAAGACTGCTAGGCGCGCGACCACGCCCGGTCGCGCGCGCAGTGAGTATTGTAGCCTAAGGGAGTTCTCCCTTACGCTACCTCCCTTTATAAGGGAAGCCTTGTTACAAGGGGTTAGCGAAAGCTATCTGTAAACCACCCCGGGAATCTTGGCCCCGAATAGGAGAGCTCTCTCCTACTAAGCCCTTTATAAGGGCGTATCGGATAAGTAGCGGCGAACGCCGCTTAAAGGAAATTTTCCTCTGTGCGCTAGCCGCACCGTGCGTGTACGCACCAGGCTACATCTGGTAGCAATAGTAGCCAATCCAACACCTGTGTTGGTGATCAACATCCTCTGCAAGGATGCATCAGGACGATTGGGGTAAGCTAACACCGTCCAACAGGAAGCCTTTAATAGGCTGTTACCCATATTGGGTGAGGATGGCATGCGCCATCTAGTGGAGCAGGGCCTCGATGCCGTGCGTGAAAGGGTGAATGCCCTTATCGCCCATGAGGCGAGTCTTAGCGGGAGTTATCCCGCGTCTACGGGGGTGCGCCCTCCGATGTCCTTTAATATAAAGGAATTCACCGGCGAGAAAGGTGATAACTTTTATGTGTGGCTTCGAGAGGTTGAAACCGCATTCGCCACCGCGAACATGATCGAGGATCACCTGCAAGTGGGACTTGCACTGACCCATCTTACGGGCAAAGCCCGTACATGGGCGTTTACGTGTCAGGATTCGGTCACGACCGTGTTCCCGAACTGGGGAGTCCTTAAGCGAAAGCTTATGGACATGTATGCAACGCCTGATCTGGTTTTCCAGAATCAGCTGGCGTTCCTAAGGTGCCGTCAGGGCACTAGGGACTTGGAAACGTACATCCAAGAACTTAAGACCCTGTTGGCAGGGATGTACGCGAAGGCGTACGGGGTGATGTGTCCATTCCCGTGTTCATGGGAGGCCTGAGAGAAGGGCCAGCAAGTTCGGAGCTATTCCGAAGCGGACCCCGATCCCTGGGGGAAGCGTTTAAGATGTCGTTTAACGCCGAGAGGAACTTTCGTTCCTCTAAGGTGGGTCCTGAACCCATGGACCTGAGTCAGGTCGAAGTGGAGGGGAAAACTTCCGCTAAGAGTCACTCTGACTCTTTTTCGCAGAGCTTCGGGGCGGAGCTTTTAGCTATGATGCAGCGGCGTGGGCCGCTAATGTGCTTCCTATGCGGAAGCGTGGATCATGTGCGGAACAGATGTCCACAAAATCCCCAGCGAGATAGTCGCTGGAAGGGTCCGAGGGCGGCAAAAAGTCCCTCGCCCAAGCCGTCGGAAAACGACGGCTCCCAGTAGGTGCGGGGCGACCTACTGGGGGATCCCTCAGTGCTGTTAATCCCCAGGGTAGGGGACGACAGCACAAAGCCCCGAGGGAAGCGGTGCTTTCTAGCACCGAGTTGGTGTACCAGCCAGGGTTGATGGTAGTCCTTGCGGACGTGAAAGGCTTTGATAAGCCTTGGAGAGTCTTGATAGACTCTGGAGCTTCTGACAATTATGTCAGACGGACCTCTGTTGAGAAGAGTCGGCTGTGTGCCGAGGCCCTAGAGGCACGTTCTCGTGACGTTGTTACGGCCCGCCAAGCGACGGGCGTATAGGTTTCTGTACCCAAGGTCTCGATTGACCTTAAGCTGAAGTTTGCAGACTTCGACAGCTTAGAACGTTGCCTAGTCCTGGATTTGGACTCATTCTGGGCATGAGGTGGCTGGAACGCCACGATCCATGGATATACTGGAAGTCTAAGTCCACTGGCTCAACGCACCCGCGATCGGGTGAAGCATTGGAGAGTCATGAACCCACCTTTGCTCGATCGCAAAAGCGATTCTGGAGTGAGATGCCAGAGATTGGGATGTCTGAAATGATCAGTCCCAATGACGTTAAGGAAGAGTTCCTTAACGAGGGGGATTCGGAGGTTAATCCCCACGCCGTTAACGGTGAGACGGGTGAGTTGCCAGTGGCAGAGGTGGATTCCTCTGAGGCGACTCCAGTGGTAGGGGTAGAGACACTTGTGGTTAAGCGCGAGGCGCTTAGAGAAGATACCAGAAGTTCGTCTCTTGTGCAGGTCGGAACAGATTCCGACCACGCCGTGTCCGGCGAACAAGTTGATACTCCAGTGGTAGGGGTAGAGACCCCTGTGGTTAAGCGCGAGGCGCTTCCAAGCGAAGAGACCCGTAGTTTGTCTCTTTCGCACGTCGGAAATGATTTCAACCACGCCGTTGTAGGTGAGACCGGCTAGTCACCAGTGGTATAGGTAGAGACCTCTGAGGATAGGCGCGAGGCGCTTCCAATAGATGGGGCAATTGACTCCCCCCATCTGGGTCCCGGGATGAGTCCCGAGACCAGTAGTCAGCAGTCCTATCGGATGCTAAATAGTGTGACTGGTGTTGTCACTGAAGGCGTAAACCTTGAACAGTTGCCTGGGGTAGGCGAACTGTTGTCGTTGGAGGAGATGTCCTTCACCGAGTTTGGAACTGCTTTGAGAGCAGGTGAAATCGACGAGGTCGTCGTGTAGCGTCCGGAAGAGGAGTTGAACTCCTTATCCACGATGGACGAGTCAGTTTTGGTGAAAACCAAACAGGCATTGAATGCCCGAAGCGGCCTCAAGATCCTTGCGGACCCTGAGGACTCTTACCATTCGTTACTGGAGGAATTCGGGGGTGTCATTAGTGACAACCCGCCGATGGGGTTACCACCGGGTCGGGGATTCCGACATGAAATTGATCTGGTTCCTGGAACCAAATACTGGGTCACTAGGCAGTGGACCCTCCCCAAGGAGCAATGTGACGTCATCGACGAATTCTTCAAGGGGGAATAAGAGACAGGGATGGTACGGGAGAGCAAGTCTCCCCATTCATCTCCCACTTTTGTGTTCGGAAACCGAACGGAAAGTGGAGCATTGTGCACGCGTACAACAAGCTGAATGCAGCTACTGTATCCATGCAGACTCCGATTCCTCGGAAGGATGTCCTCCAGAACAATATGGCGGGCTGTTCTGTGTACAGTGCCTTGGATCTGGTGGACGGGTATTATCAGGTGCTCATGCGAGCATCCGATATTCCGCTTACAGCGGTAAGAACGCCTAGTGGCATGCTGTGGGAGTGGCTTGTTATGCCACAAGGGCTTTCGAATGCACCATCGACTTTTAATCGCTTGGTGACTCAACTCTTCCGCCCTCACAGAAAGTACGCTCAAACGTACTTCGACGATATATTCGTTCATAGTCGCGCGGAAGGAGACTCGTCTGATGTTCAGACGCACCTAATACACCTTCGAGCTGTGCTCGAATGTATGCGGGAGCATAAACTATATGCAAACGCATCCAAATGTATTTTTGGTGCTGAGGAAATTCCATTCCTCGGATGCTTCATTGGTAAGGATGGAGTGCGGGCGGATCCCGCGAAGGTGAAAGCCATTGTGGAGTGGCCTTCGCCTGTAAATCTCATAGATTTACGGAAGTGGCTGGATTAACCAATTATCTTCACAAGTACAGCGAAAACTACACTGAAATGACGAAGCCATTGACGGACCTTCTTAAGAAGGATGTTGATTAGTGTTGGGAAACCAAACCCCAAAACGCTTTTGAAGCGGTTAAGGAGATCTTGTTAAAATCCCCCGGTCTTGCTCTCCCAGATTCTGGGAAACCATTTAGTGTCGTCTGCGACGCCTCCGATTTCGCAATCGGATGTGCTTTGTTACAAGAAGACGATGCAGGAAGGGAACGCGTGATTGCGTTTGAGTCAAGGCAGCTTAAAGCTGCGGAACGGAATTATCCCGTTCATGATAAGGATCTACTTGCAATGAAGTATGCCCTTGTCAAATTTAGGGTTCACCTACTCGGCTCAAAGCCGTTTGTGGTTTATACAGACCACGCGTCCTTACGGACAGCGACAAAGTCGCCTCATCTCTCCCATCGGATGGATCGTTGGCTCTACTTCTTTGCGGAGTACAGTTTTGAGGTAAAGTACAAACCGGGAAAATAGAATGTACTTGCAGACGCGTTGTCGTGTCGTCCCGATTACGAGCTCTCTCACGCGACATTCATTACCTCGTGTGTGGTGGATCTCATACGCCAGGCGTATGAGAAAGACCCACAATTTACGGCACTTATCAGCGCGTTGGGTGGAAAGGGACTTGGATCGTCCGAGCCAACCCTGTCAAGTCGAGCTGAAGCTCGTTTACACCGTTACAGGTACTGTGACGGTTTGCTATATTATAGCACGAGCGCGGAGGACACTCCGCGGTTGGTTGTTCCTCATTATGAGGAACTGAAGTATAAAGTCCTCTTGAGGCACATGAAGCCCCTACCGGGGGTCATTTAGGTCGGGATAAGACCTACGGAGCTTTAACCGATTTGTATTGGTGGCCCAAAATGTACAAGCGGGTCGGTGCGTATATTCGCACTTGTGAGTCGTTCTAGAGGGTCAAACCCTCTACAGATTAAGCTGCTATAGGAAACAGTTGGAAATTGTCAACTGTTCGTGTCGACCAAGTCAACCTATAGCATACAATTGTAAATTGTCAAATGTTCCTGTGGTTCAAGTTCGTCTATAAATATGAAGGCAATCTTTTGGCGGAGTAGCCGTTCCAACGGCGTGTTGGAAATCCATTAGTATGGATTTTATCTTAGTTTTTTCCGAACGCCGGTTTCACCGGCATTTTGGTCTTTGTAGACCGTTTGAGCAAGATGCTCACCTGGAAGCCAACGGAGTGTTGGAAATCCATTAGTATGGATTTTAGCTTCGGTTTTTCCGAAGGCCGGTTTCACCGGCATTTTGGTCTTTGTTGACCGTTAGAGCAAGATGCTCACCTGGCAGCGGTGCCAGAGTCCATTGGTGGACAAGACGGAACGCGTTAATCGCGTCGTTGGGGATATTCTCTGGAGCTTATGTCCGGATGCTCCAAGAGTTGGAGTGAGATGCTTCCTATGGCCGAATTTGCCATAAACAATTCGGTGCATGCATCTACGGGGTTTACCCCGTTTAATGTGAACGGATTAGTAAATCCGCGGGTTTTGTTGACGCCACGTGTGTGTGTCCCAGGGCTTGAGGGGGGAGGAGTCCCCGATGTCAGCCATGTATGCTGCTCTCGGTTTATTTGTCCTACCCGGCAGGGTGGCCGGCAGGCTGCCCGACCGGGTGCAGCTCGGGTCCGCGCTTGTAGCCGCCACGGCTCACGCACTGGGTGCCTTCCACGAACCCAGCGACCTAGAAGAATCTATTGTCTGTTTGTTGGGCCTACCAGGCAGGGCGGCCGGCAGGCTGCCCGACGGAAGGACGGGGCGGAGCGTCTGATGGCGCGACGCCATCATCGGGGTCAATCCCAGTATTTGGTGAAGTGGAAGGGTTATACACATTCACAGAGTTCGTGGGAGTTCGAGACTCCCCTGCGGCAGGATTGCCGTGACGTCGTTGACGCTTTCGAGCGCTTGAATCCCGCTGTGAGTCAACGACAAAAGGGGCGGGGTAAGCCCCTTCACTCCCAGTATCTGGGAGCCCTCCAGAGGCAGATGCGGAACCCGCACTGTGTTCCGGCACCGCAGTGAGGGCACGGGCGCAAGCATAGCGCATGCGATAAGGGGCACGTAACTGCCTCATGGATTTGGCTCTGGCAAAGGCCAAGCGCAATGCCCTCTCTATCCGAACGTCACGTTCGGAATAGCTGTTGTACGGCTTTAAAAACTCGGGGAGACGTTTCTCCCCTCCTCCCAAGCGCGGAACTTCTGCTCTGCCTCTTTGGCATGTTCTCCTTGCAGGAGAACGAAGGGAACCTCGCGGAGGTTCCCAACAACGGCACCCTGTGCCTGTTTCTCGAGGCGCTATCTATATGAGGTAGAAGTGAACTGCTTCTGCGTGAGCAGTTTTTCCCGGAGTTTATTCCGGCGTGCGATGTGTTGCGGCTGTACAGCCGCGAGTCCAGGGGTATAGAAGCCTAAGCCCTTCTTTACCTCATTATTGACCCACTTTGGGAGGTCACGAGGACCTACAAAACGATATGCCGCCCGTGGAGAGCGCATGGGGGCGTGCAAGGAAGCTTGTAATGCCTGTGCGGAATTTTGTGCCTCTTGAGCTGCGTCCAGCTCAGTAGTGGTGATCGCCTTCGGCGATACGGATATGTCATACGAGGTTGGTAATAGTTGCGCACGAGTTAGCGCATTTTCCCCTCGTGTGGGGAATGGATGGGATGACCGACACCGCCGTTTGGCGCTGTCGGGGTGGTCATCCGTTGGGTAGATATCTCCAAGGGCATCCTCCGATTTTTTGGAATAGTTTTCTTCCATAGCACCACTAATGGTGCTGACGGTTATCCAGAGGGTCTTGCGGTGAAGTGGAATCTTTATTTACAACATATAGAAGATGATCTGTGGTAGTTATCAATTCACGGTATAATTTTATCTCGCCAAACTCTACATACTAGCGCGATGACGTTTGTTTGTTACGCTGGTGATTCCTTCAAACACTGAATCTTAGTGACAAAGATTGTGTCATGCCTTTAATAGGTGAACAATACGAACAGTTAGTGTAACACGATGTTAGTAGTGCGGAGCTTCTGTCTTCTAGCAAGATGCTTCAATTCATTACAAGTGCCAAGTGATGCTTCCCACATTTTTCAAGGTTTCGACACAGTTGCTTTAGCATCGTGGCAGTGTCGCTTAACGCTATGTTGAGCGTCTTCAGCTTTATAACTGTCTAATTCGAGATCAACAACTAGGTGAACTAAGGCACATCAAATAACCGAGGAAAACAGACTGTGAAGATAAACTGTTAGCATTGCATAAGGGAGTCAAGACATAGGCGCAACTTACCAGCACAACGGCGGGTCCGTTCGTGGCAGCAGAGCCAACGAAAAGTCATGCGCCCTTGGTATCATACTCAACAACAAAGGGGCGCTAGTGCACATGATATAACAATACAAACAGATTGTGAAGACGAACTGTCAGCAGTGCATAAGGGAGTCAAGACACAGGCGCAACTTACTAGTACAACGGCGGGTCCGTTCATGGTGGTGAAGCCAACGAAAAGTTATGCGCCCTCGGCTGCCCCAGTTGATCGGCTTGGGTGTTCTCGATTGTTTTCAAGTGGTTAAGTATTTTATTGTGGAAAAGATTTTCAGCCAATCAGAGGCGATCTGCGACGGCCACCTCGCGACGGCCACCTCGCTCACGGCTAATGTGTTTCTGATTGGTATGAATGTGGAAAAATAACTGGATTTTTTGACCAATCAGGAGCGACATGCGACGGACAACTCGCTCACGGCTAATTTGTTTGTGATTGGTATGAATGTGGAAAAATAAGTGGAATTTTTGACCAATCAGGAGTGACATGCGACGACCAACTCCCGACGGCCAACTCGCTCACGGCTAATTTGTTTGTGATTGGTATGAATGTGGAAAAATAAGTGGAATTTTTTGACCAATCAGGAGTGGCATGCGACGGCCAACTCGCGACGGCCAACTCGTTCACGGCTAATTTGTTTGTGATTGGTATGAATGTGGAAAAATAAGTGGAATTTTTTAACAATCAGGAGTGACATGCGACGACCAACTCGCGACGGCCAACTCACTTAATTACAGACCAAGCACTCGAGAAACGATCCGAGGAGCGCATGCAGGACCGCGCGTTGATTTGGTGTCCACCGATAAAAGAAGTAATTGAAAAACACGACCGAGACCACGACGACGATCGCTTGGGCAAAAGGGGCATGATATTGTCCACTGCGTTTGCGTAGAACATGCCTACGTAGCAATTCGTAAAGAGGAGGAGACAGGGCATGACCGAAATCTCGCCCGTGCTGTGGACCTTGTGAATGCGTCGAAAGTCTGGAATGAGCGACACTCGTAGCATGAGCGTCGTCGTGAGCGTCAAGACCTTGAACACGTCGACAGCACTTTCGTAGGTGCTCATTAGGTCAAGAAATGGAAGTGGCCCGATTGACTGCAAATTCAGATATGACTCTCGATCCAAGCCGTTTTTCTCCAGCTTACGCGTTCGCGCCTAAGCTGGCACACCTTTTTTGGTTGCGATCAACGATGCTGGAAGCGTTATCATGTTTAGCCATTGTCAAGAATGGCTGGCCTGGGAGGAAGGAAGGGGACCGTAACAACGCGAGGAAATTCGTGCTGGATCGTTTTGTTTTTGCTTTTTTCGCTTCATGCGTTAGCGTTACTTTGTATTGGAAAAAGTTTGCATGCATTTTTTACGGTCTCCATCATGTCACTGACCACACGCGAGCGTGCTTAAGGGAACGTTGAGAGTCAAGAGTCACGTTTGTATACAGTGGCTGGCTGGACGTTTGTAAGAGACAATGTAATGTAATGGCTAGACTTGTTTAAGTAACACATGAGTCGTCAAACGCTCTCTAAATCTCGAGTTAAAGATGACTTCGGGTTGCCTCAGGGTACTTTGGAACAAGGGGTGAACGATATCCCACAGGGTGATAGCAAGCGAGTAGATATCCACGTCCAGGTAGAACATCTCAGAGGTTTTATAAAAAGGCGCTTGGTGTTGAGAATGGTGTAAGAAGCCTTCACTCATTAGCGAGGCGCCCATGCGATAAGCCTCGGATGCTGTTTCCACAAAGTCAAGCTCAACCATGCGCTGCATAAGATCTTTCCCTGTGACCATGGATGGTGTTTCATCATGAGCAGCTATATCCAGAGCAGCTTGTGCGCTAACCTCCTGTTGAAGCGTCTCGAGCACCGCAAGAATGTACGTCGTGGAGGGTCAGCGTTCTGGTTGTCGATGCCAGGCATCGGAAAGTAGTTAATGCAATACCGGATGAAAATCTGGGCTGATGGGAGACATTTCTCCATCAATCACACGTGATCATGATCACGTGATCAGTAGATTTAGGGTTTTATCAGTGGATTTAGGGTTTTATCAGTGGATTTAGGGTTTTGTCAGTGAATTTAGGGCTCGCCCTTCCTATCTACTCCTCTTTGCCACACGTCGTAACATAATGATCTTGGCACATGCCCCGTCAAACGCTATTTTTTAATGAGTGCTTCTCTTGCTTTTCAAGTTACGTCTTGGCTACACTGTAGTTTTTAATCGGATAGAGATTGACAAGGATACACACTGGACACCGCCATGTCAATTGTATATATACTTATCAATCTCTATTCTGTTAATTTACCCAATTTATCCTTCAAAAATTCAACTCCAGTTTTTTGCATATGACAATCAATACAACCAGAGGGTCTTACATGTAGAGACAACAAATACCTTTTATTTTTTAGAAATTTTCAGGGAGGTGGACAGTATTTGTGAAAAAGTGTCCTATTCTGTGAAATACTGCTAAGAAGTGTCATATTCTATAAAATTTCTCTAAATTTATCGATCGCTTTTTGCAAGGTATACTTGCATGTGTGAATCAGAGTCGCCCTACCCGCACCCCCCCCCCTCCACCGTAGGGGCACCCCCCACGTGACTTTCGACCAATAGAAATACTTATATAAGTCTCTAAACTTCGCCATTGGTTGAAAACTTAAAGGCGTTAATTTGGAGCCTATCGGTTAGGCCCCGACTAGGGGCACACCCCACTTTTGCTAGGGGAACACCCCGTCGATGCACCCAACCGGATTTGGTCAAAGTGGGGTGTGCCCCTAGTCGGGGCCTAATAAAAAACACTACAAAAGTGATTGAAGATATAAGTTATTTTGATGCCCATGCATGAAAACAAAGGATCTAAGGGCATCTCCACCGCACCGACTGTAGCTAAACTAAATAGAGCTCTGCCAATGTATGAGAGAGCTAAATTTAATTTAGAAAAATTTCGTGACGCTCCACCGCGCACAGCCAAACGACCGACCACGGAGATCCCGAGACATAATCTTTCGTGGACCAATTCCTCCAGCGCCTTCCGCTTTCGACGTGTCTCTTCGACCATCTGTTGGATTGCTTCAACAAGAGCTGCCAAACTTTTTCCGCCAATTTTTTCGGCCGCAGCAGCCTTCTTTGCTGCTCTTTTCCCTATGGGGCGTTCGCCTCGTTCCGGATCCGTATTTTCACCGGCTGGGGAGGCAACAGCTCCTCCAGTTGCTTCAATTTCCTCGCGTGCTCCCGCCCCTCTGATTTTTCTCGCATCCAGAAACTCTTTCCATTTCGGTGTTGTTCGTAACGGCAGCCAGAGGAAATACATGGTGAAATCGAACTTGTGCTTGCTGTGGAAAAGAGCTAGAGAATCCCTGACTTTGTCGTCGAACGTTTTGCCGCTCTCGTTGTGGCTCTCTACAGCGGCTGCAAACATAACAAAAACACGGGTTAGATCCACGTGAAACACTTCGTTGGAAAAAGCACACGTGGTAATCTCTAATTACCAAAGCAGCCGCAGAACTTGTTGAAGTATTTGTATTTTGCCCCAACGTGCCGAGAGGCTGTCAGCGTTTCGGTCGGCAGCAGACAACTGATGATTGAAACTTTGTTGCACCCGATTCCAGAAAACGGAAGCTTTCTGCTGACTTCCAACGGCTGGGTCTTGGGAGATCTCTAACCAAGCCTTCACAAGTGATTCGTCCTCGCGCGTCGACCAGTTCCTTCCCTTCTTGGCACGTGGTGTGGACGGCGTTCCAGTTCCGGGTGACGAGGATGAGGACGGCACAGTATCGTGATGATGGACAGACTCAACAACCGTAGCGGAGGTGGCGCGTTGCTCCATTTGAATGTGTTTGGGTTGTTTGTTTATGGGTGTGGGGGAACGCGTTGTTGTCGTGTCGTGGGGGTGTTTGTTTGTGGACGGGAGGAGTGGAGAATGGGGGTGAGGGGGCGAGGGACGAGGGGCTGCCAGGGGATGTGGGCAATTTAATTTAGCTGCGAAGCTATAAGGAAGCCATATCTGGCAGAATTTTTAGTTGGAGCGAAATCTGGCGAGATTTTAGTCGGTGCGGTGGAGACACATTTTATCAAATTTTCTGCCACATTTGGCTTTAGTAGACAATTTGATGGGTGTGATGGAGATGCCCTAATATGCACCAGATTTTTACGCCGCTCCCGTGTTGGCCTTGGTTGCATTGTCACGCCGCTTTCAGATGGCGAAGCCATACTTGAGAGGTAATCATCTAGACTACACGGGCACATAAAAGCTCCAATGTGCTCGAGAAAAGCAAAGCGTGCGAGTTGAAGGAACACACATACGAGCGTCGGTGTCGCAGACTTGTAGACCAGCGGTTCACAGCTTCTGGTGGTTTCGTGTCATTCATATCACTTACAATGGTTGAAAAAGTCTAGGCGAAGATCCATTTGAATTGTATCCTCGACTAGCCTTTGTAAAGGCCATGCAGAGGGACGTGGTGCGTGCCGCGCGTCGTGGAGTCTTGGCGTACGTCTTGGGATGCGCACTAAGTCGGATGTTCCCTTGCAGTAATGCGCTAGGTATGAAGATGGATGAAGTCAGTTTTTTATCGTTTCAAGTTTCAACGATGGCGTCCCAGATTACTAGCGGTGTGCTAGAAAATTTCACAATTTTGAGTGCAGCGTTGGTATTTCGTATTCTGCTCTTCAGGGCAGACTATCGGGTTGTAAATGGCAAACTAATGGTGCTATCAGTTATGGAACTTACTCGCATTCGCGAAAACGACGGAAGAAGACGTTTTCAGCGTCCTCTTTGAAACTGAAATTGCCCCAGTTCCGCTAAGTAGCACCCCACTAAATGAACAGTATTTGCAGTGCCTGCATAAGCGGATGGAAGAAGCTTCAAAGAAGATGCCGAAGATTTCTGCGGATGCTGAAGTCGTGGAAATACTGGATAGTTTATTCAAGTTTGAAAACTTGCTTACTGGATGCAAGTTTAACGCAAATGCGCGCGAGTCACTTTTTGCCCCTTTTAACAGATGGAATGTTTTGGTCAGCTCAACAACCGCGGTCATCGATGGATTTACGTTGATGCTGCACGTGCTGAATTCTCTACAAGACAAGAGAAGCTCGTCGTCTACAGGTGCTGATTTAGCACTGGAGCAATCCTTTTTCTCTCTGCTGGGGCTCTTAAAGTGCCATCAAGACGTTCATACATTGGTTTTGCTCCATCAGTACCCACATTTGGAAAATCTGACCATCTTGTCTGCTAGTGTGAAGTCACCTATCAAATTCTTCGTCGAGTCCAAACTGCAGTTTGCGGTTCGTCGTTTCCTAATGAAAGAGGCTCGCCGACGTGTGTTTCAGCGTACCAAGGTTGTACGTGCTGCGGAGTCTCTGATGTGTCACCTTGTCAGTTCGTCGCGTGCTGAAGATAAACAAGGATACGTTCAGGTATGTTCCGGTATCTTGTGTCATTGGGATTCGCATGAACTGAGCAACGTCTGTCGTACATGTCACAGCACACAATACCAGCTGTGATTGTGTCGCTTACAAATTGTCGAAATGCCTTAGAGACATATATGGAGTCGTGTCTGAAGGGGAGCGGAACGACTGATGTATAGGTGTGCAAGAAGCTTCAGCCTTAGCAACAGTTAAGCAATATTACAAGCAAGTATTCGTCTTGATTTGCTTAAGTAACTTTTTTTCTTGGGTGCTTAGGAATAGATAGTGGTATTTATCGCATCGCACACGTATTTAAAGCGACCTGGCGATGTCTACGTTCCCTCATAGTGTCAAAACAACACTTGATGCGTATATAAGCAGCGACCCTTATAGAATTTGTAACGATGAGGACGGTTAATTCAACGACGTCATTGCTTTTATTTAGAGGATACCTAAACGGCCCCGACTAGGGGCACACCACACTTTTCGACTAAGTGCACACCACACTTTTCGACTAAGGGCACACCCCACTTTGACCAAATCCGCTTGGGTGTATCGACGGGGTGTGCCCCTAGTCGGGGTCTTGATACTTTTATTATTAGTAGCAATATTCATCTCTATTGGTCGAAAGTCACGTGGGGGGTGCCCCTAGGGTGAAGGGGGGTGCGGGTAGGGAGACCCGTGAATCAAGTACGCTCCATGTTTCGAATTCCACTCCAACTATTTTACTAATAGGGGGTGTCAAACCTCAGAAATTTTTAGTCGATATTAGACGGGGTTCGAATACGATTAGACGGGGTTCGATTAGAATTATTTGTACCTATAAAAGTTATCGGTCGCCCCCGGAGGTGACCGATACGATTAGAGTAATCAAACCTGACAACTTGGAGTAATCGAAACCGAGAACTAAACAACTGCAGCATGAAGTAAACGTGCTCTGTTTTGAAGCACACCGCTGATTCTTTGCTATCTTTGGCTTCACCTGACGCCGGGGTTCCGGCCGCCGTCGCGTTCGGACGTGTCATGGTTGTATGGTTGTGTGTTGTTATGAGGTTCTCAGGGTGTCCTGTTCCGCGGTTGTTTACGCCACCGTGTACGCCAGCACCGATAACAGTTAATCCAACCCCCTCCCCCCGTCTTATAGGATGGGCACTCAAGGTTTGTAAGGGTCGATAAGGGCAACCCCAGGTTCAAATTATTTGTTCAGATAACACGGGGTAAAAATACTTTTATTTTTCTGGTTGACCCGAGGTTTGAAACTCCCTAATAGACGACCAAGGAAACAAAACATTAATAGAACGCAATGCTTGGATTCGTATTAAGAGACTAAATTCTTATCAGCATATTGCCACTTGAATAATAACCGAGGAGGGTAGAAGTGAACGGAAATTCTTTATGTCGAAATAGTCGCTGCATCTGGAACAGATACATCTGGGCTGGCAGCAGGCTGTGGTGTAGCAGATTGGGAAACGACCGGTTTAGCCGAAACTACAGCACTTAAACGACCGACGACATGACCGTCCCACGCACTGGTGTCACCACTTTTCGCAGATGAAATGATACCTGCAGCGTGAGACAACATCCCAGGCGTTGTTGTGATAGCAGCAAGAAGAAGAGAAAGGTCGTCAGTACTCATCGTACTAGCTGTGCCTGCATCGCGGTTGACTGCCGACATCTATTTAATCGTCTGTGCGAGCTTGACACGGTCACTCATCGAGAACAACATGTTGCTATCATAGATGAGAACGGTATTGTTATTGGCTTTATCTTATTCTTCAAGATCCCAATCGGCACCATGTGTTGGGTAAGTACACCGTTTATGCACGGTTCACCGGTTCGACCCACAGTTCAGTTGAACCGGGGAATGCAGAATTGGGTGGTTGAGAGGCAAGGAGTAATCTAGGAGTATGACAGGTTTAATAACTTTAATCTACTCACTTCGGCATTTGCCTCCTACATCTCAAGCTCCTAACCAACAGGTTAACAGCCGCAGCTCTCAACAGCTACAAGAACGCTTCAAGCCATGACGACCAAACGCTCCGAAGTCCTCCTGGGGAGTGGGAATTACTTCCACTGGGAGTACAACATGAGGATGACGCTCGACAGAAAGGGACTGCTCGCTCATGTTCAAGTCGTCAAGCGGGAGAACGAGATCACGAAGGCGTGGCTGATAAACGATGCGAAGGCGCTGGAATTCATTGCGCAAGGCGTCGAGATGCAGCATCAGACGAAGATCAGAACGGCTACGCGCGCCATGGAGTCGTGGGAAACGCTACGAGAATTCTACAATCGTACCACGCTTCACAAACGTGTTACGATGACGCGTCGTCTCCATGAGTTTAAGATGGAGGACGGTTCCACGATGGCGGCACACCTGGATGCGTTCGACGAGCTGGTGGTGGGTCTCCAGACGATGGGGGAGACAGTGGACGAGGCGCGGCAGATGGTTGTGCTACTGAGCAGCCTTCCGTCTGAGTACGAGTTGATTGCGTCCATTGTGGAGAACTCCAAGGATTTCACGCTGATGGAGGTGAAGGAGAAGCTGCTGAAAGATCATGAACGGTTGCAGAAGAAGGAGACCACGGAAAAGGCGTTCCGGGCGAACAGTAGCGCAGGACGGTTCAAAGGACGCCGAGGGAACGGTCGAAAAGGGAACGGTCCACGCAGGAATGGTGGTGGTTTCAAGGGCAAGTGTTTCAAGTGTGACCAGGTCGGTCATATGAAGCGGGACTGCCCGATCAAGAACGGTGGATCTGGCGACGACGCCGTGTTTGATGCGGGCGAAGATCATCTCGCCGGGTGGCTGATTGATAGTGGTGCAACTTCGCACATGACACCACAGCGTGTAGACCTGTTCGACTTCGAAAGAATTGTCTCGGGCATCGAGGTAACGATTGCAGACGAAAAAAAGCTTCATATAGCTGGGAAAGGAACGGTCAAGTTGAGCGGCTCTAATGGTAGACGCATCAAGATGATGGAAGTGCTCTACATCCCGGGACTGACAGACGCTTACTGTCGGTGGGGAAGCTTGCTGAGAACGGTCTAACCGTGTAGTTCCAGCGTTCCTCATGTGTTATCTGGGGCAAGACAGCGCGATTACGTCGGGCAAAAAGGTTGGAAAGGCGTACATGCTGGATTGCGAGCAGGAACAGGCACGCTTCGTGGAGTATGCTGGGGCTGACAGTCAGTGGGAGCTCTGGCACGCTCGCATGGGACACTCCAGTAAGAACGCTATGAAGCAGACGCAGCGTGCTACGATCGGTATACCAACCGTGAACCGTACAATGAAGACCTTATGTGGCGGTTGCTCGAAAGGAAAGCATACGGTTGAACTGTTCCCGTCACGGTCGTCAACGAAGACTTCACGTGTGCTCGAGCTGGTGCACGTAGATGTGATGGGTCCAATGCGAACGCTCTCGAAAGGTGGTGCGAAATACATTTTGACCTTCGTGGACGACTTCTCGAGATACGTCGCCGTGTACTTCGTGAAGCAAAAGAGTGAGGTAGCCAACAAGATAAAGGAGTTCAAGGCGTTCTACGAAAATCAATGGGGGGAACGCTTGAAGTGCCTGCGCTCGGACAATGGAATGGAGCTCGTGAACAAGACGGTCGCCAAACTGTGCAGTCGGAACGGAATCATGCATCAGCGCACCGCACCATACAGCCCACAGCAGAACGGTGTTGCGGACGGCATGAACCGTACCATCATGGAGAAAGCACGCTGCATGCTGCACTACAAGAGTGTATCTACGGAGTTGTGGGCGGAAGCTTTGAATACGGCGGCGTACTTAATCAACCGTTCCACGAACACAGAACGCTCGGAGGTAACGCCATACGAGGTCGGTTTCAAGGTGAAGCCACAGATGGAACACTTACGAGTGTTCGGGTCCCAGGGGTACGCTCACGTCGACGACGCAAATCGTACGAAGCTCGAGCCCAAGAGCTTCAGGTGCATGTTTCTTGGATACGCTGAAGGCACAAAGGGGTACCGTGTCTATGACATGGATGCGTCAAAGATCAAGGTGTCACGATCGGTAAAGCTGGACGAGCGTGAAATGGGAGGAATATACGAGTCACCCTCTCCGCAGCCTGAAGGAACGGTCATACACATGACTAAAGACGCTGACAATGGAACGGTTCCTTCGCAAGTAGAACGCTTACCGTTTCCAGATGAGCCAATGGAGGGTATTGAAGAATCTGTTCCGGATGTTGAAATGAACGATGCGGGAGCGACGCAGAACGTTGAAGCGCTACTGCCGCCGTTACCGGATAGTCCGGAGCAGATCGGTCGAGAGCTCGCACCTTACCGCCCTCACCCGGAGCCTTATCATGAAGATCGACTGGTATTTTACCCGGAAGAGGAACGGTCACGACGACTTCGTGAGCCGATGTTCCTGCTACAGAACGGTTCAGATGATCTACAAACGGAAGGAAGTGACGGTTCACCGTCTCCAAAGCGTGCTCGCATTGACGAGGAGGGACTCATCGCTGAAGCTGTTATGGCATACGCGGCAAACATTGTGGACGCGGCGGACGTGCCGACGACATACGTGGAGGTTCTGAGACAGGTAAGTGGCGAACAGCAATGGAAGCAGAGTTACGCTCTCACGAACAAAACTCTACCTGGAGACTGGTATCGCGAGGAACGAATAAGCGTACTATTGGCTGTCGCTGGGTGTTCGCCAAGAAGCGTGACGAGAACGGTCACGTGATTCGCTACAAGGCACGGTTGGTAGAAAAGGGTTTCAAACAGAAGTATGGAGTGGACTTCTTTGAGACGTACTCGCCGGTGGCGAACATGAACTCGATTAGAGTGGTTTTAGCGGTGTGTGTGGAATTGCAGTACGTCATGGAACAGTTAGACGCGGATACAGCGTTCCTGAACAGTGACCTGACGGACCGGGTCTACATGGAGATCCCGAACGGTATCGAGAACGCTGACGATCAAGTGTGTCTGCTGACAAGGCCATCTACGGTTTAAAGCAGGCTGTAAGCGCGTGGAACAAAACCATCCATTGCGTGTTCTTGAAGAACGGTTTCAAGAGCTGTGGAGCAGACCAGTGTGTGTACGTCAAGCGCTCTAGGAACGGTTTCGTGTATGTGTGTCTGTACGTCGACGACATGATCATTGCAGCTAAGACGAGCGACGAAATTAGTGATGTGAAGAACGAACTGAAGGCCGCATTCAAGATGAAGGAGCTCGGCGCTGCAAAATTTATCTTGGGGATGGAGATCGACCATGACCTGAAGGCCGGAACACTCCTGATCAAGCAGACCCGGTACATCGACGAGGTGGCGGAACGGTTCGGTCAGGAGAACGCCAAGGCTGTGACAATCCATGCGCATCTGGTTTGAAGCTGTAAAGGAACAGTCACCTGGAACAGATGCAGAGCTTGCTGAGATGCGGTTGAGACCGTACCGTTCTCTTATCGGGTGTCTACTTTACATCACGACGTGTACGCGCCCGGATGTCGCTTACATGGTGACGCAGCTATCAAGATTTTTGGAAAACCCGGGGCTGCTGCATTGGAAGGCAGCAATTCGCGTGCTTCGTTACCTAAGGTCGACTCGCGAGTACGGTATTCTATACCAGGGTGGTACGGGAACGGTCACAGTTGAAGCGTTCTCCGACGCTGACTGGGGGACGAACATCGACGACAGGCGTTCCGTGTCAGGCGTCTTGGTGATGATAGGGAACGCTCCAGTGGTGTTCAAGTCAAAGTTCCAGAGGACGGTTGCGCTAAGCTCGCGGAGGCAGAGTATATGGCGCTAAGTTTGTGTGTGCAGGAATTTCTCTGGATGCGTGTGATGCTTAAGGACATGGGAATCGAACAAAAGACCGCTACGCAGATCTGGGAGGACAACCAAGGAGCGATTGCGTTGGCCAAGAACGCTGGCTACAACTCAAGGACGAAGGCCAATGGAGTGTTGGGTAAGTACACCGTTTATGCACGGTTCACCGGTTCGACCCACGGTTCAGTTGAACCGGGGAATGCTGAATTGGGTGGTTGAGAAGCAAGGAGTAATCTAGGAGTATGACAGGTTTAATAACTTTAATCTACTCACTTCGGCATTTGCCTCCTACATCTCAAGCTCCTAACCAACACCATGTCCGGGGTAGTACTTGAATCCGTATCGGCAGCGTTTATGTCATTCCCATATAATTGATCGGCTGTCACGAATGACATCACGTAGAAAACGATGGCAGAAAGTGCAAATGAAGTCTTCATCGTGGAACTTGGATCAAAGTTGATGGCCAAGTTGAGTACTTGGAGTCCAATTGAACAATGAGAGTGGAAGGATGGAATCTGTTACTGCACCAGCGGTGAAAGATTTCTTAGAATAGGTCGAGAAAAAACCTCGTAGAGATTGCAACGCCATTGCCGATAAATTTTCTTTCGACTAAGGACAATCAGAAAGGCCCCAAATCATGAGGCTCGACCTACCAATCGAAAGCCAACACATGGCCAGTGAAAACAACTTAGTGGTAACCGAATGGTGCGCATCAAGACGGAACGTAATTGATCAAACAATGGGGTCAACATATAAAAAAAGCAGATCTGTGTATGCATGATCGTTATTTTGCTTAACGCCATTTAAAGGAATGGAATTTGCTGCGAGAATTACTAGAGATAACACGGAAACTGCTGCGGGAATGCTA
>CM047583.1:23052723-23090612 GCA_026184515.1 Peronosclerospora sorghi
ACCGTGCGGGCGTCACTCAACTAGATTTGTGATCTTTACTATTTTCGACGCTCGTTGTACCATCGTTTATCGGAATGGGGTTTTCTGCGAGAAAGAATTACTAGAGATAACACGGAATGGATCAGATGAGAAGTTTGTCGTCTAACAATTGCATCTTATCTTTGAGGTTATCCGTAAAGATAAATAAGTGATTGATATCGTATCATTACTTGAAAAAAAACAATTTTGAGGAAAATAACTTTGCTGAAGAGACTAGAGAGAGGAACTTGATTTTATTCCAAACGAAAACTATTTTATTGAACATATGTTCTCCCTTAGTGGGTTTTGCTCAATCAATTTCGTGTATTTTCCGATAACACTTAAGGTAAGTTTCAACTTTCAGGTAAGATAATTTAGTTTGGAATGATACTTGAATTAGAAAAAATCATTTTGTTAGAACGCCAGATTCAGAAGAATATCACATTGATTCCAGGACGTCCACGCTGGAATTACGGCTTTCGAGGAAAAACTTCTCATATGCACCATTTAATGTCATCATACGATTGAGAACTTGGTAATTCGTAAATATAAATTGTTGCTCGACGATGTGCTTTACCATGCTAATAAATCGATAATCAACCACTTAATACGTAAATTACCACTCAGTCTATCGTGCCTTTACTCCAACGTAAACTTCCACTTACTTAATCGTTCTTCCACGTGAATCAGTCAATTAATCAGTAATATCCACAAGAAATCCAGCAGTCGTGACAACCACAGTCTTGTACGTTAGTGTGATAGTAGGTAGACAGGTAATTTGCACACTGTATGTGCGAGGATGCGTGGTGCCAAGAATCAACGTAAGAGAAAACGCCTCGTTGCAAGAGAAAGGAAATTTAAAAGAAATATATTTGACTATAACTAAATTATAGTCTGACACAAATACACAACAATTGTGTATACCTATTTTTTGGTCTTGTGCGAAGATGTCCAACTTTAAATGCCTTGATGTCTTCATACAGCGCTGCATTTTAACACTCCTTCTCATCGTCGTGCACGTCCAAAAAAACAACAGGTGCACCCACTCAATCTTCCGTTAGTCCAATTCTTGATCGCATGTCTTCGAATTTCCTTCCTGTCAACGCCTTGGTAAAAATATCAGCTATCATGTCCTGCTTTCCCTTGTATTGCACAGTAATCATCTCATCCTTCTGCTTGGATACGGGAAACGTGATACGTAGATTCACATGCTTCATTTTTCCCGAATGGTTTTCACCTTCCAGATACTTGATCGACGCTTGATTGAAGCTTGATCATCTGAGTTTAACTTCATTGGCAGCTTCACTTACAAACCAATTTCTGTGAGTAGTTCGTAAACGCCAATTAGATCAAACTCCACTTGCGTAGCTCGGCTTCCATAGTCGAAAGTGCCACAGACCCTTGTCGCTTGCATATGCAGTAAAGAAATATATCATTAAGCGAAACCAATCCACCAGTCACTGATTTTCGATCTTGTTTAAATACCGCGTAGTCTGCATCACTGTATTCCTCCAAAATAAAAATGTTTTCCATGTCGTAAGCTTTCAAAAACTCCAGCTTCAATCTTAACGTCATCGTTCCTTTCAGGTCCGTAATGTCCTTTTCGCCAAATTCCAATCTGATATCTTCGGTGCATGCGTCTGTCTAGTCGCCCTATGAACTGCAAACACGATGTCCGGCTTAATGCACCTTGCTATCCACAGGAGGGATCCAAAAAGTGATTGGAAATCCCTCACTGCGGGCGTTCCGTCACTAGGCCGTGTCATCGGATCCACTTCTTCATCCATCGTAATTCCCTCAAAACCAGCCCCGATAGGTTTCTTCACACTATTAGCTTCCATCAATCCATAATCGTCCAACCAACTTCGTATCATCACTTCCTGGTCGAGATAATATCCACCTTTATCAATATATGTCACCCGCATGCCTAACAACTTCGATAATCAGCCCAGTTCCTTCATTTAGAGTACTTCCATGTCTTGAAAGAAAATTTTTACAAGACGTGTTAGAAACCGGATATGATTTATCCGTTTCACGTCTATCCTATATTTGAAGTGGCCCGGGCGGGGGTTTCATCCCGAAGGGTCGCCCGGTGGCCCTGTATATGATGAAGGAGCTAGAGAGAGGTAAGAGAACTTGGACCCTAATACATTTAGTTCATATTCTACCACGTGGCCCTCATTTACGCTTTCTAACAAGACGTTCGCTTGTAACCGTCACCAACAAGTCGTCCACATACACTCCAACTACGACAATGTCCACATCGTGTCTCTTAAAATATAAACACATGTCAGTGCAACTTTGCGTGAATTTCAATTCCAGTAGCTTTTTATGCAGCAAACGATTTCATAGGCGTTCTGCCTGCTTCAATCCTTACAAATTTGTCTTAAGTTTCAGTACTAATTCATCGATACTCTTCACTCCGTACTTCTCCAGGTTTTCATCATTAATCTCCATTCCCTTGGGTATGAACAAAAAAAATTCATGTTCTTCCTCCAACGTTTTAACATAAGCGTTCGGTATGTCTCCGTGTCTGGTCTTGACTCTCCACTTCCTACCTAGAGCTAAAATGATCTTCACTGTACTCATATCCATAACCGCAGCGAAAGTCTATCTATAGTCAATACTGAAACGATGTTCATTTCCACATGCCACTAAACGCTCTTTCAATATTGTCGCGTCTGTCTTCGTCTTTAACTCACACTTGGTGTGTAACGGCCTGAAATAATCCTGTCTTTTCTCCACATTCTACACTCCATTCAATTCAAGTGCCGATAATTTAATCCTTATAACTGATATCCAGTCGTCCTTGCGTTCACTCTTCATCGCTTTGCTATAATTTCTTGGATCCAGTCCCGTCGCCATGTTAAAAACGCCATTGTCCTCATCTCTTGGTTCTTTATTATTTTCGGGATATTTAGTCTTCTTCCCGTTTTTCTTCACGTAATTCCACGTGCCGTGAAGCTTTATCTTCCACGCCTCTTTTTCTTCTTCGGTAGTCCACGTTTCTTGACGCGCTGGTTATTCACTCCTTCTGCTGCGCAATCACCTATTTCATCGACTCCTTCTGAATATTGACTGCTTCCATCCAAAAATAACTTCCGTAATTGCTGGTTCTGCGTCTGGTCCAACGTTTTTATGTTCTTGACATGTTGTGTAACCACAACTTTTCTCTCCTTCTGTAGAAAAACCTGGTAACCTTTTACTTCGTCTCCTTTTCCATCATCATTCTTTTTCGTAACGATTTTCTTCAGATTCTCTTATGGTACGTCCACCCGTACGCTCACGGTCAATACCTTATTTATTTTCTGCACTTCAAAAAAGCTTTCACCACTTTCCTGGGGCTTGATGACTCTTTTTTCACCTTCATATGATAGTACACATCCTTTTCCTTCCAGTAGACCATGTGACGGTATATTTCGTGACAGGTTCTCAACGTAATTTACTTTTTCCACTTTCTCAAACGTTCAACGTCTCCACACTTGACGTAAAACTGCAAATCTCCCTTCATTTCGATTTCCAATTGCTTGCCATCTGTTTGGAAGAACACACCCGACACTCTCTCAGTGTTTCTCAGGAAGCTCGCATCGTTCGTGAGGTGCATACTCGCTCCACTATCGAGTATCCATTTTTCTTTTTCCACGCTTCCATTCTTTGGTAATCGCCAGCGTAAAATCTAAATTCTTCTTGTCATTCTTGGGACACTTCCATTTATGATGACCTGTTTCGCCACATATAAAACACTTCCGTGGCTTCCCCTTACTGTCTGCTACAACATTTACGACTCCATGTGACGATATTCTTGGTTTGCATCCATCGTGTTCTACTGCCTGTGCAAGCTTCAACTCTGGCACTGCGTGATAAATCACGCTGTCGACCACCAAGGAGTCGGCACGTCCTCCTGCAGCTTCAGCCACAGCCAGCAAGTACAAAATGTTCTAGCCAGGTCCGTGCGGAACTTTTCCGGTCCGAGAACAACCTCATTGTCTGCGATGAAATTAATTGCGTGTGAAACGTCGATAGAAGCTTATCCATGACGTACCATAACGCGGGAGTTTCACTCCACCACGTATCCACTTGACGGTTGTAATAGCTCTTCGCGTTTCTTGTGAGGTAGTGGCCAAGCAGGTCCACTTCCACATCCTCAGACCATGGGAAACCGCAAGCAGCTTCAGCTATTCCAACTTGACGCCAAAACTTCGTTCCCCAAGAGTGAAAACCAGAACCCAATCCGCGATAGACTTCCGTACCGTCAAACGCACATATCTGCAGTCGACATTGTTTCGGCGATGGCGTTCTTGGTATAGGCATTGACCCTCCTTGGTTATGGTCATGCCTGACCTCTTGTTGTCTATACATGAGCACATGCGCCCCCTACTGCGCTGTGACTCACTCGGCATTCGCCGCCCCCCGGTCAAAAATACTCGCGCCAGCCTTACTTAAGTTCTCGAAACTTATCATCCCAGGGTTTTCAACCTTATACGTTGCTCTGTTCTCATGGCTCCCATCCAGGGAGGCCATGCTCATATTTGTATGTCCTTTGGGGGTATGTTAAACGTTACCCCCCATCAGATACTTAACCACGAGAATCTTCAAGCCTTTGCAGGCGCTCTGCCATTCCCTGGAGGACCGTTAAGATGTGGGTCTACCCTGCATTGTCATTTATGATTGCGGCTGTCTTCCCCTCGTAGAGTCACTTTAACCACTTGGGATCATAAACTGTTGTTCACCGATGTGATTTACCATGCTAATAAATCGATAATCAACCACTTAATACGTAAACTGCCACTCAGTCTACCGTGCCTTCACTCCAAACGTAAACTTCCACTTAGTTAATCGTTCTTCCACGTGAATCAGTCAATTAATCAATAATATCCACAAGAAATACAGCAGTCGTCACAACCACAGTCTTGTACGTTAATGTGATAGTTGGTAGACAGGTAATTTGCACACTGTATGTGCGAGGATGCGTGGTGCCAAGAATCAACGGAAAGAGAAAACACCTCGTCCCAAAGAGAAAAAATGCAAACGTAAATATATTTGACTATGACTAAATTATAGTCTGAAACAAATACACAAAAATTGAGTATACCTATTATTTGGTCTTGTGCGAAGATGTCCAACTTTAGATGCCTTGATGTCTTCATGCAGCGCAGCATTTTAACATATATGAATGAGCAGGTGGAATAATGGTAAATAGATCTCCAGCCTCGACTTGGCATCGATTATGTGCTTGAAAGCACTTATTTCAACCCTTCCACTTTTTTATCTTCAAAATTACAGAAAATGCGAGTAGCAAAATTTTTTAAGCAATTAATGAGAAATCCAAATGATCGCTTGTTAACGCATCGTGAAATACTATAAAACCAAGTTGTAGCAGCTTCCTTGAAGCTCAGGTGTGTGCAAGCGCATGAAGAGTTGTTCCCTCCGCTATTCAATCAGAAGTAGCTGGTGAATCTGCTGAGGCAGGCATTGGAACTTCGTTAGAGCCAAGAACCGGAGTCATAGTGTCCATTACATCTGAAACGGGCTTAGAACGAAGTGCAACGCTCAATAGAGCCACAAGATGATCCGCCACGTCACGGGTGTTTCCGCGTTTAGCAGCTGAAATTATCCCCGCTGTAACAGGATTCTGGACTTGTTAATTGCAGCGTAAATTGGAAAGTGAATTAGAATGGTCGAAGCCCTTTAGAACATCTAGAATATGACCAACATTCTAAGTTGACGTTCGAACCAAAGTTGTAGCCGGTTCGTATACGCACGGTGCGGCTAGCGCACAGAGGAAGACTCTTCCTTAAAGCGGTAGCTACCGCTACTTAGCCGATACGCCCTTGTAAAGGGCTTAGTAGGAGAGTTCTCCTACTCGGGGCCAAGATTCCCGGGTTAGTTTACGACTTAGCCTTAACGGCTGTATTCCCTTTACGGGATGTAAGTAAAGGGAGGACTCCCTCTTACCTACGACACTCACTGCGCGCGCGACCGGTCGAGGTCGCGCGTCCGCTAAATAGAGTGAAATGTAAACTGAATATATTTAATATGTAATTAAACTAATATAAACTATATGTAATACTAAGTAGAATATTCTTAATTCGTACCTAGCTAAAATGTAGTGTACACACCTGTGTACTGACACGTGGATGGATGACACACCACCACACCAAGGGACCCTGCCCTGATTGGTTAAAATAACCAAAGGTTCAAAACCTTTCAAACCGGTCAATACTGAACTCAACCGTGGTGTACTCATGTACACCAACATTATATGTAACCAGAATGTAACCCCGTTACATCCTCCCCCATCAAGACTATTGCTTACGCAATAATAAAAATCTTGTTGTAGAACTCCAACGCCAGTAACTCTGGCTGTCCACTGTACACCTTCAGCGGTGCTATGGACGCAAACTATTCCGACAACTCGGAGTGGACGCCCTTGGGGAGCTCTCCTCAACGACTGGCCATGTTGATAGCGCCGAACGGCGCTATCAGTCATCCAACCCATTCCCCACAAGTGGGGAAAACGCACTAACTCGTGAGCCACCGTTACCCGCTAGAGGTGATACCTCCAGGTTGCCACAGGCAACCATCACCAATGAACCATCCTTGGTTCAAGAGACCCGACATGCAGAACGGGCACGGAAGGGACCTCGCGACCCTCAAAAGAGGGCTAAGAACGCGGTCAAGAGGGGTTTAGCATCTTATACCCCTGGTCCAGCGGCTATACTGCCGCGTGAAATTGAGCATCGGAACCAACTCCGGGCCCGACTACTAACGCCCAAACATTATTCCGTTAAGTACTACCGGACGCGCCTCGGGGAGCAGGCACGCGGTGTCCTCGTGGATATTATCCGCGAAATTCCCCTTGTTCTCCTGAGGGACGAAAGCGTCGAAGACGCAGAACAGGCGTTCCGCGCCTGGGTGGAAAGGGAGAAACGCCTCCCCAGTTTCTATGCGCTGTACAACATCTTTTCCGAACACGACGTTCGGGTAGAGAGGGCGCTACGCTTGGCCTATGCCCAGGCCATAGCGCAAGGGCAATTACCTGTATCTTACTACACGCTCCCTGCTCTCGATGTGGTGCCGGAGAGCAATGCAAGCACAGAATCTGCCTCCGCAAACTCCCAGCTATTGGGAGTGAAGGGGCTTCTTCAGCCCCTTTGGTCGTTGAGTCTCAGTGGGATTCTCCCGCTCGAAAGCGTCAACGACGTCTCGGAAATCCTGCCGCAGGGGAGTCTCGTACTCCCACGAGTTCTGGGAATGTGGATACCCTTTCCACTTCACTCGGTACTGGGTACCACCCCGGTGATGGCGGCGTTCCATCAGGCGTTCCACATGATAATGTGGAGTACCCTCCGTATCGAGCACTGGAGGAGGGGGTCGCGCTATTACGGCGTGAATTGCACGAGCGCTGTGATCGCCACAGCCTTCGCATCCAAGATGCTCAGAAGGAACTCCGCAACGAGGGGAGTTCGAATGAACGTATCGAGGAGCGGCTTGCTTCTCTCGAGACTCTCGTTGCGGATATTCAGGGTCGTATATCAACCCTGTCGGAGATGTTCCGACCTGTTGCGCCTTTCGGCTATCCGCCTTTCCACCCCCCTCCAGGAGGGGGCCCGCCTACGGGTTCCATATGGCTTAAGCATAACGACATAGAATTTTGGATGCGTACGCATCACCTTCGGGATGTCTAAGGTGTACGACAAGCCCTTTCGGTCTAATACCTTAAAGGGCCCCACAAACCTGGGGCACAGTTTATTGCGCAACACATTTGAAACTGCATGTATAGGAAGGTTTTTAGCGTTTAATAAAACACTTTCTCCTACTTTATACACCTTTTCGTTACGCCGCCCCTTGCGGTCAGCTTGCTCCTTCTGCTTGTCTTGGCTTTCCGCCATGGCATCGCAGACGTGTCGTAATACACTAAGGCGCGTCGATAAAAACTTATCGATGTGCTTTCGCACAGATACGGGGCTGACATCGGGGAATCCTCCCCCCTCAAGCCCTGGGCCACACACACGTGGCGTCAACGTAACCCTCGGATTAGCTAATCCGTTCACGTAAAACGGGGTAAACCCTGTAGATGCAAGAACCGAATTGTTTATTGCAAATTCGGCCATAGGAAGCATCTCACTCCAACTCTTTGGAGAATCCGGACATAAACTCCGGAGAATATCCTCCACAACTCGATTAACGCGTTCCGTCTGACCGTCCGTCTGCGGATGATCCGCAGTGGACATGAGGAGCTTGGTGCCTAGCACCTTAAACAACGCTCCCCAGAATTGTCCCGTAAAACGGGGGTCCCGATCCGACACAACGGAATCGGGTAGACCATGCTGTCGAAAGACACGGTCTAGGAACACTTTCGCTGTTCCTTGTTCATCTATGGACTCTGGCACCGCCGCCAGGTGAGCCATCTTGCTCAATCGGTCTACAAACAATATACCGGTGTTCCCGGCCTTATCCTTCGGAAAACCGAAGATAAAATCCATGCTAATGGATTTCCAACACTCCGTTGGAACCGATAAGCTCGCCAAAGGCAAAGCTGAACTTGCAGAGGGTTTAACCCTCTGACACGTCTCACAGGTGCGTATATACGCACCGACCCACTTATACATATTGGGCCACCAATACAAAGCGCTTAAAGCGCTGTAGGTCTTATCCCGACCTAAATGACCCCCGGTAGGGTCGTCATGTGTCTCAAAGAGGACTCTATATTTCAGTTCCTCATCATGAGGAACAACCACCCGCGGAGTGTCCTCCGCGCTCGTGCTATAAAATAGCAGACCGTCACATTACCTGTAACGGTGTAGACGAGCTTTATCTCGACTTGACAGGGTTGGCTCAGACGAGCCAATACCCTTTTCACCTAACGCGCTGATAAGCGCCGTACATAGTGGGTCTTTCTCATACGCCTGGCGTATGAGATCCACCACAGACGTGGTGACGAATGTCGCGTGAGCGAGCTCGTAATCGGGACGACGCGATAACGCGTCCGCAAGCACGTTCTGCTTGCCAGGTTTATACTTAACCTCAAAGTTGTACTCCGCAAAGAAGGAGATCCAACGGGCCATCCGTTGCGAGAGATGAGGCGACTTTGTCGCTGTCCGTAAGGACGCGTGGTCAGTATAAACCACGAACGGCTTTGAGCCGAGTAGGTGAACCCTAAATTTGACTAGAGCATACTTCATTGCAAGTAGCTCCTTGTAATGAACGGGATAATTCCGTTCCGCTGCTTTAAGCTGCCTCGACTCAAACGCAATTACGCGTTCCCTTCCTGCATCGTCTGCTTGTAACAAAGCACATCCGATTGAGAGATCGGATGCGCCGCAGACGACACTAAATGGTTTCCCAGAATCTGGGAGAGCAAGAACGGGAGCTTTTAACAAGATCCCCTTAACTGCTTCAAAAGCGTTTTGGTGTTCGGTTTTCCAACACCAATCAACATCCTTCTTAAGAAGGTCGGTCAATGGCTTCGCCATTTCAGAGTAGTTCTCGCTGTACTTGTGGAGATAGTTGGCTAATCCAAGCCACTTCCGTAAATCGCTAAGGTTTACAGGCGAAGGCCACTCCACAATGGCTTTCACCTTCGCGGGATCCGCCCGCACTCCATCCTTACCGATGAAACATCCGAGGAAAGGAATTTCCTCAGCACCAAATATACATTTGGATGCGTTCGCATATAACTTATGCTCTCGCATACATTCGAGCACAGCTCGAAGGTGTATAAGGTGCGTCTGACAATCAGACGAGTCGCCTTCCGCACGACTATGAACGAATATATCGTCGAAGTACGTCTGACCGTACTTTCTATGAGGGCGGAAGAGTTGAGTCACCAAGCGATTGAAAGTCGCTGGTGCATTCGAAAGCTCCTGTGGAATAACTAGCCACTCCCACAGCATGTCACTTGGCGTGATGACCGCTGTAAGCGGAATATAGGATGCTCGCATGAGCACCTGATAATACCCGTCCACCAGATCTAAGGCACTGTACACAGTACAGTCCGCCATATTGTTCTGGAGGACATCATTCCGAGGAATCGGAGTCTTCATGGGTACAGTAGCTGCATTCAGCTTGTTGTACGCATGCACAATGCGCCACTTTCCGTTCGGTTTACGGACACAAACAGTGGGAGATGAGTGTGGAGACTTGCTCTCCCGTACCATCCCTGCCTCTTCTTTCCCCTTGAATAAAGCGTCGATGACGTCGCATTGTTCCTTGGGGAGAGGCCACTGCCTAGTGACGCAGTATTTGGTTCCAGGAGCCAAATCAATTTCATGTCGGACTTCCCGATCCGGTGGTAACCCCATCGGCGGGTTGTCACTAATGACATCTCCAAATTCCTTTAATAAGGAATGGTAAGGGTCCTCAGTATCCGCGAGGATCTTGAGGCCGCTTCGGGCATTTAATGCCTGTTTGGTTTTCACCAAAACTGACTCGTCCACCGTGGATGAGGAGTTCAACTCCTCTTCCGGACGTAATACGACAACCTCGTCGATTTCATCTGCTTTCAAAGCAGCTTCAAATTCGTTGAAGGACATCTCCTCCAACGACAACAGTTCGCCTACCCCAGGCAACCGTTCCAGGCTTACGCCTTCTGTGACAACACCTGTCACACTATTCAGCATCCTGTAGGACTGCTGACTACTGTCCTCGGGACTCATCCCGAGACCCAGATGGGGGGAGTCAATTGCCCCATCTATTGGAAGCGCCACGCGCCTAGCCACAGAGGTCTCTACCCCTACCACTGGAGTTGCAACTTGTTCGCCGGACACGGCGTGGTCGGAATCAATTCCGACCTGTAGAAGAGACGAACTTCGGGTCTCTTCTCTAAGCGCCTCGCGCTTACCCTCAGAGGATTCCACCTCTATCACTGGCGACTCACCAGTCTCGCCTATATCGGCGCGGGGATTAACCGCCGAATCCCCCTCGTTAAGGAACTCTTCCTTAACGCCATTGGGAATGATAATTTCAGAGATCCAAATCTCTGGCATCTCACGCCAGAATCGCTTTTGCGATCGGGCAAAGGTGGGTTCATGACTGGCCAATGCTTCACCCGACCGCGGGTGCGTTGAGCCAATGGACTTAGACTTCCAGTCTATCCATGGCTCGTGGCGTTCTAGCCACTTCATGCCCAGAATGAGGTCATACCTCAAGTCCAAATCCAGGACTAGACAACGTTCTAAGCTGTCGAAGTCTGCAAACTTCAGCTTAAGGTCAATCGAGACCTTGGGTACAGAAACCTGTACGCCCGTCGCAAGACGGACCGTGACAACGTCACGAGAACGTGCCTCTAGGGCCTTGTTATACAGCCGACTCTTCTCCTCAGCCCGTCTGACATAATTGTCAGACGCTCCAGAGTCTATCAAGACTCTCCAAGGCTTATCAAAGCCTTTCACGTCCGCAAGGACTACCAACAAACCTGGCTGGTACACCAACTCGGGGCTTTGTGCTGTCGTCCCCTACCTTGGGGCTTAACAGCACTGAGGGGTCCCCCAGTAGGGCGCCCCGCACCTACTGGGAGCCGTCGTTTCCCGACGGCTTGTACAAGGGCTTTTTCCCCGCCCTTGGTCCCTAGTAGCGAGTTTCTCGCTGGGGATTTTTCGGACATCTGTTCCTCAGATGATCCATGCTCCCACACAGGAAGCATCTCATAGGCCCATGCCGCTGCAACATTGCGAGGAGCTCCGCTTCGAAGCTCTGTTAAAAAGAGTCAGAGTGACTCTTAGCGGGAGGTTTCTCCTCCGCTTCGACCTGACTCAGGTCCATGGGTTCAGGACCCACCTTAGAGGAACGGAAGTTCCTCTCAGCGTTGAACGCCATCTTGAACGCCTCCTCCAGGGATTCGGGTCGGCATCGGAACAATTCCGAACGTTCTGGTCCTTATCTCAGGCCTACCATGAAGACGGGGATGGACACATCGTCCGAATACGCCTTCGCGTACATCCCTTCCAACAGGGTCTTAAACTCCTGGATATAAATCTCCAGGTCCTTAGTGCCTTGACGGCACCTCAGGAACGCCAGTTGATTCTGGAAAACCAGATCAGGCGTTGCGTACATGTCCATGAGCTTCTGCTTAAGGGCCTTCCATGTTGGAAACACGTCCGTGACTGACTCCGAGCATGTAAACGCCATGTACGGGCTTTGCCCGTAAGATGGGTCAATGCAAGTCCAACTTGCAAGTGATCAGCGGTCATGTTCGCTGTGGCGAAGGCCGTTCTAACCTCTCGCAACCAAACGTAAAGGTTGTCACCCTTCTATCCGGTGAACTCCTTTATCTTAAACGATAATGGAGGGCGCACCCCCGTGTAATGACCTCCACTGCAGCTCGCCTCATAATCGATGAGGGCATTTAAACTTGCCTTTACGGCCTCAAGGCCCTACTCCACTAGGAGCTTCATGCCTTCTTCCCCCGTTAAGGGTAACAGCCTTTTAAAGGCTTCCTGCTGGACGAGGGTCAAACTATCCCAATCGTCCTGATTCATCCTTTGCAGAGGATGCCTAGTCTACCAACACAAGTGTTGGATTGACTACAAGTGCTACCAGATGTATCCGGTGCGTATACGCACGGTGCGGCTAGCGCACAGAGGAAGACTCTTCCTTAAAGCGGTAGATACCGCTAATTAGCCGATACGCCCTTGTAAAGGGCTTAGTAGGAGAGTTCTCCTACTCGGGGCCAAGATTCCCGGGTTAGTTTACGACTTAGCCTTAACGTCTGTATTCCCTTTACGGGATGTAAGTAAAGGGAGGACTCCCTCTTACCTACGACACTCACTGCGCGCGCGACTGGTCGAGGTCGCGCGTCCGCTAAATAGAGTGAAATGTAAACTGAATATATTTAATATGTAATTAAACTAATATAAACTATATGTAATACTAAGTAGAATATTCTTAATTCGTACCTAGCTAAAATGTAGTGTACACACCTGTGTACTGACACGTGGATGGATGACACACCACCACACCAAGGGACCCTGCCCTGATTGGTTAAAATAACCAAAGGTTCAAAACCTTTTAAACAGGCAAATACTGACCTCAACCGTGGTGTACTCATGTACACCAACACTCAATGTAACCCGAATGTAACCCCGTTACAGAAGTTCTAGAATATGCTAAGTTGACAGTTGATTCACAAACTGTGCCACACCATCGGATGTGTGATCACTGTGTGCAATCTGCGACACTCCCCCTCAACTGTCAGACTTGCGAAGACCACAGGCAAAACACATCTCGGTGAGTCGTGGGGTCGGGATGGCCTTGTTCAGGAAGTCCGCGAGCTGCTTCTCCGATGGTACGTACTCAAGCTTGATATCACCATTCTCGACGTGGCCACGGACAAAGTGCGCACGCAGATCAATGTGCTTGGCTCGTGGTGTGTATCCTTGATTTGTTTCCATGCTGATAGACGACTGGTTGTCCATCAGGATCGTCGACGCGTGACTTTACATGAGACCTAGCTCGTTCAACAAGAAGCGCAGCCAGACAACTTCTTGAGTGGCCAATGCGAGGGCCATGTACTCGGCTTCAGCTAAAGCGAGCGCTACCGTAGATAGACGCTTGCTCTTGTACACCACTGGACCACCGCCGAGAAGCACCTACACACCCGAAGTCGATCGACGCGTCGCCGTATCACTGCCCAGTTCACATCACAGTAAGTGACCATATCAATGGTATTTTTTTTTGTCTCTGGTGTATTGAATACCATGACCCTGCGTCCCCTTCAGGTAGCACAAGATGCGCTTCGCTCAACGCCAGTGCATCGCTCGCGGGCTGTCAAGATATTGTGAAAGAACTGAGAGGGCGACCGGCACGTCTGGTCTTGTGGCATTGGCCACGTACAAGAGAGAACCCACAATATCACGGTATTTGGTCTTGTCGTCGAGCACATCGTGGTAATCTGTGTGCACGAGGTCTTGACGGAGAACCATGGGGTTACGAGTTGCTTTGGCATCATTGCACCCAAACTTCTGGATCATCTTGGTAATAAATTGCGCTTGCTTCAGAATTAGCTCCTCCTTTTCTATGTCATATTTGACCTCCATCCCGAGAACAAAACGAGCATCACCAAGTGATTTCAGAGTGAAACGCGCACTCAGTTCGTCCCGCACCTTCTCGGAATCTTCGTCTCGCGCGCAGCCAACCAATAGGTCATCCACGTAGAGCACGAAATACACCACAGATTCATCGTCGCCATCACATTCACGTCGGACGTAGAAGCATGGGTCGGCGCGACACTGGGAAAAACCCATTGTCGAGAACACCTATCGGATCGTCTTGTACCATACCGCTGCGGCTTGCTTGATCCCGTAAAAACTTCAACGAAGCTTGCACACCATTCCATCTGCGATAGAATTCCGGAAGGCGGAGACATGAAAACTTGTTCCTCGAGATCGCCATTCAGGAACGCGGTCTCGCAATCGTACTGTTTAATCTTGAGATCCTTGCTGCAGCACAGCGACAGGAAGACACGAATTAAGTTCTTGCTTGCCACTGGTGAGTACGTGTAGAAGTAGTCGACTCCGTGTGTTTGACGAAAACCTTGTGCAACCAAACGAGCCTTGTGACGAGACACATTTCCGTTTTCGTCGTATTTCCTCGCAAACACTCACTTGGAGCCGATCAAGTTTGCCCCTCGGGGACGCATCACCAAATCCCAAGTGTGGTTTCGAACATGGGAACGGATTTCACTGTGAACAGCCTGATTCCATTGCTCTGCCTCATCAGACGCCATCGCTTCAGCGTAGGTTCGTGGCAAATCATTCGCCGCGAGCGCAATCTCGTCGGAGTCCACTCGTGGCCACTTGTTCTCTCGCTCAACGTTATTATCTTCGCCACCAATCGTCACAGACGCAGCATCGGAGAGTAGGGGAGGCTGAAGCGTTTCGTCAGAGACGGAGGATGGTCGATCGGCCAGCAATGGACGCGGCTGATAGGCAATATCTCGTGGTCTGGACGAGCCACCATTAAATACAAGGCGATCGGACGCTGGTACCGGGACTGAGAGAGGAAACATCGTGAAGTCTGGTCACGATTGCGCCGTGAAGAAAAGATCGGACCGATTGCAACTTCAGCTCCTGGAAAGGGGACACAAGATGCTGCACCACTCCTCCCTGCAATCGGAACGATCGATCTGGTTGCATTGCTGACATATACATCTCGATGTCATCTCCGTGGGCGTTGACGTCGACTTCCATGTCTTCGGGGCCACTGGCGGGCGGAGATGGTGGCTGTGGCACGCTGTTCACACTCACGTCTCCCTCATCCCAATCGACGGGAGAGGAGCCCGTCGAACCGTTGCCGTGGACGTAAACAACCGTAAGATGCGTGTCCGGAGGATATTCATTGAGAAAGACGGATCGGGTCACCACAATGCGTTTGTCATCCATATCCCAGACACGATAAGCCTTCGACGTGTCCGTGGGGTACCCAAGAAACATGCACGGATGCGCACGCTCGTCAAGTTTCGTACGGTTGCTGTCGTCAACTCGATAGAACCCTTGAGCTCCAAACAACCGCAGGTAGTCGATTGATGGCCGCGCGCCAGTCAGTATCTCGATGGGAATCTTGTCCGGGCGAGCCGTATTCGGAATACAGTTGAGCACGTGGGCAAAGTGTAGCATGGCTTCCGCCCACCAAACAAGATCCATGTTCATTGCGTACATACAAGCACGTGATCCTTCGGCAAGGTTAAGATTCATACATTCCGCTAGACCGTTCTGTTGCGGAGTTTATGGCGCATTCGTCTGGTGAACAATCCCCGTGGTGGCACACAGCTGATTGAACCACTTGCTGGTGTATTCACCCCCGTTATTGGATCGAATGCAGCGAACCCGTCCATCATGCTGCGTTTCCACCATGGCCAGAAACGGCTTGAAGCGATCAAACACTTCTGACTTCGCCTTGATCGGGTGCACATACACCATCCGTGTGTAGCCATCGATGAATGCCACAATGTACTTTGCACCACCCTTAGATACTGGCTTGATGGTTCCCATGACGTCACTGTGCACCAACTCAAACGGTATTTGAGTCTTGACTCCGCTTCCAGACGTGTGACTGAACGGACACGAGGTCATCTTCCCAAGAGCGAATCCGTTGCAGAGCGCCGGTTCATGGTCTGGTGTGTTGCCAAACTAGGGAACACCGTCACAGGCTGATGCCACCATCTTCATCTTTGCGCCCGAAACATGCCCAAGACGAGCATGCCAGAGCGCCACACTTGTATCCACAGATGGATCACCAGCGGCCACATTGGCTTCCTCGCGTGCATCACGCCCAACGCGCCACTCAAATAACTTACCTGTCTTCGGTACCGTAGCCACAACCGCTCCGCCAACTTGAAGAACAGCACGGTGCTGTTTGAACTGAACAACGACGCCGTGCACAGTCACAGACGAGACTGAGACTAAATTGCTTCCAAGTTGAGGGATAAACAGAACGTCAATCAATTTGACCGTGCGCTCACCATCTAACACGAAGCAAACACTTCAACGACATTTGGCCTCCAGACGCTGGCCATTGGCAATCGTGACCCAAATTGACTCCGCCAGATCACTGTACTCCACAAAATCGGCAGAATCGCCAGTAATGTGGCAACTCGCTCCACTATCAAGTAGCCACACCGACGCGCCACCCGACTACCCCGTGGTGACGGAAAACACGTACTTATCGCCGGCCTTCTCCTTGGTCGAAGGACACTCACTCTTTCGATGGCCTAGCTGGTTACACGCGTAGCACCGGCCCCTGAACACACCGTTATTCTTCGCTTCGCGTCCGCGAGTCCCACCGCGTTCCCCACCCGTGGACAAACCTTGGGCCTGATGAACGCTGGCCTTGAACGCCATCTCCTTCTTATCACGCTTCTGGAGTGTATCTTACTCGCGCCAAAGCATCGCTTTCGCACCGAGCAACATGATACAGGTGGTTGCTTCGATCACGCCCACCATCGCGTCATACACTTGGGGTAGACTACCCAACAGTACAACCAACTTCTCATCGTCACCGACTCGCTCACCAACCGCGGCGAGTTTCAGGCACAGTTCATCAAACTGAAGGAGGTGCTCCATCAGGTTGCAGCCGTCAGGAAACTCGAATTCACTGAGTAGTTTACTGAGCTGGACACGGTTGTGAAGGTTCTGCTTCGCAAAAACTTCACGAAGGATCACCCACGCTTCGAACGCACACGACGCCTCACGAACCATGGACTGAAATGTCGGACTGACGAGCTTCACGATGATAGCGAGGGCCTTGAGATCAGTAACCCTCCAAATACTCGACTGCAGCACGTGGGCTCTGGCTTCTCCAGCACATGGTCAACCAACTACTTCCGAGCAAAAGTCATTCTCTCGGTAAACTCCCACAGGAAGTAGTTGTCGTTGGTCAAAATCTCGTTGGGGCGGTAAGCGTTTGGGCTCATAACCTTTAACAAGATGCTGTACTTGTTGATTGCAGCGTAAATTGGAAAGTGAGTTACCTGGGTCGAAGACCTTTAGAACTTCTAGAATATGACCAACATACTAAGTTGACGTTCGAACTGAAATTCTAGAATATTCTAAGTTGACAGTTGATTCACACAATGTACCACACCATCGGATGTGTGATCACTATGTGCAATCTGCGACACGCGCGGCATGTGTAAACATATCAGGTGTCGCTGCAATGCGCGTGAGAAGATCCATGAGGTTGTCAGCACTCCTCATACTCGAATAATGCGTCTCCGAACTGGTCGAGAGCATCTCTTCGATCGTTTTCGCAAGTTTCAAGCGATCGCTCTTGGAAATGACAATATTACTTTTCGTGATGAGGACTTTGTTGTCCTTGGCGTCTATCGTGTTGCTGATAATACCGACGGGTACAACGAGCTCAGCAGTATCGTGTTCACGCATCTTGTCGGTCATGGACATGTCGGTAGTGACTTTGTCACTCGATTGATCAGCAAGCGCCAATGACGATACGTAGACGAGGGTCATCGTAATCGCAGCAAATAAAGTCTTCATGGTATCGCAGCTTCCAGGTGCTAGAGATTGTGTTGAATTGAGCTCTTGATGTCCGATTGAACAATGACATGGATAATTAAAGCGCAAGACTTCGATCCCACGTGCACCTGGTGTTAAAATCACTACGAAAGGCCTTTAGCGATCCCGCAGCAGTTTCCGTGTTATCTCTTGTAATTCTCGCAGAAAATCCTATTCCGATGAACGATGGTACAACGAGCGCCGAAAATAGTAAAGATCACAAATCTAGTTGAGTGACGCCCGCACGGTTGCTATATACTTGTTGACGCATAGGACGTGGACATCTCTTTTCTCATGACTCGGGCGATATTAGCTCAGATTAGTTACTTTACTCAAATGGAGAATACATATTCTTGGCGTGATATCAATCACTTACTTGTATGTTACGGATAACTTCTAAGGTAAGGCATTCAAGGAGTATGAAATAGGATCGAGCACGTAGTGTGTTTGGTACGTTTGGTAATAGTTCATGAATATATATGAAAGAGCAGGAGGAATAATGGTAAAGAGATCTCCAGCCTCGACTTGGCATCGATTATGTGCTTGAAAGCACTTATTTCAACCCTTCCACTTTTTTTATCTTCCAGATTACAGAAAATGCGAGTAGAAAAAGTTTTTTAAGCAATTAATGAGAAATCCAAATGATCGCTTGTTGACGTATTGAGAAATACTCTAAAACCAAGTTGTAGCAGCTTCCATGCAGCTCATGTGTGTGCAAGCGCATGAATAGTTGTTCCCTCCGCTATTCAATCAGAAGTAGCTGGTGAATCTGCTGAGGCAGGCATTGGACTTTGTTAGAGCCAAAAATCGGAGTCGTAGTGTCCATTACATCTGAAGCGGGCTTAGAACGAAGTGCGACGCTCAATAGAGCCACAAGATGATCCGCCACGTCACGGGTGTTTCCGCTTTTAGCAGCTGAAATGATCACCGCGGCATGTGTAAACATATCAGGTGTCGCTGCAATGCGCGTGAGAAGATCCATGAGGTTGTCAGCACTCCTCATACTCGAATAATGCGTCTCCGAACTGGTCGAGAGCATCTCTTCGATCGTTTTCGCAAGTTTCAAGCGATCGCTCTTGGAAATGACAATATGGCTTTTCGTGATGAGGACTTTGTTGTCCTTGGCGTCTATCGTGTTGCTGATAATACCGACGGGTACAACGAGCTCAGCAGTATCGTGTTCACGCATATTGTCGGTCATGGACATGTCGGTAGTGACTTTGTCACTCGATTGATCAGCAAGCGCCAATGACGATACGTAGACGAGGGTCATCGTAATCGCAGCAAATAAAGTCTTCATGGTATCGCAGCTTCCAGGTGCTAGAGCTTGTGTTGAATTGAGCTCTTGATGTCCGATTGAACAATGACATGGATAATTAAAGCGCAAGACTTCGATCCCACGTGCACCTGGTGTTAAAATCACTACGAAAGGCCTTTAGCAATCCCGCAGCAGTTTCCGTGTTATCTCTTGTAATTCTCGCAGAAAACCACATTCCGATAAACGATGGTACTGTGAAGCTTGATGAATATTTAAAAGTGAGTGTTAGGTCCTTAGTTCGCTATCTGTGCTACTTCTAAGCCTATCGTTCTAGAACGTTCACCGTACGACGTCATGGCGTACTCTGTTGGTTGGAAACAATAGGGCGGACAGAAGTCCACGAGGACTTGGCAAGCAGGGGTAGTTTTTGAGACTATGTATTATGCACGGGCAGTGGATCTTCCGGATACTGCAGACCGCCATCGGGATCATCAGAATCATGCTGATTCCAACACACCCTCCTCAATGTGAACAATTTGAACCCGTTGCCTTTTTTTGACCGGGACTCGCGCTGCCAACACCGACCATCGCTATCAGCCTGGTAAGTCGTTTCTTGTCCAGCACCTTTGTGAAGGCATCCGCTAGGTTGTTCTCCCCTTTCACCTTCACCAGATCGATACCCCACGACGTACTTGCTCTCTCACGAAGTGCCACCGTAGCTCGATGTGCCGAGTTCGCCGACTGTACGTTGGATTTGTCGCCATCACGTACGCAGACTGGCTGTCGATGCCAATCACCGCCTTGATCTGGTACGTCGGAAACACCTCGCTCAAGTTGTTGTACTGGGCCGTGGATTCCATTGATGTCTCACAGGCCGCGATGTACTCGGCCTCAGCCGTCGACAAAGCGATGATCGGTTGTTTCTTGGACAACCACGACACGGCGCCACCTTCCAACTCGAACACGAACCCTTCGGTGCTCTTTCTCGTCTCTGTGTATCCAGCCCAGTCTCTATCACAGTTTCCACGTAGCGCGATGGCCCCAACCGGCCGTTCCGTGCGTCTCGTGAATCGAATGGACTGGTACCAACGAGGTATATGAGCACTCTATTCACCGCACCAACGTGCACTTTCGTTGGACACGATACAAATCGACTCAACTGGCCCAACGCATATGCCAGATCAGGTAGAGTCGACGTCGCCAAGTACATCAACATACCGATAGAGCCACGGTAGTCAAAAGTTGAATCATTGGTGTCGTCACACGTCGCAGTTACGTACTTGACGTTGGTCTCCATTGGGTTTACTGACTTGTGCGCGTCAGTGTACCCAAACTTCTCCAGGATCTCACTCGCATACTTGGACTGAGCAATGTAGATGGCATCCTCAGTCCGAGTGATCTCCATCCCCAGGTACGAGTGCAACTTGCCTTGGTCCTTGATCCCGTATGACTTGTCCAACTCATCGAACAGCTGAATCTTACCAGCTTCATCATCCGTTGCACACACGATGTCGTCCACATAGATGAGCACCAACATGATCTAGTCGCCATCGTTGCGGTAGTACAAAAAAGGATCCGTTGCACTCCGTTGGAATCCACGCTCGGTCAACCACCTGTCAAACTCGGTGTTACACTCACGACCAGACTGGCACAGGCCGTACAGTGTCTTGAGTACCACATAGATGTGGCCATAGATCATGCATGGAAATCCATCGATGCTCTTGACGTATTGTGGAATCTTCAGTGGGGCATTCAAATACGCGGTGTTGATGTCTCCACCAAACAACGTGACCAAACAGTGCAGCGATCGCAACGAGTAGACGGAACTTCGACGATCTTTCCACCGGTGCAAATGTGTTGGTATAGTCGATACCAGCACGCTGGTGGTTACCCAGTGCCACGAGCCGTGCTTTTATACGAGTCAAATTTCCTTGCATGTCCGTCTTGAAAGCCCACACCCACATGGTGCGAATCGCCTTCGCACTTTCCGACATCTCACACTTGGGGATTTCACCAATAGCACCTTTCGTCCTGATAGCAGCCAATTCCTCCAACTGATCCATTCGAAACAGATCAGCAATTTTGGAACGTCTGGATTCGCGATTGTTCTTCGGCAACTTCAGTTGCGACGCCAGAATGGGCTTGCCATTGGGTCCAAGCACACGGGTTGCTCCAAACGCGTTCGTCACGTAGTCATCGTATCTCTTTGGCTTGCGAATGGTGCTTCGGTCATGTAGTCCTGTGCGCTGCCGTTTAGCTCCCGCAGCTTCTTCCAACGAGTTGTCCGACGGCGTTGGATCACGACCGTAGCGCTTGAGACCACGTGCTTGCTCCATGAACTGATCGATATCTGGTTCCAGTGTCGCTACTGGCCCATCTATCTCCACTGACACTCCACGTTGGTTCTCGCCTAGGTTATCCATATCCATAGAACCACAAACCGAGCCACACACACCAGTGGTGGATTCACTTGCATCCGACTGTTGATCTTCTCCTGCCGACTCACCGTCGTGCAGCTGGGGCTCTCCATCACGACCAGACTCACTTTCGACCTCAGGCCTGTCGCGCGATGCCACGCCGGCATCATACCACTGAGTACACTGTTGTTTACTTCCTCAGTTGATACTTGATCTCCTTCTTCTGCCGTGGCCGGGGAGTCGTGTGGCGGTTCACTTGCGTGGGAATCGCGATCCACACTACCGTTCACATCACTGGCAGAATCGTTGTTGGCACCATCATCAGTATTGGTGTACACACCGGTACCCGTGTCCTGGGCACCTGCACCGACCGCACGATCGTCATTATCAACCGTGGGGTCATTGAGGTCCACTCCATAGTTCATAGAGTCATCCTCGTCTTGTTCATCATCGTCTTCTTCGTCCACGTCCACGCCCCCATCAATTTTGACAGCACTTGACATAGACACGTCAAGTTTGACAACACTACGCAGCGACGATGCAACTTGGGCCTATTGCGGCACCACTCACTGCGCCACTTCCTCAACGATGCGTCGTCATCGCTCTATTCCCCATCTCGAACAAATCTAATCCACGATCCAACCGGTGGTCGATCAGGGTCGACCGAGTGTCGATCACGATAACACACGCTCTCTTCGATGCGAACATCAGAAACGAAGTTCTTCGTACGCTCTCCTGGAAAGTACACCAGTCACCCCACCACATCCTCGACGTAGCCGAGCAAGTAGCCGATCTTGGCGTTGTGCATCTCACGACGACGATCAGGTGTATCGTGCACGTGCACGTAGACAAGTGCACCGAATTTACGGATGTGATGAATGTACGGCTTGACCCCGAACATCTTTGTGTACGGCACTGCACCTGCACCCTTGCAGTAGGTACGATTCTTGATGTACACAGTGTTGATGAGTGCATACGGACAAAACGAGCGTGGCAATCCTGATGACTCCGTTTGCACCCGGGTCATCTCTGCCAACGATTGATGGGCTCGTTCACACGGGTTGAGTTGTTAGCTCTTGGGGCCCACCTTGATGTGCTCGATTCCCCGCGACTTGTACCAGTCGTCCATCTCACCGTTCACGAACTCGCGTCCCTTGTCCGTCAGGACTTGTTCAACTGGATACTTCACTCCATCGTCACCAAAAGCTTCACGCTGCACAATGCGTCGGATTCCCCGTCCAGCGTGGCGTTCCGCCCACAGCACGTACTGCTTCATAATCGCATTCGCAACCGATGCTTTCTTGGAAGTGAGAAGATGCACCGTCAGGAACCGAGAGTATGCACCCATGATTACCAACACTGCACTGAATCGGGTCCCGTTTGACTTGCTCGGAACATGAGATCAGCATAAACGATCCGGTTTGGTGCCGAGACCGTGCGATCGAGCTTCTTGCGGTGTCTACTTGCCCGTTGTTTGCCCAAGTGACACGCGTCAAATGCCGTGTGCTCACGTTTCGTCACCAACATACCATCCCGCGGTCAGCTATCCGCTTCACATACTGAGTACAAGTGTGAGCTAACCGCTCATGCCAGACCTTCAAACTGGCAACAACGTCCGTCGTGGTGAAGTTCACGATCACGTCGTCAGCTCGTGGAGTGGCATCAGGTGGAGTCGTACCAACAGGGTACGAGTAGAACTTGTATGAGCGGCAAAATTTCTCTGCGGTCAGCAGAACCTCTCGATCCTTCATCATCCTGTACCGTCAGTGTGGACGATCGTACTCGTACTCGAAACCCTGATCTTCCTCATGTCCCGACGACAACAGACTGTACCGTGCCCTGGGGAGGCAAAACACCTCATCCACGTAGAATCTCACTCTCTTCCCATCCACCTCAGTCACTAACGCGACTGTGCCGATTTGTGGAGAAGCGTGCCCAAAATTTGGCACACTTCTGGTCAAGTTTTGTCAAGTCATTTGGTCTAATTTCGGATTGGTTTAAACAAGGGGGGGGGGGCTTTTCAGCCTATCAGACTCAAGAAGTGTCAAGAACGCAAGTTTTGGTGAGTCACCCGACTTTGGGTATTTTACATATTTTTGTGGGGGTACATTTAGGGACTATAGGGTAGTAGTATTTTAGTTGTGGTTTTACCTTTTAGGA
This sequence comes from Peronosclerospora sorghi, assembly GCA_026184515.1. Taxonomy (NCBI): domain Eukaryota; phylum Oomycota; class Peronosporomycetes; order Peronosporales; family Peronosporaceae; genus Peronosclerospora; species Peronosclerospora sorghi. The sequence continues at coordinate 23,076,585 of CM047583.1, forward strand.
CAAAGGTTATACCTTTAAGTAAGGAAATCTTTTAGATTTCGTATAAGTGGCTGAAACCTCTTCTGGTCTTGGTTCACACCACAGCTAGGGGTCGCCGTTCTTCCCTTTTCGTACCCTAGTCGCCTCCGTTCGTCGCGGAGTGTTTGGGGGTAGAGGGTCGAATTATCCCCTCTCGCCCATTATACCCGGTCTGGACGCGCCGCACGCGCACTTTGGCCCACCGGAAGTCCCTCGACGGGAGTACGATTTGGCGATCTCAACACCTCAACTCAAGTACGTTTGGAACGTGCTATTCACTGGATTGGTCTTGGCGTGGAGATATCGTTTGTGGAGTTTCACGAGCATATTGGGTCTTTACGCGGACATATTGGCTTGTTTTAATATTGGTTGGAAACTAGACCGGTTTTGGTCTTATTTCGTATTGGTCGGGGGCTAGACCGGAACGGTCGGTCTACCCTCTATTTTATTTCGTATTGGTCAGGTCTTGATCGTTTGGACGATCGACCTATTGGAAGTTATCTCTTGGAAGTTTTTTTGGTCTGTTTGTGTCTGGGGTGAAGAGTTCCGCCCCAGAGATACCTACCCAGATCGGTCTTCTATATTCAAGACCGGTTCGATCCAATCTGCGATCCCGATCCACCGAGTGTGTAACTAGCCCATTCCATCGGGTACACAAGGTGATATGGATACTAAACAATCGGACCAAGTGGGTTCTGATGACGACCGGTCGTCTTCTTGCAGCGGACGATCGGACCAGATCTCGAGTGGTGGTCCGCGGAGTACCCCCTCCGAAAGTTGGAAGGTTGGGCGCGATGGTGGTAGTCAGGTTATCGATGCTAATGTTTTCGATTTCGAACTTGACTCCACCACAATGGTGCGCATTCCCGGATCACTTGGTGATCGTGGATATCACCGTGCTGATATTCCATCAAAAATTGGATTCGAAGATTTGAGTGATTTGAATATGGAGTCGTTCTGGAAAGGACGTAAGGAAAGGCTATCGCCTTACGTTCTCGTTGTTGATAAAGATGGCGATGTCCGATCTGGCCTGGTGGAGGACCAGATCGGGATTAATAAGTTTTTTCCTCCCCAAAAGTCTCCCACCGGAGCCGATCGGGACTATAGCAGGTCCTGCTATAGTTCCGGAAAGGATCAGGACCTTGGTCCTGATCCTATGTATATGAATGAAAAAATTGATGGAAAACCAAAAGATGAAAATTACTTGGAGGCTGACTGGAACGATCCGGTCTACCTCCCTAAAGTCCCCAAGGTACCCAAGGTGCCCAGAAAAGGGCTGGGAATGCCACCCGACGAAGACGACTTCGAAGAAAAGTCGAAGGTCGGGGATGAGGCTATCACCGAACAAGACCTGGACAAGATGTATTATGTTTTTGAATTGAAGCGAGTTGTTCGCCAAAACCAGGTTTTTCGGGTGTTGGACCTCCATATCCCCGACCGTCTTCTCGGTCCCACTACCGAGCTGATCCAGAGTGATCGACAATTACTGCTCGTCAAGAATTTGGTGGCGATGTTGGCGGAGGTTGGCATTAAATGCAGAACCCCGCCGGTGTCAATAAATTGTTTGAATTTGATGCTTGCAGACTGGAGGCGTCGATGTCGGAACTCCACGACTGTTTGGTGCCACTGGTGGGGGCGGTTCGCCGCCCAACTCCCACCACGGCAATGAAGGTCGCCGAAGCCTCCACAGAGCTTGTTGACATTGGTTCCGATGATGAATCGATCTACCAGTCTCCACCGGCTTCTAACAGCTCATCAGAGTTGGAGACCGGTGTCGAGCGGATGACCATGGGGGTGGACCATGCCCGTTCTGAACAAAAAAAGGGACATGCGGCAGCAAGGGCTGCTTGCCAGTAGGTGCCCCAGCGAGCCCCACAGGTCTCAGTTCCGCAAAAGGAGGGTATCAACACGTTGCCCATGACGCCAGCCAACGTCCAAGCCATGTTTGAGACGATGATGCAACGTTTCATGGAAGAACGGGTTAGACCACCTATGCGCCCACATGTCCAAGATCGGTCTACCTGTCAAGGTGGCCATGTTTGCAAAGATGTGGATATGGAATCGGTAACATCTATGGATAAGCCCTTTAGAAGTGATAAACCAACCGGCAAGGGAAGGCGCAAGCCGCAACCGGCAAGACCGCGTAGACCAAGCAAGACAAGTGAATGTGATATGGAGTCGGTCGGCGGTCTTGACGACCATGGTGGGTCAGATGGTACAGGCGCAGGAAAGGTGCGCAAGGCTAACCTAGCCTCCACTACTGCCTACGACTTTGGATCTACTGCGATTCCGCGCATCCGTATGGGCGCGACGACCGACCTCAAGGACTTCACCAGCAAGGATGCTGATGAAGACCAGGCCCGGTCTTGGTTCAGTCGGGTCAAGTCTGCGTTCCTGCGAGACCAGACCCCAAAACGCGAACGTTGTTTAATATTCCGGGATTTGGTAAAAGAACCGGCTGCGAACTGGATTCGACAGTTGGGTCGGGGCGTCCGGTCTGACTGGGACCTGTTATGTGCGGAGTTTGAAGGGAAATATTGTAACTCCGGATTTTCGAGTGCCCGCAAGTACCACCATATGCAGAAGCGGGCCGACGAAACACCGATAGAGTATTTGCATCGGTTGAACGTGGCTGCACTTCGTGCCGGCATAACAATTAAAGAGAATAACCCGCCGAACGGTGCCGCCTTAGAACATGTGGGTCACTATATTAGTACCCTTGACGATCAAGAACTGGCGGACCAGCTTACTCTACTGCGTCTTAAGGATGCGGGCGAAGTCAAACAGACCCTGCGGACGTTACAATAGTCGCGTATTATGATAGCGGAGACCGCTGGTGGATCAAGTCGCTATCGTTCCAAGACCCAGACCGATCCGGTCAAGAGACCTTGGACCAGACCGACCCGAGCGGTCAAGGCAATTGTAGCTGATGACAGCACGGGTTCAGAAGGGGAAAGTGGAAGTCCATCCAGCCAGGAGTCATCGGATGAAGACCAGTATCGTTACGCCTATGTTGCGGGACCTGCCCCGAAGACCAAGTCGAAGTCCGACCAGGTGGACCGGAAGGGAAGGAACGGAATCAAGTCCGATCCAGACCGGCCTCGTCAGAAGTGCTCCCACTGTGGGTCGAGCAAACATGATGGTCCAAACTGCTGGAAGAAGATGGTGTGCAAGAAGTACGAGAGACGCGGCCACCCGACGGACCACTGCCTCTTCGTATGCAAGTCATGTGGAGAGATCCACGAGGCCGGCCACTGCAAGATTGAAGATTTTTCTAACATGATGCGCAAGTGGTACGTGCCGGACAAGCACGCGGGTATGCTGACGCCGGACGCAGAAAAGATGTTAAACTAGAACGCTCGCCAGGTTGGAATCTGGATCGAGCCGAGCGTTCTACGGTTCACATCTATGCATATGTCGGCAAGGAGGATAAGACCGACAATACACGTTCTATTCCAAATTGCGTCGACCGAGACCATCCGGTCTACAGTCTGAAGACCGATGAGTACTCCCGGACTAAGGTGGTTATGCAGTTGGACTTGCTGCCTGTAGAATCCCGCGGATACTGGAAGTATCACGCGCCTGATAAATGGTTCAAGCAGGCGAAAGCCTGTGGCAAGATTAATAACCAGAAGGCGACGATGTTGTTCGACTCTGGAGCTGAAGTATCGATAATCGACTCCGCCTTTGCTCGTAAGGTCGGATGTCGTATAGACGATACCCAGAGACAAGAATGCGTCGGGATCGGCGAAAACTCTTATATGACCGAAGGAAGAACGCGTGTGAAAATTACTTTGTCGGGATCGCTGGTCTACTTTTTCAGAACTTGGGTTGGCAAGTTGGCTGGTCAAGACGCTTTACTAGGAATGGATTTCATGGTCCCAGCTGGTATTCGCCTAGACCTGTCACATGGAGTGCTTACACTCCCGGATGAGGTCCAGGTCCAGTTGGCTGGTCGAAGACCTCTGTATGGTTCGTATACCGATCTGGTCCGGTGGGACCAAGACCTCACTATCCCAGTTGGTCGGTCTGCCGATACCCCGGTCGAGAAAGGTTTTCGTTCGAGGAAGTTGTGGTTGACCAGGGGCGATCGGTGGGTCTCGACCTTCGTAAAGAGTGCTGGTCGACGTGATTTTGTCCGTGTTACCAATATCGGTGACAAGCCGCTGACACTGGACAATAACACTATTGTCGGCATGTGGTTAGCAGAAGGAAAGGTACCAAGGAAGATGAGGTTCGTCTCTATTGGGTCGAGGCGGTATGTCGAGTGGCAAAACCTGGCGTACCAATCGACCACCGATCTTATCAGCGAGGATGGGTCGGTGGAAGAGGATACCTCACCTTTAGTGGAAATACCAAGATATGTCACCCCGAAAAAGATGTTGGTCCGAAGAAAGGCGCCGCAGTCACCAGGAACGGTGGACCATTAAGTAGACGAGCCGAGGTTAGTCAACGTGGTGTCAGCACAAGACCAGGCGACAGCGGAGCAAGAAACGGAAGAAGAGGAACATGAAGTTGCTAGGTCGGACCATGACGGTATTCCTAATCAGACCGATATCAGTGAAGGACAGCCCGTCGACCAAGACCAGGGGCGTTCAGCCGGTCCAGATGGTCTAGGTGATATCACCCCAGAATATGAACAAGTCTGTATACATGAAGGCGGGGAACAGTACATTCAGGAGCTGGAAAGCCCAATGGCAGTCCTCCCTGAAGTGTCTGCCGACTCTCCCGAAGTTACAATGGATGATTTACAAGTGGGTGATCAAGACCTTAACAGTCCTGACCAGATCGAGCAGTTGAAGAATATCATATGGAAGAAAAGACATCTGCTGATCGGAAAGGGCAACGCCTTACCACCTGCAGCCCGTGGTGGGATTTGCGATATTGACGTTGGAGATGCCAAGCCGATTGCCCAGCGGTGTCGACGCGTGGCGCCACAGTACTGTGAAAAACTTTCTTATCTCATTAAAGGACGGTTGGGCACCAAGATTATTAGACCGTCGACCTCGCCATGGGCCTCGCCGATCGTAATTGTTATCAAGAAGAACGGCGTTGACATTAGGTTGTGCATCGACTATCGGCTGGTAAATCGGTTGACTAAACTCATGGTTTACCCGATGCCGCTGATTAATGATCTGCTGGAAGACCTCGACAAGACCTTGTGGTATTGTTCGCTGGACATGTCAAGTGGATTTTGGGTGGTCTCGATGACTGATCGAGCCCGTGAGATTTCCGCATTTGTGACACCGTTTGGTCTTTTCGAGTGGAACTGTATGCCGTTCGGTCTGAAGAACGCACCCCAGATCTATCAAAGGTTGATAGACAACGCACTGTACGGACACTTCAAAATCAAGACCGATCGGGATCCTGCCGAAAGTTATGATGTGTTTACAGAGGGTGAACCCGATCGGGAAAGAAGACCGTCCGTTCTAGGGAGGCGGTCGTACATCGACGACATTCTGATACCTGCCTCGTCATGGAACGATCTGTGCGAGAAGGTTGAACGATTGTTGGAGACATGCGACCGCTGGAACCTATCTATCAGCGCCGTGAAAAGTTTTTGGGGTATGTCCAAGGTCGCCTATTTAGGCCATATGGTCTCGAACAATGGTCTAGAGGCTAATCCCAAGGACCTGGATTCGCTGAGTAACCTCCCGTTCCCCAGATCGCTGAAGGCAATACAGTCCTTCCTGGGGAGCTTGAATTATTATAGCCGATTCATTGAAGACTTTGATATCTACGCGGCTGTGCTGTATGAGCTCCGGGAAGTTGACTATCATATGTTGCGCGAAGAAGACCGGGCAACTTTACAGGAGGGCGCCGACTCTGGTCTTGCTGCAGATTGTCGGCAAGTGGAGGCCGAAGGCCATATGAAGCGTGCACAGTTTGCTTTTGGTATGTTGAAGGCTAAGATGGTGACGGCACCGATTCTCAAGCATTTCGCTCCCGAAACAGTGCCGAACATTATCGTATATGCCAGTAAGTGGGCTATCTCGGCCACTTTAGTGCAATATCACGATGGTGTGTATCATCCAGTCACGTTTACGAGACGGACGCTAAAACCAAATGAAGTGAACTATGGAATTGTCGAGAAAGAAGTGCTGGCGTTGCTACGAATTCTGGATGTGTGTTACAACCTGCTGGTCGGCCGACATATAAAGGTCCTGTCAAGGCGGTCTACTTTGGCCTGGCTATTATCAGCTAATGGGATGGACGGACGTCTAGGAAGATGGTCGGCGGTCTTGTCGCAGTGGACCCTCGAGGTCGTTTAGTTCACCAGGGGCGAGGAAGAGATATTGGGCACATTAGCTGCCAGTATCACCCCTCTGTCTGAAGTGGACGAAGCATTGATAGCGATTCCCCCGAGGAAGCAACCTCGGTAGTCAGTTTCGAGACCTCCACCGACCGTCGACTATGATGAAGAGCTCTTGGTCTTTAGTTTTGACGGATCGGCAAGCGTGAAGAAGAAGGTCGGCGCCTATAGTGCTAAGTGTGGAAGTTGCCACAATGGTCTATAGTTGCAGTCGCTGCTGATTTCACGCCGGATATTACGGTTAACGAGGCGGAGTACCGAGGTCTACTTCTATGTCTGGACCTGCTGTCGTTGCAAGAGAAGGGGCGATTCATCAGATATGGTGACTCGAACCTAGTGATCAGGCAGGTCACCGGAGATATCGACTGCAAGGCCCCACGACTAAGGACGCTAAATGATCGGGTAATGAAGGCGTTGAAAGACCGTCCCAACCACGATCTGTTGCACGTGAAACGGGACTGGAACAGAAGTGCCGACTACCTCGCGACGAAGGCCATGCAAGACCAGACCTAGGCTACGATCACCGAGAAGGTCATTCTGGATGAATTGATGGATATAAACAGGCTCCCGAAGGTGATCGGACCCAAGAACGCTCCGGATCATGTGCATGTGATGGTCGCGACTAGACCGAAAGCTCGGAGGTCCCACCAACCGTTCCCGAAGGAACGGTTGAGTGAATCTGTTGTGCAACGACAAAGGGCAGAACGGATCCTCAAGGCGCAGGACAAAAAAGAATGGATTGTGAAATTGAAGACCTACCTGCGCGTTGAATTGTCTAAGTTGACGAATGGTCAAGCGAAAGAATGTGCCAAGATCGCAGACAGTTACGAAGTGGATGAGGACGGTTTACTATGTTACTGCCGCGATGCCGACCAAGACAGTGCAGACCGGGACCGATTGGCGAAATTGGTGATACCTGAGTTGCTGCAGCCGGATGTCCTCCATCACTACCATGTGAGTCTAGAAGGGGGACATCAGGGCATAGGCAGAACGTATCACAAGATCAGGTCCCACTTCAGTGGAGAGGTCTTTTCCGAGGTGTACAGAAATATGTGGGTTGTTGTACGGATTGCGAGACCGGAAAGGGTAGACCGGTAACCAAGGGGCGATCGCCCGGAAATAGCGAAGCTACCTACCCTTTCCAGGTCATAGCGATGGACCATATACCGTCGCTGCTTAAATCGACATATGGCAATACTGAGTTGCTGATCTGAGAAGACCTGTTCACCGGTCTAGTTATTGCGAAGGCAAGTGCGTCCCGGTCTGCCGAGCAAATCGCCAAAAGTTACGAAGAATGTGTGTTCCGAAGGTTCGGCGCCAGCGAGGTCATCAGAGACGACCGAGAACCCGGTTTCATGGCCGAGGTGTTCCGGTCGTTTAACAATATTCTGGGACAGAAACAGAGCGCGACGATAACATATTGTCCGCAAGCGAATGGATCGGCAGAACGTATGGTACAAACTATTACAAGAGCAATCAAGATGTACGTTGCCGATCCATACCAGAGCGATTGGGACGAATACGCAGAAAGACTGGTGTTTGCACTCAACTCGTCGACCGATCGGGTCCGAGGAGAAACGCCTTTTTATCTTGCGTATGGATGGGACCCCCGGTCCACTCTTGAAGCCGCGATACCTATTGGCTGCACTCGGACCCGCGATCGTGATGCTCGACGTTGGCGCATGCAGGTCCAGAAAAATTACCAGCATGCAAGAGAGATTACCAACGAAAAGTAACGTCAAGCTACACAAGACCGGGCAGAACGGAACAACGACCAGGTCCAACCCCACGGTATAGAACCAGGGGCGAGGGTATGGTTGTACCTAGACCGAGTGAAGGAGGGCTATGCGAAGAAGCTGGCTCACATGTGGCACGGTCCTTTCCGTGTTGCCGAGCTGATTGGTGAACACGCTGCCCGTCTAGTAACAACCGGCACGGACTACAAGGTCTTCCCGATCGTACATGTGTACAAGTTAAAACTGGTCCGAGAATTTCCTGATCGTCCCAAAATGCCCTGTCTAGTAGACGAGGCAGAACGGTTTGATTTCGATGAAGCATTACTGCCGGAGGACAGTTGGTAATGACCGCTGGAGAAGGACGAATTTGAAGTGGAAAAGGTCTTAGATGTCCGATCGGTCAAGAAGACCAGGTTCGTCCGGACCCACCGAGAATATCTGGTCCGATGGAAGGACCGTGATGAAACAACTTGGATCGATGAGTCCGAGGTAAACTGTGGAGCACTACTACGAGAATTCGAACGGGACCGAGTCAGTCGGAACCGTTTCGCAGTGATGCAGACCCATGAAGACCAAGACCAAGACATGCAGTAGCATCGGTCTTCCCGACCGACGTGAAGAGGTGGAAGGTCTTGTGTATTGTGTATTGTGTATTGTGTATTGTGAATATGTGACGAATTGGAATAGTGGAGTGACGAACGTGGTTTGTTTGCTCGCGATGTAAGTGGAACGGTTGGTGATAGCGTGTCTAGTGCAACTCTGGAGAAAGTGGTGGAATTAACTCAAGTGATTTGATGACCGAACATGTGAAAAAGAACGATGATATATATTAAGTGTTATCTGGTCGACTACTTACGACCTCACTCGCCACCACCCCACAGACGGCCGACGGTCAACGACGGATGCTTTTCAACTTGGTCCTGGTACTGGTTACGCCAAGGTTCTTGTTGGTCTAGTTGGTCCAAAGCATCCTTGAGGTCCAAGACCGGTGTAGTGCACCCAAGACGGGGGTACCATATGCCACCGTCAGCCAGCAGCCGCGTCTTCTCGACGCGACGCCGTGGTATATGAAGTACAACTGGATATAAGAACACATCGACGTCGCAGTCGTGGGCCAGCATCCCGTCCAAAACATATTGGCACAGGGACTGCCAGGCCTCACCCGCTCTGATCCGACGCCGCTTGCGCTTGTTCTGGATGGTCGCCAAGCCAGGGTCTTGCCGAACTCGTTCCGGGGGAAGCACCAGATAGTGGGATGCCTCCCAGATGGCTTGAGCGTGAGTCTTGTTAAAATATTTCACCCGACTCATGAAAGCATTGGCCACGGAGTCGAGTGGAAGATGAACCCCAGCTTGGGGTGCTCGAAAATCTTCCACGGCTCGTCAGCGTACAAGCAGGAGATCTGTGCCGACGTGATCAAGTCCGGCCGCCATTCCGACACGGCAGGGACTTCCTTCGCCGGCGGGAAAATCCAATGGTCTGGACGAGAGAAAGACCGGGCAAGGAGATGCTTGGTCAGAGTTGACCGACGTAAACAACCGATCTGCCCTGGCGACCACGGCAAAGTATCCTCACGCGTTCGTGGCGGAAGGGAAGAACTGTCGATTGCCACGTTGGCCAACAAAGAATCTTTGTGGAGCTTGGGCGTCCCAGGAAAGACCGTAGGTGTTGACTTTGTCGACGCATGAGGTGGTGAAACGCCACCATGCGGACCGGTCTTCTTGGTCTGCTCCGAAGTCGATACAACTTGAACAAAACTTTCATGTGGACTTGTTCGCGACTTGGTTGGGATGCGGACAGCAAAATCCGAATCACCGGAGTCTTCGCCGGAGTCATCCCAGGACGAGACCTCTGAATACTGGGCACGGTCAGCACCGGCGGTCGAGGGCGCTTGATTTTTGGAGATGTTACTGTCGTCATCCTCGTCCAAGCTTGGGCCCACGAGAAGCGCCTGCGTCTTGGCTCGCTTATGGGCACCGCAAGCTTCCCTCGAGTTCAGGGTCGCGCGCTATGCCCTGCGCACTTGAGCTACCCGGCGCGTCCGCGCGCTTCTTTGATTTGTGTGGAATTTCGGGCTGGAGAATTTCGGCCAATGAACGGCCTTGGTCTTGGTCCCGGTGTAGGTCCACCAAGGCGGCTGACGCAGACCGGTCTACGCTGGAGGCAGCAACCGGATGCCGACGAGGACGCAACAGGTCAACCAAGCGCTGATGACATTCTTTCAATACCGCCCGACGACCGTTCGCTGCCTGCGTCCAATCGTTCGACTTGCGTTCACAAGACCGGACCTCCTCGGTCTGGTCTTGAATCGAAATTCGGAGCTCAGTGAGACGTCTCTCGAGATCGTCGCTTTGAACACTCAACGTGGTCTGGCCCAGCAGGCCTTCCGCTTGCTGCTGTTGGACCAGCACAAGCTGCTCCCGGAGATGAAGCTGATGATCTTCCAAGCGGGTCAGCTTGTTGCTCGCGGTTATAAGCCCAGTCAAAACCTGACGCAGCTGGAGGTAATGCGTGTTCGACTGCCGATCGGCGGCAAGCAGAGCATTGATCGCCTTGCTGATGGCAGGAGGTATACGGGCTGGAGGTATACGGGCTGAAGACAAACGAAGGTTAGAACAGGTCCAAGGTGAAGACCGGACATGCATGCTTATATTGTGTCGCCTGTTGTGCAATCTGCTCCTGGAGACTTGCGATCTCTTCAAGTGCGTCTTGCAACTGCGCGACGGTCCCGGTCTTATGCCCTGCCAATGTCTGAGGTGCAGTAGAACGATGGGAGCTGCCAGACCGGACCGACCGGACGGGCGAAGTGACATGCGATGACGTGGTATGCGAGGTGCCTACAAGAACGGTCGTTAAGGAAATACAAGAAGGTCAAGTCCAGCAGTGCAAGTACCTGGAACGGATGAAGAAGATGGTTGCTCCATGTCGGAAAAGTCTGAATGACCAAGGTTCAACTGAATTTTATGGACGAGGTCAGACCGTTGTCGTTGTGCGACACGGTCTGACTCAGGGGCGGCTGTTGAGAAGCGTGCCCAAAATTTGGCACACTTCTGGTCAAGTTTCGTCAAGGCATTTGGTCTAATTTCGGATTGGTTTAAACAAGGGGGGCTTTTCAGCCTATCAGACTCAAGAAGTGTCAATAACGCAAGTTTTGGTGAGTCACCCGACTTTGGGTATTTTACATATTTTTGTGTGGGTACATTTAGGGACTATAGAGTAGTAGTTTTTTAGTTGTGGTTTTTCCAAGTAAGAGGCTTTTGGTTGTGGTTTTACCTTTTAGGACAGAGGTTATACCATTAAGTAAGGAAATCTTTTAGCTTTCGGATAAGTGGCTGGAACCTCTTCTGGTCTTGGTTCACACCACAGCTAGGGGTCGCCGTTTTTCCCTTTTCGTACACTAGTCGCCTCCGCCCGCCGCGGAGTGTTTGGGGGCAGAGGGTCGAATTATCCCCTCTCGCCCATTATACCCGGTCTGGACGCGCCGCACGCGCACTTTGGCCCACCGGATTCCCTCGACGGGAGTACGATTTGGCGATCTCAACACCTCAACTCAAGTACGTTTGGAACGTGCTATTCACTGGATTGGTCTTGGCGTGGAGATATCGTTTGTGGAGTTTCACGAGCATATTGGGTCTTTACGCGGACATATTGGCTTGTTTTAACATTGGTTGGAAACTAGACCGGTTTTGGTCTTATTTCGTATTGGTCAGGGGCTAGACCGGAACGGTCGGTCTACCCTCTATTATTTCGTATTGGTCAGGTCTTGATCGTTTGGACGATCGACCTATTGGAAGTTATCTCTTGGAAGTTTTTTTGGTCTGTTTGTGTCTGGGTGAAGAGTTCCGCCCCAGAGATACCTACCCAGATCGGTCTTCTATATTCAAGACCGCTTCGATCCAATCTGCGATCCCGATCCACCGAGTGTGTAACTAGCCCATTCCATTGGGTACACAAGGTGAGATGGACACTAAATAATCGGACCAAGTGGGTTCTGATGACGACCGGTCGTCTGCTTGCAGCGGACGATCGGACCAGATCTCGAATGGTGGTCCGCGGAGTACCCCCTCCGAAAGTTGGAAGGCTGGGCGCGATGGTGGTAGTCAGGTTATCGATGCTAATGTTTTCGATTTCGAACTTGACTCCACCACAATAAAAGTCCAAGAGAGACAGAAGAAATACTACGACTCAAAACGAGTAAGTCTCACCTTTAAGTTTGGAGACTTAGTACTATTGGATACCAAGTACTTACCACTCAAGACAGTTAACTCTCACACGGAGTTAAAGAAGGCAAAGCTCGCAGCGAAAAAAGTGGGACCATTTGAAGTGATCAAGATGATCAAGCCGAATGTAGCTAAGTTGAAGCTACCGCGAAATATGAGGAGGTTACATTCATCATTCAACGTCGACCTACTCTCGCCATAAAAACCGAATTGCTCTGAGTTCGCTGGACGACCGATTCCGAAAGCATCTCCGGTAATCCTAGAATAAGATACTGGAGACGAGTTGCACATCGTGGAAAAATTGCTTCGTCGTCGTCAGCGCAGCCGCCAAACCGAATTGCTAGTGAAATGGCATGGACTACCAGTGTAACGGGGTTACATTCGAGTTACATGTAATGTTGGTGTACATGAGTAAACTACGGTTGAGGTCAGTATTGACCGGTTTGAAAGGTTTCGAACCTTTGGTTATTTTAAGAAATCAGGGCAGGGGCCCTTGGTGTGATGGTGTGGCAGCCAGCCACGTGTTAGTACACAGGTGTGTACACTACATTTTAGCTAGATACGAATTTGGTATGTTCTACTTAGTATTACATATAGTTTACATTAGTTTAAATTAATTTAGGCTAATTATATATTAAATATACTTTCTGTTTACAAAAATACTTAAGACTTCCAGGTGCGCTACCACGCCCGGTCGCGCGCGCAGTGAGTGCAGTAGCTAAAGGGAGCCCTCCCTTTAGGTATACCCTTAGTAATGGAGCCTTGCCGTTAAGGCATTAGCGTAGCCAGGCGCGCGACCACGCCCGGTCGCGCGCGCAGTGAGTATTGTAGACTAAGGGAGTTCTCCCTTACGCTACCTTTATAAGGGAAGTCTTGTTACAAGGGGTTAGCGAAAGCTATCTGTAAACCACCCCGGGAATCTTGGCCCCGAGTAGGAGAGCTCTCTCCTACTAAGCCCTTTTATAAGGGCGTATAGGCTAAGTAGCGGCGAACGCCGCTTAAAGGAAAGTCTTCCTCTGTGCGCTAGCCGCACCGTGCGTGTACGCACCCGGCTACAACCAGAGTGTGAAAGTACTTGGAAGCGCGAGAAAGATATCCGCCACGTTTCGCATTGGCAGCAACTAGTAAAGGACTTTCGAGACAGCCAACGCGAATTCAAGTCATGGGGGGTGTCATATCGTGGGGTACGTGATATATCACGTACCTAATAGATTAGAACATACATATATTATATTACATGTCTAAGCCATGACGTCGTACGTTATAGAGTACGCCATGACGTCGTACGCTATAGAGTACGTCATGACGTCGTACGGATAACGTTCTAGAACGGTAGGCTTAGAAGTAGCACAGATAGCGAACTAAGTACCTAACACTCACTTTTAAATATACATCGAGCTTCACACGAGACGCAGAGACAGAGTGACTTGAGGTTGGAACGTAAAAGAGGCCAGATCGCGAAACAAGCATACCCTTGCCGTATTGCTAGAGTATTTTTCTAATGATTGGTTCGGCAAGCTGGTATGTCAGGACACCATTCTAAGAATTAACGCTATTGAACCAGCCTCATGGAACGTTAATCAGGTGTGTCTGTTTTTTTACAACATCTGTATATAGTCAATACCCCATATCTGAGGTCACAAAAATTCCGATCCGATCTCGCGATCGGAACCTGATGCTATTGTTGCCCTTGTAAAACGATGGGTTTCACCCTTTATCAAGGGATCGGGTGATCTTGGTT
>CM047583.1:23090622-23137608 GCA_026184515.1 Peronosclerospora sorghi
AAAACGATGGGTTTCACCCTTTATCAAGGGATCGGGTGATCTTGGTTACATTAGGATCATCAATATCTCCGATCTGTCGTTAAATCTGGATGAAAGTATACAGCGATTGGTACGTGGTTAACCGAAGGCATTATGCCCCCACAGATGGGTTATACCTCCGTTAGATCAGGAATGTATATATAGATCGGATGTCAAAACTTGGCATATCAGGCCACCCCTGACTCGGTCAGTGATGGAAAGGATACTTCACCTTTGGGAGTACGAAGGTCGTGACCAGGAAGGCATCTAAAATCCGATCTGATACCGCAAAAGTTCGGAGCAATTCGAAGATCGTCGGTGCTGTTATAGCTTAAAAGGCGATCCCAATTAAAGATGAACGTGTGCTCCTGGTTTGACAACACTTACGAACTAAGCATATCACTGATAATGTGTGTACTAGATAGGTAACATCATTTTATTGCGTCGATGGAAATAAATTATACCGTGACCTTACTGGGTTGTATTCGTCACATTATACTTTCCGAAACCAACTTAGGTTTTGCCCGGGATCAAATCCGGGTCCTTCCGGTCCCGTAGTGAGCAGTGAACCACTAGACCACGGTCGGAGTAACGTGAAGTTACTGGGGGAGAATACATAAAGCGATGATGGACGTTAAGTGTACTAGACTAGTCAAAGTCGCGAACCATTTTTTTGTGGTGCTGTCACGTCAAATAGGGAAAATTTACGGTACTTTTTGTCACAACGCTTCTTTTTTGTTGGCGACCAACTTCTGATATATCTTGGCGACATGTTCTGATTTTCTAGCCTAATAGTTACAAATAACGAGCATAAGCGTTAAGCGGCTCAATGTTAATTCGTGCCAATGCCCATGACCTCGACGTGTGGATTTATCTGTTCCTTGTCGTGTCTTGCTCGTGCGGCGGTCTAGATGAGGACGCGGACAGTTTGACAAACATCATCATTTTTAGCGTGCATGAGTATTTCTTATTCGATACTACAAATGTTATTTAACCGTCCAAAGGGCGGTTATGCTACCTGAGACCACCTGGACTTCACTCTTTCGTACGCTGCTTGAATTGACTTACGAGGGAGGAATGTGAAGTATGGATTTCCGGTGTCTTGTTAAAGACTCGATTGTACAATCGTTTTTTTGCCTGTGTCGTGAATGAATTAAGTAGCTTATGCAGCAAGAAAACTATTACCGTCACTATACAGCGACCACTTGTGAAATTTAGCAGTTTAGATACGTAGTGCTAGGTTGTAACAAAACTCTATTCCTTATCCTTGTTATTTTTGTGGTGGACGTACCTTCTGAGATGTGACCTCTTAAGTGGTACGTCATTTCACGCACTATCCTCACACTTACCAGGACCAGTTTAACGTTTGGCTCAGCATGATTTTTTTAAATCCGAGCGTTCCTCGATGCTACGCAGTTGATGTCATTTCAGACAGTCACCAATAACAACTAATCAGAATACATATGTTTTCTGTCGGGCACTCCTCGTCCCGATCAGGTACAGGTCTGACCTGATCGGCAAGACCATTCATTTTCAAGGTACTAATCCAAAGGATACACAAGGTGAGACGAAGAAGACTGAATCGATGACGCCAAACGGCCTGATCTGGGATTGGACGATGATGATCGTCGGAGTTCCATCGCTGATAGTTGGGAGTATAGGCCAGTGGCAATTAGGATTTATAGGAAGGCTGTTCAAATAATGAAAGCCACGCCAGCACACGGCCATTGATTTTCTCTTTTTCGACGTGCTGGTGACCGCAGTAATGGAGGCATAACAGATCAACGCCCGTGTTGATTTCTTATCTTCAGATAGTATAATAGAAGTTACATCCCCATTTTTTGATCTAGATCGGTTATTACTACTTTGCTTTGTCGGCGCTTTCCTCCGAGTCATGACTTACACCATCCTATTATCCCGATCGGATATTCCAGCGGGTTCTGCTCAATCTGACTCCCAAAGGTGAAGCTCACACAAACAGCATTGAAGGAGCGTGTGAGTCAAAAAATAAGTACAAGGTGAAGGCGTGGGAAATCCGCAATGACACAGGTTGCTGAAGTGGTCGACGACGGGGTTGGTTCTTCCTTAACAGTGCCACCGGCATAGAGAAGTGGTGACAGAAATTTTACGTAATCCTATCATATAGGCTCGATTATATATAAACCACAGTTATGCTACCAGAGCCTCCACCTGCAAAATTGTTGGTTGCACCCAGTCCCGAGTTGAGTATCACGCTGATTACTTCGGGACCGGAAGGTTGATCCCGAGGCCAACCCATCCTTGTTGGTTTGAATAAAGTATAATTCAGCCAAAAGATTGCGGCTGGTTGTATTTTTCTTGTTGAAACGTAGTCTTTATCAAGCCCAATACTTTTAGCTCTTGAATCACCAGTATCTATCCAAATAAAGTTAGTTCGATTATGATTGGTGCCTTCGATGTTTACACGTTACCTTTTCTGTGACGTGGGATAGAAAAACCGTCGAGATAAAATTGATATTTCCCAATATAAAATTCAGACTAAAAAACTCCGAAAATATTTGCATTTTCCACAGTTCTTAAAAACGTTTTTATCCAATGATATACAGGTGATATTCACGGCCCAGATTATGCCGTAAGCCCATGATGTTCGTAATAAACACACGCCACACACGCGGTATGTTATGATTAAGATAATATTGAACATGTTATTCATTGCCACGTGCGACGTCCTGCGTTGCAACATCCTGAGTTGGGCCAGGGGCTGAAGACGGTGCTGCTCTACATGCACAACGTTTATGCCACCACTCGTTCTTGCGTGCGATTTCCGGTGGCGTAAGTGCCGCTCTGAGTACAACTTGTGGTTGCGTTCTTAGTTCTCGCAGTGAATCTTATTTAATGGGGCTTAGATCGGGTGAAAATTTGATTTCAAGAGATGAAACTGCATTTGCTATCTACTATATAATAACAGAATTCATGTCGTAGATCCATGAGCGCTCCCGCACCTAAGCGAATAACTTGATCTAAGTATAAAATTCAATTAAGTACGCGATCCCGTACTTAGCCGAAATTCAACTGTACGCACGTCTATGACAAACGTATTGCAAGTTTTAACAGTCGTTTTGTATGGAATTCAGTTCTTCTTGAGGTTAGGTTCGACAAACTCCCCCCACCTTCGGTTTCATTCTTCGATTTACTACTTCTGGAGCAAGACCAGTGGATCATTTGTCGAAAAGGTAAGGGTGTTTGCGGAAGCTTGGAGGAGAAAGTTATTGTATACCTTACTATTGTGTGGTCGGTGGATCTACAGGCGAAAATGCAGCGTCGGACCCATGGGTGAACGATGGCGTAACGTCATTAGTCCAGCGCTTGAAACGTATTAGACGCAACAACGAAAGGCTGCACGAGATTCGTGAACAGAGGAAGGCCCTCAAAGACAAGCTCGTCACGTTGGACGACGCGAACACGGACCTCATGATGGTCGAAGGTGACAACGTGCAGTAAGTCTTTGTAATAATGCTATGGATGGTACAGTGCACATGCTGAGATTGGACATATATTCCCATGGCCTTCTGCCGCTTTATATGAACACCCAGTTAGGCGGTCAAAATATCTCCACCGTCGCCACCACACGCAATCTACGGATGTCGTCGACGTCCGATTTCCCGTCACTTCTATTAGCTGCTGTTAACAAAGAACGTGCTGCCCATGGCCTTCCGCCGCTTGTATAAACACTAAGTTACAGTCAGGGGCCCAAAAGCACTCGGATGATATGGCAAAGAACAACTTTTGAGCCGCATTGGTTCAAGCGGTTCGTCGATGTCGCATCGCATCACCGCCTCGGGATTTCAATGGTCTGCAATTGCTGAAAATGTTTTCGCTGGGCAGAAGATGTGGTTACAGTGATGAATTGGTTGAAGCGCTCTGCAGATTACGTAAAAAACATTTTGAGCACCACGTACAAGATGTTTGGTTTCGATTACGCATATAACCCCAAGAGTACGCACAAGCGGTTTTGGACCCTATACTTCGCTTTGGGTAGCAGTGAATAATGCAGCACTCCTGTAACGTTCAATTGGAAAGCACCCACGACCCAGACGGAGATACTCACGAACAAAAAGACGACTCCCGTAATTAAGATGCCGACGCCTGCTATCGAGCTGCCTGCTATCCAGCAACCTGCAATGGAGACCCCTACATCGACGAAAAAAGCTCCTTCATTGACTCACTCAGGCTCAATTCATAAGAAAATGCTATCGGCTGTAAACAAGCAGCGTGTATCTGTAGGTCTTCGTCCTCTTTTCATGAACGCAAAGCTTCAGTCAGCAGCACAAGGCCATTCAAATGATATGGCTAGAAACAATTTTATGGGTCACGGCGGCACCGACGGCTCTACAATGTCGCAACGCATTTCACGTGCAGGTTACGAGTGGTCAAGTGTGCGGGAAAATGTCGCTGCTGGACGAACGAGGATCAGGACGTAGCGAACCTCATGCGTCACTTGAAGACAATACAACGTGGCATTTGGTAGAAGATATGGAAAAGTTGCGACGTCAGTTAGGTATTGACAAGTGGCAGGTGTTTGGGTGATCTTGGGGCAGCACATTGTCTATAGCGTATGCTATTGAACATCCTGAGCAAGTGACGGAATTGGTGTTACGAGAGATTTTCCACTTGCGCAAAGAGGAGATTAACTTTTACTATCAGCAGGGAGCGAATGTTATATATCCTGATCGGTGGGAAGCATATAGTGACGCTATACCCGAAGACGAACGAGATAATTTCCTGCTTGCGTACCATAAACGTCTAACAAGTGACGATCCCACGATTCGCATTCCTGCCGCTGTGGCGTGGACGACATGGGAGAAGACGACGAGCAACTTAATTCCTCCGGTAAAAGTTTGTATCAGTTGGTTTGGAACTTTTTTCTAATTTTTGATGTGGTGGCTATAGAGGAATGCTGCGGACAAGGCGACAGATGACGAAAAGTTTGCAGAAGCCTTTGATTTCATTGAAAACCATTACAGCAAGGGGTTCTTCCCGCACGACGAGTTTCTCAATAACAATGTCGACAAGATTCGTCATATTCCTACCGTGATTGTTCAAGGAAGGTACGTGGCGTAGAAACGTTTTTCTGCCACTTGACCGTTAGATAATGTAATTTGTTGTTCAAGATACGATGTTGTGTGACCGATGAATACGGAGTGGGACTTTCATAAGGTTTTTCCAGAGGCTGATTTCCGTGTGGTCCAAACTGCCAGCCATTCTGCTATAGAACCTGGCATTGCCAAGGAGTTGGTAGACGCCACTAACAGATTTAAGCACAACGATGACCCAAATTAGGGTTTAAGTCTATACTTGGATGCTCCGCATTCTATAGGGCTAACCCCGACCGCGTGGATCGTGATGGACGGACTCCGATGGACTATATTGCAGCTACGTCTTGCATTGATAATTTTGCACTGGGAAAATAAAATAATATAATATAAACTGCCTTTCTTTGTGGTTTCAAAGTAAATGAAGTTATGCTGTAGTTTCCGTGAAATTTCAATGACAGTTCGTCGGAACGACGGGTACCATCCCCTAGACGTGTCTCATATATTGTAGTAAGTAATATGGTAACTAACTTTAATACAAACCGGTGTCTCATATATTGTAGTAAGTAATATGGTAACTAACTTTAATACAAACCGGTGTCTCATATATTGTAGTAGGTAATGTGGTAACTAACTTTAATACAAACCGGTGTCTCATATATTGTAGTAAGTAATGTGGTAACTAACTTTAATACAAATAATTGAATTCGACTTTATCATTGGTTATTACAAATATTACAAATAGCGCTTATAGAAATAATCGTCTGTTCGTACGGCCTTATAGCGAGTACAGTAATTGAGCAATACCTGCCCACTACCAATGTTCGACATTGCACGCAGTCGCTACCACCAAAAAATAAAATCTTACTTTTTTTAAAGGTTAATGTAGATATATATACAGTAGTTTTAATGAAATTCCAATGAAACAGTTCGTTGGTACAATGGGGCCCATCCTAGTAAATAATAACAGAATACATGTCGTGCTTACGATCCCGTACCTAAGCGAATATCTTGATCTAAGTATAGAATTCAATTAAGTACGTGATCCCGAAGCTAAGCAAACATCTTCATCTAAGTATAAATTCAATTAAGTACGTGATCCCGTACCTAATCGAAGTCGAACTGTACTATAAGTTGGACTTCCTTGCCGATATTAAGAACGAAGGCAAACCGACCAACTTCTCCTACCAGTACCCTGGTGCTTCAAAGACGTCGATTAATATCATTTTGGTGGAATGCGCCCTGTACAGTCGTATGGCTGTGATTGGTCCCAACGGTGCAGGTAAGTCAACGTTATGATGATTGTAGCAGGTGCGTATACGCACGGTGCGGCTAGCGCACAGATGAAGACTTTCCCAAAGCGGCGGCGGTGTGCCGCTACTTAGCGGATACCCCCTTATAAAAGGGCTTAGTAAGAGAGTTCTCTCTTACTCGGGGCCAAGATTTCCCTTGGTTTACCAGTTAGAGTTAATTAACGCCTTGAAACAAGGCTTCCCTTAGAAAGGGAGAAGCTAAGGGAGGTATTCACTTTGGCTACAAACACTCACAGCACGCGCGACCGGTAGAGGTCGTGCGTCTAGCTGGATTAGTGTGTTTTGTAAACTGAATATATATTTAATATGTAATTAGCCTAAATTAATTAAACTAATGTAAACTATATGTAATACTAAGTAGAACTTACTCCATTCGTACCTAGCCGAAATGTAATGTACACACCTGTGTACCAACACGAGGCAGGCTGCCACGCCTCCGCCAAGGGCTCCTGCCCTGATTGGTTAAAATAACCAATAGGTCCAAACCTTTCGGACCGGTCAATACTGACCCCAACCGTAGTGTACTGACGTACACAACATAACTAAATGTAACCATAATGTAACCATGTTACATCCTCCCCCATCAAGACTATTGCTTACGCAATAAATCAATTATAGCTGGAGAACTCCAACTGCCAGAACAGTGTTGTAAGGGAAAAAATTAAGCCAATCACTAATTTTCGTGACACCAATTTTTTTTATATAAGTAGACGAGTTTAAGGCGATTTAGCAAGCTAAATGATGACGTCGATAGACTTTTGGGAGCGAAAATGCAGCCAATCACAGTCGAGTTAAGGCCATTTAGCAAGCTAAATGATGACGTCGATAGACTTTCAATTAGTGTAGTACCCCGTCGTACGACGGGGCGGAGGGTATATAAGGTAAAGTCATAGAAGCAAGTACGTGACCGGGAACGTCACAGGGAGGAAAACTTTTAAACAGATGTAAAAAGCGCCATTTCTAACCAATTATTTACGCTTTAATACTGATCTTGATGTGAATAGTACTACGACGGATTAGTGCGATTTTTGAAGCCAAAATTGTATTTTATGTTTTTTGTGAGTTTTTCACTTCACTGTAAAAGCGCTATTTCTAAAGTCGAATTAAATTAGGTCCGATTTATAGTCCAGTTGGAATTCGATTAGGATACGGCCTCCGGCGGCCAGAAAAAATTGGGAGTGAGGGAGAGAAAATGCAGCCAGTGTCAGTCTTGTTTGCTATAAATGAATATGGATACAAGTCATGAGCTCAAGACCAAATTTAGTAATAGCTTATCAATTTTAACGTTTAATTTTTAATACTTCCGTTTTTATATACTTTTCCCTCAATTCTCTTGTAGCTTTGGCCGTTTAGCGACCCTAGAGCCCCTTTCTACGCTGTCATACCTGATCAAAATTTTCACCTCAACTATTATAAGAATGCGCATAAGACCACTTTTTACTACAGTCTATTAGCCAAGAAAATAGGGGCATCAAGAAGTGTTTTTCGATAGGTTTTCGGCTTTTTCCAGTGGAGTTTCTCAACTATTGTCGCATTTTCTCTAACCCCGTTCACTCCAGAGGGTAAGCGGAGATAAAGCCTTCGTTTGTTTTATCCAATCCATTTTTTGTAGATTACGAATGGATGAATAGATGGAAAAACAGAGTGATGACAGTGCAACGGACCGGGTTTGGCAGCTTAAAGGAATTCCAGACACAAGCAGTGTCTATTAAGAAGCTCAAGGGCGAATTTTGGTCGCCAGCAAAGCATCTAGGTCGAGGAGAGACCCCCCAGTATCTGCCTGGAAGAACATGTGGTAAAGCATAATATCTGCCGCTCCACCACAAGCATGAATTTGGGAAACATTGAAAAACTTTGGTCTGTTCGGTCGGCAAAAAACTTAAAAGATCTGAATGGAGACTGAGGAATAGAGATAGGCGAGGCGCCGCGTGGAAATATTATCAGGCCTCCGCCGGGGACCATGGTGCTTCTGTGGTGGAGTCAAGTTCAAAATCGAACACCGTTGTGTCGAGAACCTGACCACCATCGTGCCCGGCCGTCCAACTTACGGGGAGGGGGGGTACCCCGCGAACCTTCGCTTACGATCCGATCTGATCGTCCTCTGCCAGCAGAAGACCGATCATCAGCATAGGACCCGATTTCTTCGTGTCCATCTCACCTTGTGTACCCGATGGAATGGGCTGGTTTCACAATCGGCGGATAGGTGCTGTAAATCTATTTGTGGTCTAAATGTGGGAGACCGTGCTGGGTAGTGTACCCTGGGTGGAACTCTTCACCCTGGGTACGGACAGACCAGTTATACTCCAAGTAAATATACTTAAAAGGGCAGATCGCTCAATCGATCGTAGAGCCCAACCAATACGAGAATAAAAGTCCAATACTCCAATATACAGATCCAATAAGAACCTGATACACCCCACGAACGATATCCCCACGAAATAATCCAATAACTTGATAACACGTTCCAACGTGTGCAACTTGCGCTTGAAAAGCCGACCAATGTGTACTCCCGTCGAGGGACTTCCGGCGGGCCAAGTGCGCCTGTAACGCTTCCCGGCCGGGTATAATATGCTGGAGGGGATTGCTCGACTCTCTGCTTCCAAACACTCTGCGGCGTGCAGAGGCGACTGATGTACAAAGCGACGAAACGACTTCTCGTGGAGCGTTAAAGGCTGGGAAAACGACACTAAGTCGGGTGTTAAAAGCCAAGAAAATTAAACGACTAAGTAAAACTATTCCGTATGGTCCCCAATATGTACACACATGAAAATATGTAGGTACACGCAATCTCATGTGACTTACCAAAATCCGTGTTCTTGACACCTCTTGCACATGATAAGCTTAAAAAAGCTTGATTTCCACCAATCCGATCGTCTCTAAGCCGATTGGTGTGCTGCTGATGCAAAACGACCAAAATTCTTGGGTCCGCTTCGCCACAGCCGCCCCTGAGTCTGGTCGCAGCCGCGCAACGGTAGCGGCCCGATCTCATCATATTCCAGATCTTCACAGAAGCGGACTTCACCAATGGACGGATATCCGAGTCCACCTTCGCCAGGTACTTGCCTTGTACACCCGATCGTCTTGTAACCTCTCTTGACATTTTTTGCTACAGGTGCCCTACGTTCCTCATCTCCCCATGTCTGTTCGCCGACCGGATCGGCCCGATCTGACATCCCTCCCAGCACTCCAGGGTCCGACATACCGGACAGGCATCAGATCGAGGCCGATCAGCTCCGGAAAACGGTCCGGGAGCTTCAGTCCCAGTTAGACATCAGGGATTCTTCACTCCTGCAACTGCGGAAGGAGGTGGATACGTTGATCCCCATGTCCACGAAGTTGCAGGAGGTGACCGCTGAAAACGCACGTCTCCGGGCCCAGATCGTCCAACAAGCAACGCGAGGTAAGACGATCGGTCTGTTTTCATCTTGGGTCTACTCTGAACCTCCTTTGCATGTAGATCAGTTTCCCGACGACATCGCCAAAACGTTCGACGATTTATTCACGGCTGATCGGCGAGTCGCATGATCATTGCGATCAGCTTCGACCGATCTTGGACGGGCTGATCGGCGCACGGCACGATCTGTCTCGCTTGGAGGCCTACAGGTCACACCTCCTGGAACAGCTCGCGGAGGTCAACCTGCAGAGGTTGGAGGATCAGTCCGATCGGACTTTACTCCGCTCTTAAGATGGTGATCTGGAGAGGCAGATCGGCGAGTTGCAGGTTGTTGTCCGGGAGCATATCGGGAAGGTCGAGTCCTTCCAGAGCCGATCGGACGCCTGGACCCAGGAGTCTGATCGTCGCTGGGCGGCCGTAAATCGTTGCTACCAACAGTTGACTGACTTGTTGAACCGGCGTCCGGCTGCATGCTCTAGCGCTGACCGGTCTGCATCGGCCGTTCTGGTCGATCTGCATCAAGATCGGACCCTACGCCACTCATTGGCTAAAAATAAACACTCCAAAATTCCGGAAACTTCCCAGAAATGTAAGGACGCGTCGAAGGGCTCAAGGGCGCGGGGAATAGCGCGCGACTCCTAACTCGAGGAGAAGCGAGCGTTGCCCCAGAAGAAATCCAAGACGCTGGCGCCTCTCCCAAGCCCCAGATCGGACGCGGGCGATACGTCTATCATCATCAAATCTCGTGAGCCCTCGCGCCCCCGCGCCGCTCACACCAAGCGTATAGAGGTCTCCTCTGGAGAGGACTCGGGGGGCGGATCGAGCGATTCCAAGCTCATGATCACTGCTTTATCCAAGTCCCGATCCGATCAACGCCAAGGTTCCGTTCCTGCGAAGCCTGCATTGGGGGTAATAAAAAGGCGATCAGCTCCCAGGGTGATGGTGCTGCACAAACGCGCGAGTCAACCGGATCGGTACCTACGTTCCAGCCCGGCACATCTGGGCTGCGCAATCACTCCCGATTGAAGGTGTTGTTGACCGGAGATTGACCTCTCCCATCGCTGACTTCGGATGCCACTTCGCCATGGTCATCGTGGCAGATCGGTAGCTTGTACCAATCAGCCCTGACCAAGCAGATATTAGCCCGATCTCTATCGCGCCCAGACTCCTGGCTTTTTCCTCCAGCTTCAAAGGCTCCTGCCGCTTCTGCATGGCGGGCGGACCTGGTCACAGCACCAAAAATCGCCCGTCTGTATGCAGATGAGCCATGGAAAGTGTTCGTCCGCCCCAAGCTGGGGTCCATGTTTGCGTCGACTGCGTGGATCGACTCGTTCTTAGGTCGAGTGAAGATTTTCAATGAAACCTACAGCCAATCGATCTGGGAGTCTACACACTATCTAGTGCTTCCTCCTTGTTGAGCGAAACATGATCAAGGCCTGATCTCGTTCCAGAAAAACCGAAAGAGGCGCCGGAGTCGGGCGGGCGAGGCCTGGAAGACCTTATGCCAGTTTGTTCTGGGAGGGATGCTGGCCCGCGAATGCGACATCGACATCTTCTTATATCCTGTGGTTCTCCATATGGCCAAGCGTCGGGTTGAGAAAGACGGGGTATTATCTGATGACGGCGTCTGGTATCCTGGTCTCCATTGTGACGAGCCGGTCACAGACCTGAAGGGCGCTTTGGTCCAGATTGATCGGAAGGAGACCTGGCACATTCAACACCAGAACCAGATCGGAGACCATCCGGCGCTGACTATCGGTCGTTTCTGGGGTGATTGCGACTCTTGATGCGTCAGATAGCTGACCAGATAATCCATAATACATATCATCGTTCTTTTCAAATTCCTGATCATCCAATCACTTGACCAAATTTCATCACTTTCTCCAAACTTGCACCAACACATTATCACACACAGTTCCATCCACATAGCGAATATTATCACCACGTTCGTCACTCCACTACTCCAGTTGATCACAGTTCATCATAGTAATTCATAGTAATTCATACCTTACACATATTCACACCGATCGATATACTGATCGGTGCTACTGTGTGTCTTGATCTTCGTCTTCATGAGTCTGCATCACTGCAAAGCGATTCCGACTGACTTGTTCTCGATCGAACTCTCGTAGCAGTGCTCCGCAATTTAGATCAAGTTCGTCGATCTAAGTTGTTTCGTCATGATCCTTCCAGCGGACCAGATATTCTCGGTGGGTGCGACCGAAACGTGTCTTCTTGACCGATCGGACATCTAGCACCTTTTCCACCTCGAATTCGTCCTCTTCCAATGGCCTTTCCCAACTTTCCTCCGGCAGCAGAGCCTCATCAAAATCGAACCTCTCCGCTTCCTCCACCAGACAGGGCATTTTTGGCCGATCGGGACATTATCTAACCAGCTTCAGCTTGGACACGTGCAAGATCGGAAAAACTTTTTAATCTGTGCCGGTCGTGATCAAACGGGCAGCATGCTCACCAATCAGCTCTGCTACACGGAAAGGACCGTGCCACATATGAGCCAACTTCTTCGCATAGCCTTCCTTGACGCGATCGAGGTATAACCATACCCTCGCCCCTGGTTCAATACCATGAGGGCGGACATGATCGTTATTCCGATCTGCTCGATCTTGCGTGGCCTGACGCAACTTTTCGTTGACTACTTCTTTCGCGTGCTGATAATGTTTCTGGACCTGCATACGCCAACTACGGGCATCACGATCGCGGGTCTGGGTGCAGCCGATCGGTATCACCGCTTCAATTGTAGATCGAGGGTCCCAACCATACGCCAGATAGAAAGGCGTTTCTCCTCGGACCCGATCGGTTGAAGAGTTGAGTGCGAATACCAGTCTTTCTGAATACTCGTCCCAGTCACGTTGATCCGGATCGGCCACATACATCTTGATCGCCCTTGTTATTGTCTGCACCATGCGTTTAGCCGATCCGTTCGCTTGCGGACGATATTCCATCGTTGCGCTCTGCTTCTGGCCTAGCATGTTATTGAACGATCGGAACACCTCAGCCATAAAACCCGGTTCCTGATCGTGTCTGATAACTTCGCTGGCGCCGAACCTTCTGAACACGCATTCCTCGTAACTCTGGGCGATCTGCTCCGCAGATCGGGATGCACTAGCCTTTGCGATCACCAGACCAGTGAACAGGTCGATACAGATCAGCAGTTCAGTGTTGCCGCGCGTCGATCTGGGCAGCGACGGTATGTGATCTATTGCTATCACCTGGAAAGGGTAAGTAGCCTCGATATTTCCGGACGATCACCCCTTGATTATCGGTCTGCCCTTTCCGGTCTTGCAATCTGTGCAAAGGCCCACATATTTCTGCACGCTCCGAAAAAGTCCTCTTCCAGTGAAAGTGGGCCCTGATCTTGTGGTATGTCCTGCCTATGCCTTGATGTCCCCCTTCTAGAATCACATGGTAGTGATGAAGGACATCCGGCTGTAGCAACTCAGAGATCACCAGTTTCGCCAGTCGATCTCGATCGGCACTGTCTTATTCAACGTCACGGCAGTAATACAGCAATCCATTGTCATCCACATCTTAACTTTCCGCGATCTTGGTACACTCTTTCGCTTGATCATTCGTTAACTTGGACATTTCGCCGCGCAGATAGCCTTCAAGTTGACGATTCACTCTTCTTCGTCCTGCGCCTTGAGGATCCGTTCCGCCCTTAGCTGTTGTACAACGCACTCACTCAGCCTTTCCTTTGGGAACGATCGGCGAGACTTCTGAGTTCGCGATCTAGTCGCCGCCATCACATGTACCTGATCGGGGCTGTCCTTGGGCTTGATCAACTCCGGGAGCCTGTTTATGTCCATAAGTTCAAGTAGAACGGCATCGTCGGTGATTGTCGCGCCGATCTGGTCTCGCATGGCTTGGGTCGCGAGGTGATCGGCGCTTCTGTTCCAATCCCGTTTCACGTGCAATAGCTCGTGGTTGGGATAGTCTTTCAGCGCCTTTATCACCCGAGCATTCAAAAACTTCAGCCGTGGTGCCTTACAGTCGATCTCCCCGGTGATCTGCCTTATCACTAGGTTGGAGTCACCACATATGATGATCCGACCTTTCTTTTGTGATGACAGCAGATCAAGACATAGAAGGAGCCCCCCATATTCGCTCTCGTTGACCGTTATGTCAGGCGAAAAGAAATCGGTGGCGGCTGCTACGATAGACCATTGTGGTAACTTCCACAGTATGGCACTATAGGAGCCGACCTTCTTCTTCACGCTAGCCGATCCGTCGAAACTCAAGACCAGGAGTTCCTCATCCCGATCGATGATCGGTGGCGGCCGTTAGATTTACTGACGAGGTTTCTTCCTTGGGTAAATCGCCATCAGAGCTTCATCCACTCAGACCGAGGGGTTATAATGGCAGCCAGTGTGCCTAATATCTCTTCCTCTCCCTTGGTGTACTTGACGACCTCGAGGGACCACTGTGACAAGATCGCTGACAATCTGCCGAGCCGACCGTCCATCCCATTGGCCGATAATAGTCAGGCCAATGTCGACTTTCGCGAAAGAACCTTTACAGATCGGCCAACCAGTAGGTTATAGCACACATCCAAAATCCGTAGTAAGCCAGAACTTCCTTTTCGACGATCCCATAGTTGAATTCGTTTGGCTTCAACTTCCGGCTCGTAAAAGTGACCGGGTGGTACACTCCATCATGTTCTTGCACTAGAGTGGCAGAAATGGCCCACTTACTAGCATACACAATGACGATCGGCATTTTTTCCGGATCGAAGTGCCTGAGAATCGGTGACGTCACCACCTTGGCCTTCAGCATACCGAAATCAACCTGTGCACGCTTCATGTGACCTCTGCCTCCACCTGCGGAAAATCTGCGGCAGATCAGAGTCGCAACCCTCCCGTAAAGTTGATCAATCTCCTTCGCGCAACATATGGTAGTCGACTTCCCGGAGCTCGTACAGCACGGCCGCGTAAATCGCGAAGTCTTCAATGAAGCGGCTGTAGTAATTCAGGCTCCCTAGGAAGGACTACATTGCCTTCAGTGATCTGGGAAACGGGAGGTTGCTCAGTGACTCCAGATCCTTAGAATTAGCCTCCAGCCCACTGATTGACACCGTTGACCCAAATAAGCGACCTTGGACATGCCCCAAAAACTCTTCACAGCACTGATCGATAGGTTCCTGCGGTCGCATGTCTCTAACAACCGTTCGACATTCTCGCACAGATCGCTCCATGAAGAAGCAGGGATCAGTATGTCGTCGACGTACGATCTCCTCCCCAGAACGGATAGTCTCCTTTCCCGATCGGGTCCACCCTCTGTAAATACATATGGTTTTCGGTGGGGTCCCGATCGGTACTGATCTTGAAATGCCCATACAATGCGTTGTCAATCAGCCTCTGGTAGATCTGGGGCGCGTTCTTCAAACCGAACGGCATACGGCTCCACTCGAACAGACCGAACGGCGTGCAAATGCGGAAATCTCGCGAGACCGATCGGTCATCGAAACCACCCAAAATTCACTTGCCATATCCAGCGAGCAATACCATAGGGTCTTGTCAAGATCTTCTAGCAGATCGCTGATCAGCGGCATGGGTACACCATAAGCTTGGTCAACCGATTTTATTTACGAACCGATAATCTATACACAACCTGATGTCGACGCCGTTCTTCTTGATCACAATCACGAACGGCGAGGCCCACGGCGAGGTCGACGGTTTGATAATCTTGGTATCCAACAGTCCTTTTAATAAGGTCAGACAATTTTTCGCGGTACTGTGGCGCCACACGTCGACATCGCTGGGCGATAGGCTTGGCATCACCAACATCGATGTTACAGATCGCTCCGAGA
Source organism: Peronosclerospora sorghi (assembly GCA_026184515.1). Classification (NCBI taxonomy): domain Eukaryota; phylum Oomycota; class Peronosporomycetes; order Peronosporales; family Peronosporaceae; genus Peronosclerospora; species Peronosclerospora sorghi. The sequence continues at coordinate 23,106,247 of CM047583.1, forward strand.
GCAGCAGGGGGTAAGGCATTGCCTTTCCCGATCAGCAGATGCTTCTTCTTCCAGATGATCTTCTTAAGCTGATCGATCTGGTCGGGACTGTTGACATCCTGATCACCCACTAGTAGATCGTCCAAGGTGACTTCGGGCAGATCGGCGGACACTTCAGGGAGGAATGCCATCTGGCTCTCCATCTCCTGAATGTACTGATCACCACCCTCATGTATACAAACTTGATCGTCTTCTGGGGAAATATCACCCAAACCGTCCTGATCGGTTGCACACTGCTGTTCCGGATCGGTGGGATGCTCTTCAACGACGTCGATTTGCTTAGGCGTGCTATCGTGGTCCGCCCCAGCCATCTCATGTTCCTCTTTTTCTATTTCCGGCTCCGCTGTACCTTGTTCTTGTGACGCCACCATGTTGACGAACCTTGGCTCATCTGCTTGATGGTCCACCGTGTCCGGCGACCGCGGTGCCTTTCTTCGAACCAACATCTTCTTTGGGGTTACATAGCTGGGCTGTTCCACCAGAGGTGAGGTATCTTCTTCCACCGGTCCATCATCGCTGATCAGATCGGTGGTCGCTTGGTATGCCAAATTCTGCCACTCAACATACCGTCTCGATCCGATAGAGACAAACCCCATCTTTCTTGGCACTTTCCCTTCCGCCAGCCTCATGCCAAACATAGTATTGTTGTCGAGCGTAAGCGGCTTGTCACCGATATTAGTGACTCGGACAAAATCAAATCGGCCGGTGCTTTTCACAAAGGTCGGCACCCACCGGTCGCCCCTGGTCACCCATAACTTCCTTGATCGAAAACCTTTGTCGACCGGGGTATCAGCGGATTGGCCGACTGGAATGGTGACATCTTGGTCTCACCTTACCAGATCGGTTTACGATCCGTATAGGGGCCGCCGACCAGCTAACTGGATCTTGACCTCATCCGGGAATGTAAGCACTCCATGAGACTGTGGTGAAGTGTACCACAAATTTGCTCACTTTTGGTCAAGGCAGTAGGTCGAGTTTCCGATTGGTCTACAAGGGGGGCTTTTTAGCCTATCAAATTCAAGGAGTATCAAGAACGCTGGTCTTGGGTGAGTCACCTGACATTGGGTATCTTACATAATTTTGTGTGGGTACATTAGGGACCATAGGGAGGTAGTATTATTGGTTAGTTGCGGTTTTTCCAAGTAAGAGTCTTTTGGTTGCGATTATTCCAAGTAGAAGTCTTTTGGTTGCAGGATTTTTCTAAGTAGAACTCCTTTGGTCTTGGTTCACACCACAGCTAGGGGTTGCCGTTCTTCCCTTTTCGTACACTAGTCTCCTCCGCCCGCCGCGGAGTGTTTGCGGGTAGAGGGTCGAATTATCCCCTCTCGCCCATTATACCCGGTCTGGACGCGCCGCACGCGCACTTTGGCCACCGGAAGTCCCTCGACGGGAGTACGATTTGGCGATCTCTACACTTTAAGTCAAGTACGTTTGGAACGTGCTATCCACTGGATTGGTCTTTACGTGGAGATATCGTTTGTGGAGTTTCACGGGCATATTGGGTCTTCACGTGGACATATTGGCTCATTTTTACATTGGTTGGAGTTTAGACCGGTTTTGGTCTTCTCTCATATTGGTCAGGGGCTAGACCGGTGGATTGGTCTACCCTCTATTATTTCGTATTGGTCAGGTCTAGATCGTTTGGACGATCGACATATTGGAATTTATCTTTTGGAAGTGTTTCTGGTCTGTACGTACGTGGGGTGAAGAGTTCCGCCCTAGGTACACTTAGCCAGCACGGTCTCATATTTAAGACCGAATCAAATCGATCTGTGATCCCGATCCACCGAGTGTAACTAGCCCAGTCCAATGGGTACACAAGGTGAGATGGTCTTAAGTGAATCGGACCAAGTGTCTCTGGATGATGACCGGTCGTCTGCCAGCAGCGGACGATCGGACCAGAATTCGAGTGGAGGTCCGTGTGGTGGAGTCAAGTTCGAAATCGAAAACATTAGCATCGATAACCTGACTACCACCATCGCGCCCAGCCTTCCAACTTTCGGAGGGGGTACTCCGCGGATCACCACTCGAGATCTGGTCCGATCGTCCGCTGCGCGCAGACGACCGGTAGTCATCAGAACCCACTTGGTCCGATTGTTTAGTGACCATCTCACCTTGTGTACCCGATGGAATGGGCTAGTTACACACTCGGTGGATAGGGATCGCAGATTGGATCGAAGCGGTCTTGAATATAGAAGACCGATCTGGGTAGGTATCTCTGGGGCGGAACTCTTCACCCCAGACACAAACAGACCAAAAACAATTCCAAGAGATAACTTCCAATAGTTCGATCGTCCAAACGATCAAGACCTGACCAATACGGAACAATAGAGGGTAGACCGACCGTTCCGGTCTAGTTCCTGACCAATATGAGAGAAGACCAAAACCGGTCTAAACTCCAACCAATATTAAAACAAGCCAATATGTCCGCGTAAAGACCCAATATGCTCGTGAAACTCCACAAAAGATATCTCCACGCCAAGACCAATCCAGTGAATAGCACGTTCCAAACGTACTTGAGTTGAGGTGTTGAGATCGCCAAATCGTACTTCCGTCGAGGGACTTCCGGTGGGCCAAAGTGCGCGTGCGGCGCGTCCAGACCGGGTATAATGGGCGAGAGGGGATAATTCGACCCTCTGCCCCCAAACACTCCGCGGCGGGCGGAGGCGACTAGTGTACGAAAATGGAAGAACGGCGGCCCCTAGCTGTGGTGCTAACCAAGACCAAAGGACCTCTACTTAGAAAAATCCTGCAACCAAAAGACTTCTACTTTATTAGGCAAATCCACAACTAAAAAACTACTACCCTATAGTCCCTAAATGTACCCACACAAAATATGTAAAATACCCAAAGTCGGGTGACTCACCAAAACTTGCGCTCTTGACACTTCTTGAGTCTGATAGGCTGAAAAGCCCCCCTTGTTTAAACCAATCCGAAATTAGACCAAATGCCTTGACGAAACTTGACCAGAAGTGTGCCAAATTTTGGGCACGCTTCTCCACAGCCGCCCCTGAGTCAGACCGTGTCGCACAACGACAACGGTCTTACCTCGTCCATAAAATTCAGTTGAACCTTGGTCATTCAGACTTTTCCGACATGGAGCAACCATCTTCTTTATCCGTTCCAGGTACTTGCACTGCTGGACTTGACCTTCTTGTATTTCCTTAACGACCGTTCTTGTAGGCACCTCGCATACCACGTCATCGCATGTCACTTCGCCCGTCCGGTCGGTCCGGTCTGGCAGCTCCCATCGTTCTACTGCACCTCAGACATCGGCAGGGCATAAGACCGGGACCGACGCGCAGTTGCAAGACGCACTTGAAGAGATCGCAAGTCTCCAGGAGCAGATTGCTCAACAGGCGACACAACGTAAACATGCATGTCCGGTCTTCACCTTGGACCTGTTCTAACCTTCGTTTGTCTTCAGCCCGTATACCTCCAGCCCGTATACCTCCAGCCCGTATACCTCCCGGCATCAGCAAGGCGATCAATGCCCTTCTTGCCGCCGATCGGCAGTCGAACACGCATGACCTCCAGCTGCGTCACGTTTTGACTGGACTCATAAGCGCACTCAACAGGTTGACCCGCTTGGAAGCTCATCAGCTTCATCTTGGGTAGCATCTTGTGCTGGTCCAACAGCAGCAAGCGGAAGGCTTGCTGGACCAGACCACGTTGAGCATTCAAAGCGACGATTTCGAGAGGCGTCTCACCGAGCTCCGAATTTCGATTCAAGACCAGACCGAGGAGGTCCGGTCTTGTGAACGCGAGTCGAACGATTGGACGCAGGCAGAGAACGGTCGTCGGGCGGTATTAAAAGAATATCATCAGCGCTTGGTTGACCTGTTGCGTCCTCGTCGGCATCCGGTTGCTGCCTCCAGCGTAGACCGGTCTGCGTCGGCCGCCCTGGTCAACTTGCACCAGGACCAAGACCAGCGCCATCCATTGGCCAAAATTCCACAGTCCAATATTTTACAAAATTCCAAGAAGCGCGCAAGCGCGCCGGGTGGCTCGAGGGCGCGGGGCATAGCGCGCGACCTCGAACTAGTTGGGAAGCGTGCGGTTCCCCATAAGCGAGCCAAGACGCAGACGCTTCTCTTGAACCCAAGATTGGACGTGAGTGATGCCTGCAACCCTGCCAAAACTTAAACGCCCTCGCGCCTTCGTGCTGACCGTGCCAAGTATTCATAGGTCTCGTCCTGGGATGACTCCGGCGAAGACTCCGGTGATTCGGAGTTTGCTGTCCGCATCCCAACCAAGTCGCGAACAAGTCCACATGAAAGTTTTGTTCAAGTTGTATCGACTTCGGAGCAGACCAAGAAGACCGGTCCGCATGGTGGCGTTCCACCACCTCATGCGTCGACAAAGTCAACACCTACGGTCTTGCCTGGGACGTCCAAGCTCCACAAAGATGCTTTGTTGGCCAACATGGCAATTGACAGGTCTTCCCTTCCGCCACGAACGCGTGAGGATACTTTGCCGTGGTCGCCAGGGCAGATCGGTTGTTTACGCCGGTCCACCCTGACCAAGCAGCTCCTGGCCCGGTCTTTCTCTCGTCGAGACCATTGGCATTTCCCGCCGGCGAAGAAAGTTCCTGCCGCGTCGGAATGGCGGCCAGACTTGATCACGTCGGCACAGATCTCCTGCTTGTACGCTGACGAGCCGTGGAAGATTTTCGAGCCAGGATCAAGTAGTTTTGTTGGAGAAATCTTAATTTTAATTGGAGTCTTTGAAGATAATACTACAACCGCAATTTTCGCTAAATTTTCAAAATAATTCAATTAAAGGTCGTTTATTAAGTGGAAATTGGAATAATAAAAAAATTCTTGACTAATCCATTCAATTTTAAATAAATATTGAAAATTTGATGTCGATTTATAAGAAAAAATCCATAAAAAAAATAAAATAAAATATGAATAAAAATAAATTTAAATAAAATTTTATTCATATTTTATTCATATTTTTTTTTAATTAGTAACTTTGATGAAGTCGTAACAAGGTAGTCGTAGGGGAACCTCCGAAAACATTACCAATACCAATACCGGCACCAATTAACCCTAGGTTTTTTTGGTCTTTTTGTACCTAAAAAAATAAATATTACGTTCTCGTGATCCCCAAATACCAATAATTAAAAACATTAGAATTAATACACTTTCAAAAAAAATATAAAATATAAGTACATCTAATATACTAAATGAAATAATTAAACAAAATTCTAAAATAAAACCCCAAGCTGGGGTTCATCTTCCACTCGACTCCGTGGGCCAATGCTTTCATCAGTCGGGTGGAACAAGACTCACGCTCAAGCCATCTGGGAGGCATCCCCCTATCTGGTGCTTCCCCCTGAACGAGTTCGGCAAGACCCTGGCTTGGCGACCATCCAGAACAAGCGCAAGCGGCGTAGGATCAGAGCGGGTGAGGCCTGGCAGTCCCTGTGCCAATATGTTTTGGACGGGATGCTGGCCCACGACTGCGACGTCGATGTGTTCTTATATCCAGTTGTACTTCATATGCCGCGGCGTCGCGTCGAAAAGACCCGGCTGCTGGCTGACGGTGGCACATGGTACCCCGGTCTTGGGTGCACTACACCGGTCTTGGACCTCAAGGATGCTTTGGACCAACTAGACCAACAAGAACCTTGGCGTAACCAGTACCAGGACCAAGTTGAAAAGCATCCGTCGTTGACCGTCGGCCGTCTGTGGGGTGGTGGCGAGTGAGGTCGTAAGTAGTCGACCAGATAACACTTAATATATATCATCGTTCTTTTTCACATGTTCGGTCATCAAATCACTTGAGCTAATTCCACCACTTTCTCCAGAGTTGCACTAGACACGCTATCACCAACCGTTCCACTTACATCGCGAGAAAACAAACCACGTTCGTCACTCCACTATTCCAATTCGTCACATATTCACAATACACAATACACAATACACAAGACCTTCCACCTCTTCACGTCGGTCGGGAAGACCGATGCTACTGCATGTCTTGGTCTTGGTCTTCATGGGTCTGCATCACTGCGAAACGGTTCCGACTGACTCGGTCCCGTTCGAATTCTCGTAGTAGTGCTCCACAGTTTAGCTCGGAATCATCGATCCAAGTTGTTTCATCATGGTCCTTCCATCGGACCAGATATTCTCGGTGGGTCCGGCCGAACCTGGTCTTCTTTACCGATCGAACATCTAAGACCTTTTCCACTTCAAATTCGTCCTTCTCCAGCGGTCATTACCAACTGTCCTCCGGCAGTAATGCTTCATCGAAATCAAACCGTTCTGCCTCGTCTACTAGACAGGGCATTTTGGGACGATCAGGAAATTCTCGGAACAGCTTCAACTTGGACACATGTACGATCGGGAAGACCTTGTAGTCCGTGCCGGTTGTTACTAGACGGGCAGAGTGTTCACCAATCAGCTCGGCAACACGGAAAGGACCGTGCCACATGTGAGCCAGCTTCTTCGCATAGCCCTCCTTCACTCGGTCTAGGTACAACCATACCCTCGCCTCTGGTTCTATACCGTGGGGTTGGACCTGGTCGTTGTTCCGGTCTGCCCGGTCTTGTGTAGATTGACGTTACTTTTCGTTGACAATTTCTCTTGCATGCTGGTAATGTTTCTGAACCTGCATGCGCCAACGTCGAGCATTACGATCGCGGGTCCGAGTGCAGCCAATAGGTATCGCGGCTTCAAGAGTGGACCGGGGGTCCCATCCATACGCAAGATAAAAAGGCGTTTCTCCTCGGACCCGATCGGTAGACGAGTTGAGTGCAAACACCAGCCTTTCTGCGTATTCGTCCCAATCGCGCTGGTCTGGATCGGCAACGTACGTCTTGATTGCTCTTGTAATAGTTTGTACCATACGTTCTGCCGATCCATTCGCTTGTGGACGATATGCCATCGTCGCGTCTGTTTCTGGCCCAGCATATTGTTAAACGACCGGAACACCTCGGCCATGAAACCGGGTTCTCGGTCGTGTCTGATCACCTCGCTGGCGCCGAACCTTCGGAACACGCATTCTTCGTAACTTTTGGCGATCTGCTCGGCAGACCGGGACGCACTTGCCTTCGCAATAACTAGACCGGTGAACAGGTCTACTCAGATCAGCAACTCAGTATTGCCATATGTCGATTTAGGTAGCGACGGTATATGGTCCATCGCTATGACCTGGAAAGGGTAGGTAGCTTCGATATTTCCGGGCGATCGCCCCTTGATTACCGGTCTACCCTTTCCGGTCTCGCAATCCGTACAACAACCCACATATTTCTGTACACTTCGGAAAAGACCTCTCCAGTGAAAGTGGGACCTGATCTTGTGATACGTTCTGCCTATGCTCTGATGTCCCCCTTCTAGACTCACATGGTAGTGATGGAGGACATCCGGCTGCAGCAACTCAGGTATCACCAATTTCGCCAATCGGTCCCGGTCTTCACTTTCTTGGTCTGCATCGCGGCAGTAATATAGTAAACCATCCTCATCCACTTCGTTACTGTCTGCGATCTTGGCACATTCTTTCGCTTGACCATTCGTCAACTTAGACAATTCACCGCGCAGGTAGGTCTTCAACTTCACAATCCATTCTTCTTCGTCCTGCGCCTTGAAGATCCGTTCTGCCCTTAGTCATTGCACAACAGATTCACTCAACCGTTCCTTCGGGAACGGTTGGTGGGACCTCCGAGCTTTCGGTCTAGTCGCGTCCATCACATGCACCTGGTCCGGAGCGTTCTTGGGTCCGATCACCTCGGGGAGCCTGTTTATATTCATCAATTTATCAAGAACGGCCTCCTCAGTGATCGTAACCCCGGTCTGGTCTTGCATGGCTTGGTCGCGAGGTAGTCGGCACTTCTGTTCCAGTCCCGTTTCACGTGCAACAGCTCGTGGTTCGGACGGTCTTTCAATGCCTTCATTACTCGATCATTTAGCATCCTTAGTCGTGGGGCCTTGCAGTCGATCTCTCCGGTGACCTTCCTGATCACTAGGTTCGAGTCACCACATATGATGACTCGCCCCTTCTCTTGCGACGACAGCAGGTCCAGACATAGAAGTAGACCTCGGTACTCCGCCTCGTTAACCGTAATATCCGGCGTGAATTCAGCAGCGGCTGCAACTATAGACCATTGTGGCAACTTCCACACTATAGCACTATAGGCGCCGACCTTCTTCTTCACGCTTGCCGATCCGTCAAAACTTAAGACCAAGAGCTCTTCATCATAGTCGACGGTCGGTGGCGTTCTTGAAACTGACTGCCGAGGTTGCTTCCTCGGGGCAATCGCTATTAATGCCTCGTCCACTTCAGACCGAGGGGTTATACTGGCAGCTAATGTGCCCAATATCTCTTCTTCGCCCCCGGTGCACTTACGACCTCGAGGTTCCACTGCGACAAGACCGCCGACCATCTTCCTAGACGTCCGTCCATCCCATTGGCTGATAGTAGCCAGGCCAAAGTAGACTGTCTTGACAGGACCTTTATAGGTCGGCCGACCAGCAGGTTGTAACACACATCCAGAATTCGTAGCAACGTCAGAACTTCTTTCTAGACAATTCCATAGTTCACTTCATTTGGTTTCAGCGTCCGGATCGTAAACGTGACTGGATGATACACACCATCGTGATCTTGCACTAAAGTGGCCGAGATAGACCACTTACTGGCATATACAATAATGGTCGGCACTTTTTCGGGAGCGAAATGCTTCGAAATCGGTGCCGTCGCCATCTTAACCTTCAACATACCAAAAGCAAACTTTGCACGCTTCATATGGTCTTCGGCCTCCACTTGCGGACAATCTGCAGCAAGACCAGAGTCGGCGCCCCCATGTAAAGTTGCCCGGTCTTCTTCGCGCAACATACGGTAGTCCACTTCCCGGAGCTCATACAACACAGCCGCGTAGATAGCAAAATCTTCGATGAAGCGGCTGTAGTAGTTTAAATTTCCTAGGAAGTACTGCATTGCCTTCAGAGACTTGGGAAACGGGAGGTTGCTTAATGAATCCAGGTCCTTAGGATTAGCCTCTAGACCATTGTTCGAGACCATATGACCTAAATAGGCGACCTTGGACATACCCCAAAAACTTTTCACGGCGCTGATAGATATGTTCCAGCGGTCGCATGTCTCCAACAATCGTTCAACCTTCTCGCACAGATAGTTCCATGACGAGACAGGTATCAGAATGTCGTCGATGTACGACCGCCTCCCTAGAACGGACGGTCTTCTTTCTCGGTTCACCTCTGTAAACACATCATAACTTTCGGCAGGGTCCCGATCGGTCTTGATTTTGAAGTGTCCGTACAGTGCGTTGTCTATCAACCTTTGATAGATCTGGGGTGCGTTCTTCAGACCGAACGGCATACGGTTCCACTCAAAAAGACCAAACGGTGTCACAAATGCGGAAATCTCACGGGCTCGATCAGTCATCGAGACCGCCCAAAATCCACTTGCCATGTCCAGCGAACAATACCACAAGGTCTTGTCCAGGTCTTCCAACAGATCATTAATCAGCGGCATCGGGTAAACCATGAGTTTAGTCAACCGATTTACCAGCCGATAGTCGATGCACAACCTAATGTCGACGCCGTTCTTCTTGATAACAATTACGATCGGCGAGGCCCATGGCGAGGTCGACGGTCTAATAATCTTGGTGCCCAACAGTCCTTTAATGAGATCAGAAAGCTTTTCTCGGTACTGTGGCGCCACGCGTCGACACCGCTGGGCAATCGGCTTGGCATCTCCAACGTCAATATCGCAAATCGCACCACGGGCTGCAGGTGGTAAGGCGTTGCCCTTTCCGATCAGCAGATGTCTTTTCTTCCATATGATATTCTTCAACTTCTCGATCTGGTCTGGACTGTTAAGGTCTTGATCACCCACTTGTGAATCATCCATTGTAACTTCGGGAGAGTCGGCAGACACTTCAGGGAGGACTGCCATTTGGCTTTCCAGCTCCCGAATGTACTATTCCCCGCCTTCATGTATACAGACTTGTTCATCTTCTGGGGTGATATCACCTAGACCATCTGGACCGGCTGAACGCCCCTGGTCTTGATCGACGGGCTGTCCTTCACTGATATCGGTCTGATTAGGAATACCGTCGTGGTCCGACCTAGCAACTTCATGTTCCCCTTCTTCCGTTTCTTGCTCCGCTGTCGCCTGGTCTTGTGCTGACACCACGTTGACTAGCCTCGGCTCGTCTACTTGATGGTCCCCGTTCCTGGTGACTGCGGCGCCTTTCTTCGGACCAACATCTTTTTTTGGGTGACATAACTTGGTCTTTCCACTAAAGGTGCGGTATCCTCTTCCACCGACCCATCGTCGCTGATAAGATCGGTGGTCGATTGGTACGCCAGGTTTTGCCACTTGACATACCGCCTCGACCCAATCGAGACGAACCCCATCTTCTTTGGTACCTTCCCTTCTGCTAACCACATGCCGACAATAGTGTTATTGTCCAGTGTCAGCGGCTTGTCACCTATATTGGTAACACGGACAAAATCACGTCGACCAGCACTCTTTACGAAGGTCGAGACCCACCGATCGCCCCTGGTAAACCACAACTTCCTCGAACGAAAACCTTTCTCAACCGGGGTATCGGCAGACCGACCGACTGGGATAGTGAGGTCTTGGTCCCACCGGACCAGATCGGTATACGAACCATACAGAGGTCTTCGACCCGCCAACTGGACCTGGACCTCATCCGGGAGCGTAAGCACTCCATGTGACAGGTCTAGGCGAATACCATCTGGGACCATGAAATCCATACCTAGTAAAGCGTCCTGACCAGCCAACTTGCCAACCCAAGCGCTAAAAAAGTAGACCAGCGATCCCGACAAAGTAATTTTCACACGCGTTCTTCCTTCGGTCATATAAGAGTTTTCGCCAATCCCGACGCATTCTTGTCTCTGGGTATCGTCTATACGACATCCGACCTTACGAGCAAAGGCGGAGTCGATTATCGAGACTTCAGCTCCAGAGTCGAACAACATCGTCGCCTTCTGGTTATTAATCTTTCCACAGGCATTCGCCTGCTTAAACCATTTATCAGGCGCGTGATACTTCCAGTATCCGCGGGATTCTCCAGGCAGCAAGTCCAACTGCATAACCACCTTAGTCCGGGAGTACTCATCGGTCTTCAGACTGTAGACCGGATGGTCTCGGTCGACGCAATTTGGAATAGAACGTGTATTGTCGGTCTTATCCTCCTTGCCGACATATGCATAGATGTGAACCGTAGAACGCTCGGCTCGATCCAGATTCCAACCTGGCGAGCGTTCTAGTTTAACATCTTTTCCACGTCCGGCGGAAGCATCCCCGCGTGCTTGTCCGACACGTACCACTTGCGCATCATGTTAAAAAAATTTCAATCTTGCAGTGGCCGGCCTCGTGGATCTCTCCACATGACTTGCATACGAAGATGCAATGGTCAGTCGGGTGGCCGCGTCTCTCGTACTTCTTGCACACCATCTTCTTCCAGCAGTTTGGACCATCATGTTTGCTCGACCCACAGTGGGAGCACTTCTGACGAGGCCGGTCTGGATCGGACTTGCTTCCGTTCCTTCCCTTCCGGTCCACCTGGTCGGACTTCGACTTGGTCTTCGGGGCAGGTCCCGCAACATAGACGTAACGATACTGGTCTTCATCCGATGACTCCTGGCTGGATGGACTTCCACTTTCCCCTTCTGAACCCGTGCTGTCATCAGCTACAATTGCCTTGACCGCTCGGTTCGGTCTGGTCCAAGGTCTCTTGACCGGTTCGGTCTGGGTCTTGGAACGATAGCGACTTGATCCACCAGAGGTCTCCGCTCTCATACTACGCGACTGTTGTAACGTCCTCAGGGTCTGTTCGACTTCGCCCGCATCCTTAAGACGTAGTAGAGTAAGCTGGTCCGCCAGTTCTTGATCATCAAGGGTACTAATATAGTGACCCACATGTTCTAAGGCGGCACCGTTCGGCGGGTTATTCTCTTTGATTGTTATGCCGGCGCGAAGTGCAGTCACGTTCAACCGATGCAAATACTCGATCGGTGTTTCGTCGGCTCGCTTCTGCATATGGTGGTACGTACGGGCGCTTGAAAATACGGAGTTACAATATTGACCTTCAAACTCCGCACATAACAGGTCCCAGTCAGACCGGACGCCCCGACCCAACTGTTGAATCCAGTTCGCAGCCGGTCCTTTTAACAAATCCCGGAAGATTAAACAACGTTCGCGTTTTGGGATCTGGTCTCGCAGGAACGCAGACTTGACCCGACTGAACCAAGACCGGGCCTGGTCTTCATCAGCATCCTTGCCGGTGAAGTCCTTGAGGTCGGTCGTCGCGGCCATACGGATGCGCGGAATCGCAGCAGATACAAAGTCGTAGGAAGTAGTGGAGGCTAGGTTAGCCTTGCGCACCTTGCCTGCGCCTGTACCATCTGACTCACCATGGTCGTCAAGACCGCCGACCGACTCCATATCACAGTCACTCGTCTTGCTTGGTCTACGCGGTCTTGCCGGTTGCGGCTTGCGCCTTCCCTTGCCGGTTGGTTTATCACTTCTAATAGGCTCATCCATAGATGTTACCGATTCCATATACACATCTTTGTAAACATTGACACCTTGACAGGTAGACCGGTCTTGGACATGTGGGCGCATAGGTGGTCTAACCCCTTCTTCCATGAAACGTTGCATCATCGTCTCAAATATGGCTTGGACGTTGGCTGGCGTCATGGGCAACGTGTTGATACCCTCCTTTTGTGGAACTGAGGCCTGTGGGGCTCGCTGGGGCCCCGACTGGCAAGCACCCCTTTGCTGCTGCATGTCCCTTTTTTGTTCAGACCGGGCATGGTCCACCCCCATGGTCTTTCGCTCGACACCGGTCTCCAACTCTGATGAGCTGTTAGAAGCCGGTGGAGACTGGTAGATCGATTCATCATCGGAACCAATGTCAACAAGCTCTGTGGAGGCTTCGGCGACCTTCATTGCCGTGGTGGGAGTTAGGCGGCGAACCGCCCCCACCAGTGGCACCAAACGGTCGTGGAGGTCCGACATCGACGCCTCCAGTCTCCAAGCATCAAATTCAAACAATTTATTGACACCGGCGGGTTTCTGCATTTTAATGCCAACCTCCTCCAACATCGCCACCAAATTCTTGACGACCAGTAATTGTCGATCACTCTGGATCAGCTCGGTAGTGGGACCGAGAAGACGGTCGGGGATATGGAGGTCCAACACCCGAAAAACCTGGTTTTGGCGAACAAATCGCTTCAATTCAAAAACATAATACATCTTGTCCAGGTCTTGTTCGGTGATAGCCTCATCCCCGACCTTCGACTTTTCTTCGAGTCGTCTTCGTCGGGTGGCATTCCCAGCCCTTTTCTGGGCACCTTGGGTACCTTGGAGACTTTATGGAGGTAGACCGGATCGTTCCAGTCAGCCTCCAAGTAATTTTCATCTTTTAGTTTTCCATCAATTTTTCATTCATACACATAGGATCAGGACCAAGGTCCTGATCCTTTCCGGAACTATAGCAAGACCTGCTATAGTCCCGATCGGCTCCGGTGGGAGACTTTTGGGGAGGAAAAAACTTATTAATCCCGATCTGGTCCTCCACCAGGCCAGATCGGACATCGCCATCTTTATCAACAACGAGAACGTAAGGCGATAGCCTTTCCTTACGTCCTTTCCAGAACGACTCCATATTCAAATCACTCAAATCTTCGAATCCAATTTTTGATGGAATATCAGCACGGTGATATCCACGATCACCAAGTGATCCGGGCACGCGCACCATTGTGGTGGAGTCAAGTTCGAAATCGAAAACATTAGCATTGATAACCTGACTACCACCATCGCGCCCAGCCTTCCAACTTTCGGAGGGGGTACTCCGCGGACCACCACTCGAGATCTTGTCCGATCGTCCGCTGCGCGAAGACGACCGGTCGTCATCAGAACCCACTTGGTCCGATTGTTTAGTGTCCATCTCACCTTGTGTACCCGATGGAATGGGCTAGTTACACAGTCGGTGGATCGGGATCGCAGATTGGATCGAAGCGGTCTTGAATATAGAAGACCGATCTGGGTAGGTATCTCTGGGGCGGAACTCTTCACCCGACAAACAAACAGACCAAAAACACATCCAAGAGATAACTTCCAATAGGTCGATCGTCCAAACGATCAAGACCTGACCAGTACGAAATAATAGAGGGTAGACCGACCGTTCCGGTCTAGCCCCTGACCAATACGAAATAAGACCAAAACCGGTCTAGTTTCCAACCAATATTAAAACAAGCCAATATGTCCGTGTAAAGACCCAATATGCTCGTGAAACTCCACAAACAATATCTCCACGCCAAGACCACTCCAGTGAATAGCACGTTCCAAACGTACTTGAGTTGAGGTGTTGAGATCGCCAAATCGTACTCCCGTCGAGGGACTTCCGGTGGGCCAAAGTGCGCGTGCGGCGCGTCCAGACCGGGTATAATGGGCGAGAGGGGATAATTCGACCCTCTACCCGCAAACACTCCGCGGCGGGCGGAGGAGACTAGTGTACGAAAAGGGAAGAACGGCAACCCCTAGCTGTGGTGTGAACCAAGACCAAAGGACTTCTACTTAGAAAAATCCTGCAACCAAAAGCCTCTTACTTGGAAAAACCACAACTAAAAAACTACGACCCTATAGTCCCTAAATGTACCCACACAAAAATATGTAAAATACCCAAAGTCGGGTGACCCACCAAAACTTGCGTTCTTGACACTTCTTGAGTCTGATAGGCTGAAAAGCCCCCCTTGTTTAAACCAATCCGAAATAAGACCAAATGCCTTGACGAAACTTGACCAGAAGTGTGCCAAATTTTGGGCACGCTTCTCCACATCCGCGGGGTACCCCCCCGTAAGTTGGAAGACTGGGCACGATGGTGGTGGTCAGGTCGTCGATACAAATGTATTTGATTTCGAACTTGACTCCACCACAAGACAGATCTAGGCGAATACCCGCCGGCACCATAAAATTCGTGCCTAACAGGGCATCCTGACCGTCCATCTTGCCAACCCAAGCGCTGAAGAAGTAGACCAACGAACCCGATAGGGTGATCTTCACGCGCGACCTTCCTTCGGTCATGTAAGATTTTTCACCGATTCCAACGCATTCTTGTCTTTGGGTATCGTCTATACGACATCCGACCTTACGAGCAAAGGCGGAGTCGATAATTGAAACTTCGGCCCCAGAGTCGAACAACATCGTCGCCTTCTGGTTGTTAATCTTACCACAGGCTTTCTCCTGCTTGAAACATTGGTCGGGCGCATGATACTTCCAGTATCTGCGAGACTCCCCAGACAGCATATCCAACTGCATGACCACCTTAGATCGGGAATATTCATCGGTCGTGAGATTGTAGACCGTATTATCCCGATCGACGCAATTGAGAACAGAACATGTATTGTCGGTTTTATTCTCCTTGCTGACATATGCATAGATGCCAAACGTAGATCGCTCGGCTCGATCCAGATTCCAACCTGGCGAGCGTTCTAGTTTAGCATCTTTTCTACGTCCGGTGGGAGCATCCCCGCGTGCTTACCCGGCACATACCACTTGCGCATCATATTGAAGAACTCTTCGATCTTGCACTGGCCGGCCTCGTAGATATCTCCACATGACTTGCACACGAAGAGGCAGTGATCGGTGGGGTGACCGCGTCTTTCGCACTTCTTGCATATCAATTTCTTCCAGCAGTCCCCACCGTCATGCTTGCTTGACCCGCAGTTAGAACACTTCTTGCGAGGTCGGTACGGGTCGGCCTTTTCCCACTCCTGCCCTTCCAATCTGCCTGGTCAGGCGTCGATCTGGTTCTTGTGGCAGGTTCCGTGACGAAAACGTGGCGATACTGGTCTTCTTCTGACTCCCGACTGGACACCGCCCTGCAAGAAACATGCATAATGCGGAATTGACGGAATTAAATCGTCAGACTCTTGCTTAGCTCTATCTTCTTTGCTTCTAAAGTCGCCTGCCTTATTGCCTCAATCCTATCAGCATTACGGTAGAATCTTGTTTTGGCTGATTCTCTTACTTTGCAATTAGCAATACTATCTAACCGCTTGTTTCTAGCAAAGAGGAAATAACCGAGATTGTAAAATTGTCAATTATGCTTCTTAAACTAAGGCCGCTACTTTCCTCTTCCGATCCAGTGCTGTCTTCAGTCACGATCGCCTTAAAAGCACGGGACGATCTGGTTAGGGGCCTCTTCACAGGGTCGGTCTGTGTCTTCGATCTGTAGCGACCCGATCCAACGGCGACCTTCGCCCTCATGCTGCGTGAGTGTTGCAGCGTCCGCAACGTCTGCTCCACTTCCCCCACATCTTTGAGGCGCAGCAGAGTGAGCTGATCTGCAAGCTTTTGGTCATCAAGGGTACTAATATAGTGACACACGTGCTCCATAGCGGCACCGGTCGGCGGGTTGCCTTCCTTGATCACTATCCCGGCGCGAATTGCAGCCACGTTCAGACGGTGCAGGTACTCGATCGGCGTCTCGTCGCCCCGCTTCTGCATATGATGGTATTTGCGGGAGGTAGAGAATCCGGAGTTGCAGTACTGCCCCTCAAATTCTGAAAATAGCAGATCCCAGTCAGATCGTTCATCCCTACCCAACTGTTGGATCCAGTTCCCAGTTCGCCGTCGGTCCTTTCAGCAGATCCCTGAAGATTAGACACCGTTCATTTTTTTGGTGTCTGATCCCGTAAGAAAGCAGACTTGACCCGACCAAACCACGACCTGGCTTGCTCCTCGTCAGCGTCCTTGCCAGTAAAGTCCTTTAGATCCGTGGTCGCAGCCATGCGAATGCGTGGGATATCAGAATATCCACAATCAAAAGCGGTTGTAGAGGCTAGGTTATCCTTGCGCGTTCTGCCCGCCCCTGCACCGTCTGACCCATAGTGGTCATCCGGATCGCCGATAGACTCCATGTCGAAATCGCTGTTCATGCTTGATCGGCGCGGTCGGGCTGGTTGCGGCTTGCGTCTTCCTCTGCCAACTGGTTTGCCACCTCGGGTAGCCTTATCCGTTGATGCCACTGACTAGATATCCACATCCCGGCAAGTATTGACATTTTGCCGGGCAGATAGGGCCTGGGCATGCGGGCGCGGAGGCGATCGGCATCGGTCTCCCATGAAACGCTCCATCATTGCTTCAAACATAGCTTGGACGTTATGTAACAGGGTTACATTCGAGTCACATCTAGTAGGTAGTGTACGTAAATACACTACGGTTGGGGTCAGTATTGACCGTTTCGAAAGGTTTTGAACCATTGGTTATTTTAACCAATCAGGGCAGGAGCTCTTGGGGGTGGCGTGGCAGCCAGCCACGTGTTGGTACACAGGTGGTGTACACTACATTTTAGCTAGGTACGAATTTGGTAAGTTCTACTTAGTAGTACATATAGTTTACATTAGTTTAAATTAATTTAGGCTAATTATATATAAAATATGCATTCATTTTACATTTAACTCAACCGACTACAGACGCACGACCTCGACCGGTCGCGCGTGTAGTGAGTGCAGTAGCGTAAAGGGATCCCTCCCTTTAGCTACACCCTTAGTAAGGGAGCCTTGCATTAAGGCATTAGCGAAAGCTAATTGTAAACCAAAGTGGGAATATTGGCCCAGAGTAGGAGAGCTCTCTCCTACTAAGCCCTTTTATAAGGGCGTATTGGCTAAGTAGCGGCGAACGCCGCTTAAAGGAAAGTCTTCCTCTGTGCGCTAGCCGCACCGTGCGTGTACGCACCGGCCACACGTTAGCTTGGTTCATGGGCAACGTGTTGGTATCCTCCTTTGGAGGTAATGAAGCCTGTGGGGGATCCTGGGGCCCCGACTGGCATGCAGCCCCTTGCTGTCACACGTCCTTTTTATTCTCCCATGGGGTACGGTCCGCCCCTATGGTCATCCATTCAGCACCGACCTCCAACTCCGATGAGCTATTAGAGGCAGGTGGAGACTGATATAGCAATTTATCATCGGAACACACATTATCGTGTGCTGCCGTGGCCTCAGCGACCTTCAATGCCACGGTGGGAGTTGGGCGGCGAACCGCCCCCACCAACGGCACCAAATGATCATGGAGGGTAGACATCGACATCTCCAAATTCCAAGTGTCCAGATCAAACATATTATGCACGTTGGCGAGGTTTAGCACTTTTATGCCGACCTCAGCCAACATCGCCAGCAGGTTCTTCACCAAAAGCAACGGCCGATTGCTCTGGATCGGCTCGGTGGTGGGTCCGAGAAGGCGATCGGGGATCTGGGGGTTTAAGATCTGCATGACCAGGTCTTCACGAATAAATCGCTTTAACTCGTGGATGTAATACATTCTGGTCAGGTCTTCTTCCTTGATAACCCCATCCCCGACCTGCGACTTTTCTTCCAAGTCATATTCATCGGGTGGCATTCCCATACTTTGCTTGGGGACCTTGGGAAAGTGGATCTGATCGTTCCGATAAGCCCAAGTCTTTTTCATCTTTTTTTTCCATCAAAACGTTCATTCAAATGCATAGGATCGGGACAAAAGTCCTGATCCTTTCCGGAACTATAGCAAGACTTGCTATAGTCCCGATAGTCTCCGGTGGGAGCTTTATGGGGAGGAAGAAACTTATTAATCCCGATCTGGTCCTCCACTCGGCCAGATCGGACATCGCCATCCTTATCGACAACGAGAACATAAGGCAATAGCCGTTTCTTATGTCCTCTCCAGAACGATTCCACATTTCATTCATTGTAATCAATTCTTCGCGAGATATCATCGCGGTGATATCCACGATCACCAAGTGATCCGGGCACGCGCACCATTGTGGTGGAGTCAAGTTCAAAATCGAACACCGTAGTGTCGAGAACCTGACCACCATCGTGCCCGGCCGTCCAACTGACGGGGGGGGGTACCCCGCGAACCTTTGCCTACGATCCGATCTGATCGTCCGCTGCTAGCAGACGACCGATCATCAGCATAGGACGCCTGGTCCGATTTCTGCGTCTCCATCTCACCTTGTGTACCCGATGGAATGGGCTGGTAACACACTCGGTGGATCGGTGCTGTAAATCGATTGTGGTCTAAATGTGGGAGACCGTGCTGGGTAGTGTACCCTGGGCGGAACTCTTCACCCTGGGTTCGGACAGACCTGTTATACTCCAAGTAAATATACTTAAAAGGTTAGATCGCTCAATAGATCGTAGAGCCCAACCAATACGAGAATAAAAGTCAAATACTCCAATATAGAGATCCAATAAGAACGTGATACACTCCACGAACGATATCTCCACGAAATAACCCAATAACTTGATAAAACGTTCCAAACGTGTGCAACTTGCGCTTGAAAAGCCGACCAATGTGTACTCCCGTCGAGGGACTTCCGGTGGGCCAAGTGCGCCTGTAACGCGTCCCGGCCGGGTATAATAAGCTGGAGGGGATTGCTCGACCCTCTTCTTCCAAACACTCTGCGGCGTGCAGAGGCGACTGATGTACAAAGCGACGGAATGACTTCTCGTTGAGTGTTAAAGGCTTGGAAAACGACACACTAAGTAAAACTATCCCCTACGGTCCCCAATATATACAAAGATGAAAATATGTAGGTACACGCAATCTCATGTGACTTACCAAAATCCGTGTTCTTGACACCTCTTGCACATGATAGGCTTAAAATCCCCCTTGATTTCCACCAATCTGATCGTCGCCAAGCCGATTGGTGTGCTGCTGACGCAAAACGACCAAAATTCTTGGGTCCGCTTCTCCACACTTCCGTTAATATAGGTGGAGTTAATACATCGGCCAAAACGTGCCGTTTCCACGATTTGGACAGGCCGGGTGCACCTAGATACCAAAGCTGAGCATCTAATACGTTTCGGGAGTCGAGTAATACCGGGGTATTGGTGCCCGCTATAAAACGTGGACATACCTATTCATGTAAGCAATAAATATATCTGAATTTGCATCTGGTTTGTATTAAAAAACCTTTGAATGTAAACAAGTCTGGTGAACATTCTGAAGGAACGGCCGCCGAATATTTGCGTTTAAATATTGGAACGTGATGGCCGATGTCATCTACTTGCATTCCGTTCTGGACCACATGTATAGCGCTTTAAAGCTGAAAATTTCACCATCAAGATGCTATGGTTTGCATCGGAGAAAATTTGAAAAAGACATGGACCAAGCATTATCTCTACTTAATAGCTCTGGCCTGAGAAACCGGTTCGATTGAAAAGGTGGAGGTTGAAAAGATAGTAAAGTTCACATCTCCCCCAGCTGAATCGCAATTATGAACAGGTATGACCTCATGCGTCAAGTGCCACGTTCAAGAGATGATTGTCTGGGCGCAAGAACTAGGAAAAGGCGATTTCAGAAGTCGTAAACAAGCCAAATGCATGCAAACTCGGGGATTGAAACCTAGCGGAAGTGAATTCGCTACGGATGTGTAGAAAGTACATCATAAAAATTTGTCCCTTGAAGAAAAAAAAGTCTCCACCAAGATAAAGACGCCAAAATCAGACGGTACCGGGAGACGAATGGTTGCTATGTAGAAACTGAAATGGTGGTGAAATCATCGACAGAATCGGGTGTGAGTGATTTTCTCAAGAACATTTACGGATTGTTAACAGCGGTGCAAGCAAGCATCTTGTTTCGAATGAAGACCTCCTCAAAGAAGCTGTTGTCTGTGGACAGAATGATGTTTTATGCTTGCCGATGGTGGTACGTTTTCTGTTTCAAAAGTTGGAAAGATAACGCTGCGTACTCCAGGAAAAAATTCTACGCTCATCGAAATTACTAAAGTGTTTTTTGCCCCGAAACTTGCCAAGAGCTTATTACCGCTTGGCAAGTATGTGGAGAAAGGATGCGCCATTAGAGTTAATAGTGACTGTTTGGTGATTAAGTAGAATAATAAAGTTCTACTTCATTTTGAAATTTTTGGTTTGATTTTCATGCTAGAAGAGTGGATGGAAAAACAAAACAATTTTCAAGCGTTGCTGAATAGGAGATGATATGCGGAATTGAATCCTATATATACATATCATTTCCACGTCCGCTTGGTTCACTTGGCTTATGATACTGTTGAAAAACAGGCCAAAGACCCCAGGTCAGGCAGGTTTTGACGGATAATAGGCGTTCCAATTGCCTGACGGGCCAAAGACCCCTGGTTAGGAATAATTTCGACGGATAATTAGTCGTTCAAATTGCCCGCCCGTACAGAATGCAAGAGAAACTCGGAAGAACAACCAAAAAGGGACTTTGGAAAGAACTTGCGTATTGAACGTGTTGGTGGTTTGATCTGCAGTGACTTGAAAGATCCAATCTCACCGCACAACAGGCGCGAAAACCGTTTCCTGGTTGTTCGTTATTTTTTTGAATTCCGTGCGAGTTTTCGCTGCTCGTACCAAAGACCGAGCAGCGAAAATGTTTGAGCACTTTAGAACGTTGTTTCTAATTAAATTTGTAGTTCGAGTTCACGTGTTGCGAACTGAACTGACGGGGGTGGAGAATACTCAAATGTGGATTTGATTTGCAAGAAAATTTGGGGTACGAAGACAAATCACGGAGGCTGGAAATCCAGCCTAAAATCGAAAATCCCAGAGGATGAATCGGACCATTTTTAACTAGTCTGGTGTATGATTTTCGGGTCGGGTATCTCGCTGCTGTACTGATCAGTGGAGGCTGAGTTTGCTTTCTACATACTCAAGCGCACCGACAAGTGCCAATCCCGGGAATCTGTCACTATATGAACTTTGATTGAAAAACAACCTTCACTAGTGGATATGATCGCTTATGGTCCACTTTGTATTGTTTGTAGGGATCTTAAGAAAAAAGCCCTATCAAACATGCTAAACCTCCCTGGTACTGGTCCAGGATGATAAAACAAAGAACTTCAAAGTACTCTGATCAATGAAAGGTTGTCGGAATATCAGTGACATTGAAAAGTTGGACAAAGAAGTCAGCGAAGGACGCAGAGAAATCTCGAGAACGCAGCTGATGGAAAGCTGCAACTGCTCATGGCAAGCCGTAATAAATCTTACGAAGAAGTAGAAGACACCGAAGGCTAGAGAAGAAAAATAATTAAAGGATCAGGACAAAGTGTCGCCAAGAAGGGAAAATATGGAACTGAACTGATACATGGGAATGCACTGTTTGTTTATTAAGTGTGCAAAAATGTTCGTTCCAAAAATGGTTTACAGGTTGCGTTTCCATATCCAGGATCGTCTAAGAGGCACCTGAAAGCAGAAATGCTGTCATGTGGAAACTGGCTGAACAAGCCGAGTTGAAGTCTCTTGAAGACCTGATAAACTGGAGATTGAAAAAAAGGCGACCTTGAAGGAGCCCCTACCAACGAAGTGGGTCTACAAGACCAAATTACGATGGTATGTACATTGAAAGGTACAAGGCCCAGTTGATTGCAAAAGGCGAACAAACAATTTTATGACCAGGACTATGTGGTGGAGCGGCTGATCGAAGTTTTTGAGACTTGATCAGGCGGTACCACGGCGCCAGACTGCCGACTAACGAAGGGGGTCCTCCGGATGTCTTCGACTGCTTGTGTTCTTGCTCACCTTGTGTACCCGACTGCTAGGCCTGGGTCGCTCCTCAGGTGGCGGGGACAGCGCACAGCGAATTCTTGGTGCAAGATTGAATTAACTAACTTGTGAAGATACAACCGACGCGATCAGGCGTGATCACGTGCGATCAGGTGCTTAAACCACGTCAATTAGCCGCGATCAGGCTTGATCAAGTTTGGGCCGATGCTAATAACCGACGGTCAGCAATATTCCGTCTTGATCGCAAGTGCGATCAGGCGGCAGTCCGACGCGATCAGGCGCTGAAACGATGTAGATCAGTGGTAATCAGGCTTGATCAGGCTTTGGATGACGCTAATAACCGTCGATCATCAATATTCTGTCTTGATCGCAAGTGCGATCTGGTACTGAAAGGCTCGATCAGGGGCTAAAAACTGCTGCCCAGTCGTAATATACCTTGATCAGACTTTATCAAGCACCAGAAGTCGTTCAAGTAGCAGTTGGCGCGATTTGCGATCACGATCACGACCACGATTTGCAAAAAGTGTCGATCAGGTGTTGATCGGTAGGGCGGGTACTTGATCAGGCAGCGGAAGTCTTCACCGCCTGATCGCGGAGCCTCTAAGCCGTCAAACAGCAAGGAACGCCCAAATCAATGCGCTCCTAGCCTAGACTATATGAGGAAAAGGTATTTATATTAAAATCCACCTAGAGTTCCCGTGGGGCGCTTAAAGCAGCCGAACTCTAGGGGCCAAACGTTAATTTCACGGGGGAAAAGGTGAGAGCACTGCTCGATCACGTTCCCAAAACCAAAAACCTTTAAACGAAGAACCGCAGACACTGCGGGCGGAGTTGCGGGGTGGGTTCTCTCACTCTACGCCAACCGGTGGGCCAAAAACGCACTTAGTGCTCCCGCCCGGGACATAGAGGTTTCAATAAGGTGGGGGCGCAAAGGTGCCTTCCCAAAAAACGATCAGCGCGATCGTACGCAAAAGGAGAACTTTATTAGCAATTAAATCCTTAGATCTACCCTGTTCCTACTTTCAACCAATCCGCATCGTCCATTCGAAACTCCTTCCGTCCATCAGTCGACCTGATTTTTCCGCTTGTTCCTTGTTTGTTCGCTGGTGTCCGCCGCGTACCTGTAAGTAATCAGCACATCTTCCTTGCCCCTTCTATATCATGTCTATGTACACCACGGTGGTACGTACTACTGTACCCATCGTGGTACACATGGTGGTACCTAATTATGTACTACGGTATCCACTATCTGCGTCCACTATCAGGCCCCTAATTTAGGTCCTAATATTAGTCATAATATTAGGCCCCCTATGGGCCTAATAAAATGTCCAACATTAGGCCCTATTTTAGCCTAATAAAAAAGTCCGCTTTACGACAACCGCCCCTGAGTCTCGTCCCAGCCGTGCAGCGGTTGGGGCGAGGGTCGATCATGCCGTTGATTCTGGGATTCATACTGCCGTTGGAGAATTTGTCGTTGCACATCGATCAGGTTACCATCCAACTGTCGATCGTCACCCATCATCTGCCCCTTCTCCCATCAATCAATCCCAATTCCATCAGGCGGTTACCGTTGGGGCTGTCCACTGCGATCTAACACTCGACTGTGGCCAACCGTGACAACTGCGATCAGGCTGTCTCGATCAGGCATTCACAGTCTGCAATGCCATCTTCAACGGACAGCTTGTCACCCCACATCACCAACGTTCCTGCCTTGGATAAGGCCGCAGCTGATCAGGCGATCGCCGCGATCAAGCAGGCCTGCGATCTGCAAGAGACTCTCCGTGCCAGAAACGAGCAGGTCGCCTTGTTGTCTGGCTCACTCGCCATGAGTGAAGACACGGTTGCGATGCTTCGTCGGCGGCTCACTCTTACCCAACGTGACGCGGCGGACCGGAAGAAGGAAATCGAGGAAAGCCTTAAAAAACTGGAGCCGCTGTGCGATTTTATCAACGCTGCGGTCAAGAAGCTCGAAAACCAGTTAAAAGACGCCAAAAGCACTATCGCCGATCAAGAGCAGACCATATACGATCAGGGTGTCCAGATCCGGGAGCTGGAGTGTCGCAACAACCGTGAACGTTACCTGCGATCAACGCTTGACGACACAATTGCATACCGAACGAAGGAATTGGAGCAACTCGAGCAGCGTGTATCCACGTTGCAGCATGAGCGCGATAAGTTACTTCCCGCAATGTGCGCTTGGTCCAACGGGCGGCAAGTCTCACTACCGAGGTGGACAAGTACAAGGATCAATGCGATCGCCTCCAGAAGGATGGGTCTGAATAGTCGGTCGATCACGTTTCTTCACTCAATACATTCTTTCGATCATGTCATTTCACTGTTGTCCTTTGTTCTTAAATGCATAATATAAATTGGTAGTCCGTCGGCTCATCTGCCGTATCCAATCACCATACCTAGCAACATCCATCGTAATCACACCACTACAAGTCGTTCATTGTACCTCCATTAATCGTGAGTTTCATCAAACATTTCTGCGATCAGAGATTTTTCGATCGTGATTCCTGTTCGGTACGTCGATCGCGCGCTAGTTGGACTCTTCATCCACTTGCATGACGTCGAAACGATGTCTGTTCACCATCTTCCTTTCGAAATCCTTGATCAAGGCATCACAATTCAAATCTGCCTCGTCTACCCACGACGGCTCGGAATACCTCTTCCAGTAGACTTGATATTCTCGTAACGTCCTTCCATATCTAGTCTTTAGACCCGATCGCACATCGGTAATACGATCAACTTCAAATTCATCGGGATCTAGCGTCCTTTCCCAGCTATCTTCAGGTAGCAAAGCTTCGTCGAAGTCGAAACGATCTTCTATTCCAGCTGCTAGCACCGTAGTGGGACGATCAGGAAATTCCTTGACTAATTTCAACTTGGACAGGTGTACCACTGGGAACATACGATAATCGGTGCCGGCGGTGACCAATCTCGCTGCATGATCGCCGATCATCTCCTCAACTCAGAAGGGTCCATGCCACATATGCTCCAGTTTCTTCGCGAACCCTTCTTTCATCCGATAAAGGTACAACCAGACCTTTGAGCCAGCCTCGATCTTGTGCGGCGTCACCTGATCGCTGTGTTTCTCAGCCTGATCAACCATCGCTTGGTGCAATCGAGTGCTCACTTGATCGCGGGCATATCGGTAGTCTTTCTTAAACTTGTATCTCCACCGACGAGCGTCTCGATCTTTACGTCGAATCCCGCCCAGTTGTAACGTTGATTCCAACTAAGATCGTGGGTCCCACCCATACGCTAAATAGAATGGGGTTTCCCCGCGCATGCGATCAGGGGTTGAGTTTAGTGCGAATACCAGGCGTTCTGCATACAAACTCCAATATTTTTGTCCAATATCCGACACATACATCTTGATCGCTCGCGTAATCGTCTGCACCGTCCTTTCCGCCTTGCCGTTCGCCTGCGGTCGATATGCCATAATGGCACTCTGACGTTGTCCCACGATTTTGTTGAACGCGCGAAATACTTCCGACATAAAACCAGGTTCTCGATCATGCCTGATCACCTCACTAGCCCCAAACCGTCGGAACACGTATTCTTCATAATTTTCGGCGATTGCTTGCGCGGTACGGGACGATCCAGCTTTCGCGATCATCATACCCGTGAACAAATCTGTCCAAATCAGCAGTTCCGTATGTCCATCCGTTGATCGGGGCAGCGAGGGGATATGATCCATGGCTATCACTTGGAATGGGTACGTCGCCTCGATATTTCCCGGCGACATGCCCTTGATCGTAGGCTGGCCCTTCCCTGTTTCGCCATCCACGCATTGTCCGACAAATCTTTGTACGCTTCGGAACAGACCACGCCAATGGAAATACCGTCTGATCCGCTGATATGTACGCCCTATGCCTTGGTGTCCTCCTTCCAAACTCACGTGATAGTGGTGGAGGACATCTGCATGCAAGGTCTCGGGTAGTACCAGCTTAATTGACGATTGGCGATCATCTTGATCATCCTGATCATCCCCGGTTTTCCTTTTGGCCGCATTTCCACAGTAAAGCAGTAATCCTTGATCGTCAACATCATAGTTGTCAGCAATTTTCGCACACTCCTTCACCTCGTATGCGCTAAATTGGATAACGTCACCGTACAGATAACACCGCAAATCGTGGATCCATTTCTCTTCATCCTGTGCCTTTTTGACCCGTTCCATTCTTATTCCGGCTACTGGTACATCGGTCCATGTTGACGGTTGTGGTTGCCGGTGGTTACGTGATCGGGTCGTCACTAGCACTTGCGGGGCGGATTGATCTTCGTTCCATGTGATTACTTCGGGTAGACGGTTGAGATCAACTAATCCTTCCAGCTGTTTCTCATCTTCGATCCCAAATCTTGTTCCACCCTGCATAGCCATGGTGGTAATGTGATCTGCACTCCTATTCCACTCTCTCTTGACATGTACCAAATCATGATCACTCCACTCGCGTAGGAGGTTAAATGCACGCTGCTGTAGCACTTGTAATCGCGGAGCTTTGCACTCCATTTCTCCTCGCATTTGCCGGATCACCAAATTAGAGTCCCCACACACGATCACCCTTCGTTTGGGATATCGTGCCAACAACTCCAGACTTAAAAGCAACCCGTGGTATTCTGCTTCATTCACCGTGATATCCGGTGCATGATCGGCGATCGCGATCATAATCTTCCATTCCGGTAACTTCCACACAATGGCACCAAATGCACCCACACGTCGCTTGACACTTGCCGATCCATCAAAACTGATCACGTAAAGTTCTTCACCTTTTTTAACCGTGGGAGGTGGTACTTCGATCATCTGCCGCGGTTGCTTTTTCGGTGCGATCGCGACCAACGCTTCATCAATTTCGGTGCGAGGGGTGATGCTTGCGGCTAACGCCCCTAGCACCTCCTCTTCTACATGAACACATTTCTTGATCTCGAGGTCCCACTGTGATAGGATCGCAGCCCGTCTACCTAATCGACCGTCCAACCCATTGGATGTTAGTAACCACTTCAATAAAGATAGACGTGATAAAACGGTGATCGTCTTTCCGACCAGCATCGTGAAATAAACATCCAAAATTCGTAAAAGCGCCAGAACTTCTTTTTCGACGGGGCTGTAATTCAGCTCACCGCTTTTCAACGTCCGGCTAGCGAATGCGACGGGATGATACACTTGATCGTATTCTTGTACTAGAGCGGCAGATACTGACCATTTGCTAGCGTAAACCACGATCACCGGCGTCTTGTCCTGGTCACAGTTTCGCAGGGTTGGAGCTGATGCAATCTTCGCCTTCAGCATGCTGAATGCCACTTTTACTCTAAATAGTCGATCATCCTCGTGATTTGATTCCGCCTCACTATGTGATCGTTTCTTCAACTCTTGATAATCTATCTCCCTCAATTCGTAAAGCACGGCGGCATAAATTGCGAAATATTCAATAAATCGACGATAGTAATTTAGGCTTCCCAAGAACGATTGCATAGCACGTAAGGTGCCAGGGAAAGGCAAATTGATCAGATCGTCAAGGTTCTTTGGATTTGTTTCTAACCCGCGGCAAGAGACGTGATGTCCTAAATAGGGCACTTCGCTTCGCCCCCAGTACGATTTAGCCACGATGATCGACAAATTCCATTGATCGCACTTTTCCAGCAAGTGCCGCACCTTATCGCATAGGGTGGACCAAGTAGGTGCAGGGATTAATATATCATCGATATATGACCGCCGTTGCAGCACAGACGGGCCCGGCGTTTGGTCGGGTTTTCCTGCTGTAAATACATCATCTGATTCATATGCACCGTCTTTGACCCTAAGATATCCATATAGTGCAGTGTCGATCAACCGCTGATAAATTTGCGGAGCATTCTTGAGGCCAAAGGGCATCCTATTCCACTCAAACAATCCAAATGGAGTGACAAACGCCGAAATTTGGCGTGCTCGATCGGTCATAGACACGACCCAGAAACCACTCGCCATATCCAAAGAGCAAAACCACAACGCTTTATCCAAATCTTCGAGTAGATCGGTGATCAGGGGCATTGGGTACACCATCAAACGCGTGAGTTGATTCACCGCGCGATAATCGATGCATAGACGTATATAGACCCCATTCTTTTTCACGATGATCACTATAGGCGATGCCCAGGGTGACGTTGACGGCTGAATGATCTTAGTTGCTAGCAACCCCTTGATCAGGGCCGACAACTTCTCGCGAAATTGTGGGGCCACTTTCCGGCACTTTTGGGCGATCGGGCGCGCATTACCCACATCGATATCACAAACAACTCCTCGTGCAGCGGGGGGTAGCGCGTTTCCCTTCCCGATCAACAGATGTTTTTTCGCCCAAATTATTTCGCGAAGTTGATCTATCTCCTCCACTGTGTTGACTGTGGGATCTCCGACTAGCAAATCATCTTTGGTTTACTTCTTCGGTGCTTGCAGACACTTCGGGTAACGTAGCAAGCTTCTTCTCCAATTCTTCCACATACAAATCTCCACCTTCGTGATAACAAACCTGATCGTCAATAGGTGTCACGTCGAATTCGCTGGGGCTAACTGAGACAGGGTGATTACACGCATCTTGAGTAGGTGTATCGCTTGAAACAGGCTGTTCAACTCCATGATTGAGGGTCGGACCTTTCACTTCCGGCCCCTGATCGCACCGCTCTTGCACCCCTTGCACCTTTTGCGCCCCTTCGGTTACCAACGCTACAGATGAGACGATCGTGTCCGTGGGACGTACTAAGAAACTTCGAGGAGTTGGATACTCCTTCTTCTCGACTAATGGACCCTGATAGACACTTTCTTGATCGTCAGATACCAGATCGGTGGAGGCTTGATATGCCAGATTTTGCCACTCTTTGTAACGGTTGGACCCGATCGAAACAAATCCGGGGCGGCGGGGTACATCATCTTTATTCATCCAAATACCTAAAATAGTCTCTTCTTGAACAATGATGGGGTGATCGACGATGTTCGTAACACGTAAATACCTCAAATTGCCCGCGCCCCTAGCGATAGTGTGGACCCAATATCTTCCACGAGTAATCCACAACTTGCGAGATCGCTGATCGTAAATTCGTACTTCGGCTGATCGACCTACTGGGATCTGTTCATACTGATCGAGCTTCATATAATTACCGCTCGACCCATACAACTGTCGACGTCCCTCCAGTGGGATGATCACTTCGTCAGGTAAACTTAGTGCGCCATGAGCGATATCTAATCGAACACCAGCTGGTATCATGAAATCCATACCCAATATGGCATCTTGACCAACAAGTTTGCCCACCCATGCCTGGAAATAATAAACCAATGAGCCCGCAAGCGTGATCTTGATTTTTGCACGTCCTTCTGTTTGGTATGCACTTTCTCCAATGCCGACACATTCTTGTGTTTGACTCTTGTCAATCCAACAACCCACCTTACGAGCAAAGGTTGAGTCGATGATCGACACTTCGGCACCAGAATCAAATGATAACGTGGCACGTTCGTTATTGATTTTCCATTCGCCTTGGCTTGCTTGAACCATTTCTTTGGCGAGTGATATTTCCAATATCCACGTGATTCGCCTGGAGGTAATTGGACTTCCATGATCATAGGTGATCGAGAAAACTCATCAATATGGAAATTAGCCAAACGTGGTAAATCAAGCTGATCGCGTTTCTCCTTATCTCTTGTAGCTACTCGATCAGCCCTCTTCTTATCCACAAATGCAAAAATACACAAACTAGAACGCTCGTCTCGTACCAGATTCCAACCTGGCAGGCGTCCTAGTTTAACAAATCTTCGGCTTCCTTGGGCAACAGTCCTGCATGCTTGGTAGGGTTATACCACTGGGGGATGCGGTTGTAAAATTCTTCCATAGGGCACTTTCCCGCATTGTGAACTTCACTGCATGCTCGGCAGACGTACAGGCATTGATCGGTGGGGTGTCCTTTCTTGCCACACTTCAGGAAAGTCAGGCGCTTCCAGCAACGTAAGTTGTCGTGTCTGATAGATCCACAATGACTGCACTTCTTTATCGCCCCTTGATCGACTGCGTTGGAGTCGCTTCGTTTGCCTGATCGTGACTCGCCAGGCTGATCGTGCGCCCCTGGTTGATCGCGCATAGTAGCAATCATATAGCGGCGCTGATCGCCATCACTTCCACTATCACCAGCACTTGCTTATTCGCTCCCCGACGTTACCTGGATCGCACGTACGCCCCTAGGCTTTCGCGTCGCGGCCGGTGCTCGATCGTCGCCGGATTTTGGGCGGAATCTGCTTGTGCCTACTGCCGCTGTTGGCTGATACCACTTGTTGCGTGCGTACGCCCGCAACGTTTCTTACAAGTCCGACGCACGATCCAAGCGTAGGAGAGCCAGCTGATCGGCGAGTTCGCAATTGGCCAGAGTGTCCAGAAAATGTTGAAAATGTTCGCGCAGACTTTCGGGCGGTCCATCTCTGATCGGTAACTTAGCTCGCAGTCCCGCCACATTCAGTCGGTGCAAATATTCGATAGGACTTTCGTCTGATCGCTGCTTCATATAATAATACTGGCGGGATACCGATTGACCAGTTCCACAGTATTGTACTTCGAATTCGTCCACGAGACTTTTCCAACTTGATCGGGTGGTTCTACTCAACTGTCGATGCCAGTTGCGCGCTGGTCCCTTCAGTAAATCGCCCAGGATTAGACACTTTTCAGGATCAGAAGCTTGATCGCGCATAAATGCTGACTTGAGACGAGTGATCCAGTTCCTCGCTTCATCTTCATCCCCTTCTCTTCCCGAAAATTCTTTCAAATCGCTGATCGCAGACATCCGAATTCTG
>CM047583.1:23142561-23164574 GCA_026184515.1 Peronosclerospora sorghi
ATGGGGTTCGTCTCGATTGGGTCGAGGCGGTATGTCGAGTGGCAAAACCTGGCGTACCAATCGACCACCGATCTTATCAGCGATGATGGGTCGGTGGAAGAGGATACCTCACCTTTAGTGAAAAGACCAAGTCATGTCACCCCAAAAAAGATGTTGGTCCGAATAAAGGCGCCGCAGTCACCAGGAACGGTGGACCATCAAGTAGACGATCCGAGGCTAGCCAACGTGGTGTCAGCACAAGACCAGGCGACAGCGGAGCAAGAAACGGAAGAAGGGGAACATGAAGTTGCTAGGTCGGACCATGACGGTATTCCTAATCAGACCGATATCAGTGAAGGACAGCCCGTCGATCAAGACCAGGGGCGTTCAGCCGGTCCAGATGGTCTAGGTGATATCACCCCAGAAGATGAACAATCTGTATACATGAAGGCGGGGAACAGTACATTCGGGAGCTGCAAAGCCCAATGGCAGTCCTCCCTGAAGTGTCTGCCGACTCTCCCGAAGTTACAATGGATGATTTACAAGTGGGTGATCAAGACCTTAACAGTCCAGACCAGATCGAGCAGTTGAAGAATATTATATGGAAGAAAAGACATCTGCTGATCGGAAAGGGCAATGCCTTACCACCTGCAGCCCGTGGTGCGATTTTCGATATTGACGTTGGAGATGCCAGCCGATTGCTCAGCGATTTCGACGCGTGGCGCCACAGTACCGGGAAAAGCTTTCTGATCTTATCAAAGGACTGTTGGATACCAAGATTATTAGACCGTCGACCTCGCCATGGGCCTCGCCGATCGTAATTCTTATCAAGAAGAACGGCGTCGACATTAGGTTGTGCATCGACTATCGGCTGGTAAATCGGTTAACTAAACTTATGGTGTACCCGATGCCGCTGATTAATGATTTGTTGGAAGACCTGGACAAGACCTTGTGGTATTGTTCGCTGGACATGGCAAGTGGATTTTGGGTGGTCTCGATGACTGATCGAGCCCGTGAGATTTCCGCATTTGTGACATCGTTTGGTCTTTTCGAGTGGAACCGTATGCCGTTCGGTCTGAAGAACGCACCCCAGATCTATCAAAGGTTTATAGACAACGCACTGTACGGACACTTCAAAATCAAGACCGATCGGGACCCTGCCGAAAGTTATGATGTGTTTACAGAGGGTGAACCCGATCGGGAAATAAGACCGTCCGTTATAGGGAGGCGGTCGTACATCGACGACATTCTGATACCTGCCTCGTCATGGAAAGATCTGTGCGAGAAGGTTGAACGATTGTTGGAGACATGCGACCGCTGGAACCTATCTATCAGCGCCATAAAAAGTTTTTGGGGTATGTCCAAGGTCGCCTATTTAGGTCATATGGTCTCGAACAATGGTCTAGAGGCTAATCCTAAGGACCTGGATTCATTAAGCAACCTCCCGTTTCCCAAGTCTCTGAAGGCAATGCAGTCCTTCCTAGGAAGTTTAAACTACTACAGCCGCTTCATCGAATATTTTGCTATCTACGCGGCTGTGTTGTATGAGCTCCGGGAAGTGGACTACCATATGTTGTGCGAAAAAGACCGGGCAACTTTACATGGGGGCGCCGACTCTGGTCTTGCTGCAGATTGTCCGCAAGTGGAGGCCCAAGACCATATGAAGCGTGCAAAGTTTTCTTTTGGTATGTTGAAGGTTAAGATGGCGACGGCACCGATTTTGAAGCATTTCGATCCCGAAAAGGTCCCGACCATTATTGTATATGCTAGTCAGTGGGCCATTTCGGCCACTCTAGTACAAGATCATGATGGTGTGTACCATCCGGTCACGTTCACGAGCAGAACGCTGAAGCCAAATGAAGTGAACTATGGAATTGTCGAGAAAGAAGTTCTGGCGTTGCTACGAATTCTGGATGTGTGTTACAACCTGCTGGTCGGCCAACCTATAAAGGTCCTGTCAAGGCGGTCTACTTTGGCCTGGCTATTATCAGCCAATGGGATGGATGGACGTCTAGGCAGATGGTCGGCGGTCTTGTCGCAGTGGACCCTCGAGGTCGTTAAGTGCACCAGGGCCGAGGAAGAGATATTGGGCACATTAGCTGCCAGTATCACCCCTCGGTCTGAAGTGGACGAGCCATTGATAGCGATTGCCCCGAGGAAGCAACCTCGGCAGTCAGTTTCGAGACCGCCACCGACCGTCGACCATGATGAAACAACTTGGATCGATGAGTCCGACCTGAACTGTGGAGCACTACTACGAGAATTCGAACGGGGCCGAGTCAGTCGGAACCGTTTCGCAGTGATGCAGACCCATGATGACCAAGACCAAGACATGCAGTAGCATCGGTCTTCTCGACCGGTGTGAAGAGGTGGAAGGTCTTGTGTCTTGTGTCTTGTGTCTTGTGTATTGTGAATATGTGACGAATTGGAATAGTGGAGTGACGAACGTGGATTGTTTTTTCGCGATGTAAGTGGAACGGTTGGTGCTAACGTGTCTAGTGCAACTCTGGAGAAAGTGGTGGAATTAGCTTAAGTGATTTGATGACCGAACATGTGAAAAAGAACGATGATATATATTAAGTGTTATCTGGTCGACTACTTACGACCTCATTCGCCATCACCCCACAGACGGCCGACGGTCAACGACGGATGCTTTTCAACTTGGTCCTGGTACTGGTTACGCCAAGGTTCTTGTTGGTCTAGTTGGACCAAAGCATCCTTGAGGTCCAAGACCGGTGTAATGCACCCAAGACCGTGGTACCATGTGCCACCGTCAGCCAGCAGCCGGTTCCTCTCGACGCGACGCCGCGGCATATGAAGTACAACTGGATATAAGAACACATCGACGTCGCACTCATGGGCCATTATCCCGTCCAAAATATATTGGCACAGGGACTGCTAGGCCTCACCCGCTCTGATCCGACGGCGCTTGCGCTTGTTCTGGATGGTCGCCAAGCCAGGGTCTAGCCGAACTCGTTCCGGGGGAAGCACCAGATAGAGGGATGCCTCCCAGATGGCTTGAGCCTGAGTCTTGTTAAAATATTTCACCCGACTCATGAAAGCATTGGCCCACGGAGTCGAGTGGAAGATGAACCCCAGCTTGGGATGCTCGAAAATCTTTTACGGCTAGTCAGCGTACAAGCAGGAGATCTGTGCCGACATGATCAAGTCCGGCCACCATTCCGACGCGGCAGGAACTTTCTTCGCCGTCGGGAAAAGCCAATGGTCTGGAAGAGAGAAAGTCCGGGCCAGGAGCTGCTTGTTCAGGGTGGACCGGCGGAAACAACCGATCTGCCCTGGCGACCACGGCAAAGTATCCTCACGCGTTGGTGGAAGGGAAGAACTGTCGATTGCCACGTTGGCCAACAAAGCATCTTTGTGGAGCTTGTACATCCCAGGCAAGACCGTAGGTGTTGACTTTGTCGACGCATGAGGTGGTGGAACGCCACCATGCGGGCCGGTCTTCTTGGTCTGCTCCGAAGTCGATGCAACTTGAACAAAACTTTCATGTGGACTTGTTCGCGACTTGGTTGGGATGGGGACAGCAAACTCCGGATCACCGGATTCTTCGCCGGAGTCATCCCAGGACGATACCTCTGAATACTTGGCACGGTCAGCACCGGCGGTCGAGGGCACTTGATTTTTGGAGATGTTACTGTCGTCATCCTCGTCCAAGCTTGGGCTCAGGAGGGGCGCCTGTATCTTGGCTTGCTTACGAGGCACCGCGCGCTTCCCTTCGAGATCAGGGTCGCGCGCTGTGCCCCGCGCCCTCGAGGGACGCGGCGCGTCCGCGCGCTTCTTAGACTTTTGACGAATTTCGGGCTGGGGAATTTCGGCCAATGAACGGCCTTGGTATTGGTCCCGGTGTAGGTCCACCAAGGCGGCCGACGCAGACCGGTCTACGCTGGAGGCAGCAACCGGATGCCGACGAGGACGCAACAGGTCAACCAAGCGCTGATGACATTCTTTTAATACCGCCCGACGACCATTCGCTGCCTGCGTCAATCGTTAGATTTTCGTTCACAAGACTGGACCTCTTCGGTCTGGTCTTAAATCGAAATTCGGAGCTCAGTGATACGCCTCTCGAGGTCGTAGCTTTGAATGCTCAACGTGGTCTGGTCAAGCAGGTCTTCTGCTTGCTGCTGTTGGACCAGCACAAGCTGCTCCCGAAGATGAAGCTGATGAGCCTCCAAGCGGGTCAACCTATTGCGCGCGTTTATTAGTCCGGTCAAAATCTGACGCAGCTACAGGTCATGCGTGTTCGACTGCCGATCGGCGGCAAGCAGGCAGGGCATTGATCGCCTTGCTGATGCCAGGATGTATACGGGCTGGAGGTATACGGGCTGAAGCCAAACGAAGGTTAGAACAGGTCCAAGGTGAAGACCGGACATGCATGCTTACGTTGTGTCGCCTGTTGAGCAATCTGCTCCTGGAGACGTGCGATCTCTTCAAGTGCGTCTTGCAACTGCGCGTCGGTCCCGGTCTGATGCCCTGCCGATGTCTGAGGTGCAGTAGAACGATGGGGGATGCCAGACCGGACCGACCGGACGGGCGAAGTGACACGCGATGACGTGGTATGCGAGGTGCCTACAAGAACGGTCGTTAAGGAAATACAAGAAGGTCAAGTCCAGCAGTGCAAGTACCTGGAACGGATGAAGAAGATGGTTGCTCCATGTCGTAAAAGTCTGAATGTCCAAGGTTCAACTGAATTTGATGGACGAGGTCAGACCGTTGTCGTTGTGCGACACGGTCTGACTCAGGGGCGGTTGTGGAGAAGCGTGCCCAAAATTTGGCACACTTCTGGTCAAGTTTTGTCAAGGCATTTGGTCTAATTTCGGATTGGTTTAAGCAAGGGGGGATTTTCAGCCTATCAGACTCAAGAAGTGTCAAGAACGCAAGTTTTGGTGAGTCACCCGAGTTTGGGTATTTTACATATTTTTGTGGGGGTACATTTAGGGACTATAGTGTAGTAGTATTTTAGTTGTGGTTTTACCACAAAAGGACAGAGGTTATACCTTTATGTAAGGAAATATTTTAGCTTTCGGATAAGTGGCTGAAACCTCTTCTGGTCTTGGTTCACACCACATCTAGGGGTCGCCGTTCTTCCCTTTTCGTACACTAGTCGCCTCCGCCCGCCGCGGAGTGTTTGGGGGCAGAGGGTCGAATTATCCCCTCTCGCCCATTTTACCCGGTCTGGACTCGCCGCACGCGCACTTTGGCCCACCGGAAGTCCCTCGACGGGAGTACGATTTGGCGATCTCAACACCTCAACTCAAGTACGTTTGGAACGTGCTATTCACTGGATTGGTCTTGGCGTGGAGATATCGTTTGTGGAGCTTAACGAGCATATTGGGTCTTTACGCGGACATATTGGCTTGTTTTAATATTGGTTGGAAACTAGACCGGTTTTGGTCTTATTTCGTATTGGTCAGGGGCTAGACCGGAACGGTCGGTCTACCCTCTATTATTTCGTATTGGTCAGGTCTTGATCGTTTGGACGATCGACCTATTGAAAGTTATCTCTTGGAAGTGTTTTTGGTCTGTTTGTGTCTGGGGTGAAGAGTTCCGCCCCAGAGATACCTACCCAGATCGGTCTTCTATATTCTAGACCGCTTCGATCCAATCTGCGATCCCGATCCACTGAGTGTGTAACTAGCCCATTCCATCGGGTACACAAGGTGAGATGGACACTAAACAATCGGATCAGATCTCGAGTGGTGGTCCGCGGAGTACCCCCTCCGAAAGTTGGAAGGCTGGGCGCGATGGTGGTAGTCAGGTTATCGATGCTAATGTTTTCGATTTCGAACTTGACTCCACCACAGTATTACTGCCGCGATGCCGACCAAGGCAGTGCAGACCGGGACCGATTGGCGAAATTAGTGATCCCCGAGTTGCTGCAGCCGGATGTATTTCATCACTATCACGTGAGTCTATAAGGGGGACATCAAGGTATAGGCAGGACCTATCACATGATCAGGTCCCACTTCCACTGGAGATGTCTTTTCCGCAGTGTGCAGAAATATGTGGGCTGTTGCACGGATTGCGAGAACGGAAAGGGTAGACCGGTAATCAAGGGGCGATCGCCCGGAAATATCAAAGCTACCTACCCTTTCCAGGTCATAGCGATGGACCCCATGCCGTCACTACCTAGATCGACGCGCGGCAACACTGAGCTGCTGACCTGGGTAGACCTGTTCACTGGTCTAGTTATTGCGAAGGCAAGTGCATCTCGGTCTGCCAAGCAGATCTCCCAGAGCTACGAAGAATGTGTGTTCCGAAGATTCGGCGCCAGCGAGGTCATAAGGCACGATCGGGAACCCGGTTTTATGGCCGAGGTGTTCCGGTCGTTCAATAACATGCTGGGCCAGAAACAGAGTGCGACGATGGCATATCGTCCGCAAGAAAATGGATCGGCGGAACGCATGGTGCAGACCATAACGAGGGTGATCAAGATGTACGTTGCTGATCCAGACCAGCGAGATTGGGACGAGTATGCAGAAAGGCTGGTGTTTTCACTCAACTCGTCGACCGATCGGGTCCGAGGAGAAACGCCTTTTTATCTGACATATGGATGGGACCCTCGGTCGACACTGGAAGCTGCGATACCTATCGGTTGCACCCGGACCCGCGATCGCGATGCTCGACGCTGGCGCATGCAGGTCCAGAAACACTACCAGCATGCAAAAGAAGTCGTCAACGAAATGCTGCGTCAGGCCACACAAGACCGGGCAGACCGGACCAATGACGAGGTCCGACCCCACGGTATAGAACCAGGGGCGAGGGTATGGCTATACCTAGACCGAGTGAAAGAGGGCTATGCGAAGAAGCTGGATCACATGTGGCACGGCCCTTTCCGTGTTGCCGAGCTGATTGGTGAGCACGCTGCCCGTCTATTAACAACTGGTACAGATTACAAGGTCTTCCCGATTGTGCATGTGTCCGAGTTGAAGCTGGTCCGAGAAATTCCTGATCGACCCAAAACTCCCTGTCTGGTAGACGAAGAAAAAAGAATTTATTTCGATGAAGCGTTACTGCCGGAGGACAGTTGGGAACGACCATTAGAGGAAGACGAGTTTGAAGTGGAGAAGGTCTTGGATGTTCGGTCGATCAAGAAGACCAGGTTTGGTCGGACTCACCGAGAGTACCTTGTCCGATGGAAGGACCATGATGAATCAACTTGGGTCGACGAGCTCGACTTGAATTGTGGGGATCTTCTACTAGAGTTCGAACGAGAACGAGTCAGTCTTAATCGCTTCGCAGTGATGCAGACCCATGAAGACCAAGACCAAGACACGCAGTAGCATCGGTCGGTCTAGACCGGTGTGAAGATATGGAAGGTCCGGAGTTGATGTGAAATTGTGATGAACTGTGACGAGTTGGAGAAGCGAATGACGAATGTGATGACTATTTTTCGTGATGGGGGTGGAACTGCTTACGATAACGTGTTCGTTGCAACTCTGAAAAAGTGGTGAAATTATTTCAAGTGATTTGATGATCAGATATGTGAAAAAGAAATGATGACATATATTACGAGCTATCTGGTCGACTACCTGGGACTTCATTCGCTATCACCCCACAGGCGGCCGATGGTCAGAGCTGGATGGCATGCAATTTGGTCTTGAAATTGGTTGCGCCAGGGTTCCTTCTGGTCAAGCTTGACCAAAGCATCCTTGAGGTTCGCGACCGGCTAAGGGCAATCAAGACCGGGGTACCTTATGCCGTCATCGGCTAACAACCTGGTCTTCTCAACGCGACGCCTTGGCAGTGGCCAGACCAGGTCGGGTCCTTTGAGAGTTGGCAGTGGCCAGACCAGAAGGAGGAAGAGTCACGTCAACCTTCAATTCCCACGACAAAGCATGACAATATCGAACAGAATTCCCGGGCAGAGAAGTTGGTTTGGGCGCGTCGACAGCCAGTTTCGACGACCCTTTATCGATGTCACCCTCCGAGTGCGCCACTTGGTCTTCTTCTGACGTCGGCTCTTCAACTGCGACAGCGGACTGACGATGCTGGGTGGATCGGTATTGAGATAAATCGGGAAGGAGATCATCTGAACCCACCGATCCACCCTCCGAAGCCGCCCCAGGCGAGACCAATACCGACTTGGACCGAACGGCGAAACGGGTCGAGGGCGCGCGATTTTTGGAGTCCTTCCTCTCCGTAACTGCATCCTTCACCGAACGTGGAAGTTGCGCCCGTATCTTGGCTAGTGATTACACCATTTCCGGTTTCTTCTCGTGCTCTAGGTCGCGCGCAAGGGCCCGCTCCCTCGCGCCTCCTGATGCGCCCGCGGGTGCGTGAGGGCGCATGGGATTTGGCAATGTTAAACGCATCACTTGCATCCGATTTTTGGCTCATGAGGAGCACCTGCGTCTTGTCTTTCTTGTGGGGATCCTCGTGTTTGGAGTCGCGCACTACGCCCCGCGCCCTTGAGCCACTCGACGCTCCCGCGAGCCTCTTGTAATGGCGCCGATCTCGGTATTGATGCGGATCGGACCAGGATTCCGAGGTCCGCGGCGGAAGTGAACGATCTCCAATTGCCATATCTGTTAGCCGGGCGTTGCAGTGCAGTCCAGACGTGCCAGGCAGGATCGAAGGCGCCGATTTCGCTGACCCATATGCTGGCGTGCTGTCACCTGGCAGACTGGTCTTCTGCTCCACCCCGAAGACGATGCCGCTTGGACGGAACTTTACGCCGACACGTCTGCGACTTGGACGGGATGGCGATCATGAACTCTGAATCGCAGGACCCTTCGCTGGAGTCCTCCACGGACTAGATCCCTGTGTACTCGGTACGGACGGCACGAGGGCGCGAGGGCGCTTGAGTTTTGGCAGGGTTTCAGGCATCACTCACGTCCAATCTTGGGTTCAAGAGAAGCGCCTGCGTCTTGGCTCGCTTATGGGGCACCGCACGCTTCCCCCCCTAGTTCGGGGTCGCGCGCTATGCCCCGCGCCCTCGAGCTACCCGGCGCGTCCGCGCGCTTCTTCGATTTGTGTGCGATTTCGGGCTGCTGAATATCAGGGAATGAACGGTGTCGGTCTTGGTCCTGCTGCAAGCCGTATTGGTCCTGCTGCAAACGGTCTTGGTCTTGCTCCGAGGCGACTAAGGTTGCCGACGCAGACCAATCTATGCTGGAGGAAGTAGCCGAACACGGATGCAGCAAGTTCATCAAGCGCTGTCGGCACTGGTCTAGCTCCACCCGACGACGACCCGATTCCTGCGCCCAAGCGTCCGACCGGTCGTGAAAAGACGGGACCTTCCCGGTCTGGTCTTGGACCGAAACTTGGGGCTCAGTAAGGTGTCGCCCAAGATCGTCGCCTTGCATGCGCAGCGAAGTCTTGTCCAATTTATCGTCCAACTCTTCCGGCAGATTAGGCTCCAGTCTGGCACCCATACGATGTTTGAGGTGCAGGAGAATTATGTGGGCTGTCAGACCGGGCCGAACGAACAGGTGAAGCAATGTGGGGCGACTCGGCACATAGAGTTTCTGCAAGAACAAGCGTCAAGAGGAAGCATAAGAGGATCGAGTGCAGTGAAGGGAGTACCTGGCGCAGGTGGCGAAGATGGCTGGTCCAAGGTGAAGAAGTGTGAGCGACCAAGGTCCATTTGGTCAAGTGGTGGGTGAGTCAGACCGTTATCGTTGTGCGACACGGTCGGACTCAGGGGCGGCTGTGGTGAAGTGTACCACAAATTTGGTCACTTTTGGTCCAGGCAGCTGGTCGAATTTCGGATTGGTCTAAGCAAGGGGGGCTTTTTAGCCTATCAGATTCAAGGAGTGTCAAGAACGCAAGTTTTGGTGAGTCACCTGACATTGGGTATTTTACATATTTTCATGTGGGTACATATTGGGACCGTAGGGAGGTAGTATTGGTTTGAGTTGTGAATTTTCCTAAAAGAGAAAAAGTCGTTTGGAATCTTTTGGTTTTGCCTTCGGGCTAACACCTCAACAGGAGGTCGTTTAAACATTTGCTATGTGCATAAGTCGCCTCCGCCCGCCGCGGAGTGTTTGGGAGCAGAGGGTCGAGTAATCCACTCTAGCTCATTATACCCGGTCTGGACGCGCCACACGCGCATTTGGCCAGCCGGAAGTCCCTCGACGGGAGAACGCATTGGTCGACTTCCTCAAGTTTAAGTCACGTACGTTTGGAACGTGCTATTCACTGGATTGGTCTTTACGTGGAGATATCGTTTGTGGAGTTTCACGGGCATATTGGGTCTTTACGTGGACATATTGGTTTACTATAACATTGGTTGGAGTTTAGACCGGCTTTGGTCTTCTCTCATATTAGTCAGGGGCTAGACCGGTTGATTGGTCTACCCTCTATTATTTCGTATTGGTCAGGTCTAGATCGTTTGGACGATCGACCTATTGGAATTTATCTTTTGGAAGTGTTTCTGGTCTGTATGTACCTGGGGTGAAGAGTTCCGCCCCAGGTACACCTAGCCAG
This sequence comes from Peronosclerospora sorghi, assembly GCA_026184515.1. NCBI lineage: Eukaryota > Oomycota > Peronosporomycetes > Peronosporales > Peronosporaceae > Peronosclerospora > Peronosclerospora sorghi. Next base: position 23,152,990 of record CM047583.1, read on the forward strand.
CACGGTCTCATATTCAAGACCGAATCAGATCGATCTGCGATTCCGATCCACCGAGTGTTTAACTAGCCCATTCCATCGGGTACACGAGGTGAGATGAGCTTAAGTGAATCGGAACAAGTGTCTTTGGATGATGACCGGTCGTATGCCAGCAGCGGACGATCGGACCAGATTTCGAATGGAGGTCCGCGGGGTACCCCCCCGTAAGTTGGAAGGATGGGCACGATGGTGGTGGTCGGGTTGTCGATACAAATGTATTCGATTTCGAACTTGACTCCACCACACTACCAACCCAGGCGTTGGATTGACTACAAGTGCTACCAGATGTAGCCGGTGCGTATACGCACGGTGCGGCTAGCGCACAGAGGAAGACTCTTCCTTAAAGCGGTATCTACCGCTACTTAGCCGATACGCCCTTATAAAGGGCTTAGTAGGAGAGCTCTCCTACTCGGGGCCAAGATTCCTGGGTTGGTTTACTACTTAGCCTTAACGGCTGTATTCCCTTTACGGGATGTAAGAAAAGGGAGGACTCCCTCTTACCTACGACACTCACTGCGCGCGCGACCGGTCGAGGTCGCGCGTCCGCTAAATAGAGTGAAATGTAAACTGAATATATTTAATATGTAATTAGCCTAAATTAATTTAAACTAATGTAAACTATATGTAATACTAAGTAGAATATACCCAATTCGTACCTAGCTAAAATGTAATGTACACACCTGTGTACCGACACGTGGATGGCTGACACACCACCACCCAAGGGCTCATGCCCTCATTGGTTAAAATAAACAAATTTTCGGAACCTTTCAAACCGGTCCATATTGACCTCAACCGTAGTGTACTCATGTACACCAACACTAAATGTAACTCAAATGTAACCCCGTTACACAGTCAGTCCGGGTAGAAACAGGTGCATCCATGACTATGCCAAAGCGCGTAAAACACACGCTTGGAAGTGGATGAACTGTTATTGATGCATTCATCGTCCTCAAGCTTGATGACAAGAACTCTGATATTTATAGCATCCCATTGGACATGCATAATCTGGCAATCGACCGGGACACCCTATCAATTGCGTACGACAATGTCACATTAACTGACTAAACTTTGAGCAATTCAAGTGCATCATCGTCCGACATACTTGCGAGTAGCGATGGCATCACCAGTCCGATAAGACAATTGCAACAGAAGGTACATCCGTTCACATTAGTCCATGGGGAGTTGCTCACGCAGCAGCAGAGCAGGTGAAAGAATAAGAAGTAGCCGACACGGGAGATATATTGGACTACTCACGACAGGCGATGGTCATCGTGAAGAACCCACAATCACGTTAGACGATAGCACTGTGAAGAAGAAATACCTATTAGGCAGTAGGCAGAAATTATTACCGCGGCAGGCGGTGGCCACCATGAGATTTTAACGTTATCCCGGTAGGCAGTTTCCACAAACAGGTCAGATGAGCTCATCCACTTAATTATGGGATACTCAACGTCCTAACTCAAACAGAGACCGGTCTAATTACCCTGTCTATAATGCTCTCTAACCCCCTAAAATTGTGTTCAGAAGTGATGGATCTTCCATCTCTTCATTGGAGAAGTTTTTAAAGAACATACGTGACGATCAGAATAAAATGATCTGTACAATTGCATGAAATCGTGGAAACGAACAAATATCCACGTTACAAGCACATAAAATCGCCAACAAGTGCATACCTGATGATAAAAACAAAGTTTAGTGCTTTGAAGCGCAGAGTTGGGAGTCGCTTGAAGCGACATCACCTTATTTATGTGCTTTGGGAGTACGCTGACGAGCTCACGAAATATAGAGGGAATCAAACTAAGATAAACCTACAAAATATTGCAATCTCCTTTACGCGGATAGGGTGAAAGCAATCGGTGATTCTTTCAAGCTTGCAATAAAGCGGGCCTTGTGGGCGAGCCAACATTACCACACACGAAGCCCCACCTTCTTAGTAAGAAATCCACAGGAGGCTGCCGAATTGTTCATGCTTATAATAAGCTGAATTCAGCAACGGTACCGGTTTAAACGTCGATACTAAAAAACACGTCTTCGTTAATGGATGGAGCGGGAGCACCATCTAAGTGCTCTCGATTATGGCGATATATTTTATCGAATCGTTATCAATGAGAAGAATATCCTTCTGGCCTAAGCACTCCACGCGGAATGCTTTGGAAGTGGGTGGTGTGGTGAAGTGCTATTGAAAATTTTTGACTAGCATGTACCAGTGTACCAGTTGTAAAGTTGGAGCGATAGGGGGCTAAAAGAAGAGTGTTTTGGGCCAATCGTGTGCTTGGAGTGCTTTGTACGCAGATTTAAGGTAAGGCACACGGTTTTGCGATGTAGTTTACATATTGGATTTTAATTGGTTATATAATATAGTGTTCGTATTACATTGGGTTGCATAATTCGCCGCTACGCAGGAGTCATTGGGAGCAGAGGGCTAACACGGTCCTCTCTTGCTCATTCAATCCCGGCCAGGACAGAGCTCCACCGGAAGTCCCACGACGGGATGCTCCCATTACGTTCACTCACCCCTCAACTCCCGTCACGTTTGGAACGTGTTTCTACTATTTGTATTGGTTGGGTTACTCACTGCGATCTGCACTCAAGTCCAAGAATCTTGGCCCGTTGGCTCTCCTTCTTTGCGGAGTATAATTTTGAGGTAAAGTACAACAGGGCGGGCTTGGGATTGGCTAGGTTACTCACTGCTTTTGCAGCCCAGCACTTTTATTGGCTGGATTACCCACTGCCGCGTGCAGTCAAGTGCCAGATTTTACCCGCATTTCGAGTAACGATTTCCGCTCCATTTGCAGATCGGGCGCATTGGATTATCTTTTCGTTGTTTTTTTGGGTCAAGTACCCCAGAAGCGGTACACCCATATCAGTACCTGCCAAGGTCTTCACTAAACGACGGCCCACCGAGTGTGTAGGAGCCCACATCAATGGGTACACAAGGTGAGATGGAAGACAAATCGGACTCGGCGTCCTGTAGTGGCGATCGGTCACCCGATCGGCACCCAGACGAAGTTCGTGGGGTAACCCCCCCCCGTAAGTTGGTCGGCTGGGCATAATTGTGGTCAAGTTCCGGACAATTCGTTGTTCGATTTCGAACTGGACTCCACCACAAGTGTTTTACCACAGCAGTTGATGAACGCCCCTGAATCTTTCTAAGATATATTATACATCTGCTATGCCCAGCGGAGACTTTTCATCAAGGACATATTAATCCGTAGCAAGGTGTATACAATAAAAGCGACGTAGAAGTACATAAAGGCTACATACAACAAATGTAAAAGCTATTGAAAGCCTAAGTTCTATGCCAGCTCAAACAAATTCAGCTTCGGTGTCAGTTATTGGCTGCTTTGTCAGCAATAACGGAGGGGGTGTCCCGATCCAGAGAAGATCAGGGTAATAGTGGAATGGTCTGAGCCAAAATGCGTCAAAGAACTTTAAGTCGCATCATTTAAAAGTGTTACTTTCCTCCACGCTTACAGTGTAAGCGTACTCACCTTTTCCCCGCTCCGTGAGGCATTTTTTACCCTCATTCATGCTCCACAAACACATCACGTATTTTTGAACCTTGCCGATCTCTCTGTCTCAACGGCCGGGTGACATGGCTATTTTTTCACGAGCTTTCTGGAAAATCAGCTCGAGCCCAGACCGAAGCATGCCACCTCTCTGAGTAAAAGGCGAAATACCAGTGAGTCATTTACATCTTGTGGACGGACGTACAAAATACTACTCGAGACGCCAAGGGGCCGCACGCTCAAATTTCAGCGTCGTGGTCTCGTCTTGATGATTCTGAGGTGAATTTGAAACTTGACCTTGCAGAGCTTGCGATGTTGTAAGGTCAGGACGGGAGTGGTTTTCTCTCTTACAGATCCTGCAAGCCCGGCTTGATCAGTCAAAGGCTCGGTTGGCGCAACTGTTAAAGGGCCTTCTCCGGGTTTATAAAGCGTTGTATAATGTGCGGGAAACTAATACGCTAACATCTACTGCTGTTTCAGCAACATATGGATCTGTTTAGGCAACGTTTATAGCTGTATTAGCCTTCTGTGCTGTATAGCAGCAGACTGTAGTGCAATCGATAGCGATGCACACTTGCACGTAAGAACTCAGGAAGCTCTTCGCGTTTCTTCGCTGGTTGGTTGTTGAAATAATCAATAAAAGACGAGTCACACTGGGAATCAAAAGACCAATGTTTGACATCGGCAAACGAATTCAGCTCTAACGGTGGATGTCTAAGTGGAAATACTTGAAGTTACGAGAGACGTAATCCACAAAATTAGCTCAAAAATTGTGTGGGTCGCTTCTATGTTCTTCTTTATTCTTCTATACAGAAACCTTAAAAAAGCGTGGTAATTTATGAATTTTGAGGAAAGGGCGCGGCTATTTCCAGACACGCTTTTGCTATTTCCACACACACAATTGCTATTTCCACACACACGTGTGTGAAATAGCCGCGCCCAAATACAAATGACGAATGCACACTGTTCTACGCCACCCACCACCGAGAAAAGTCGGCTGACCAATCCCATTGATTGGCTACGAGTCATTCACTCATGGCTGTGACTTTCAACGTAGGCGGCGTGCGCGTAGCTCAAGATCCCGTCAAAGGCAATGTCCTAGTCAGCGAGCGCGCGTTCAAGCCTGGTCAAGTTATTTTTAGCGAGGAGGCATTCGTAGCAGCTTCGTGGAGCACGGAGGTGTGCGGTGGATGCGAGGAGCTCCGCTCCCTTTCAGCGAGCAATGGATCAGACGAATCACTCGCTGCTATTGCGAGCGCACGGGCGCGCCAAAGGCCATGTATACGTCACGGCTACAGGAGAATGTGGAACGGCGCCATGTCGTCGTGAGCATCATGAAAAACATTGAGGGCATTGACGAAGTGGACCGAGCACGCTGCATCTTCAAGTGTCTAGCACTGTACGAGCGCGACGCGAACGTATTAGCCGACGTCATGGGATTGACGTTCACGAACAAGCAGCGCGCATGCAATGCTGCACTGCAATTACGTCATCAGTCGCCTAACGTTTTTCCCGCGGGCTTTTCAGATGACCACATGGCTACGCTCATCGGCGTACTCAACACGAACTCGCACGAACTCGAGAACCTAGGAGGATCTGGACTTTTCCTGTCGGCCTGCCGCCTCGAGCACAGTTGCATGCCTAACTGAAGCTTCACGACATTTGGTTCGACGCTGTGGGTGACCGCTATTCGCCCCGTTGCACCTGGCAATGCTCTCTCGATTGACTATGGTAATTTCTTCTACCGCCCGACCCCCGAGCGCCAAGAAACTCTACTCGAATCCTACGGGTTTGTCTGTAAGTGCGAAAGCTGTGTGTCGATGCCGGACCCCGCGCGTGCTGCTTGCTGCCAGTCTAGAAGTTGTCCCCAAGGTATCATGCTGCCTTATCCATTGACAAGTAATACTGTAGATAACAACAGCACAGAGCCTTCCCATTTGCTCTTTTAATGGCGCTGCCAGACTTGTGGCAACATTGCGAATGCCACTGAGCAAAGTCAAATTTTAGCGGCAGAGCAGGAGTGGATTGAAAATGGCTTTCCGGAGAGTCTGGAAGCAATAGATGGTGTCGTGCGTCGCGGCGTGCTGCATGAACGTCACTATCTTTTATTTTGGGCGCTAGACAGCACCGGGTGCGAGGCTGCTCATACTGCTGCCTATGAAAATGAAGCACCGCATCGACGAGCATTGGCGACGATCTGGGAGCGTACCATTCGATACATGAACGAGGTCCTGCCGTTCGCACCATGAGAAGACCATCTATTACGACAATCTGGCCCAGGTGTATGTGGTACTTGGCGATCTCGCAGCAGCCAGCGAAGCGTATGCTCGTGCATACGAGATCTCGTGCCTAGTTAGCGGTACTGACTGCCTGCCGACGCGCAAACTGCAGAAGCTAATGGAGATGCCACCGCAGACAGCTCAAGAGCTGCGGAAACTGCATGCAGATGAAGCTCGACAACGTCTGCGCCCCCAAAGCGCCGCTGACGATGACGACATGAGGAACGAGTAATGTATGTTGATACAGTAGAACCTGTCAAATTTAATAGCCTCAGGACCACCCCTAAGTCATTAATTCTAACAGGTTATTAAATATGACAGGTATGTTTTTTGTTGACATCATGCAATAGGTAGTAAACTCCTGATGTCATCTATTTACTAAGGGCGAAAAAAGCGAAATTTTGCCCTGATTTTTGCATACAAAATGGGCACTTCTGTCCTGGTTTTTTTCTTTTTTTCCTCACTCCATTCACTCCCCCTCATCCAGCCATTCCAATGCCTCCTAGAGTCAACAAACCACCTCGTAAGACAATGACCGATGCCATCCGCATCGCTCTTTGTCAACACAAGCGCACAAAACCCAAGCTCACACACAGTCAGCTGATAAAGTGGCTAGAAGAAACCCACAACATCTTAGTTAGCCAAGGCAGATCTCAAACACGCTGAAGCAGTCAGATGCTCTGCTTCGCATTGATGTTGAAGACACCAATGTCAGCATCAAGACGCACCGCACCGTCACTTATCCTCTTGTCGAAGAGGCCCTGATTCAGTGGGTCAAACTCTACGAGGCACAAATCAACATCTCAGGAGACCTCATTCGTGAGAAAGCCGCCATTTTTTTACGGCGGCTTTATCCCGATGCGTCGCCAACGTACGAGTTCTCAAATAGTTTGCTGGAGTATTTCAAAAAACGTCATGGAATTCAATCATACCGCCGCTTTGGAGAAATCGGCTCCGTCAACATGACGCTTCTTGCTGAGAGTCTGCCCGAACATCGCCAATGTCTTGACCAATATGAATGGAAAGACATTTACAACATGGATGAAACTGGCCTTTTTTTATCGAATGCAAGCCGACAACTCGCTTGCCACACAACAACTCGAAGGACGGAAGAAAAACAAGGAACGCATCACGATTGCTGTCTGCAGCAACGGGGATGGTTCTGACAAGTTGCCGCTGTTGGTGGTTGGCAAGTCAATGAACCCTCGATGCTTTAAAAATTTCAATCGAGACTCATTCGGCTTCAAATACCATGCAAACGAAAAAGCATGGATGACGCAGAATGTTTTCAAAATTTGGCTGACGAATTTCGACAAAAGAATGCATGGACGCAAAGTTCTGCTGCTGCTCGACAACTGCAGCGCTCACATCCCCATCAAGCACCTTCCTGCGCAGGTCACCTTGGTCAACACAAAAGTTGTCTACCTGCCGCCGAACACCACATCGAAGATTTAACCTTGTGATGCTGGCATCATTCGCAACTTCAAGGCCTATTATCGTCGGCGGTTCAACCGGATGCTTTTGGAGCGGATTAAGGACAGTGTTGCCAATCCCGAAAAAATCAATGTTCTGGATTTGATTCGCATGGCCGTGGCAGCATGGAAGAACGATGTGAAGCCGCAGACTATTCAAAACTGCTTCAGACATTGCTCAATTCGTTCTGAGTCTTCCAGTGAAACTGTTGCTGCAGCTGAAGTTGATCCTCCGCAGGAAGTCATCCAGTAATTAGAGGAGAAAATACGCCAGCTTCGGAACAGTAATCCGATGGACATCCGCAACCTGCTCAATTATCCCGCCGAGCAGGAAGTCAGTTATGTTCCGGATGAAGAAGAGATTGTTGCGGAGATTCTCAACACGTACAAAAACTTTGGAGTTCCAGAAGATCCAGAAGGCGAGGATGACAGTGAAGAACCTCCAACGATCTCCGACGCCGAGGCAAATCAGATGTTGGTAAAGCTGCTGATTTACTGGATGCAACAAGCAGATTCTACTTCAGCATCATTTCCTGCCACGCTTCAGTTGATGAAGGATCTGTGGAGAAGCGTGCCCAAAATTTGGCACACTTCTGGTCAAGTTTTGTCAAGGCATTTGGTCTAATTTCGGATTGGTTTAAACAAGGGGGGCTTTTCAGCCTATCAGACTCAAGAAGTGTCAAGAACGCAAGTTTTGGTGAGTCACCCGACTTTGGGTATTTTACATATTTTTGTGTGGGTACATTTAGGGACTATAGGGTAGTAGTATTTTAGTTGTGGACTTGCCTAAAAAAGTAGAAGTCCTTTGGTCTTGGTTCACAACACAGCTAGGGGTCGCCGTTCTTCCTTTTACGTACATTAGTCGCCTCCGCTCACCGCGGAGTGTTTGGGGGCAGAGGGTTGAATTATCCCCTCTCGCCTATTATACCCGGTCTGGACGCGCCGCAAGCGCACTTTGGCCACCGGAAGTCCCTCGACGGGAGTACGATTTGGCGATCTCAACACCTCAACTCAAGTACGTTTGGAACGTGCTATTCACTGGATTGGTCTTGGCGTGGAGATATCGTTTGTGGAGTTTCACGAGCATATTGGGTCTTTACGCGGACATATTGGCTTGTTTTAATATTGGTTGGAAACTAGACCGGTTTTGGTTTTATTTCGTATTGGTCAGGGGCTAGAACGGAACGGTCGGTCTACCCTCTATTATTTCGTATTGGTCAGGTCTTGATCGTTTGGACGATGGACCTATTGGAAGTTATCTCTTGGAAGTGTTTTTGGTCTGTTTGTGTCTGGGGTGAAGAGTTCCGCCCCAGAGATACCTACCCAGATCGGTCTTCTATATTCAAGACCGCTTCGATCCAATCTACGATCCCGATCCACCGAGTGTGTAACTAGCCCTTTCCATCGGGTACACAAGGTGAGATGGACACTAAACAATCGGACCAAGTGGGTTCTGATGCCGACCGGTTGTCTGCTTGCAGCGGACGATTGGACCAGATCTTGAGTGGTGGTCCGCGGGGTACCCCCTCCGAAAGTTGGAAGGCTGGGCGCGATGGTGGTAGTCAGGTTATCGATGCTAACGTTTTCGATTTCGAACTTGACTCCACCACAATGGTGCGCGTTCCCGGATCACTTGGTGATCGTGGATATCACCGTGCTGATATTCCATCGAGAATTGAATTCGAAGATTTGAATGATTTGAATATGGAGTCGTTCTGGAGAGGACGTAAGGAAAGGCTATCGCCTTACGTTCTCGTTGTTGATAAAGATGGCGATGTCCAATCTGGCCTGGAGGAGGACCAGATCGGGATTAATAAGTTTTTTCCTCCCCAAAAGGCTCCCACCGGAGCCGATCGGGACTATAGCAGGTCTTGCTATAGTTCCGGAAATGATCAGGACCTTGGTCCTGATCCTATGTGTATGAATGAAAAAATTGATGGAAAACTAAAAGATTAAAATTACTTGGAGGCTGACTGGAACGATCCGGTCTGCCTCCCTAAAGTCCCCAAGGTACCCAATGTGCCCAGAAAAAGACTGGGAATGCCACCCGACGAAGACGACTTCGAAGAAAAGTAGAAGGTCGGGGATGAGGCTATCACCGAACAAGACCTGGACAAGATGTATTATGTTTTTGAATTGAATCGATTTGTTCGCCAAAACCAGGTCTTTCGAGTGTTGGGCCTCCATATCCCCGACCGTCTTCTCGGTCCCACTACCGAGCCGATCCAGAGTGATCGACCATTACTGCTCGTCAAGAATTTGGTGGCGATGTTGGCGGAGGTTGGCATTAAAATGCAGAACCCCGCCGGTGTCAATAAATTGTTTGAATTTGATGCTTGGAGACTGGAGGCGTCGATGTCGGACCTCCACGACCGTTTGGTGCCACTGGTGGGGGCGGTTCGCCGCCCAACTCCCACCACGGCAATGAAGGTCGCCGAAGCCTCCACAGAGCTTGTTGACATTGGTTCCGATGATGAATCGATCTACCAGTCTCCACCGGCTTCTAACAGCTCATCAGAGTTGGAGACCGGTGTCGAGCGGATGACCATGGAGGTGGACCATGCTCGGTCTGAACAAAAAAGGGATATGCGGCAGCAAGGGGGCTGTTTGCCAGTCGGGGCTCCAGCAAGCCCCACAGGCATCAGTTCCGCAAAAGGAGGGTATCAACACGTTGCCCATGACGCCAGCCAACGTCCAAGCCATGTTTGAGACGATGATGCAACGTTTCATGGAAGAACGGGTTAGACCACCTATGCACCCACATATCCAAGACCAGTCTACCTGTCAAGGTGTCAATGTTTGCAAAGATGTGGATATGGAATCGGTAACATCTATGGATAAGCCTATTAGAAGTGGTAAACCAACCGGCAAGGGAAGGCGCAAGCTGCAACCGGCAAGACCGCGTAGACCAAGCAAGACAAGTGACTGTTATATGGAGTCGGTCGGCGGTCTTGACGACCATGGTGGGTCAGATGGTACAGGCGCAGGCAAGGTGCGCAAGGCTAACCTAGCCTCCACTATTGCTTACGACTTTGGATCTGCTGCGATTCCGCGCATCCGTATGGCCGCGACGACCGACCTCAAGGACTTCACCGGCAAGGATGCTGATGAAGACCAGGCCCGGTCTTGGTTCGGTCGGGTCAAGTCTTCGTTCCTGCGAGACCATACCCCGAAAAGTGAAATGTGTCTGATTCTCCGGGATTTGTTGAAAGGACCGGCTGCCAACTGGATTCAACAGTTAGGTCGGGATGTCCGGTCTGACTGGGACCTGCTATGTGCGGAGTTTGAAGGTCAATATTGTAACTCCGGATTTTCAAGCACCCGTACGTACCACCATATGCAGAAGCGGGCCGACGAAACACCGATCGAGTACTTGTATCGGTTGAACGTGGCTGCACTTCGCGCCGGCATAACAATCAAAGAGAATAATCCGCCGAACGTGCCGCCTTAGAACATGTGGGTCACTATATTAGTACCCTGGACGATCAAGAACTGGCGGACCAGCTTACTCTGCTGCGTCTTAGGGACGCGGGTGAAGTTGAACAGACTCTACGGACGCTACAGAAGTCGCGTAGCATGAGGGCGAAGAGTGCTGGTGGATCAGGTCGCTACCGATCCAAGACCCAGACCCAGACCGATCCGGTCAAGAGACCTTGGACCAGACCGACCCGAGCGGTCAAGGCAATTGTAGCTGATGACAGCACGGGGTCAGAAGGGGAAAGTGGAAGTCCATCCATCCAGGAGTCATCGGATGAAGACCAGTATCGTTACGTCTATGTTGCGGGACCTGCCCCGAAGACCAAGTCGAAGTCCGAACAGGTGGACCGGAAGGGAAGGAACGGAGGCAAGTCCGATCCAGACCGACCTCGTCAGAAGTGCTCCCACTGTGGGTCGAGCAAACATGATGGTCCAAACTGCTGGAAGAAGATGGTGTGCAAGAAGTGCGAGAGACGCGGCCACCTGACGGACCACTGCCTTTTCGTATGCAAGTCATGTGGAGAGATCCACGAGGCCGGCCACTGCAAGATTGAAGATTTTTCTAACATGATGCGCAAGTGGTACGTGCCGGACAAGCACGCGGGGATGCTTCCGCCGGACGCAGAAAAGATGTTAAACTAGAACGCTCGCCAGGTTGGAATCTGGATCGATCCGAGCGTTCTACGGTTCACATCTATGCATATGTCGGCAAGGAGGATAAGACCGACAATACACGTTCTATTCCAAATTGCGTCGACCGAGACCATCCGGTCTACAGTCTGAAGACCGATGAGTACTCCCGGACCAAGGTG
>CM047583.1:23164674-23219049 GCA_026184515.1 Peronosclerospora sorghi
TCCTTCTGCTTGTCTTGGCTTTCCGCCATGGCATCGCAGACGTGTCGTAAGACACTAAGGCGCGTCGATAAAAACTTATCGATGTGCTTTCGAACAGATACAGGGCTGACATCGGGGAATCCTCCCCCCTCAAGCCCTGGCCACACACACGTGGCGTCAACGGAACCCTCAGATTCACTAATCCGTTCAAGTAAAACGGGGTAAACCCCGTAGATGCATGGACCGAACTGTTTATAGCAAATTCGGCCATCGGAAGCATCTCACTCCAACTCTTTGGAGAATCCGGACATAAACTCCGGAGAATATCCTCCACAACGCGATTAACGCGTTCCGTCTGACCGTCCGTCTGCGGATGATCCGTATGGACATGAGAAGCTTGGTGCCTAGCACCTTAAACAACGCTCCCCAGAATTGTCCGGTAAAACGGGGATCCCGATCCGACACAACGGAATCGGGTAGACCATGTTGCCGAAAGACACGGTCTAGGAACACTTTTGCTGTTCCTTGTCCATCTATGGACTCTGGCACCGCCGCCAGGTGAGCCATCTTGCTCAAACGGTCTACAAAGACCAATATGCCGGTGTTCCCGGCCTTATCCTTCGGAAACCGAAGATAAAATCCATGCTAATGGATTTCCAACACTCCGTTGGAACCGATAAGCTCGCCAAAGGCGCAGCTGAACTTGCAGAGGGTTTATCCCTCTGACACGTCTCACAGGTGCGTATATACGCACCGACCCACCTATACATATTGGGCCACCAATACAAAGCGCTTAAAGCGCTGTAGGTCTTATCCCGACCTAAATGACCCCCGGTAGGGGTGTCATGTGCCTCAAAGAGGACTCTAAACTTCAGTTCCTCATTATGAGGAACTACCACCCGCGGAGTGTCCTCCGCGCTCGTGCTATAAAATAGCAGACCGTCACAGTACCTGTAACGGTGTAAACGAGCTCTAGCTCGACTTGACAGGGTTGGCTCAGACGATCCAAGACCCTTTTCACCTAACTCACGAATAAGCGCCGTACATTGTGGGTCTTTCTCATACGCTTGGCGTATGAGATCCACCACAGACGTGGTGACGAATGTCGCGTGAGCGAGATCGTAGTCGGGACGACGCGACAACGCGTCTGCAAGCACGTTCTGCTTGCCAGGTTTGTACTTAACCTCAAATTTGTACTCCGCAAAGAAGGAGAGCCAACGGGCCATCCGTTGCGAGAGATGAGGCGACTTTGTCTCTGTCCGTAAGGACGCGTGGTCAGTATAAACCACGAACGTCTTTGAGCCGAGTAGGTGAACCCTAAATTTGACAAGAGCATACTTCATTGCAAGTAGCTCCTTGTCATGAACGCGATAATTCCGTTCTGAAGCTTTAAGCTGCCTCGACTCAAACGCAATTACGCGTTCCCTTCCTGCATCGTCTGCTTGTAACAAAGCACATCCGATTGAGAGATCGGATGCGCCGCAGACGACACTAAATGGTTTCCCAGAATCTGGGAGAGCAAGAACGGGAGCTTTTAACAAGATCCCCTTAACTGCTTCAAAAGCGTTTTGGTGTTCGGTTTTCCAACACCAATCAACATCCTTCTTAAGAAGGTCGGTCAATGGCTTCGCCATTTCAGAGTAGTTCTCGCTGTACTTGTGGAGATAGTTGGCTAATCCAAGCCACTTCCGTAAATCGCTAAGGTTTACAGGCGAAGGCCACTCCACAATGGCTTTCACCTTCGCGGGATCCGCCCGCACTCCATCCTTACCGATGAAGCATCCGAGGAAAGGAATTTCCTCAGCACCAAATATACATTTGGATGCGTTCGCATATAACTTATGCTCCCGCATACATTCGAGCACAGCTCGAAGGTGTATAAGGTGCGTCTGACAATCAGACGAGTCGCCTTCCGCACGACTATGAACGAATATATCGTCGAAGTACGTCTGAGTGTACTTTCTATGAGGGCGGAAGAGTTGAGTCACCAAGCGATTGAAAGTCGCTGGTGCATTCGAAAGCTCCTGTGGCATAACTAGCCACTCCCACATCATGTCACTTGGCGTGATGACCGCTGTAAGCGGAATATAGGATGCTCGCATGAGCACCTGATAATACCCGTCCACCAGATCTAAGGCACTGTACACAGTACAGTCCGCCATATTGTTCTGGAGGACATCATTCCGAGGAATCGGAGTCGTCATGGGTACAGTAGCTGCATTCAGCTTGTTGTACGCATGCACAATGCGCCACTTTCCGTTCGGTTTACGGACACAAACAGTGGGAGATGAGTGTGGAGAGTTGCTCTCCCGTACCATCCCTGCCTCTTCTTTCCCCTTGAATAAAGCGTCGATGACGTCGCATTGTTCCTTGGGGAGAGGCAACTGCCTAGTGACGCAGTATTTGGTTCCAGGAGCCAAATCAATTTCATGTCGGACTTCCCGATCCGGTGGTAACCCCATCGGCGGGTTGTCACTAATGACATCTCCAAATTCCTTTAATAAGGAATGGTAAGGGTCCTCAGTATCCGCGAGGATCTTGAGGCCGCTTCGGGCATTTAATGCCTGTTTGGTTTTCACCAAAACTGACTCGTCCACCGTGGATGAGGAGTTCAACTCCTCTTCCGGACGTAATACGACAACCTCGTCGATTTCATCTGCTTTCAAAGCAGCTTCAAATTCGTTGAAGGACATCTCCTCCAACGACAACAGTTCGCCTACCCCAGGCAACCGTTCCAGGCTTACGCCTTCTGTGACAACACCTGTCACACTATTCAGCATCCTGTAGGACTGCTGACTACTGTCCTCGGGACTCATCCCGAGACCCAGATGGGGGGAGTCAATTGCCCCATCCACTGGAAGCGCCACGCGCCTATCCACAGAGGTATCTATCTACCTCTACCAACGGTGACTCGCCGGTCTCGCCTATACCGGCCTAATCGGAATCATTTCCGACGTGCGAAAGAGACGAACTTCGGGTCTCTTCTCTAAGCGCCTCGCTCTTACCCTCAGAGGATTCCACCTCTATCACTGGCGACTCACCAGTCTCGCCTACATCGGCGCGGGGATTAACCGCCGAATCACCCTCGTTAAGGAACTCTTCCTTAACGCCATTGGGAATGATCATTTCAGACATCCCAATCTCTGGCATCTCACGCCAGAATCTCTTTTGCGATCGAGCAAAGGTGGGTTCATGACTCGCCAATGCTTCACCCGACCGCGGGTGCGTTGAGCCAATGGACTTAGACTTCCAGTCTATCCATGGCTCGTGGCGTTCCAGCCACTTCATGCCCAGAATGAGGTCATACCTCGAGTCCAAATCCAGGAATAGGCAACGTTCTAAGCTGTCGAAGTCTGCAAACTTCAGCTTAAGGTCAATCGATACCTTGGGTACAGAAACCTATACACCCGTCGCAAGACGGACCGTGACAACGTCACGAGAACGTGCCTCTAGGGCCTCGGAATACAGCCAACTATTCTCAACAGAAGCCCGTCTGACATAATTGTCAGACGCTCCAGAGTCTATCAAGACTCTCCAAGTCTTATCAAAGCCTTTCACGTCCGCAAGGACTACCAGCAAACCTGGCTGGTACACCAACTCGGTGCTAGAAAGCACCGCTTCCCTCGGGGCTTTGTGCTGTCGTACCCTACCCTGGGGCTTAACAGCACTGAGGGGTCCCCCAGTAGGGCGCCCCGCACCTACTGGGAGCCGTCGTTTCCCGACGGCTTGGACAAGGGCTTTTTCCCCACCCTTGGTCCCTTGTAGCGAGTGTCTCGCTGGGGATTTTTCGTACATCTGTTCCTCAGATGATCCATGCTCCCACACAGGAAGCATCTCAGCGGGCCACGCCGCTGCAACATAGCCAAGAGCTCTGTCTCGAAGCTCTGTAAAAAGAGTCCGAATGACTCTTAGCGGGAGGTTTCTCCTGCGCTTCGACCTGACTCAGGTCCATGGGTTCGGGACCCACCTTAGAGGAACGGAAGTTCCTCTCGGCGTTGAACGCCATCTTGAATGCCTCTTCCAGGGATTCGAATCGGCATCGGAACAATTCCGAACGTGCTGGCCCTTCTCTCAGGCCTCCCATGAAGACGGGGATGGACACATCGTCCGAATACGCTTTCGCGTACATCCCTGCCAACAGGGTCTTAAGCTCCTGGATGTAAACCTCCAGGTCCTTAGTGCCTTGACGGCACCTCAGGAACGCCAGTTGATTCTGGAAAACCAGATCAGGCGTTGCGTACATGTCCATAAGCTTCTGCTTAAGGACCTTCCATGTTGGAAACACATCCTTGACTGATTCCGAGCATGTAAACGCCCATGTACGGGCTTTGCCCGTAAGATGGGTCAATGCAAGTCCCACTTGCAAGTGATCAGCGGTCATGTTCGCTGTGGCGAAGGCCGTTTCGACCTCTCGCAATCAAACATAAAGGTTGTCACCCTTCTCTCCGGTGAACTCCTTTATCTTAAACGATAATGGAGGGCGCACCCCCGCGGAATGACCTCCACCACAACTCGCCTCGTGAGCGATGAGGGCATTCACCCTTGCCTTTACGGCCTCAAGGCCTTGCTCCACTAGGAGCTTCATACCTTCTTCCCCCGTTAAGGGTAACAGCCTTGTAAAGGCTTCCTGTTGAACGAGGGTCAAACTATCCCAATCGTCCTGATCCATCCTTTGCAGAGGATGCCTAGTCTACCAACACAGGTGTTGGATTGACTACAAGTGCTACCAGAGGTAGCCGTTGCGTATACGCACGGTGCGGCTAGCGCACAGAGGAAGGCTTTCCTTAAAGCGGCGTTCGCCGCTACTTAGCCGATACGCCCTTATAAAGGGCTTAGTAGGAGAGATCGGGGCCAAGATTCCCGGGTTAGTTTACTCTAGCCTGTACTAGTGCCTTAACGGCAAGGCTCCCTTACAAAGGGTGTAGCTAAGGGGAGGGCTCCCCTTACGCTACGGCACTCACTACACGCACGACCGGTCGAGGTCGTGCGTCTGTACTAAGGAGTGTAAAGTAAACTGAATATATTTAATATGTAATTATTTAAACTAATATAAACTATATGTAACACTAAGTAGAATATTCCTAATTCGTAC
Source organism: Peronosclerospora sorghi (assembly GCA_026184515.1). Lineage (NCBI taxonomy): Eukaryota > Oomycota > Peronosporomycetes > Peronosporales > Peronosporaceae > Peronosclerospora > Peronosclerospora sorghi. The sequence continues at coordinate 23,169,746 of CM047583.1, forward strand.
CTAGCTAAAATGTAGTGTACACACCTGTGTACTGACACGTGGATGGCTGACACACCACCACACCAAGGGCCCACGCCCTGATTGGTTAAAATAACCAAAGGATCGAAACCTTTCAACCCGGCCAATACTGGCCTCAACCGTGGTGTACTCATGTACACCAACACTCAGTGTTACACGAATGTAACCCCGTTACAGGCACGGACTACAAGGTCTTCCCGATCATACATGTGTCCAAGTTAAAACTGGTCCGAGAATTTTCTGATCGTCCCAAAATGCCCTGTCTAGTAGACGAGGCAGAACGGTTTGATTTCGATGACGCATTACTGCCGGAGGACAGTTGGGAACGACCGCTGGAGAAGGACGAATTTGAAGTGGAAAAGGTCTGATTTCCGATCGGTCAAGAAGACCAGGTTCGACCGGACCCACCGAGAATATCTGGTCCGACGGAAGGACCATGATGAAACAACTTGGATCGATGAGTCTGACCTGAACTGTGGAGCACTACTACGAGAATTCGAACGGGACCGAGTCAGTCGGAACCGTTTCGCAGTGATGCAGACCCATGAAGACCAAGACCGAGACATGCAGTAGCATCGGTCTTCCCGACCGGTGTGAAGAGGTGGAAGGTCTTGTGTCTTGTGTCTTGTGTATTGTGAATATGTGACGAATTGGAATAGTGGAGTGACGAACGTGGATTGTTTTTTCGCGATGTAAGTGGAACGGTTGGTGATAACGTGTCTGGTGCAACTCTGGAGAAAGTGGTGGAATTAGCTCAAGTGATTTGATGACCTAACATGTGAAAAAAAACGATGATATATATTAAGTGTTATCTGGTCGACTACTTACGACCTCATTAGCCATCACCCCACAGACGGCCGACGGTCAACGACGGATGCTTTTCAACTTGGTCCTGGTACTGGTTACGCCAAGGTTCTTGTTGGTCTAGTTGGACCAAAGCATCCTTGAGGTCCAAGACCGGTGTAGTGCACCCAAGACCGGGGTACCATGTGCCACCGTCAGCCAGCAGCCGGGTCTTCTCGACGCGACGCCGCGGCATATGAAGTACAACTGGACATAAGAACACATCGACGTCGCACTCGTGGGCCAGCATCCCGTCCAAAACGAACCGACCGTGTGGTGCAGTGGTTAAGGCCCCATCACGGGACCGGGAGATCGCGGGTTCGAGTCCAGTAGTGGACAAGCATCCAAGGTCGGGTAGAGTCGGGGTCCAAGTGCAATGAAGAGGACCTTCCAGCACGTGCTTGACAGGGCTTACACCTATCCCGATAAAATGGGGAGGTTCTTAAATATCCCACAACTGGCATGACCGGACAGATTCATTGAAGCGCAGGGGAAAGTCCCAGTAGGAGCGGGATATGCGGGATTCATGCAATGCCGAAGATAAACATTCCATATAGGTTTGCAATTATATCTCGCCTTGGAATCTCGATTCTTGCAATGTAGGCGGAAGGTTAGTCTAGAGAAAGCGGCGTGCGTTTTTAGGTGTATGGAGCGATTCAACATTTTTCTCACTCACAAATTAAATATGACCGTTTGATATGCGATTTGATACACCAGGAGGGCCACTGCGCAAGAATTTATTTCCTGGGCGCAGAATCTCAAGGATGATGGTTCTTAAAATGGAATATAGATGCATGCGTACTCTGTTGCTGAAAATTAACGAAAAACATTATATGGATGCGTTTCCAAAAGGCACATAAAGACGAGCTGTCTTCAAAAAGGAAAAAAAAAGAAGAGGAACCACCAAGACAACGACACCAAAAAAGTCCGACGGGAAATTGGACGCGAAAGGTTGTTTGTCAACTACCGGGATGGGTTTGGAATCATCGTGGGAACGGTGTGAGAGAAGTTTCTAAACAAAACTTATGGATCGTCAAAAAATTAATATCGCTTGAAAAATGCGGGATAAAGAGTGCGCTACCAAAGAGGATGGAATCTTTTGATGTTCACGTGAAATGGTGAGGTTCTGTTATTTATATAGAAACGTTCGGTTCAATTTTCATGGAAAATTCGGTGCCAAGTCAATTGTGTGGATATACACAGCAGTTACAAGAATGTTGCTGATCTTGTTGAGGAAAGTGTAGGACAGTATAAGCCTATATCATTTTCACTTAGGCTTGGGACAATTGGCGTATGGTACAATTAAAAAAGCTGGCCAAAGACCCCGGGTCAGGCATGGTTTTGACGGATATAGTCGTTCAAATTTCCTGACCTGTACGGAAGGAAAAGGGGTTCAAAAGAAGCAACCGAAAAGGGGTTCCGGGAAAAAACGCCTATTGAAGGTGTTGGCTACTTGATCTTCATCGGTTCCAAAGTTTCGACCACATTGCACGACAGATGCGGAAACCGTTTCCTTGTTGTGTTTGTTGATTATTTCCCGAATTACGCGTTTTTTTGGCTGCTCGTACCAAGGATCGAGCCACGAGAATGTTCGAGCACTTTTTAATGTGGTTCGAAAATAAATTTGAATGCCGAGTTCACGTGTTGCGAACTGAAGGGGATATGGAGCTCCGAAATGTAAATTTGTTTTGCAAGTGAATTGGGGTACAAAGACAAGTTAAGGATGCTGGATATGAAACCTCGAACGGAAATTCGAAAGGATGAATCGGACCATTTTTGACATGATCATGTGAAAGATTTTCGAGTGACTTATCCCGTTGATGTACTGACTGAAGGCGGCTTAGTATGCCTCGTACATACTCTACCGCATTCCGACACAAGCCAACCCCGACAACCTGTTACCCTGTCATTGCTGACTGGAGAACGACCATCATATGTGGATATTATCGTTTTCGACTCGCTTTGCGGGACCCCCAGAAAACGGACTACACAAATCATCCGGAACGTGCCCTCATATTGGGAAAACGATAAACCAAAGGGTTACAAGGTCCTGTTGTTGAAGGATAGGGTGGTACTTACCACCCGATATGTGAAGGACTTCACAAAGAGGTTTGTCAAAAATTGACGAAAAGTCTGGTAACTGCGCAAACACAGATTAGAAAATCAGTAGTTCTCACAAAACGAATATGAAGGTAACTGGAAATATCTACTCAAAAAAGGAAGTGAAAATTCTGGAATTTCACATGAAAACAAAACCTCGGATCTGGTGAACATGTACGCAGGTCCGGTAGAAAGCAAAAGCATACACCAACGGCCACGGCCTTGAGGAATCCAAGAAAGCATGAAAGAAAAGACCAAGGTTGATCTGACGAAGGAAACTACACGTATTGATGAAACATTTCGAACCCGAAATCCCACAATAAAATGTTCTGTTTATCTATTGCAGTGTCGGAAAAATATTAGTTTTAGAAGTAGTTAACGGTTGGCGGTTCCAGATCCAAGTTCTTTGAAGTAAACGCATAAAAGAGGAAATGAGGACATGTGGAAGCATGCTGACGAAGCCGTCTAAACTCTATCGAGGATTTAGGAACCGGGAGACTGGTAACTAGGTGAAACGAGCCTTCACCAACAAAGCGGTAGAAAGATCATTATAAATAGCTATATTTAACACGGTGTGATATATGGCCACGGTCCTTAAGTAATACGTGCGCGCGCATAAATCAAAAATCGACATTTGGATGAGTCGATCTCCAATTTTTGGACGTAGTAGAGACGCGAATTCTGACTGGCCCAGATCTCCAACTATTGGAGGGTTTATCATCCAGACATAGATTGAACCCATCGGCGCGATAGATCTGGTCCTGATAACCTAAGACTTCAATCGACTTCGAGATCGGGAGGGACTCAATGATATGTGTTCTTTTCTGTCTCACCTGGTTATAATCACAAGGCTAAAACCGTGATGATTAATTTTGTTGCCAATCGGGTCGGGTGTGTACCATGTCGAGAGACGAGGTGTGTTCCCCGGCGAAAACCCATGCAGTGGAGATGGTTTTGGGAATTTGGAGCGGACCATACGTTCACGGACATGGATGGCTCGTTCCACACGTTTGAACACCTTGATATTTTCTCCACTTGACCATTCCAAGATGTTTCGGATTCAAAACACGGGTTAATCTGTACGCCTAGGAAAAATTCCTCGGGGGACTTCCGGCGAACCAAGTGTGCATGTGCTAGTCTTGTTCTAAGAGGAGGGGATTCAGTTAAAAAACCCTTTCCAATACCTAGGTTCAACGTAGCGCGGTTCTTTTTTTAGGGCTTGATCCTTGATCAAATCGGCAACGATAAACAGGCCGTGCTACATATAAATAAGCTAGTTTCTCCGCCATTCTTCTTTGACTCGATCAATGTAGAGCCAGAATCTTGAGCAAGCTTCAATACCGTCATATCGTGCCTTACCCTTAATCCAATCGGCTTGATTTCGGCTCAATTTTGGCTCGATTTTCGAAGTTGTTTCTAAACTTCACCCCAACGTAGAGCATAGTTTGGTATAGGAATTCGCTTAGTCGTCTTTGCCAGTTTGAATTAAAAGAAAAAGTATCCACAAATCAATACATACATTTGTCCAGCTTGAATACTGCGTTGCTTGCGGCGAGTGACAAAATTGACCAAACCAGGATGGACCTTCTGATCCTCGAGCGAGATCAAATGAATGATGCAACGTCAACGCCCAAATAATCGGAGCTTGGGAGTAGGCAATTGTTTTTTGAGTAGCTTGTGAAAACCTTAAACGAAGGGTTGGAATGTATATCCATCACAGGAATGTCCATATTTAAAAAATTCATTGCTTCGTCCGCATCTGATAGGCAACCACCGGCTCGATAACCAGATGGATCGTAATTATGCCGGAACCTTATCACTTCTGTTAAGATCCATAATCCCCACCGGGAAAGGAAGTGTATCATTTCCGATTGGTGATATTTGTAGAGTGGTTCGGTGGGAATTCAAGGGTCCAGATCAGCGGTCTCCGAATCTTAGCGGGTTCGATCCTGTGTTTGTCGGGGAATCTACTGGATAGTACCAAATCGAGGTCGAAGACGTTCCACGGGGTAATTATACAGCAATTTTCTACCTCTTCCTTCGTTTCAATAAAACGTTCTTCTGTTCGCGCTCGAAGTACGAATCAGCAATACACTAGAAGTGTTCGGATATGGTTAGCGTAAAAAGGAGTGCGGGGGCGCTCAGTACCAATCCCAGGAGGATAAACAGTAATAAGTGGCGGCTGTAGTGGCAAAGTACGTGTGGTACCCACTGTATGTCAAGACTGCATATTGCACGGACGTGACATAAATGTGTCACCAAGGGGTGGATCACGAGGCTCCGTAGTTGGGTGGAGCTCGTGATTCCTGCGTAGGTAAACTGAATATAATACACTTTTTTGATTTGCAGTTAAAGAGCGACACTCAGGTTGGAGACCTGAGGCACCATAAAGTATACTTTGGTCAAGTCAACAAGCCTGGATACGCTACACGATATACGGGAATTCCTGAAAGGGAGGAACATGGTGAACTATACCCTGGATCAGGACGGTGATGTCGATATGAAGACGGCCCAACCGATGTACGAGGTCATTGCGGCGCCGCGGACGACCTCCTGGAGTCAATCCTCGCTTATCAAGTGGGTACGAGAGCGTAAACAGTACGAGATGAAGATGAAGGACAGATGTAGGACTACTGGTGAGGACTACAAGTCTGTCTTTGCGAGTGTCAAAGGCTCAGTAGAGGCCAAGCTACTCAAGAACCTGTGTCATTATATCCTCAAGTCTACAGTGGAGAAGGTTACAGATACAAACATTCTGGATGAAGTGAACAAACGATGTAGAACACCTATGAACGAGCACCTGCCCGATGTGAGGGAGTTAGTCAAGAGTAAACTCTAGGTGGATATGAAAGAGGATGACGTGCAAGCCCGTATCCTCAAGTACTTCTCGGATTTTAATGCGATAGAGGACGATAATGGCCTCCAAACTGTAATCGGGTGAGGTGGAGCCGATGATCATGACAGCAGGGATAAGGATAAGAAGAGGTCCAAGCTGCTAATCGAGAATCTGGAGCCTCGTATGCTGCGCGAGGAGGTGCAGCATTAGTGGAATTCGATCGAAAGTCCGCCAGGACGAATGAGGAAGAATTGTTTCCAATTGGTTCTGGACAAGGCCACGGCGCAACAGCATTACTACATGCTAGGACGAAAATGCAATGATATCAATGGGCGGAAAGGCAAGGGTTCAGGCAAGCAGCGTGATGTGATTGGTGAAAGATCACCAAAAGGGATTGCTGGTGGGAACAAGCATCCAGATTCTCTAAGGGATAATACGCCAGGACCAACACGGAAAAACAATGGTAACATGAGGGACCGTGAAGTTAAAACTCCCCAGAAGTGGATGCTTGATATGCAAGAAGCCACCTTGGGTGCGAGACTGTCCCACGGTCACCGAAGAGCAAAAGGAGGAAGCCCTCAAGAATAAGACTACACGGCCCAAATACCAAAAGAAGGTCACTAATGAAGGCGACGGTGAAATTACTGTGATTCTTCAAAGATCAATGGAATTGTACATGTGTGCGGATTGAGGAGCCGATTGTAGCATCGTTTCGCGGCAGGCGCTGAACGATCTACAGAAGTATGTGAAGCAGCTGCCAATCACCAAGCTGCGAAGGCCTGAAATAATTCAAGTCACCGGGGGTGGACGGTTCGAGTGCGTCGACGAAGTTGTATTGGATGTACAAGTACGCACTGCGGCAGGTCCAGGCTCTGTTTTTGGTGTCTCCTGTTTGGTTATTGACCAACCTGAATACCAGTTCCTATTGGGTAAAGATGTAATGAAGAAACTTGGTATTGATGTTCGTCAGTTACTATGTGGTCTTGCCACCAGTACCGAATGGACGGACGGAGACGATCTCCCCGATGATGATGTGGAACTACAGGAAACATACCCGGGAATCCATAATGCGCTAGAAGAAATGATGGCTACTGCAAGAGAGATAACTGAGGAGCACGATCTACTAAATGGGCTCGGTAAGCTGAACAAGGACTTCAAGGATATTTGGAGGACCACACTTGGCCCTGACGACGCTGCCGAGGTTGAGCCACTACAGATTCGGCTTATAGAAGGCGCACAACCTATCAGGAGCAAACCAAGAAAATATCCCGAGGCCCAAGCTAATTTCCTCCGCGATTATGTAGCGGTATTGGAAAAATTCGGATTTGTGAGGAAGAATAACCACAGTCGATGGGCATCACCGGCGGTTCCAGTTAGAAAGACGGGAACAAGTGATCAATTCCGGATCACGAACGATTATGACTAGTCAATAAGTTGACAGTTCCCATAGCCGGAGCCATGCCTAATCTATCCGTTGCGGTGGCCAATGTACAGGGCACGATGTGGTTCGCGAAGTTCGACTTGTTTAAAGGTTTTTGGCAGTTGCCGCTAGCCGCCGACAGTCAAGAAATATTCAGTTTCGTCACCCCAGACGGAATCTACACTCCTTTGCGCGTTCCACAAGGCTCCACTGACTCAGCTTTGCACTTCCAAAACCAGATGCAATCCGTCTATGCTGATCTACTAGTCAAGAATGCTTTGATTTGGGTTGACGACGTCATCCTCTTTGCGAGCTCAAATGGGGAGTTTTTGTATGTTTTGTACCAATTCTACGTGCTGAAGCGTCAGCACAACTTAAAGCTAAACGCGACGAAGAGTACTCTGCTAGCAACTGAGGTGGTCTGGTGTGGTCGAATTATTGACGGCGCTGGCATTCGACAGGATCCGAGTCGATTAGCCGCTCTTCAAGCGCTGTCTCTTCCACCCAATGCAGCTGAGCTCCATCGGTTTATATGCGCTGCGAACTGGATTCGTGATTCCGTCGTGGGTTTTGCACGACTCGGTGAACCATTGCAGTCCAAGCTCACGCAGGCGTTGAAGTACAAGACCCGTAAAAAGTGGGTGGCCGCCAAGGTGCCACTCCAGTGGACCGAGAGTTAGACTAAGGCCTTTCGCACCTTCCTCCAAGCGATCGGTGACTCAACGAAACTAGCATTCCCAGATGCAAACGCAACTGTCTGTGTATTCTCCGACGCTTCTGCCAGTGGATGGGCGTTAGTAGTCACCCAAGTTGTTACCTGGGATGAGACGAAAGTCCCAACAGAACAATCGCATGGGCTACTCAACTGTCAAGGCGGAATCTTTAAGGGGGCACAGCTCCAGTGGTCAATTTGCGATAAAGAAGCCTATCCGATTGTTCGTGCCTGCTCTAATCTGTACTATCTACTGGAACGGGAAAAGGGAATTCGCATCTTTTGCGACCATGTCAACTTAATCCAAATCTTTTCGTCGTCAAAAGAAGTCAAGAAGCATGTAAAAGGCAAATTGCTCTGTTGGACCTTGAAGCTTTCAGAGTTCAAATACTCAATCGATCATATATCAGGAGAAGAAAATTTATGGGCGGATATCGTGTCAAGATGGAGCACACCACCAACGACTAGTATCACCCATGTCAAGTTGGCTCGCACCCGCAGTCAAGCCAGTCTCTCCGTCTTGCGTCCATTACAGGACAGCGGTTTCGACTTTCCGACGAAGGAAGACGTCGTGGAAGCACAAAATCGATTCCACAGACAGGCGCCAGCTGGCCATACTCTGGAGGAGGACGTACTGGTTGTCGAAGGCAGGGTCTGGATCCCGTCAGCAGCGAAACAACTCATTACTCGAATTCTGATCGTGGCACATTGTGGAGTTCACGCCCACCAAGGAGAACACGTCATGATCAATCATATCGAATCGGAATTCTATTTGGACCGCACCCTACAGCTTGTGCGTGCGTTTATTGCTGAGTGCCTCCTTTGCAAGCATATCAAAGGCGGCAAGATTATTCAGCGACCATGGAATGACCACCAGCCGGTCACTAGGCGCAATGAAGTCATACATATGGACTATCTCTACCTCGGGGACTCGTATGACGATTGAAAGTATGTCTTAGTTCTTAAGGATAGTCTAACCCATTTCTGTGAGCTGACCCCATGTGTCTCAGCTAATTCCTACACTGCGGCAAATGCTGTGGTGGACTGGTACAAAAGATATGGCCTACCGGAGCGCTGGATGTCCGATAACGGTAGCCACTTCAAAAGCACTTTGATGGATAGGCTGATTACTATATTAGGCGCGGTTCAGTCGTTCGTGCCTGTTTACACTCCATGGATCAACGGAACGGCTGAGAGATGTTGAGAGAATGAACCGGGATTTAATTCAAGTGCTGAGGGCGGTGCTGTTTGTACTACGGCTGGATACGCGGAACTGGCAGTATGTCTTGCCAACAGTGCAGGCGAATCTCAATCATTCCCCAGTGGTGTCCTTAAGGGGCAAGGCCCCAATAGAGCTATTCACAGGTCTGCAACGACCCGGCGTTTTGGCCAGTTACATCATACCGGAGGCACATCATAGTCGTACCGCCGAGGTGAATCTAGATAATCTGGAGGAAGAGATTAGCAAGTTCAGGCAAAGTCTTGTGGAGATGCATCAAGAAGTAGTCGACCAAAAAGACAAGTTACGTCTATACCAAATGGCTCTCAAGAAAGGGCAGCCCTGCAATTTTGCTGTCGGTGATTGTGTCTTATGATCTTGTGAAGACCCACGAATGCACGGCACCAAGGTGATGGTTAAGTGGGTAGGCCCATTTTGGGTCGTCAAAGCTCAAGAGTATTCCTTTATCATAGAGCATCTGCTCACGAATGAACAATATGACGTTCATGGAAGTCGATTGAAGTTTTATTCAGACTCTATGCTCGAGGTAACGGAAGAACTACGAGAACACGTTTCGGAGCAAGGTATCGTCTCGGGCGTTCGTGACATCGCTGACCACCGTAAACACCAAGTTTCTGGCCTGTATGAACTGTTTGTATACTGGATTGGCCTGGAAGATGTTGAGGGCTCCTGGGAACCACTTTCCGTTCTTTTGGAGGACGTCCCTCAGAAGGTTCGCGACTATGTCGAAGTCCACGATTTGGAGGAACTCAGGTCAATAATTGCAGATGCGTTGGCGTCGTAGCTGCGCCCCGACCCCCTTTGAGGTATTCTTGCTTTGGTTTCCGTTCTTTTTGAATTTGTGGAAATTTTCGGGATTTCCGGTGCCGCGCTGCCGCGCGCTCGGCGCTAATGCAGTCTTGGGCGGGCTATGTGGTACCCACTGTATGTCAAGACTGCATATTGCACGGACGTGACATAAATGTGTCACCAAGGGGTGGATCACGAGGCTCCGTAGTTGGGTGGAGCTCGTGCGTCCTGCGTAGGTAAACTGAATATAATACACTTTTTTGATTTGCAGTTAAAGAGCGACACTCAGGTTGGAGACCTGAGGCACCATAGTACGTGCCTAATATAACGTGAGGGAAACGGAATACATGGATTGTCAAGTGAACTGATCTACTCTCCATATTTAAGCTATACCAAGTCATCATTCGTGGTGACTGAAACGTGGTGATCAGCCAAATGGAGAGTGAGATCGAGTGCATGGTGGCAAAATTATAAAATTGAACGCCTCGCGATCACTAAGTTCCTAGATCGACCTGGTGTTGGACTCATGCAAAGTAAACGGGTGTGAAACATGTGTGTCAATATTCTAGTTAGTACCGATTTGAAGCATGATCAAGTCTGGGGATATATTCGCCTGATCAGCTTGATCGGCTTACGTTGCTTAATCTAATTCCCGAGCGGATCCAGCCGTAGGAGGAGGGTCCCGACCCGGTGCGTGTATCGGTAGATAAAATAATCCGCCGTGAAGATGCATATTGTATCGAGTCCTGGTAGGAAAACCCGTCGGTAGTCTGACGGCATATCGAACTAGGCTGTAACAAGATGCTGGAATGGACGATGTTACGTCGTAATTCAAAACGCAGCAAATAAAGCTAATCGTCGAGGTATGGAAGTCTGGAAAGATTATCAACGCAAGAGAATGAGATTAATGGCGATGATGGACTTGTTTGTGATGATGTTCGACGTAACTTTGGACTTAATACAATTATGGAGACGGTTGATCGGGTGCGCGCGTCTATTTGGTCATATGATGCTTTATATGCTTTGTGTTTGTGGATTAATTTGGGGATATTAAACTGAGAAAGTGGAAAGCTAAATAAGGATTACATTGAAATTAATAACTGATTTGTCCAAGAATAGATCGATCTCGTTGTTGGAAGTGCGCGCTTTTTGCGCTGCAATTCGTGTCACCATTTTGGCTTTTAAGCGACTTTTCAGTGAAAAGGTGATGTAATGTACATAACTTTAGGTTAGGTACAAAACATTGTGTATTTGCATATTATTAGTTTTAGGTGTAAACTTAATTCTAATAAATCACTTCTGAATTTGATTATTAACTCACGTGTGGTTTGTTACGAGTGGACAACAAGCGCGCAACAGTGCGCGTCTTGTTTGGAGTATTTTACGTGGATACTTAGTACACTGCAGTGGCAGTCGGATTGGTGATTACGTATTGGATTCTCGTATTGAACAGTTGTTGATTTGGGTTGCTGACCTTACGTTTAAGTCTCTAAAGGAAAGTGGAGAATTAAATTATGTTTGGTGTTTGATTGTTCGCTGTTACGCTAATTACTAGCCCTATCTAATTGTATTGGAATATCGCACCATTGTGGTGGAGCGGCTGATCAAAGTTTTTGAGGCTTGATCAGGCGGTACCACGGCGCCCGGACTGCCGACTAACGAAGGGGGTCCTCCGGTTGTCCTTGACTGCCTGTGTTTCTGCTCACCTTGTGTACCCGACGGATTGGGCGTGGGTCGCTCTCCAGGTGGCGGGGATGTAAACACGGCAATTCCATGATGCAAGATTGGGGAAACTTGTAACGAGTTGACCTATGTGCTGATCAGGCGTGATAAGGTACAATCAAGCTCGAATCAGGTGCGATCAGGCTTGATCAGCAGTGATCAGGCTGGGGAAGACACTAAAGTTGTTTATCAGCTGTGATCAGGCTTGATCAGGCTTGATCTGGTACGGAAAGACGTTGATCAACGGTGATCAGACTTGATCAGGCTTGATCAGGTGCTAAAAAACGTTGATGAGCTGTGATCTGACTTGATCAGGCTCGATCAGGTGCCACAAGTGGTTGATCAGCTGCGATCAGACTTGATCAGGCTTGATCAGGCGCTAAAAGTAGTTGATCAGCAGTGATCAGACTTGATCAGGCTTGATCAAGTGCTAAAAGTCGCTCAGGTACAAGTCGGTGCGATCTGCGAGTTGTTGATCGCGGATAACGAGTCGCAGAGTGTCGATCAGGTGTTGATCAGCGAAGGCGGTACTTGATCAGGCAGCGGAAGTCTTCACTGCCCGATCACGGAGCCTCTGAGTCTTTAAACAGATAAAGGAACACCCAAATATATGTATTACTAGCCTAGACCTACGAGGGGGGTAAATTTCACTTAATCCACCTAGAGTTCCCGTGCGGCGCTTACAGCAGCCGAACTCTAGGGGCCAAACGTGAACCAAACGTGGGGAGGTGAGAGCACTGCTCAATCACACTCTCAAGACCAAAAAACCTTTAAACGAAGAACCGCAGACACTGCGGGCGGAGTTGCGGGGTGAGTTCTCACACTCTATGCCAACCGGTGGGCCAAAAACGCATTTAGTGCTCCCGGCCGGGACGTAGAGGTTTCAATAAGGTGGGGGCGCAAAGGTGCCTTCCCAAAAAAACGATCAGCGCGATCGTACGCAAAAGGAGAACTTTATTAGCAATTAAACCCTTAGATCTACCCTGTTCCTACTTTCAACCAATCCGCATCGTCCATTCGCAACGCCTTCCGTCCACCAGCCGACCTGATTTTTCCGCTTGTTCCTTGTTTGTCCGCTGGTGTTCGCCGCGTACCTGTAAGTAATCAGCACATCTTCCGTGTCCCTTCTATATCCTGTCTATGTACACCACGATGGTACGTACTACTGTACCCACCGTGGTACACATGGCGGTACCTAATTATCTACTACTGTATCCACTATCTGCGTCCACTATCAGGCCCCTAATTTAGGTCCTAATATTAGTCATAATATTAGGCCCCTATGGGCCTAATAAAATGTCCAACATTAGGCACTTCTTTAGCCTAAAAAAAGTCCGCTTTACGACAATTTGGAGATCTCGACACTTTAAGTCAAGTACGTTTGGAACGTGCTATTCACTGGATTGGTCTTGGCGTGGAGATATCGTTTGTGGAGTTTCACGAGCATATTGGGTCTTTACGCGGACATATTGGCTTGTTTTAATATTGGTTGGGAGCTAGACCGGTTTTGGTCTTATTTCGTATCGGATGAGGGCATTTACCCTCGCCTTTACGGCCTCAACGCCCTGCTCCACTAGGAGCTGCATGCCTCCGTCACCCAGTAAGGATAACAGCCTGTTAAAGGCTTCCTTTTGGACGAGGGTTAACCTTTCCCAATCGTCCTGATTCATCCTTTGCAGAGGATGGCTTAGCCTACCAACACAGGTGTTGGATTGACTACAAGTGCTACCAGATGTATCCGGTGCGTACACGCACGGTGCGGCTAGCGTACAGAGGAAGACATTCCTTAAAGCGGCGTTCGCCGCTACTTAGCCGATACGCCCTTATAAAAGGTCTTAGTAATAGAGAACTCTCTTACTCGGGGCCAAGATTCCACTTTGGTTTACTATTAGCTTTCGCTAATGCCTTGACACAAGGCTCCCATAATAAGGGGGTAGCTAAGTGAAGAACTTCCCTTAAGCTACTACACTCACTACGCGCGCGACCGGTCGAGGTCGAGCGTCTAGTAGTCGTTGAGTGAAATGTAAACTGAATGTATATTTAATATATAATTAGCCTAAATCAATTTAAACTAATGTAAACTATATGTAATACTAAGTAGAACTTACTGAATTCGTACATAGCTAAAATGTAGTGTACACTACCTGTGTACTAACACGTGGCTGGCTGCCACGCCTCCACCAAGGGCTCCTGCCCTGATTGGTTAAAATAACCAATGCTCCAAAACCTTTCGGACTGGTATATACTGACCCTAACCGTAGTGTACTCACGTACACTACATACTAAATGTAACCCGAATGTAACCCTGTTACATCCTCCCCCATCAAGACTATTGCTTACGCAATAAATCAATTTTAGTTGGAGAACTCCAACTGCCAGAACCTCTGGCTAACCATGAGCACCTATAGTGGTGCTAAGGATGGAAATTATTCCGATAACTCGGAGGTGGATACCCTTGGGGATATCTCCCTAAAGGCTGACCACTCCGACAGCGCCGAACGGCGATGTTGGTCATCCAATCCATTCCCCACACGTGGGGAAAACACGCTAACTCGAGCGCCACCTTTACTAACTACGGATGATGCATTCGGGTCGCCGAAGGCGACCATCACCAATGAACCGGACACGGTTCATGAAGCTCGACATGCCGTATCGGCACGGAAGGGACCTCGTGACCCTCAAAAGAAGGCTAAGAACGAGGTCAAGAGAGCCTCCTATACCCCGGGTACAGCGGCTATACTGCCGCGTGAAATTGCGCGCCTGAAACAACTCCGGGCCAAGCTGCTAACGCCCAAGCAGTTCCCTGCCAAGTCCTACCGAACGCGCCTCGGGAAACAGACACGCGGTGCCCTCGTAGAGATCCTCCGCGAGGTTCCCTTCGTTCTCCTACGGGACGAAAGCGTCGAGGACGCAGAAAGTGCATTCCGCGCTTGGGCGGAAGGGGAGAATCGTCTACCCAACTTTGATGCGCTGTACAACAGCTTTTCCGAGCCCGAAGTTCGGGTAGAGAGGGCGTTACGCTTGGCCTATGCTCAGGCCAAAGCGCAAGGGCAATTGCCTGCCTCCTATTATACGCGCTCTGCTCTCGATGTGGTGCCGGAGAGCAATGCAAGCACAGCATCTGCCTCCGGCGAACTCCCAGCTATTGGGAGTGAAGGGGCTTCTTCAGCCCCTTTGGTCGTTGACTCTCAGTGGGGTTCTCCCGCTCTAAAGCGTCAATGACGTCACAGCAATCCTACCGCAGGGGTTCTGGGAATGTGGATACCCTTTCCACTTCACCAGATACTGGGTCTCACCCCGGTGATGGCGTCGTGCCATCAGGCGTTCCACATGATAATGTGGCGTACCCTCCGTATCGAGCACTGGAGGAGGGGGTCGCGCTATTGCGGCGTGACTTCCACGAGCGCTGTGATCGGCACAGCCTTCGCATCAAAGATGCTCAGGAGGAACTCCGCAACGAGGGGAGTGCGAATGAACGCATCGAGGTTCGGCTTGCCTCTCTCGAGACTCTCGTTGCGGAGCTTCAGGGTCGTATATCAACCCTGTCGGAGATGTTCCGACCTGTTGCGCCTTTCGGCTATCCGGTTTCTCACCCTCCTCCGAGAGGGGACCCGCCTTCGGGTTCTGGTATGGCTTAATCATACCCACATAAAAGGTTGGATGCGTACGCATCGCCCTCGGGATGTCCAAGGTATACGACAAGCCCTTTCGGGCTAGTACCTTAAAGGGCCCCACAAATCTGGGGCGCAGTTTATTGCGCAACACATTGAAACTTCATGTGTAGGAAGATTTTTAGCGTTTAATAAAACACTTTCTCCTACGCAGTATACCTTTTCGTTACGCCTTCCCTTTCGGTCAGCTTGCTCCTTCTGCTTGTCTTGTCTTTCCGCCATGGCATCGCAGACGTGCCGTAAGACACTAAGGCGCGTCGATAAGAACTTATCGATATGCTTTCGAACAGATACAGGGCTGACATCAGGGAATCCTCCCCCCTCAATCCCTGGGCCACACACACGTGGCGTCAACGGAACCCTCGGATTCACTAATCAGTTCACTTAAAACGAGTTAAACCCCGTAGATGCATGGACCGAATTGTTGATAGCAAATTCGACCATCGGAAGCATCTCACTCCAACTCTTTGGAGAATCCGGACATAAACTCCGGAGAATATCCTCAACAACGCGATTAACGCGTTCCGTCTGACCGTCCGTCTGCGGATGATCCGTATGGACATGAGAAGCTTGGTGCCTAGCACCTGAAACAACGCTCCCCAAAACTGTCCCGTAAAACGGGGATCCTGATCCGACACAACGGAATCGGCTAGACCATGCTGTCGAAAGACACGGTCTAGGAACACTTTTGCTGTTCCTTGTCCATCTATGGACTCTGGCACCGCCGCCAGGTGAGCCATCTTGCTCAAACGGTCTACAAAAACCAATATGCCGGTGTTCCCGGCCTTATCCTTCGTAAAACCGAAGATAAAATCCATACTAATGGATTTCCAACACTCCGTTGGAACGGACAAGCTCGCCAAAGGCGCAGCCGAACTTGCAGAGGGTTTAACCCTCTGACACGTCTCACAGAAGCGTATATACGCACCGACCCACTTATACATGTTGGGCCACCAATACAAAGCGCTTAAAGCGCTGTAGGTCTTATCCCGACCTAAATGACCCCCGGTAGGGGCGTTATGTGCCTCAAAGAGGACTCTATACTTCATTTCCTCGTCACGAGGAACAACCACCCGCGGAGTGTCCTCCGCACTCGTACTATAATAAAGCAAACCGTCACAGTACCTGTAACGGTGTAAACGAGCTTTAGATCGACTTGACAGGGTTGGCTCAGACGAGCCAAGTCCCTTTCCACCCAACGCGCTGATAAGCGCCGTACACTGTGGGTCTTTCTCATACGCCTGGCGTATGATATCCACCACAGACGAGGTGACGAATGTCGCGTGAGCGAGATCGTAATCGGGACGACGCGACAACGCGTTTGCAAGCGCGTTCTGCTTGCCAGGTTTATACTTAACCTCAAAGTTGTACTCCGCAAAGAAGGAGAGCAAACTGGCCATCCGTTGCGAGAGATGAGGCGACTTTGTCGCTGTCCGTAAGGACGCGTGGTCAGTATAAACCACGAACGGCTTTGAGCCGAGTAGGTGAACCCTAAATTTGACAAGACATACTTCATTGCAAGTAGCTCCTTGTCATGAACGGGATAATTCCGTTCCGCAGTTTTAAGCTGCCTCGACTCAAACGCGATAACGCGTTCCCGTCCCGCGTCGTCTTCTTGTAACAAATCACATCCGATTGCGAAATCAGAGGCGTCGCAGACGACACTAAATGGTTTCCCACAATCTGGGAGATCAAGAACGGGATCTTTTAACAATCTTCACTTAACCGCTTCAAAATCGTTTTGGTGTTTAGTTTCCCAACACCAATCATCATCCTTCCTAAGAAGGTCGTTCAATGGCTTCGCCATTTCAGCGTAGTTCTCGCTGTACTTGTGGATATAGTTGGCTAATCCAAGCCACTTCCGTAAATCTCTAATATTTACAGGCGAAGCCACTCCACAATGGCTTTCACCTTCGCGGGATCCGCCCGCACTCCATCCTTACCGATGAAGCATTCGAGGAAAGGAATTTCCTCAGCACCAAAGATACACTTGGATCTGTTTGCATATAACTTATGCTCTCGCATACATTCGAGCACTACTCGAAGGTGTATCAGATGCGTCTGAACATCAGACGAGTCGCCTTCCGCACGACTATGGATGAATATATCGTCGAAGTACGTCTTAGCGTACTTCCTATGAGGGCGGAAGAGTTGAGTTACCAAGCGATTGAAAGTCGCTGGTGCATTTGAAAGCCCTTGTGGTATAACAAGCCACTCCCACCGCATGCCACTAGGCGTGCTAACCGCTGTCAGCGGAATATCGGACGCTCGCATGAGCACCTGATAATGCCCGTCCACCATATCTAAGGCACTGTACACAGTACAGCCCGCCATATTGTTCTGGAGGACATCCTTCAGAGGAATTGGAGTCTGCATGGGTACAGTAGCTGCATTCAGCTTGTTATACGCATGCACAATGCGCCACTTTCCTTTCGGTTTACGAACACAAACAGTGGGAGATGAATGGGGAGACTTACTCTCCCGTACCACCCCTGCCTCTTCTTTCTCCTTGAAGAATGCGTCGATGACGTCGCATTGTTCCTTGGGGAGAGGCCACTGCCTAGTGACGCAGTATTTGGTTCCGGGAACCAAATCAATTTCATGTCGGACTCCCCGAACCGGTGGTAACCCCATCGTCGAGTTGTCACTAATGACATCTCCAAATTCATTTAATAAAGAATGGTAAGGGTCCTCAGGATCCGCAAGGATCTTGAGGCCGCTTCGGGCATTTAATGCCTGTTTGGTTTTCACCAAAACTGACTCGTCCATCGTGGATGAGGAGTTCAACTCCTCTTCCGGACGCAACACGACAACCTCGTAGATTTCATCTGCTTTCAAAGCAGTCTCAAACTCGTTGAAGGACATCTCCTCCAACGACAACAGTTCGCCTACCCCAGGCAACCGTTCCAGGCTTACGCCTTCTGTGACAACACCTGTCACACTATTCAGCATCCTGTAGGACTGCTGACTACTGTCCTCGGAACTCATCCCGAGACCCAGATGGGGGAGTCAATTTCCCATCTATTGGAAGCGCCACGCGCTCATCCACAGAAGTCTCTACCTCTACCACCGGTGACTCGCCGGTCTCACCTATAACGGCGTAATCGGAATCATTTCCGACGTGCGAAAGAGACGAACTTGGGGTCTCTTCGCTTGGAAGCGCCTCGTGCTTAATCACAGGGGTCTCTACCCCTACAACTGGAGTCGCAACTTGTTCGCCGGACACGGCGCGGTCGGAATCAATTCCGACCTGTAGAAGAGAATAACTTCGGGTCTCTTACCTAAGCGCCTCGCTCTTACCCTCAGAGGATTCCACCTCTATCACTGGCGACTCACCAGTCTCGCCTATATCGGCGCGGGGATTAACCGCCAAATCCCCCTCGTTAAGGAACTCTTCCTTAACGCCATTGGGAATGATCGTTTCAGACATCCCAATCTCTGTAATCTCACGCCAGAATCGCTTTTGCGATCGAGAAAAGGTGGGTTCATGACTCGCCAATGCTTCACCCGACCGCAGGCGCGTTGAGCCAATGGACTTAGACTTCCAGTCTCTCCATGTCTCGTGGAGTTCCAGCCACTTCATGCCCAGAATGAGGCCATACCTTGAGTCCAAATCCAGGAATAGGCAACGTTCTAAGCTGTAGAAGTCTGCAAAGTTCAGCTTAAGGTCAATCAATACCTTGTGTAACAGGGTTACATTCGGGTTACATTTAGTATGTGGTGTACGTGAGTACACTACGGTTGGGGTCAGTATTGACCGGTCCGAAAGGTTTTGGACCATTGGTTATTTTAACCAATCAGGGCAGGAGCCCTTGGTGGAGGCGTGGCAGCCAGCCACGTGTTAGTACACAGGTGGTGTACACTACATTTTGGCTAGGTACGAATTTAGTAAGTTCTACTTAGTATTACATATAGTTTACATTAGTTTAAAATAATTTAGGCTTATTACATATTAAAACATGCATTCAGTTTACATTTCACTCAAAGACTACAGGATGCTCGACCTCGACCGGTCGCGCGCGTAGTGAGTGTAGTAGCGTAAGGGAAGTTCTTCCCTTAGCTACCCCCTTATTAAGGGAGCCTTGTGTTAAGGTGTTAGCTTGTGCTAACTAGTAAACCAAAGTGGAATCTTGACCCCGAGTAAGAGAGTTCTCTCTTACTAAGCCCTTTTATAAGGGTGTATCGGCTAAGTAGCGGCACATCGCCGCTTTAGGAAGTCTTCCTCTGTGCGCTAGACGCACCGGCTAAACTCCTAATTTGGTATTGCCACCCACTTTTTGTGTAGTAAACCAAACGAGGAGTGTCCACAAAATTTCCCTCATGTATAAAGGCATGTTAAGCCAGGAAGCCATGCCGCTTTAAATGTCACACCCTAAACAAATGAATTATTTCATGGAGTCGTAGGATATACGTAATAATAACTGTTTATGCTTGTGTTACTTTCGGTCCGGTTCTTACTGTCGCACCATCTTTCTTGCGCTTTTTTTGCTTCCGACGCTTCCGAATGTCTGTTGCGAGTGGAAGTAAGCACTTTACGCTTCTTACAAACTTGGAAAGATTCAGCTTTTGACTTTGGCGCATTTGACGGAGCTTCCAGTGTTGCAGATGCTGATGCTATAGCTTTATCTTTATTATATGCATCGTTACCAATACTGTCGATTCTTTCGAAACATGCCACAAAATAACCGGTCGTCAAATCCTCAAGGCCATTTTCACGTACCAATGCCATAGCCTGTTCTTCCGATAGACCTGCAACCTGCAGGCCACGACGCGGATATGAATTAAGTGCCGGTTTCAATACAAAAGGTCGTGCTGCAGAACGATTTTCCTTGGAGTCTAATGCTGCGGCGACAACTCGTTCTCCTTCTCAAAAATGGAGTACGTCAAATACACGACCTCTACTTGTGGGAAAGAAAATGCTTTACACAGCGCTTGATTCTGGAAGTCGGCAAGCGATTGGAGGCGCTTTGTACTCTCTTGCTCATACTCCGTGTCATTCTCAGTACCTTGAACAGCATCACGTGCACTCGCAATATATAGCCGATTATCTAAGCGATTATTCCTCCCCGAACCAGAGCACGTTTGATCCAACGGAATGCTGCGCACATTGCAATGCATGACATCATCGACAGAAATCTCTAAAAAGTTTGTAGTTTGGCCTCCACATGATTAGCAGCTCCTGCGAGTTGTATACGTCGCTTCATCAGCTCAAGTCGCTTGGGCGATCGATCTAAAGCGAGCACTCGTCGCTTTAATACAGTGTCGTCCTTTCCATCACCATCTTGTTGCTGCAACAGCATTTCCAAATGACTCGTCTTGTTACCAGGAGCTGTACAGGCGTCGATCACGTCGCCCTGTTTGTCTTCCGCATCAGTGTGCTCTCCATGCAACACAAAAGCAGAAAAACAACTGGCCTTATCTTGTAGCACTAGTTTTCCACTTTTGACCATTGTGTTCGTGTAGCTCCGTGTCTGGTGGCACCACGAGCAAATATCGCACGTCGTTGTCGTTGTTCGCATTAAATTCTCCCATAAAAGCCTGGACCTCTTCCTTTACAGCCAGAAGTGTATTGACGCGGACCTACCGAGGCAGCATATGGTGCTGATGGCGGTTTCCAGGCAGCAGAAGCGCTTCATTTGACGCTACTTTGCGCTTAATTTTTAATTCTCGCTAGCGCCACCCGAAACGCTGTCTGGTGCTGTACAAGTGCTTTCTTCACAAAGCTACCGCCCTGAATTTTCTGCCGACCAAAGAGAAGATCATAGAGTATTACAAAAACGAGGTCGGGTGTCTTTTTGCATTTCTTGAGCGCTTTGTGGCTCTCCGGTACGGCCGCTAGCAGCTCGAGCAGCAGCGGCTTGTAGCGCAGCGTCTCATGAACAAGTGCCACAGAATCCTCATTCCGGCGTCATTTTGTAATAAAATGTTTGGGGAAAATGTCAAAAATAGAGTCGTGACATGACGGTTACTGTAACTGTGTTGAATTTATTATAAAATCTCATGGCTATGCATCGGGGGGGGGCAGTTTACGAAAATGGGGGGGTCAGTATACGCTGACCCGTTGCTACTGGTCGTAGCAACAAAAAATTCCTCTAATAATTTTATAGCTCTACTTATATTATTAAATAAAGATAAATTATACAGAATTGGGTCGGTTTTCTCTGATATTCACAGAATGGGTCGGTTTATAAGAGCCATAACAAAATATGAACTAAACACGATTATCACTACCACCACCCCACGCGTTGAACGCGATCTTCCAACAGCCACACCCGCCCTTGTTGGAAGCGCATGTGTCCATTCTGTGTTTTGCGCCTGTTCAAGGAGATGAAACCCCATTGGCTGAAATGGATGGTTACATTTACTGTTACCCCTCGGTATAATTTTTTTAGTATAATTGTATATTTGGGTAAAATTACATAATACACTTTCCTTTTTACTCTACACTGAGCTTTTGTGTTTTAAGTCGACTCCACGTGGCGAAATTCACGCAACAGGTCCTGCCAATCTACAACTAACACTAGTGTGTGTTTATTGTGTGCTATACCTAGGCGAACATTTTTCTACCAGGTTATCAGCCCAAGACTATAGGGCGGGAGTGCAGATTTTACATTTAAGTTCTCGTTTTGAATCTTTACGGATTTAAGCTTTCTCTTGTGGAGTGTTCTCTTTCTCTCTTGTCACGCTAAATTGAAACTAGTGGAAAGTCGCTTGTTAAAGGGCTTGTTTGATTTTTTTTCTCTCGTGTGGATATTTCGATTCTCGTAAAGAATGGATGAAATAGAAGGGAAGCGTGACGGTGGTGATAACAATGATTTTTTTGCAAGCGATTTTGCAGGGACTGAAAGACGTCCAATCTCGCTTGGTGTCCGTGGAAGAGGCGAAGAGTAGACACTCTGTCGCCAGCGTATCCGATGGGTCGAGGAAAGCCCCCCCCACGTACGGATCAAGAACAATAAATTCAGAGAAAGCCTACGCAATTACCGTCCGTTCGTCCAGCAGATGACACTGCACGATCTGGCCGAGGACGAAGCCGTAAAAGTTGGAGGTGCGTCGCGTGTGAATGTCGGCAGGGCACCAAATGAAATACCAGGCATTGTTCCGGATGTGGGCGGCGCAAATCAACCCGCCATGCATGGGCAAGTACCGTTTTTGGTCACGCCGCACACAAAATCCCTAAGTTGGCCGTCGAGAAATTCTCCGGCTGGGAAGTATACCCAGGCCTCGGTGCCGGGTTTAAGAAATGGGCTTATATTTTTATGGAAGCCATCGCGATTGCTGAAATAACGTCCGGTTTTGCATGGACGGAGTGCCTCAAATGAACAAGTTGGGTGAACACTTGGAAGAGACGGCCTCCGAGTACTTTCGAACAAATATTGGTTCATAATGGCAAGTTTCGCCCCAATTGCATTACGTATTGGAAAAAATGTGGTTGGGATTTAGAGTAAACATATCCCACCACCAAGCGGCTATGTTGTTCGCTGGCGAGAAATCCTCAAGGCGCAGTGAACACAATATTATCTATACTTAGTAGCTTTGGCCCGTGAGAGTGGGTCAAGCGAAAAGTTAATCGTTGAAAACATAGTAAAGTTTGCGGCGCCGCGCATGATAGTCATGTTGATGGCCAGGTATGATCCTGCCAGGCAGGACTATCTGTGACATGCCTAATAGATTGTTGAATGGGCACAAGAGCTCGAGGATATCGCCATAATATTCAAGTCCTCAGCGACAATGACCGCCAATTCTGTGACATCTGATGGAAGTAAAGGAGGATGTTATATTTGCGGTAGCGAAGGGGACGTTCGAAACGCTTCCCGGAAAGACGCCTCCAGAGTAAAAGTAACTCAAGCAAAAGGCACTCAAAGAGGTCAGGGGAAGAGTGGAGAAAAAAGGTGTTGTTAACGACTTTTGATGTTGTGGTGGAGTCCAGTTCAAAATCGAACACCGAAGTGTCCGGAACTGAACCGCAATCGTGCCCAGCCGACCAACTAACGGAGGGGGTACTTCGCCTGGGTGCCGATCGGGTGACCGATCGGCATTGCAGAACGCCGAGTCCGATTCGTCTCGTGTCTTACCTTGTGTACCCATTGGTATGGGTGGCTGGCTACACACTCGGTGGACCGTTCCTTGGTGGAGACCTTAGAAAGATCGATATGGATATACCACTTCTGGGGTACTGATCCAAAATTCCAACGAAAGGTAATCCAAAATAGCCGATCGGCAAACGAAGCGGAGATCTTCACTCCGAATGCAATTAAATCTGGCACTTAACCGCCCGAGGCAGTGATTAATCCAGCCAAATAGTAAATATCAGCACTTGATTGAAGAGCAATGAGTAATCCAGCCAATAAAAGCTTCTGGCACTTGACCACAGATCGCGATGAGTAACCCAGCCAATATCACACGCCTCCCTTGAGAGTGGCCGAACTTGAGTGGTGAGCGAACGTAACAAGTGCTCCCTGTCGTGGGGTTTTCGGTGGAGCTCTGTCCTGGCCGGGCTTAATAAGCGTGAGGGGACTCCGTCAGCCTCCCGCTCCAATGACTCAGATCGGAGCCACTGGCGACTTACGCAACCCGATGTAATACGAACACTGTATTTAATATTCAATTAAAATCCCCTATGTAAACTATATGCCTTACCTCAAATCTTCGTACAAAACACTCCAAGCACACGATTGGCCCAAAATACTCCGTCTTTTCAGCCAACCCGATCGATCTGCCTTGAAAACTGGTACACTGGTACAAACTGGTCAATCATTTTCACTTACACTTCACCACATCTGCCCCTGAGTCTGGTCGCAGCCGCACAACGGTAGCGGCCCGATCTCACAAACAGTCTTCAATTCCATGCAATCTTCCGAGTCCAGTGTACCAGGTAAATCAACTTGACTTCCGATCGCCACATCTTTCACTAACATTTATCTTCGTAGGCGATCGGCGTTCGCACTCCCCGTATCTTCAAGCTCCTGACCGGTCGGACCATTCGGACGGCTCGGGTGACACTCAGATTATCGAAGAACAAGATGAGCCCCGAGTCGATGTCGATCGGTCCCAACAAACCGTTGATGCGCTCCCAAAGGATTTAGAGGTAGCGCGCGAAAAGCAGATCGTGACCGACGTCGCGTTCCAGAGAATGCACCGAGATTCAAAACGACTTTCCAAGCTGATCGACGCTATACAATCTGGTCGTTCAGACTTGATGGCCGAGAATAAACGTCTCAAGACCTTGTTCCTGCAACAGAGCATATCAGATACGCCATTCCACTGATAAATCTACGTTAGATCGATCCTCACTTCCTGCTGTATGTATATCCACTGGTGATCGATGTCTTCCCGACTGTGCAGACACTTGTCGATGCTGTTCGGCAGGTGTACGGCCACTTCGATCTGTTTCAAACGATGTTGGAAGGGCTTATCGGCATTTTCACGACGTGCGTCGTCTTGAGATCAACCGATCGTATCTTCTGGAGCAGCTTAAAGTGGTCGTTCGGCAGTGCTCGAAGCCTCAGGGTGATCAGTCGGTCATATATTCCCAACGACGCGAAATAGATCGGCAGATCGCTGAACTAAAGCTCACAAGCGATGCTTATTCCGACAGAATTACTGCCTCCCAAGATCGGCTTGGTATTCGGACCCGAGAGTCGAATCGGCTCTAAGGAATCGCCCTCGGGTGCCGTGATGAGTTGGCTACGTGCCTATCCAAGTCGCTGGTCGCCGATCGCATTCCATGCGGAGTAGCATCGAGCGTCCTCGCGGACACACATGCGCATTCAGCTGGTGCGATTTCCCAACAAAATTCGTGAGGAAATTCTCGCCATTCATTGGCTGAAATTCCGCTCCCCAAAATTCACGCACTCAACAAGAAGCGCAAGGGTGCATCAAGCGGCGAGAGGGCGCGGGAGCTAGCGGCTGATCTGGACTATGAGGAGAAGCCAGCGGTGCCCCGGAAGAAAGCCAAGACACCGACGAAGGTCCTGCGTGTGACAACGGACCCATCCAAGACAGTACAGACCACGAAAAGTCAAGCGCCGTCGACACCAACTGTCGGCAAGTCCAAGTCAGCATTATCTTCGTCTGACTCGGACTCCGAGGGTGGATCAACGGATTCAATTGAGATATCTTCTGCGTTAGCACGGTCCCAATCCACCCAGAGTAACCGACCTGCTTCTACAATCGAAACATCAACGCCAGGGGCATACCGAGTGGTGCACCCAAAGGGTGTCAACATCCAAGAATCATCGAAGTGTGGTGGATTCAAGTTCAGAATCGAACACCGTAGTGTCGAGAACCTGGCCATCATCGTGCCCGGCCGTCCAACTTACGGGGAGGATACCCCGCGAACCGTCGCCTACGATCCGATCCGATCGTTCGCTGCTGGCAGACGACCGATCATCAACACAGGACGCCTGGTCCGATTTGTTCTTCATCTCACCTTGTGTACCCGATGGAATGGGATGGTAACACACTCGGTGGATCGGTGCTGGGAATCGACTTGTGGTCTAAATGTGGGAGACCGTGCTGGGTGATGTACCCTGGGCGAAACTCTTCACCCTGGGTACGGGAAGACCAGTTACACTTGGAGTGAGTATACACCAAAGGGCAGATCGCTCAACCGATCGTAGAGCCCAACCAATATGAGAATAAAACTCCAATAATCCAATAGGGAGATCCAAATGAGAACGTGATACACTCCACGAACGTTATCTCCACGTAAAAATCCAAAAGAAACTTAATAACACGTTCCAAACGTGCGTAACTTGAACTTGAGAAGCCGACCAAAGTGTACTCCATCGAGGGACTTCCGGTGGTACAAGTGCGTCTGTAACGCGTCCCGGCCGGGTATAATGAGCTGGAGGGGATTACTCGACCCTCCGCTCCCAAACACTCTGCGGCGTGCAGAGGCGAGTGATGTACAAGGCGAAACGACCTCCGTTTGAGTTAAAGGCCCAACAATTAAGAAGTAAAACCAAAAACGCTCTTAGCAGGCAAAGCCAAAACCAACACTAAATTCCCTACCCCGTATGGTCCCCAATATGTACAAACATGAAAATATGTAGGTACACGCAATCTCATGTGACTTACCAAAATCCGTGTTTTTGACACCTCTTGCACATGATAGCCTTAAATGCCTCCTGGATTTCCACCAATCCGATCGCCGATAGGACGATCGGTGTGCTGCTGACGCAAAACGACCAAAATTCTTGGGTCCGCTTCGCCAAAGCCGCCCCTGAGTCTGGTCTCAGCCGCGCAACGGTAGAGGCCCGATCTCATCATATCCAGATCTTCACAGAAGCGGACTTCACCAATGGACGGATCTCTGAGTCCACCTTCGCCAGGTACTTGCCTTGTACACCTGATAGTCTTGTAACCTCTCTTGACATTCTTTGCTACAGGTGCCCTGCGTTCCTCATCGCCCCATATCGGTTCGCCGACCAGATCGGCCCGATCTGACAGCCCTCACAGCACTTCAGGGTCCAACATACCGGACAGGCATCAGATCGATGCCGATCAGCTCCGAAAAACAGTCAAGGAGCTCCAGTTCCAGTTAGATATCAAGGATTCTTCACTCCTGCAACTGCGGAAGGAGGTGGATACGTTGATCCCCATGTCCACGAAGTTGCATGAGGTGACCGCTGAAAACGCACGTCTCCGGTCCCAGATCGTCCAACAAGCAACGCAAGGTAGGCCGATCGGTATGTTTCCATCTTGGGTCTGCTCTGACCCTCCTTTGCATGTAGATCGGTTGCCCGACGACATCGCCAAAACGTTTGACGCCTTATTTACGGCTGATCGGCAGTCGGATGATCACTGCGATCAGCTCCGACTGATCTTGGACGGGTTGATCGGCGCACGGCACGATCTGTCTCGCTTGGAGGCTTACAGATCGCACCTCCTGGAACAACTCGAGGTGGTTAACCGGCAGAGGTTGTAGGATCAGTCCGATCGGACTTTACTCCGCACCCAATATGGTGACCTGGAGAGGCAGATCGGCGAGTTGCAGGTCGTGGTTCGGGAGCAGATCGGGAAGGTCGAGTCCTTCCAGACCCGATCGGACGCCTGGACCCAGGAATGAGATCGTCGCTGGGCGGCCGTAAACCGGTGCTACGAACAGTTGACTGACTTGTTGCACCGGCGTCCGGCTGCATGCTCTAGCGTTGACCGGTCTGCATCGGCCGTTCTGGTCGATCTGCATCAAGATCGGACCCGACGCCACTCATTGGCCAAAAGTAAGCACCCCGAAATTCCGTAAACTTCCAAGAAGCGTAAGGACGCGTCGAAGGGCTCAAGGGCGCGGGGCATAGCTCGCGCCTCCGAACTCGAGGAGAAGCGAGAGGTGCCCCCCAAAAAAGCCAAGACGCTGGCTCATCTCCCAAGCCCAAGATCGGACGCAGCCTACACATCCATCATCGTCAAATCGCATGCGCTCTTACGCCCCCGCACCGCTCACACCAAGCGTATAGAGGTCTCCTCCGGAGAGGTCTCGGGGGGGGGGGCGGATCGAGCGATTCCGATTTCTTGATCACTGCCTTATCCAAGTCCCGATCCGACCAACGCCGAGGTTCCGTTCCTGCGAAGCCTGCATCGGGGGCTAATAAGGCAATCAGCTCCCAGGGTGATGTTGCTGCACCGACGCGCGAGTCGACCGGACCGTTTCCCTCGTTCCAGCCCGGCACATCTGGGCTGCGCCGTCACGCCCGATTGAAAGGGTTGTTGACCGGAAATCGACCTCTCCCATCGCTGACTTCGGATGCCACTTCGCCATGGTCATCGTGGTAGATAGGTAGCTTGTACCAATCAGCCCTGACCAAGCAGATATTAGCCCGATCTCTATCGCGCCCAGACTCCAGGCTTTTTCCTCCAGCTCCAAAGGCTCCTGACGCTTCTGCATGGCGGGCGAACCTGGTTACAGCGCCACAAATTGCCCGTCTGTACGCAGATGAGCCATGGAAAGTGTTCGTCCGCCCCAAGCTGGGGTCCATGTCTGTGTCGACTGCGTGGATCAACTCGTTCTTAGGTCGAGTGAAGGATCTCAATGAAACCTACAGCCAAGCAATCTGGGAGTCTACGCACTATCTAGTACTTCCTCCTGGTAGAGCGCAACATGATCAAGTCCTGATTTCGTTCCAGAAAAACCGAAAGAGGCGCCGGAGTCGGGCGGGAGAGGCCTGGCAGACCCTATGCCAGTTCGTTCTGGGAGGGATGCTGGCCCGCGAATGCGACCTCGACATCTTCTTATATCCTGTGGTTCTCCATATGGCCAAGAGTCGGGTTGAGAAAGCCGGGGTATTAGATGAAGACGGCGTCTGGTATCCCGGTCTTCATTGTGACGAGCCAGTCACAAACCTGAAGGACGCTTTGACCCAGATCGATCGGAAGGAGCCGTGGCGCAATCAGCACCAGAACCAGATCGGAGACTATCCGGCGCTGACTATCGGCCATCTGTGGGGTGATTACTATTCTTGATGTAGCAGTTAGCTGACCAGAAAATCCATAATACATGTCATCATTCTTTTCAAACTCCTGTCATCTGATCCCTTAATCAAATCTCGTCACTTTCTCCAAACGTGCACCAACACGTTATCATACACACGTTCCATCCACATTTCGAAAATCATCACCACGTTCGTCATTCCACTACTCCAGTTCATCACAGTTCATCACAAAATTCACAATAATTCAGACCTTACAGATATTCACACCGATCGATATACTGATCGGTGCTACTGTGTGTCTTGATCTTCGTCTTCATGAGTCTGCATCACTGCGAAGCGGTTCCGACTGACTCGTTCTCTCTCGAACTCTCGTAGTAGTGCCCCACAATTTAGATCAAGTTCGTCGATCCATGTTGCTTCGTCATGATCCTTCCAGCGGACCAGGTATTCTCGGCGGGTTAGACCAAAACGTGTCTTCTTGACCGATCGTACATCTAGCACCTTTTCCACCTCGAATTCGTCCTCTTCCAAAGGCCTTTCCCAACTGTCCTCCGGCAGCAGAGCCTCATCAAAATCGAACCTCTCCGCTTCGTCCACCAGACAGGGCATTTTAGGCCGATCGGGGAATTCTCTTACCAGATTCAGCTTGGACACACGCACGATCGGAAAAACTTTATAATCCGTCCCGATCGTGATCAGACGGGCCGCATGCTCACCGATCAGCTCTGCTACACGGAAAGGACCGTGCCACATATGAGCCAACTTCTTCGCATAGCCTTCCTTGACCCGATCGAGGTATAACCATACCCTCTCCCCTGGCTCAATATCAAGAGGTCGGACCTGATCGTTATTCCGATCTACTCGATCTTGTGTGGCCTGACGCAACTTTTCATTGACAACTTCTTTCGCATGCTGGTAATGATTCTGGACCTGCATACGCCAACGACGGGCATCGCGATCGCGGGTCCGAGTGCAGCCGATCGGTATCGCCGCTTCAAGTGTCGATCGAGGGTCCCATCCATAAGCCAGATAAAAAGGCGTTTATCCTCGGACCCGATCGGTTGAAGAGTTGAGTGCGAATACCAGTCTCTCTGCATACTAGTCCCAGTCGCGTTGGTCCGGATCGGTCACATACATCTTGATCGCCCTTGTGATTGTCTGCACCATGCGTTCAGCCGATCCGTTTGCTTGCGGACGATATTCCATCATCGCACTCTGCTTCTGGCCTAGAATGTTATTGAACGATCGGAACACCTCAGCCATAAAACCGGGTTCCCGATCGTTTCTGATAACTTCGCTGGCGCCGAACCTTCTGAACACGCATTCCTCGTAACTCTGGGAGATCTGCTCCGCAGATCGGGATGCACTAGCCTTTGCGATCACCAGACCAGTGAATAGGTCGATCCAGATCAGCAGTTCAGTGTTGCCGCGTGTCGATCTGGGCAGCGACGATATGTGATCCATTGCTATCACCTGGAAAGGGTACGTAGCCTTGATAGTTCCGGGCGATCGTCCCTTGATCATCGGTCTGCCCTTTCCGGTCTCGCAATCTGTGCAACAGCCCACATATTTCTGCACGCTCCGAAAAAGTCCTCTCCAGTGAAAGTGGGCCCGGATCTTGTGGTATGTCCTGTCTATGCCTTGATGTCCCCCTTCTAGACTCACATGGTAGTGATGAAGGACATCCGGTTGTAGCAACTCAGGGATCACCAGTTTCGCTAGTCGATCTCGATCGGCACTGTCTTAGTCAAGATCACGGAAGTAATACAGAAATACATTGTCATCCACATCGTAACTGTCCGCGATCTTGGTACACTCTTTCGCTTGATCATTCGCTAATTTGTACAGTTCACCGCGCAGATAGGCTTTCAAGTTGACGATCCACTCTTCTTCGTCCTGCGCCTTGAAGATCCGTTCCGCCCTTGGCTGTTGTACAACGTACTCGATAAGCCTTTCCTTTGGGAACGATTGGCGAGACTTCTGAGTTCGCGATCTAGTTGCCGCCATCACATGCACCGTATCAGGGCTGTCCTTGGGCTTGATCAACTCCGGGAGCCAGTTTATGTCCATAAGTTCAAAGCGAACGGCCTCTACGGTGATCATCGCCCCGATCTGGTCCGCATGGCTTGGGTCGCGAGGTGGTCGGCGCTTCTGTTCCAATCCAGTTTCACGTGCAATAGCTCGTGGTTGTGGTATTCTTTCAGTGCCTTCATCACCCGATCATTCAGCAACTTCAGCCGTGGTGTCTTACAGTCGATCACCCCGATGATTTGCCTTATCACTAGGTTGGAGTCACCACATATGATGATCCGACCTTTCTTTTGTGATGACAGCAGATCAAGACATAGAAGGAGCCCCCGATATTCCGCCGCGTTGACCGTTATGTCAGGCGTGAAATCAGCGGCGGCTGCTACTATAGATTATTGTGGTAACTTCCACATTATGTCACTATAGGAGCCGACCTTCTTCTTCACGCTAGCCGATCCGTCGAAACTCAAGACCAGGAGTTTTTCATCCCGATCGACGTTCGGTGGCGGCATCGAGATTGACTGTCGAGGTTGCTTCCTCGGGGCAATATCCATCAGAGCTTCATCCACTTCAGACCGAGGGGTGATACTGGCAGCCAATGTGCCCAATATCTCTTCCTCTTTCTTGGTGCACTTGACGACCTCGAGGGATCACTGTGACAAGATCGCTGACCATCTGCCGAGCCGACCGTCCATCCCATTGGCCGATAATAGCCAGGCCAATGTTGACTTTCTCGAAAGGACCTTTACAGGTCGGCCGACCAGCAGGTTATAGCACACATCCAAAATTCGTAGTAAAGTCAGCTTCCTTTTGACGATCCCATAGTTGACTTCGTTCGGCTTCAACGTCCGGCTCGTAAAAGTGACCGTGTGGTACAGTCCATCATGTTCTTGCACTAGAGTGGCTGAAATGGCCCACTTACTAGCATACACAATGACGATCGGCATTTTTTTCCGGATCGAAGTGTCTGAGAATCGGTGCCGTCGCCATCTTGGTCTTCCGAATACCGAAAGCAACCTGTGCACGCTTCATGTGGTCATCTGCCTCCACCGGCGGAAAATCTGCAGGCAGATCGGAGTCTCAGCCCTCTTGTAAAGTTGCCCGATCTCCTTCGCGCAACATATGGTAGTCGACTTCCCGGAGCTCGTACAGCACGGACGCGTAGACCGCGAAGTCTTCAATGAAGCGGCTGTAGTAACTTAAGCTCCCTAGGAAGGACTCCATTGCCTTCAGTGATCTGGGAAACGGGATGTTGCTCAGTGATTCCAGATCTTAGAATTAGCCTCCAGACCACTGTTGACACCATATGGTCCAAATAGGCGACCTTGGAGATGCCCCAAAAACTCTTCACAGCACTGATCGACAGGTTCCAGCGATCGCATGTCTCCAACTACCGTTCAACCTTCTCGCACATATTGCTCCATGACGAAGCAGGGATCAGTATGTCGTCGATATACGATCGCCTCCCCAGAACGGACGGTCTCCTTTCCCGATCGTGTTCACCATCTGTAAATACATCATGGTTTTCGGTGGGGTCCCGATCGGTACTGATCTTGAAGTGTCCATACAGTGCGTTGTCGATCAGCCTCTGGCAGATCTGGGGAGCGTTCTTCAAACCGAACGGCATACGGTTCCGCTCGAGCAGACCGAACGGCGTAACAAATGCGGAAATCTCGCGAGCCCGAAATCCACTTGCCATATCCAGCGAGCAATACCATAGGTTCTTGTCAAGATCTTCTAGCAGATCGCTGATCAGCGGCATCGGGTACACCATAAGCTTGGTCAACCGATTTACCAACTGATAGTCGATGCACAACCTGATGTCGACGCCGTTCTTCTTGATCACAATCACGATCAGCGAGGCCCATGGCGAGGTCGACGGTTTAATAATCTTTGTAGCCAACAGTCCTTTAATAAGATCAGAAAGCTTTTCCCGGTACTGTGGCGCCACACGTCGGCATCGCTGAGAGATCGGCTTGGCATCACCAACATCGATGTCACAGATCGCTCCGCGAGCAGCAGGGGGTAAGGCATTGCCTTTCCCGATCATCATATGTTCTTCTTCCATATGATCTTCTTAAGCTGATCGATCTGGTCGGGACTGTTGACATCCCGATCACCCACTTGTAGATAGTCCAAGGTGACTTCGGGCGGATCGGCAGACACTTCAGGGAGGACTGCCATCTGGCTCTCCAGCTCCTGAATGTACTGATCCCCTCCCTCATGTATACAAATTTGATCGTCTTCTGGGGAAACATCACCTAAAACGTCCTGATCAGTTGCACACTAATGTTCCCGATCGGCGGGCTGCTCTTCAACGACATCGATCTTCTTAGGCGCGCCATCGTGGTCCGCCCCAGCAATCCCATGTTCTCCTTTTTCTATTTCCGGCTCCGCTTTCGCCTGTTCTTGTGACGCCACCATGTTGACGAACCTTGGATCACCTGCTTGACGGTCCACCGTGTCCGGCGACTGCGATGCCTTTCTTCGAATTAACATTTTCTTTGGGGTTACATAGCTGGACTGTTCCACCATAGGTGAGGTATCTTCTTCCACCGGTCCATCATCGCTGATCAGATCGGTGGTCGCCTGGTATGCCAAGTTCTGCCACTCAACATACCATCTCGATCCGATCGAGACGAACTCCGCCTTTCTTGGCACATTCCCTTCCGCCAGCCTCATGCCAACAATAGTATTGTTGTCGAGCGTAATCGGCTTGTCACCTGTATTAGTGACTCGGACAAAATCAAATCGGCCGGCGCTCTTCAAAAAGGTCGGCACCCACCGATCGCCCCTTGTCACCCATCACTTCCTTGATCGAAAACTTTCGTCGACCGGGGTATCAGCTGGTTGGCCGACTGGAATGGTGACATCTTGGTCCCACCTGACCATATCGGTGTGCGATCCGTATAGGGGCCGCCGACCAGCTAGCTGGATCTGGACCTCATCCGGGAGTGTAAGCACTCCATGAGACAGATCTAGGCAAATACCCGCCGGCACCATGAAATCCATGCCTAACAGGGCATCCTGCTTGCCGACCCAAGCGCTGAAGAAGTAGACCAACGGACCCGATAGGGTGATCTTCACGCGCGTCCTTCCTTCGGTCATGTAAGAGTTTTCACCAATTCCAACGCATTCTTGTCTCTGGGTATATCGTCTATACGACATCCAACCTTACGAGCAAAGGCGGAGTCGATAATCGAGACTTCCGCCACAGCGACGAATAACATCGTCGCCTTCTGGTTGTTAATCTTACCACAGGCTTTGCCTGTTTAAACCATTTGTCGGGCGCATGATACTTCCAGTATCCGCGAGACTCCCCGGCAGCAAATCCAACTGCATGACCACCTTCGATCGGGAATATTCATCGGTCGTGAGATTGTAGACCAGATGATACCTATTGACGCAATTGAGAACAGAACATGTATTGTCGATTTTATTCTACCCGACATATGCATAGATGCCAAACGTAGACCGCTAGGATCGATCCAGATTCCAACCTGGCGAGCGTTCTATTTTAACATCTTTTTCACGTCCGGTGGGAGCATCCCCGCGTGCTTGCCCGAAACATACCACTTGCGCATCAGATTGAAAAACTCTCCGATCTTGCACTGGCCGGCCTAGTGGATCTCCCCACATGACTTGCACACGAAGAGGCAGTGATCGGTGGGGTGACCGCGTCTTTCGCACTTCTTGCATATTAACTTCTTCCATCAGTCCCCACCATCATGCTTGATCGACTCGCAGTGAGAACA
This sequence comes from Peronosclerospora sorghi, assembly GCA_026184515.1. Lineage (NCBI taxonomy): Eukaryota > Oomycota > Peronosporomycetes > Peronosporales > Peronosporaceae > Peronosclerospora > Peronosclerospora sorghi. The sequence goes on from CM047583.1 coordinate 23,204,313, forward strand.
CTTCTTGCGAGGTCGGTCCGTATCGGACTTCTTCCCACTCCTTCCCTTCCGATCTGCCTGGTTAGGCGTCGATCTGGTTCTTGGGGCAGGTTCCGTGAAGAAAACGTGGCGACACTGGTCCTCATCCGACTCCCGACTGGACAGGACGCTACTTTCCTCTTCCGACCCAGTGCTGTCCTCAGTCACAATCACATTGACAGCACGGGCCGATCTGGTTAAGGGCCTCTTCACGGGGTCGGTCTGGGTTTTCGATCTGTAGCGAACCGATCCAACGGCGACATTCGCCCTCATGATGCGTGAGTGTTGCATCGTCCGCAACGTCTGCTCCACTTGCCCACATCTTTTGGCGCAGCAGAGTGAGCTGATCTGCCAGCTCTTGGTCATCAAGGGTACTGATGTAGTGACCCACGTGCTCCATAGCGGAACCGGTCGGCGGGTTGCCCTCCTTGATCACTATCCCGGCGGGAATTGCAGCTACATTCAAGAAGTGCAAGTACTCGATCGGCGTCTCATTGCCCCGCTCTGCATATGGTGATATTTGCGGGCGGTAGAGAATCCAGAGTTGCAGTACTGCCACTAAAATTCTGAACATAGCAGATCCCAGTCAGATCGGACATCCCGTCCCAACTGTTGGATCCAGTTCGCAGACAGTCCTTTCAGCAGATCCCCGAAGATCAGACACCGTTCCTTTTTTGGTGTCTGATACCGTAAGACAGCAGACTTGACCCGACCAAACCACGATCTGGATTTCTCCTCGTCGGCGTCCTTGCCAGTAAAGTCCTTGAGATCCGTGGTAGCAGCCATGCGAATGCGTGGGATCTCAGTAGTTCCACAATCAAAAGCGGTTGTAGAGGCTAGGTTATCCTTGCGCGTTCTGACCGCCCCTGCACCGTCTGACCCATAGTGGTCATCCGGATCGCCGATCGACTCAATGTCGAAATCACTATTCTTTCTTGATCGGCGCGTCGGGCTGGCTGCTGCTTGCGTCTTCCTCTGCCAACTGATTTGCCACCTCGGATAGCCTTGTCCGTTGATGCCACTGACTCCATATAGACATCCCGGCAAGTATTGACATTTTGCCGGGAAGATCGGTCCTGGGCATGCGGGCGCCGAGGCGATCGGCATCGGTCTCCCATGAAACGCTCCATCATTTCCTCAAACATGGCTTGGACGTTAGCTTGGGTCATGGGCAACGTGTTGTTACCCTCCTTTGTAGCTACTAAAGCCTGTGGGGGATCCTGGGGCCCCGACTGGCATGCAGCCCCGTGTTGCCGCACGTCCTTTTTATGCTCCCATGGGGCCCCATGGTCATCCGCTAAAGACCGACCTCCAACTCCGATGAGTTATTAGAGGCAGGTGGAGACTGATACAACGACTTATCGTCGGAGCACACATACTCGTATGCTGCCGTGACTTCCGCGGTCTTCAATGCCACGGTGGGAGTTGGGCGGAGAAATGCCCCCACCAACGGCACCAAATGATCATGGAGGGTCGACATCGACATCTCCAGCTTCCAAGTGTCCAGCTCAAACAGCTTATGTACGTTGGCGAGGTTCTGCACTTTTATTCCGACCTTGGCCAACATCGCCAGCAGGTTCTTCACCAATAGCAAAGGCTGATCGCTCTGGATCGGCTCGGTGGTGGGTCCGAGAAGGCGATCGGGTATCTGGAGGTTTAAAATCCTCATGAACTGATCTTCGAGAGTAAATCGCTTTAGCTCGTGGATGTAATACATCCTGGTCAGGTATTCTTCCTTGATAACCCCATCCCGGACCTGCGACTTTTCTTCCAAGTCGTCTTCCTCGGACGGCATTCTGAGCCTCTGCTTGGGGACCTTGGGAAAATGGATCGGATCGATCCGATCAGCCTCCAAGTCGTTTTCATCTTTAATTTTCTTTTCATCAAAACATTCATTTAAATGCATAGGATCAGGACAAAAGTCCTGATCCTTTCCGGAACTATAGCAAGACTTGCTATAGTCCCGATCGGCTCCGGTGGGAGCCTTATGGGGAGGAAAAAATTTATTAATCCCGATCTGGTCCTCCACCCGGCCAGATCGAACATCGCCATCTTTGTCGACAACGGTACATAAGGCGATAGCCGTTACTTATGTCCTCTCCAGAACGATTCCACATGAATTCATTGTAATCAATTCTTCGCGAGATATCATCGCGGTGATATCCACGATCACCAAGTGATCCGGGCACGCGCACCATTGTGGTGGAATCAAGTTCAAAATCGAACACCGTAGTTTCGAGAACCTGACCACCATCGTTCCCGGCCGTCCAACTTATGGGGGGTACCCCGCGAACCTTCGCCTACGATCCGATCCGATCGTCCGCTGCTGGCAGACGACCGATCATCAACACAGGACGCCTGGTCCGATTTGTTCTTCATCTCACCTTGTGTACCCGATGGAATGGACTGGTAACACGCTCGGTGGATCGGTGCTGGGAATCGACTTGTGGTCTAAATGTGGGAGACCGTGCTGGGTGGTGTACCCTGGGCGGAACTCTTCACCCTGGGTACGGGCAGACCAGTTACACTTGGAGTGAGTATACACCAAAGGTCAGATCGCTTAACCGATCGTAGAGCCCAACCAATATGAGAATAAATCTCCAATAATCCAATAGGGAGATCCAAATGAGAACGTGATACACTCCACGAACGTTATCTCCACGTAAAAATCCAAAAGAAACTTAATAACACGTTCCAAACGTGCGTAACTTGAACTTGAGAAGCCGACCAAAGTGTACTCCATCGAGGGACTTCCGGTGGTACAAGTGCGTCTGTAACGCGTCCCGGCCGGGTATAATGAGCTGGAGGGGATTACTCGACCCTCCGCTCCCAAACACTCTGCGGCGTGCAGAGGCGAGTGATGTACAAGGCGAAACGACCTCCGTTTGAGTTAAAGGCCCAACAATTAAGAAGTAAAACCAAAAACGCTCTTAGCAGGCAAAGCCAAAACCAACACTAAATTCCCTACCCCGTATGGTCCCCAATATGTACAAAAATGAAAATATGTAGGTACACGCAATCTCATGTGACTTACCAAAATCCGTATTCTTGACACCTCTTGCACATGATAGGCTTTAAAGCCTCCTGGATTTCCACCAATCCGATCGCCGATAGGACGATCGGTGTTCTGCTGACGCAAAACGACCAAAATTCTTGGGTACGCTTCGCCACAGAAGCCGGCTGATGAGTCATCCTAGCTAACTTTTCTGCCCGTTACTTCCGGCCTATATCGTCACGCATCGCTAGGGTCATTGCAGATTGATGTGTCTCCGCCTCCTTCGGGTCTGGGTGTCAACGAAGCATGGTCTCCGGGGCACATTGATCTGTTGCGTCGATCTGTTCCGATCAAGCAACAGCTGGCTCACACCTTATCCCGTCCAGACTATTGGCTCTTCCCACCGGCGGTCAGATAACCAGGTACAACTGAGTGGAGACCCGATCTTGTCACCGGATCGCAGGTCGCCCGCCTGTATGACGTCAAACTATGGGAAGTTTTGTTGAGCCGCGATCTGAGCGTCACGTTCACGATGACTCCGTGGGTTGCCTTATTCGTGGGTCATCTTGAGCAGTATAACAAGGTTCACTTCCAATCGATCTGGGAATCGACCCACTACCTGGTGCTTCCCGCTGGGCAGATGAAGGCGGACAAGGATCTCGCGACATTCCAGAAGCAGCGGAAACAACGTCGGACTCGGCGGGCGAAGCTTGGTTTTCGATCTGCCAATTCGTGTTGGAGGGCATGCGGTCGAAGGAGTGTGACATTGGTGTCTTCGTATACCCCGTTGTCCTCCATATGGCTAGGCATTGCGCGAAGAAAACCAGGGATCTGATTGAAGACGGATATTGGTACCCTGGCTACCACTGCGACACCATAATTGACAACCTGCTGGACGCCCTGACCCCGACGGACAAGGAGCAGCCTTGGCGCAACCAATTCCGTGAGAATATCGCAGATCACCCAGCCATGACTGTCAATCGGCTATGGGGTGATCGCAAACGCTAACTTGGTAAGCGCCGATCGGGCAATCATTCATACCCTAATCATCAATAAAATTTCTTCTTTGATTACTCGATCGTCTCATCTGTCTTGTTTTTAATCCCGTTAGTCAAGGTCCACCCTTGCCACATCCACTTGTATCCACATAGAAAGAGTCGTCATAATTGTCACCGAAAAAATTCATCCACAACCTTAAGCCAATTTGTCATCAACGAAATATAATACATTCATCACAGTTCTCTACGCACCCATAGTTGTAATTACAATAAACATCACAAATTCAAACCGGTCGATATTGCAGATAGGTAGCCGATCGATAGTGCAGATCGTTAGCCGATCGATAGTGCAGATCGGTAACCGATCGATATTGCAGATCGGTAGTCGATCGATATTGCCGATCTGTAGCCGATCGGTGTCACCCAATCGGTAGCAGATCGGTATCACCCGATCGGCACTATTGCAAATCTTTTTACCCACTTCGTAAATCCGTGTCGCCCCTTAACCATAACCATTCTGATTCCGTCGGTTTAGTTCGGAATTCTTATCCAGATCGCCATAATCAAAATCGGATTCACCGATCCCAATTATTTCCTTGCGATCCTTCAAGTGGATCGGGTGTTCTCGGTACATTTGGTCACAACACGTCTTCTGTGTCGATCTGTCATTCAAATGGGCGGTCGAATCGGAATCATCACTGACGACATCAGGAGCACCATTCCCGATCAGCCATTTTTTCTTCTCCCTTCTTAATTCTTTGGGTTGATCGGTTCGATCAGGGGTGTTGGCGACTTGCGGATCGTCCATAGTCGTCTCGAGCGGATCGGTTAGCACTTCAGGCGGGGTATCCACATTCCCGATAGGATTCGCCAATCCATCAACACACTTCTCCCCGCCCCTGTGAATACACACCAGGCCATATGGTGAAGCAATCTCGCTCGGTCCGCCTCTGTCAAAGGGACAATGTTGACCTTCGTCGACGGACTGCCTTTTCGTGACACTGACTTGAGTGGATGTGTCACCATACTCATCTCCAACGATAATACGATCGTCCCCTCTGCCGTCGTTTCCGCTGTCACCCGATCTTGCGATACAACTGCGTTAACGACTCTTGGTACATCTGCCTTCAAGTCCATTGTATCGAGTGACTGTTCTGGTGACCTCTGGAACATCCTGATCGCTACGTGATCTGTCCTTTCCGTCCTGGGTGGGAGGTCTTCTTCGACTGACTTGTAGTCGCCGATCCGATCGTTAGTGTCCTTCCGTGCAAAGCTTTGCCACTGCATATAACGTCTTGATTTGATCGAAATAAATCTCATCCTCCGCGGAACCTTTCCTTCAGCCAGCCACATACCGACGATCGTACCGTTGCCTAACATCAGCGGTTTATTACCGATGTTAGTAACTCGTACGCTATCGCTCCGATCTCCACCTTCCACAAACGTCGGTACCCAGTGATCACCCCTGGTCACCCACAACTTCTTTGTCCGATAGTCCTTTCCAGCCGATATATATAAGCTGATCGACCCACAGGAATGGTGATATCTTGGTCCCACCTCACCAGATCAGTACGTGATCCGTATAGGGGGCGTCGACCAGACAATTGGATCTGGACTTCGTCTGGAAGCGTAATCACTCCATGCGACAGATCAAGGCGTATGCCTGCCGGAACCGTAAAATACATACCAAGTAATGCGTCTTGGCCGGCCAGCTTACCAACCCAGGAGCTGAAGAAGTAGATTAATGAATCAGATAAAGTGATCTTCACACGCGTCCTCCCTTTGGTCATATAGGAATTTTCGCCGATTCCAATGCATTCTTTCCTCTGTGCATAGTCGATCTGACATCCAACCTTATGAGCAAAGGAGGATTCGATAGTTGAGTCTTATGCACCAGAGTCAAACAGCATTCCCGACTTCTCGTTATTAATCTTCCCATAGGCTTTTGCCTGCTTGAACCATTTATCGGGAGCGTGTTATTTCCAGTAGCCGCGCGATTTACCGGAAAGCAGATCCAAGTGCATGACGACCTTCGATCGGGAATATTCATCATTCGGAAGACTGAAGACCGAATGATTCCCGTCGCCTTCCCTTTTTGCTGTTGTATCGCTGTCTTCTCCAACGAATGCATAGATGCTAAACGCAGATCGCTCGGCTCGATCCAGATTCTAACTTGGCGAGCGATCTAGATTAACATCTTCTTGACATCGGGCGGAAACATTCCCGCGTGTTTATCGGGAACATACCACTTGCTCATCTGATTGAAGAAGTGATCCATCTTGCATTGTCCACCATTATGAATCTCTCCGCATGCCTTGCATCCAAACAAGCAATGATCGGTTGGGTGGCCGCGTCTTTCACATTCTTGCACGTAATTCTTCGCCATCATGCCTGGTTGAATCGCAGTGTGTGCACTTCTTGTACGGCGAATCCGGGTCCGATCTGTTGCCGCTTCCTGCCTTCCATTCGGCACGGCGTGGTGCCGATCGATCTCTGGGTGCAGAGTGGGCGACGAAAATGTGACGGTACTGCTCCTCGTCTGTCCCCAGACTGGACCAGTCACTGCTATCCCTTTCTGATCCTGAGCTCATATAAGCCACTATCGCTCCGGACGATCTGGTCGCAGGTCTCTTCACATGATCATCCTGCACCTTCGGTCGGGATCGGTTAGATCCGACAGCAACCTTCGTCCTCATACTGCCGGAGTGGAATATCATACGTAACGTCTGTTCAACTTCTTCCACGTCCCTGAGGCCCAATAAGTTCATCTGATCGTCGAACTCCTGATCGTCCAGTATACTGATAAAGTGGCCCACGTGTTCTTGGGCAGCGCCGATCGGCGGATCGGTCTCCTTGATCGGGATCCCCGCATGCATCGCAGCCACATTTAGCCGGTGAAGGTACTGGATTGGCGTTTCATCGCCCCTCTTCCTCATGTGGTGATACCTTCGAGCAGTAGAAAATCCGGAATGACAATACTGCCTTTCAAACTCCATGAACAGCAAACTCTAGTCAGATCGGACATCCCGACTTAACTGCTGGATACAGTTCGCAGCCGGTCCCTTCATCAGATCTCGGAATATCAGACACCGTTCTTTGTTTGGCGTCTGATCCCGAAGGAAGGCGGACTTCGTTCGCTGAACCATGATCGGGCTTGCACTCATCGGCATCCTTTCCCGTAAAGTCCTTCAACTCAGTACTTGCGGCCATGCGAATCCTTGGTATCGCCGTCAAATTGAAATCAAACGCCATCGTCTAGGCTAAGTTCGCCATACTTGTCCCGACTCTGCCCGTACCACCGTAGTCATCGTCAATTTCGCTGATCTCCTCCATGTCGAAGTCGCTGCTACTTGCCGATCGACGGGGGCGGATTCGGCGTGACCTGCGTTTTGTCTTGAAAACAGGTCTAACATCTTCGAACAGCTTTTCTGTTGATGTTACTGAGTGCATTTCGACGTCCACACAAATTGCCTCGTTTTTCTGGGCAGATCGGCTTGGTGCACGAGGGCGCAGAGGCAATCTGCCTCGATCAGTGGCGTAACGCTTTATCATAGCCTCAAACATGGCTAGCATGCTTGCTTCCATCGAGGACGAGGTGACTGGATCGGTCTTGAGGGGTGCCGATACCTGTGGGCGCCCCTGGGTCCCCGACTGGCATGCCGCCCCTCGTTGCCGCACGTCCCGTTTTTGCTCCGTGCAACTGGTACCGTGAATGGTACTGCGATCCATGGTCATCCGCTCCACTCCGACCTCCAACTCGGACGAGCACTTGGAGGAAGGTGGCGACCCATATAGCGAGCTATCCTCGGAGAATGACTTCTCGACAAGTGATCGCACGCGGTTTGGGGCTTCTAACGCGATTGTGGCAGTTGGGGGCGCACCGCCCCCACCAATGGCGTCAGATGGTCGTGTAGCATTTACATAGGTTTTTTCAACTTCCACGTATCAATTTCGAATAGTTTGCCAACACCATTAGCATTCTTGACCTTTATTCCAACCTCGGCTAGCATCGCCAAAAGATTCTTGACTAGTTGCAGCGGCCGATCGGAGTCAATCGGTTCGGTGGTCGACCCGTGTAGACGATCCGGAATTAGGGGCTTGACAACTCGGATGACTTCTTTTCGCGAACGAATCTCTTCAGTTCGTACATGTAGTACATCTTGGTCACCTACTCGTCATCCACAGTCCCATCATCGATTGGCGACTTTTCCTCCAAGTCGTCGTCGTCCAAAATCATTGCGAGCCTCTTCTTGGTCTTTTTAACTGGTAATTTGGGCATACCGGAGTGATCCTCCCCCATAGTGTTCTTCACATGCAATTTTTTTGTCGATATGCATGGGATCAGGAACAGGGTCTTGATCTCTACTGGGACTATAGCAAAACTTGCTATAGTCCCGATCGGCTCCGATCGGAGCTTTGTGGGGAGGAATAAACCTATTAATCTCGATATGGTTGTCGTGAAGGGGTTGAAAATTATTATAAATCCACTTAAATAACAACACAAAGAGGTAATAATCCAGTCCTCCTTGTTTTACTTCCCGGGTACTTAATACTTCCGTCCGAACGAACAAATCAGTCAAACACACTTGGGGTACACTTCCAAAGGCGGTTCCGGGCTGCCCCCAACACTAGCGCACTTCAAACGGCTGCTGCTCCACTTGCTAGGGCGTGCGCTCACCGACTTCCCTGTGTTACACTTGGTTTTTGTATTGAATCAAAAAGAAGGTTTTTTTTAAGGCCGCCAGCGATCTTCGCACTTCAAGGGAGATTTCGTTCTATTAAGTGTCACTAGCTCCTACATCAACGTCAATCACATTTTTCACCCACTACTTTTTGGTTACTTCAGTTCTGACTTCAATACGTGGCAGTTACCACTGAGTCCCTCTGTAACCTGATTGATCATCCTTGTGAGCTACCACTGATTCCCGCTGTAACCTGATTGATCATCCTTGAGAGCTACCACTGATTCCCTCTGTAATCTGAATGAGCGAGGTGGCCGTCGCGAGGCGGCCGTCGCATGTCGCTTCTGATTGGTCAAAAATTCCACTTTTATTTCCACTTTCATACCAATCACAAACCAATTAGCCGCGAGGTGGCCGTCGCGAGGTGGCCGTCGCATGTCCCTCCTGATTGGCCAAAAATTTCAATTATATCTTCACATTCATACCAATCATAAATCAATTAGCCGTGAGGTGGCCGTCGCGGGGTGGCCGTCGCGGGTCTCCTCTGATTGGCTGAAAATATTCTTTTCCAAAATGGAATAAAACCACTTGAGATCAATCAAAATGCCCAATTAACCAACTTGGGCGGCCGAGGGCGCATGACTTTCCGGGAGCTTCCCACCTCAACCAGACCTGCCGCTATGCTTATAAGTTGCGCCTGTGTCTTTGCTTTCTGTAGTGGTACTGACAGTTTGTTTTCGTGACTTGGTTTGTCTGCTACAGCCCGCGCCCTAGCGCCCACAGCTACAGGACAGTCTGCGAAGCCGAGGGCACGTGACTTCTTGTTGGTTTTACCGCTAGGATTGAACCTGCCGTTGTGCATGTAAGATACTTCTGTGTCATGGTGCTGTAGTGGTGCGGACAGTTTGTTTCGTGATCTGGTTCACCTGTTATCCCACGTGCCCTAGCGCCCTAGCCACGGAGTATTAAATATAGCTGAGGACGCATGACTTGTCGTTGGCTTTGCCACCATAAATGAACACGTTGTTATGCTTGTAAGTTGCGCCAATGTCTTGACCTTCTTTGATGATGCTAATGGTTTGTTTGCATAGTCTGGTTAACATATTACTTCATGCGCCCTAGAGCCCTAGCCTTCACTGCCGTGATGCTAAAACCAACACGACTGTAATGAGACACCGTGTGGATGCAAGAAACACTACTTAGAGTCGGACGAATCGTTCGCATTGTTCATAAGATGAAGGTACAACACAATCTTTGTTGTTGATGTTCAATGTTTGCAGACACCACATCAAGTCAAGGAAACATTGTGCTAGCATGTAGAGTTTTGGCATAGTAAAAATTATACAGTGAATTGATAACTACCACAGATCATCTTCTATATGTTGTAAATAAAGATTACACTTCACCACATGGTCCTCCACCTGGCCAGATCTATCATTGCCATCCTTTTCCACGACCACGACACGAGGCGATACGTGCTCCTCGTGCCGATCGGCTCTGCCAGTAGCGGTATGGGGAGTCGTAAATTCATTAATTTCGATCTGATCCTCCCCTTGATCAGATCGAACATCGCCATCCTTTCCAACAATTAGTACACAAGGCGATATGCGTTCCTTGCGTGCTCTCCAGAGAGTATCCATATTAAAATTCGTAAAATCCACACTTTGCTGGATATCGCGGTGATATCCACGGTCACCAAATGATCCGGTCACGCGCACCATTGTGGTGGAGTCAAGTTCAAAATCGAACACCGAAGTGTCGAGAACCTGACCACCATCGTGCCCAGCCTTCCAACTGACGGGGGGGGGGTACCCCGCGAACCTTCGACTGGGTGCCGATCGGGTGACCGATTGGCATTGCAGGACGCCGAGTCCGATTCGTCTCGTGTCTCACCTTGTGTACCATTTTTTTGGTATAGGTGGATACACACTCGGTGGACCGTTGCTTGGTGTAGACTTTAGAGAAGATCGATATGGATGTACCACTTCTGGGGTACTGATCCAAAATTTCTACGAAAGGTAATCCAAAATAGCCGATCGGCAAACGAAGCGGAAATCTTCACTCCGAATGCAAGTAAATCTGGCACTTGACCGCCCGAGGCAGTGGGTAATACAGCCAATAGTAAATCCTGGCACTTGATTGCAGAGCAATGAGTAGTCCAGACAAAAAATAACCAGTCTCCTTTGAGCGTGGCCGAACTTGGGTGGTGAGTGAACGTAACGAGGACTCCCTGTCGTGGGGCGTTCGGTGGAGCTCTGTACTGGCCGGGCTTAATAAGCGTGAGTAGACTCCGTCAGCTTCCCGCTCCAATGACTCAGATCGGAGCCACTGGCGACTTACGCAACCCGATGTAATACGAACACTATATTTAATATCCAATTAAACTCCAAAATGTAAACTATATGTAAACCGTGTGTCTTACCTCAAATCTGCTTACAAAACACTCCAAGCACACGATTGGCCCAAAATAATCCGTCCTTTCACCCAACCCGATCGATCTGCCTTGAAAACTGGTACACTGGCACAAACTGGTCAATACACTTGCACTTCCCCACAATGTGCACTTGCGCGATGAAACAAAGAAGCATTTCGGTGAAATATCCCTGGAATATCTGGATTATCGACATTGGCGCAAGTAGACACCTAGTGCCGAACGCGGATTTATTGTATGATGTCAAGGATTGTGTTCCTGACTTCACGTTTCATTGCCTGATGGTGAAATATTAAAATTCACCAAGGGTGGAAAGCTTGATTTACGGGCTAGGGTTCAGAACTCAACGATTATTGATCTGAAGGAGGTGTTCCATCCACCTAACCTAGCGAAAAAAATAATTTCACTGGGTAAACAACGCGAGAAAGGCTGTGTCATCAAGGATAATGGTAAGCGTATGAAGGCGATGCTGAAAATCCAAGTGTTGTTTCCAGTGGATAAGTTTGGAGGCGTTTTTGTGGAAGATTTGCGTAATGCAAAAATAAATGAAATGACAAACCATTTTTCGAACATGATTTTGAATAGTTCTGTGGAAAATCTCACAAATGATTGTCATACGGGAAGTTTACATCACTTCCATGTGCTCTTGGGTCACCTGGCCTATGATACTGTCGAAAGACTGGCCAGGGACCCCAGGTCAGGCATGGTACTCACGGACACAAAGCGTCCAAATTGCCTGACCTGTGCCGAAGGCAAAGCCACGCGTAAAACGCAACCGAAGAAGGACACCGGGAAAAATGCGCCTATTGATCGAATAGGAGTAATATGTAGTGACCTGAAAGGTCCCCTCACTCCTCGAGATCGGCGTGGTAATAGATTCCTGGTGGTTTTTGTGGAGTATTTTTCTAACTATGTTCGTGTATTTTCCGCCCGCACGAAAGATAGGGCGGCAAAGATGTTTGAGAATTTCCTGGCGTGGTTTAAAAATAGGTTCCACTGATCTGTTCTGTAAGCAGACTGGTATTTGCAGTCAAGTCACTGAGTATGGTAACTCAAACCTCAAACGGGAAAGCAGAACGAATGAACCGGATCATTTTTAACATATTCCGGTGTATGATTTTTGGATCAGGCGTTCCACTAATTTTTTGGTCCGAAGATGCTGATTATTCCGCCTACATACTCAACCGGACCCCCACGAAAGGCAACCAAGGACGCCTGTACCCTATCGAGGTACTCACTGGAAAACGCCCACTGCTCACTGATATTGTGGTTTTTGGGTCCCCATGTATGTTAGGTGGGACCCAAAAAAGAAGGCTTTGGAGCGTCATGCTGAGCGCGCACTCATATTAGGGAAATATGACGAAATAAGGGCTACAATGTCGTACTCCTGAGAGACTGTGTGGTTACAAAAACAAGACATGTGACTGAAATCAAGACGTTGGAGAAAGATATTTGTGATAAAATCACGAAAAACCTCAAAGAAAACGCTGAATCACGAAAAACCTCAAAGAGAACGCTGAAGTTGATCTTAAGGATAAAGGTGAGTTACGTTCGCATGGAAGCACGAAAGTTGAACAAGGAAAACCAAGCCAAAATTAACGGGACGTCGTCGGCGAAAAAGATATATGAAGATGAAGTTCGCGAAGAGCCAGAGTCTCGCGTGGGTAAATCAAAAAAAAGCCGCAAGAAAAAAAGGACACCAAAAGAGAAAGTTTATGACGATTCTCGCAAGTCCGGGAAACATTCAAGTATTTTGGTTCACGCGACATTGAAGAAGTTGGTGCGGCTGTCGACTATGAAAGAGGTCCGATTGATGGAAAGACATTGTGCGTATTTGCCGCAATTGACTAAATACACATGGAAATGAAATGAAAGTAACTGGGCCAGACCCTAGAAGGAAGCCAAGGTTTTTGACAGTGATAAGTGGAAAGATGCCGAGCGGACTGAGTTTCAGTCCCTCGAGGCATTGCATACGTGGACACTGGTGCGAATACCGCCATAGAAGATGCCTCTACCGACCAAGTGGGTCTATAAGACCAAACTTAAGTCGGATTGGTCAGTAGAGAGGTACAAGGCAAGGCTTGTCGCCAGACGCGACAAGCAAATCTATGGAACTGATTATTTCTTTACTTTCTATATGGTTATGGAATTCAATAACGTTAAAGTTATTCTAGTGTTGGCTCATATTTGGTGGGGTCGCCGCTCGGCACGGGGACATGCCAAGCGCGTACCCCAAAGCCAAAGCAGAAGAAGATTTCGAAATATTTTTGTAAGTTCTCCAAGGTATGGAGATAGATTAAGTACAACTTGATGTTTTCGGTGTGGATTCGCAAAACAAGTTGGCTTTGAAATTGAAGAAAAAATTGTATGGACTTAAACAGGCAGGTCGTCCGTGGCACGATTGTTTATGCAGTACCCTAGAAAGTTTGAGTTTCATGCAGTGTGTTACAGACACATGCAATTTCATAATGACCGATGGAGTGAATAAAGTGGTGGTTGGTGCCTATGTTGATGAACTTTTGGTCACAGGCACCAAAGATGAAGCTGTTTCGAAATTTTTCAAGGACATGAAGTTTTTAGAATTGAAAGATCTTGGAAATGTCACGCAATTTCTCGGTATCCGGATAGGAAGATACCCTAAAAGTGGATATTGGATGGATCAACGAGCAACAATTTCGGAAGTATTGTGGTGGAGTCAAGTTCAAAATCGAATACATTTGTATCGACAACCTGACCACCACCATCGTGCCCAGCCTTCCAACTTACGGGGGGGGGTAACCCGCGGACCTTCGCTTGCGATCTGATCCGATCGTCCGCTGCTGGCAGACGAGCGATCATCAACAGAAGACGCCTGGTCCGATTCATCTTGCGTTGCCAGCTCACCTTGTGTACCCGATGGAATGGGCTAGTTACACACTCGGTGGATCGGGATCGCAGATTGATCTGATTCTGTCTTGAATATCGGAGACCGTGCTGGGTAGGTGTACCTAGGGTGAAACTCTTCACCCCGGGTACGAGCAGACCCGAAACACTTCCAAAAGATAAATTCCAATAGGTCAATCGTCCAAACGATCTAGACCTGACCAATACGAAATAATAGAGAGTAGACCAATCAACCGGTCTAGCCCCTGACCAATATGAGAGAAGACCAAAGCCGGTCTAAGCTCCAACCAATGTCATAGTAAACCGATATCTCCACGTAAAAACAAATCCACTTGTTAGTACGTTCCAAACGTACGTGACTTAAACTTGAGGAAGTCGACCAATGCGTGCTCCCGTCGAGGGACTTCCGGCTGGCCAAATGCGCGTTTGGCGCGTCCAGACCGGGTATAATGAGCTAGAGGGGATTACTCGACCCTCTTCTCCCAAACACTCCGCGGCGGGCGGAGGCGACTGATGCACATAGCAAAGGTTTAAACGACCTCCTGTTGAGGTGTTAGCCCGAAGGCAAAACAAAAAGATTCCAAACGACTTCTTCTCTTTTAGGCAAATCCACAACTCAAACCAATACTACCTCCCTACGGTCCCAATATGTACCCACATGAAAATATGTAAAATACCCAATGTCAGGTGACTCACCAAAACTTGCGTTCTTGACACTCCTTGAATCTGA
>CM047583.1:23219059-23264191 GCA_026184515.1 Peronosclerospora sorghi
ACCCACATGAAAATATGTAAAATACCCAATGTCAGGTGACTCACCAAGACTTGCGTTCTTGACACTCCTTGAATCTAATAGCTAAAAATCCCCCCTTGTTTAGAACAATCGGAAACTCGACCAACTTCCTTGACCAAAAGTGACCAAATTTGTGGTACAATTTACCACAGTATTGAGTGCACACAAACTGGAAAAAATGAACCCATCAAAGACGCCGATTCTGCCATTGGATGACGATAAGATTTTTTGTGAATAATTGCCTGTGAAACCCAGGCCGGACATGCCGTGCATAAGGAGTTTTCAGTCCCTCGTCGTCAGTTTATTATGTATTTCACGGGCACGCGTCCAGATATCTCATTTGCTGTGCACCGTGTTACCATGCGCCGACGGTCGGTGATCACAAGATGGCCAAGCGAATTTTGAAATATCTTAAAGTAACAAGTGTTTTACGGTTACGAATGATTCACGGTGGTGATCTACCATTACCACTGCAGATTACGTTTTATAACGATGCTAATTTTGCCGCATAAAAGTGTGATCGAAAGAGCATTAGCGCTATGGTTATTTTATCAATGGTATTGTGGTGAATTGGAGTTATAAGAAGTAAACCACAGTGGCACTCTCGACGACAGAATCTGAATCCGTTGCAGAATCGATGGCCAGTCGAGAAACACTGGGTTTAAAAGAATTGCTGTGCGAAATGGGGATTCACGCAAAGACAACTCTGGTCCTAAAGATGGACAATCCAGCAGCCATTAAGCAAGTGGAAAATGAAGCAAGCGCATCGAACGCGAAGCATGTGGATGTGAAGTTAAAGTACCTGAATGATTTCTCAAGGAAAGGTATCATTTCGACGGTTCATATTCCAAGTGGTGATATGATAGCTGACATATTAACATACGATCTGAATACGACGCGGATTAATGAGCTGCGGTCCAAGTTGGTATTGATTTGACGGGTGTGCAGCCTTCGGTTTTTCAGGAGGAGTGTTGGAAGCGCATGTACCATTCTGTGTTTTGCGCCTGTTCAAGGAGATGAAGCCCCATTGGCTGAAATGGGTGGTTGCATTTACTGTTACCCCTCGGTATACATTTTTTTAGTATAATTGCATATTTGGGTAACATTACATAATACACTTTCCTTTTTACTCTCACTGAGCTTTTGTGTCTTAAGTCGGCTCCACGTGGCGAAATTCACGCAACAGGTCCTGCCTATATACAACTAACACTAGTGTGTGTTTATTGTGTGCTATACCTAGGCAAACATTTTCTAACACCCCTCCCCCCAGCCATGGCAGACCCCCGGCCCGCTGCTCGCCTTTCCACATTGCCACTAATTGCGAAAGGACAAACCTTCGACGACGCAGTGAACGCAGCTTGCAACCACGCACGCGATCATCCGTTCAGCTACAAGACCACGGAACGTAAAGCAACACAAGTTTACTTACGCTCCACCGGCGAGGGATGTCCAGCCTATGTCCGTGCCATCGTTTCGAAAAAGACGGAATTGATTAAGGTCACCCAGTTCAACGACGGTCATGCCTGCCGAGGATCGTTGCAAGGATCTCGGGGCAGTCAGCGCGATCACAAATACCCTGTTAGCTTGCTTTAAGAAGGGTTCCCTGTTTTCAAAGACACAAAGCCCAAGGACGTCCAACGGTTTTTTTAAATAACATCTGGATATCGACATTTCGTATAAATCAGCCATAAAGCAAAAGAAGCAATCCTAAACGAGACTGCAGACGCTCAGCTAGAACAGTTCCAGTTGCTACGATCATACGCACAGCATCTTGTCGAAGTATACCCCACAACAATCGCAAAGCTCAAGAAGCAGAGGGATGGTGAAGTAGGAGCGTGAATATTACAGTGTGCTTGTGGCCCTAGGTGCTGCTCGGTAGTGCCTTCTTGAAGATGCTGAAATTTGTGGCCGTAGAATGTTATTGCCAGTTTTTAGATAATCAAACAAAAAAGGTTCATTCAAACGTTTCTCCTCCCATCAAAATGGACGCTGATGATCAGCTGGTGGTTCTCGCTTGGGCCGCGGTGTCTAACGAGTGCGAAGAAACCTGGAAGTGGTTTATGACCTTCCTCAAGCAGAGTTTTCCGGGGATTGATTCCAACGATTCGCTGAAAATCAACGATAGAGAGAAGGGCCTGATCAATGCCATCGCCGAAGAAACTCCAAATGACTTTAATGCCTTTTGCTGCTGGCATATCGATTCGAATGTCCGGACAAAATACGGCATTGCTGCCAGGAAGTATGTACAACCCTGCTGAATTCATTTCGCATTGAATAATGCATTATTTTTTCTTGCGTGCTTTTTCGGCAGGTTGTTCTGGAAATATGCATACGCAGACATGGAATCTTCCATCATTGAATGCATTGCCGAACTGCGGACGCTCAAAGCTCAAGCTGCGGACTATGTTCGAGACATTTCCCATGACCAATGGGCCGCCCACGCCATGCAAGCTCGACGCTTTGGCCGCTGGACTTCGAACCTCGAGGAGATCGTAAACCCATTTCTTCGCAAGCTTTTGGGAGCTTCTTCTGCTGGAATTACTGGACGGACTCTACAGGCACCAAATGTATAAGTTCTTCAAGCGGAAGACGGAAGCAGCAAGCATGACTTCCCCCCTTCCTCCGACACTTTTGGCTAGTTTCCAGAAGGTGTTGAGCGCGGCGCGTTCCTTCAATGTTTGCCCCTCTGACGACACTGCCGGCCTTGTTATCTCAGCGACCTCTGTCCGGCAATACGTCGTTGAACTGCCAACTGCTAACAGGCCTTTTACTTGCACGTGCAAGTATTACCATCATTTTCTGCTGCCATGCCGCCATGCATGTGCATTTGCTATTCGAGTGAAAGTGGCACAAATCATGTTAGTGCACGAGCACTATACTACGGAGACGTACATTGCCACTTACGCAGCATGATACAAGCCTGTCTTGCTTGATAGCTTAGTGGATGATGGACTTCTGCCGCCTCATTAAAAAAGGCCACGTGGACGACCCACTACAAAGAGAAAGGAAAGGGGAGGACAAGCAAGTCAAGAAAATGAGGGGCAGAGTGGCGTCAAAGGGTCTGTGTGGTAGAGTCCAATTCAAAATCGAACACCGAAGTGTCCGGAACTGAACCACAATCGTGCCCAGCCGACCAACTAACGGAGGGGGTACTTCGCCTGGGTGCTGATCGGGTGACTGATCGGCATTGCAGGACGCCGAGTCCGATTCATCTCGTGTATCACCTTGTGTACCCATTGGTATGGTCTGCTACACACTCGGTTGACCGTTTCTTGGTGGAGACTTTAGAGAAGATCGATATCGATGTACCACTTCTGAGGTACTGATCCAAAATTTCTACGAAAGGTAATCCAAAATAGCTGATCGGCAAACAAAGCGGATATCTTCACTCAGAATGCAATTAAATCTGGCACTTGACCACCCGAGGCAATGAGTAATCCAGCCAATAGTAAATTATGGCACTTGATTGAAGAGCAATGAGTAATCCAGTCAATGAAAGTTTCTGGCACTTGACCGCAGATCGCGATAAGTAATCCAGCCAATTCCTGGGACGTGATCGCGGCACATAGCAATAAGTAACCCAGCCAAAATCACATGCCTCCCTTGAGCGTGGCCGAACTTGAGTGGTGAGTGAACGTAACGAGTGCTCCCTGTCGTGGGGCTTCCGGTGGAGCTCTGTCCTGGACGGGCTTAATAAGCGTGAGGAGACTCCGTCAGCCTCCCGCTCCAATGACTCAGATCGGAGCCACTGGCGACTTACGCAACCCGATGTAATACGAACACTGTATTTAATATTCAATTAAAATCCAATATGTAAACTATATGCCTTACCTCAAATCTTCGTACAAAACACTCCAAGCACACGATTGGCCCAAAATACTCCGTCTTTTCAGCCAACCCGATCGATCTGCCTTGAAAACTGGTACACTGGTACAAACTGGTCAATAATTTTCACTTACACTTCACCACATCTGCAGGAGTTGAAAGCAATATGGTCACAATCGCCGAACTTGACGGGAGGCTCACATGTAGTAGTATCAAATCGCGGCAATAAAAATTTGTTCTCGCTCAGTTTTCATCCTTTTTTGGTAAAGGATTAACGGAATTGAAGCCTAAATCTGGGGATATCGGGGCGGTTAGTTCAAAATACGAAAAATCTGGTTGAAGCTGGCACGAGTAGGGAAAGCATTTCGAAGGACCCGGCGAGAAATTGCCAGCCACATGCACGAATGCTGACATGCAAATGTTCCAAAGCAGTAACGGAGGAGAGAGGAGAGGGCAGCAGATAAAAAGATTGTCTACAGATGGGGAACGTTGAAATGCTAGCAACACCACTTCAATTTGGCTTTCAGGTTTTACCAGTCAGGGTCGGGCACACTGTGCCTATCCGAGGTCCGGGTTTGTACGGAGGTGAGTGTCGAGGCAGCTCGGATGCACCGGGGGATTTTTATTTTGCAGAGCTTGCATGGATTGCTTATTGGAGGGTCATGACAATCTTTTGAGATTCCATTGCAGATTGGCTTTGCAGTATTATTGAGGTTTTACTACTTGGACCGTAGTAACAGTAAAACCGACCCATTCTGTGAATTTCCGTGAAAAACGGACCCATTCTGTGTAATCTCTTAAATAAAAGTATGACATTGGGTATGATGGTGATGAGAAATATGAAAATATTACACATCGTGGCAATGCACCATTACAGATCATCATGATATAGTGAAATTATTATATTGTTACCATTCTTCCTGTCTTCATTCATCATTTCATCATGTATTCTGTTGGAAGAACCCGCGCGCCGACTTAAGTTCACGTCAGACGCATATGGTAATTGCAAATTTTCAGCAAAAGAGGTAATTGCAACTTTTCAGCAAAGGAGACCAGACCAGTACCGGCCAGAATAGTACCGGACGGTACCAGAAGTATTTGATTGATCGAAAACCTTCACCAGTATTGGGTTATACCCAATTTGACTTGGGCATACCCAAATTCCATATATACATTTTGTTAGATTAAGTTTATAATTAACTCTAATATAATCACTTATGATAATTGTATTGCTTGTCGGAAAGTAGAAGTGGTACATAAGTACACATTTCGTTACGAGTACGGCTTGGAGTCTGGAACGTGGAGATTTGTGGAACTTGGAATTGTTTACGGTTAAGTTACTCTGTGGAGATATCGATAGTGGAATAAACGTGGAGAAATAAAGTTCTTTTTTCGTTCTATTACTGTTTTGCTACTCAGATTTGTCTCGTTTTTGAAGTCGCGCGCATAGTACACCTTTTGTAGTTGGAACCAGCGCAGGATATGGAAGCGGAGAAATATGAGTGATCTGGGACATATTCTTCATCAGTAAGGGGGTAACCCTAACATATAGTAGTAACTCATTTTCCCCAAACCCAGCTTCAGAAAGTTCCCTCGAAGTAGCTGTTTGAGGGATTTGGGGATTCGATTTTTTTAATGCGGCCTGGTAATACCCGACTTTGTACCTTCTTTAAAAACCGGTATACCGACCCAGGAACTGCACTTTAAGCCCAGATAAGTGACAAACTTGAGGGCACGCTGCACGTAAAGAGCGTCGATAAGCGCAGAAAATCGAACGAGTAGGTGAATCCCTCTCCATTAAGCACATTGCCTTCCAAGTGGTCATCTTGCTGCAAGGAAAACTGTTAGAAAAGCAACGTAATGTGTGTTTTCCTCTTAGTAAAATCTTAAACTACCTTGTCTGAACACTTTTGACCAGGTAGGATCTTTGGCAGGGGTTGACTAATGCGCGGTGCTTGCCACGCCATGAAGGTTTCATCTGAGATTGTGAAAGAGATAAGAAAAGAAAGTGCATTATGTTAAGTTACATTAAAATACAATCATACTAAACTGTATATTAAAAGTAACCTCAAATGTATCCACCCATTTCAGCCAATGGGGTTTTTATCATCTTGGAGGGACGCAAAAACACAAAATGAGTACATACGCTTCCAACAATCATCCTGAAACACCGGAGGCTGCACGTCCATCAAAACAATCCCAACTTCGACCGCAACTGTTGAACCTTTGGTGCATTCAAATCCTTCGTCAGTAGATCAGCTAGCATATTCACACTAGACACATGTGTTGCCGAACTAATGCCGTTCCGTGAAAAGTCGTTCAGAAATTTCAGCTTTACGTCAATTTGCTTAGCGCTAGCAGCACGCGCCTCACTCCGGACTTGTTTTATCGCCGCCTGGTTTCTCCATCTTTAGAACCAGGGGCGTCTTAGCATACACTCCAATTTCTGATATCAACTCTTTTAATCCTATCGCCTCTTGATCGGCCATTGAAGCTGCCACCAGCTCTGCTTCAGCCGTCGGAGTGCCACCGTAGTTTGTTTCTTACAAGCCCGGCTAACAACAATTCCATTTACGAGAATAATCATAGCTGACACACTCTTCCGATCCACTTTATCTGCGGCGAAATCTGCGTCTCTAAGACATGTGATTCTTAACGGCAACGCCAACCCATCGTCATGTTTCAAGCAAAGTTTCAAACCACTTGTTCCTTTGACATATTTAAGAATTCTTTTGGTCACTTTATAGTCACCGATAGTCGGTGCGTGCGTCCTTCTGGTGGTACGGTGCACGGCAAACGAAATGTCCGCGCGTGCACCGTGAGCTCCACAACAGACTACCAACGAGAGGCTGAAAGCTTTTAATACAAGGCATGTTCGGCTTGGGCCGTACCGGAAATGGCTCGCAAATACTTTCAACCATTCAGCAAGAGAACCAGCGTCTTCTCCGGGTTCATCTTCGAAAGTATATGTGCACCCAACAATTCATCTATCGTCGCTTCTTGATCCAATTCATAACCACGCCTCGAATCTCCTCCGATCCTTATACCCAAGAACTTCGTAACATTTCCAAGGTTCCTTAGTTCCAATACTCGCATTTACATAAAGAAACTATCGCCAACTTTCTCTTTGGTGTCTGTGACCAATAGGTCATCCACATAGGCACCAACTATGACTGTTTCGCATCTTTCGTTCTTCACAAAAATGCATGTGACCGTACCACACTGCATAAATCCAAAACTTTTCAAGGTCCGGCATTAACAGTCACGCCACAGCCTACCCGCCTGCTTAAGACCGTACATGTTTCGCTTTAACTTCAGTGCTAGCTCATCTTACGACCTCACATCAAAATCTTCGAACCGCTTTTGATCAAATTTCATACCTTGTGGAACTTGTAGGTATATATATACCTCATCCTCTGTCTTGGCTTTGGGGTAGGTAATAGGTACGTCTCCATGATGTTCGGCCACCCCCCCCCAGATTTGAGCCAAAAGTAGGATAATCTTGACATTGTTTAACTCCATGACTGTAGAAAAGTAATGAAATAATTGTCTCCATATACTTGCTTGTCGACCCTGTCGACAAGCCTCGCCTTGTATCTCTCCACCAAACCGTATGAATTCATCTTGGTCTTGTAGACCCACTTGGTCGGGAAGACGGCAAACAAGAGTCCAGGTCACCAAACTTTCGAGTGATCGTAATTCTTCCTTTTCTGAATTACTCTACATGCCACTGTTGGCGCTTGCGTTAGTTTTATTTTTTTTAGAAACCTCTTTGATGTTTAGTAAAATATTTACTTCATATTATCATTTAATAAATAATTCTTTTTGGACTCCATATAATTATTGGAATCCGTCCCCGCTGTCGTCTTAAAACTCTTTCGTGATGTCGTATGGCACGGTGCAAATGTGCATAGCGCGCTTTCAGCGATCGGAACGTTATCACGGTCGACGTGTTGCGCCTGTTTCGCTAATGTTGCTTGAAATAGTATCGGAAGTATTCGCCTTTTGCCTAAGCGAGTCTTCATATGCCTTGGCCCTTGGTGTCTTTTTGCTCCTTCTACTTAACCTTCGTGTAGTTGCACTTCACCTGTACCTGCCCTTTTCAACTCCATCAGTCGATTCACTGTTTTTTATTCTTGGAATCCTCGTAATTTTAATTTCCATCCTGTAAACGCGTCCCCACCCGATTTTTTAACTCGATTCAGCGCCATCCCCAAACTCTTCGTATTTTTTTCACTTGCATCTATCTACACTGATTGTTTCAATCGCGGTGACCTGTCTCGTCACCGTGACCACTCGGTCCTTGAGAAGCAATACTTTGTAACCTTTCGTTACATCATTCTTTACGAGGATTAACGCGCGTTCCGCGTGGCGCGCCAGAGCCTACTTCTTTGGGTCCCTCCAAACCATACATGAGTACACAAAAACCACTATGTCCGTCAACCAGGACCGCTTTCTAGTTAGTACTTCGATAGGCAATAAACGCCCTTGATTTTCCCTTGTCGGAGTACGGTTGAGTATGTACGCCGCATTCTCAACCTCCTCCGACCGATAAACCAGCGGAATGCCTGGGCCTAATATAATGCACCGGACCATGTTGAAAATGGTCCGGTTCATCCCCTCTGCTTTTCTGTTTTAGGATGGATTATCAGCATCAGTGGTCTGCCGGCGAATACCAGTCTGTTTGCTAAACCGATCGACATTCTGGTATTCGCAACCGCCGTCCGTGAAAAGCACGTGTATCCGGTACTAAAACTAGTTCTCGAACCATGCAAGAAAATGCTCAAACATCCTTTCCGCCCTATTCTTAGTATGGGCGGCAAATACTCGGACGTAATTTGAAAAACGGTCTATGAAAACGACCGGGAAATCCTTTGCCACGTCGATCGCGAGGAGTGATGGGACCCTTAAGGTCACTTCATATCACTCCTCCGAGCCTATCAATCGTCGCGTTTTCCCCGTATCCACCTTATGCTGGAGCTTGCGCGTCGCTTTGCCCTAAGCACAGGCCAGGCAGTTCGGCCTCTTTGAATCCGTGAGAACAATGCCTGACCTGGGGTCCCTGGTCAGGTTTTAAACAGTACCATAGGCCAGGTAGTCCAAGCGCACGTGAAAGTGATGCAAGCTTCTAGTCTGAGCATCATTCGAGACGTTTTCCACAACGTTACTCAAAAACATATTCGTGAATTCACTTGCATCGTTATTCCCCTTATCAATTTCCAAATTCGCAACAAACACCGATCCAAATATCTTCACGTGAAACAATCTTTCACCATTCAACATCACATCAATCAGGCGACCATTGTCGACAATGGTGCACCCTTTTTCCGGCAGTCTTCCAAGTGAAATCACATTTCGTGACAGTTTTGGAACATATATGACGCATACCTCCTTCAACTCAATGACTGTGGAAAATTCACCATATGTTTTCAGTGTTTTTTTTCGGCTTTGGTAGCTTTAAGCATACCGCCTTCCGGAAGCGCAAATGTGTCGTTCGGACCACATTCTTTTGCGTCTTCTAATAACTAGGCTTTCGGCACTAGGTGGCTACTGGATCCGCTGTCAACAATCCACATGTTTTTCGCATTTTTCACACTGCCGTATATGTTGGTTTCGTCATACCAACTTGCCTCCATCGTCGAAAGTAACACTTTCTTCTACCACCCGTCACTTCATTTTTTTCATGCTTTCCAATGTCACTGCTGCTATTTCTTCTACGCGTTCTGGACAATGCCTTTGCATATGCCCCTCATTCAGGTGGAACACCCTCGCTTACGCTCATTTTGCGTAGCCGAATTTGCGTGAATCCTAGTGGGGGGCCTATATTTTACCGCTTCATCTTGAGCCCATTTTATGAGTTCTTGAGCGTGGCACATTGAATCCTGCCTAGCAGGATCATACCTGGCCATCAGCATAAATTCCAAACGAGGAGCTGCAAATTTTACTATGTTATTGACAACTAACTTTTCGCTCGACCCACTTTCACGGGTCAGAGTTACTAGGTATAGATAATGCTGCGTCCAGCTTTTCCTTCCGTCCTTCTCTGCGGCAAAACCACATGGCATCTTGGTGGTGGGATATATTCACCTTGAATCCGAGTCATATCTGCTCTAAGACATAATGTAGATGCGGTGACATCTGCCACCACGAACCGATGTTCGAATGATAGTACTCCGCAACTGTGCTTTCTAAATGCTCACCTAGCTGTTAGCTTTTAGGCGCTCGTTCCAAACGAAACCGGAAGTCAATTCACCAATCTCGACGGCCTCCATAAACAGGTAGGACCACTTCTTGAGACCGGCACCTAGTCAAGGGTATGTGTCTTTGCCTGAGAATTTTCCACAGCCAGATTGAAAATTTTATGCATGACATGGTCGAGTTGTGGTGCATGGATTTTTTTTTGCGGCTATAGTTACGCCGACCACACCCGACACGCCGCCTGGTGCCAAACAGGGGCCTGCATCAACATTTGGGCGTGGTCGAGAACAAACTTCCACCCCTTTTTCCTCGGTCAGGTCATGCAGATTCATCTTCTGGCCAAACGGACGGTAATTACTCAGTCTGTTAAGGAACTCCGTGTCCTTTACTCGTACCGAGGAGCCCTTCCTCGTCCCAGAAGACACACTTCCAACCGAACGCTTGCCTTGTGCCTCTTCAACAGAGGTTAGGCGCAACGAAATGTTCCTTTAGACCTTCCATAATGTCCTGTAGGGTAGCATTGTGCCCTCTGGAGACTTCGTCATCATCCTCGCTCATTTTCCACGTGAAAACAAACTTCCGATATAAAATTCACTTCACTATCCCTTGCAACAAGGGGAATTTCTACTAGTTCCACGTGAAAAATGTAATCGAGAAAACAAACTTGTAACGCTAAGAAAAATCCACGAGATAATTAATCAAGTATTGGGCTCATAACCTATTAATAAATCAACGTAAGGTGTGTTTTCCACTTAGTATATCTAATACTACCTGGTCTGAGAACTTTTGACCAGGTACAATCTTAAGCAGGAAAAAATAACTGCGCGAAGCTTGCCACGCTAGGCAGATTCAGCTAAGTTTGTGTGAGGTGTAAAAATGAAAAGTGTATTATGTAAAGTTACTCTAAAATACAATCATACTAAAGTGTATACTGAAAGTAACCGCAAATGTATCCACCCATTTCAGTCAATGGGGTTTCATCATCTTGGGCAGACGCAAAAAGACAAAATGGATACATGCGATTCAAACATGAAAGTTGTTCATGTCCATAGTAGCACTTGTAGACGAAAACGTGAGTTGTAAGTGTTCGATAATGAATCCAGTATAATGAAAAGTCAATTGAATCGATATCTCCACAGTAAATCACACGTTAACAGCGAAAAAATACCCGAGGACAGTTTGTAACGAGAGAAAAATCAAAACCAGGGACTAACTCTAAGGAATCCAAATTGAGAAGTGTTTAGCTATCCTAACATGAAATATGTACTAGATTTTGAAGTTATGGAACCGACCATGGTTGAGTGGTTTACTGCTCACTACGGGATGGGAAGGTCTTGGGTTAGATACCGGGCCAATCCAACTTGGTTGGTTTCATCAAAAAGTGTACTTTGACGAAACAAACGAAATGTTGAAGTTATGGTAAACTTCCATCTGTTTTGTGGTATACATTTCTTATGCATAACAACAAAAGGTGGAGGTCTAATTGAAGATCTTGTCACGTGGGAGATGATCAAATGTGATGGAAACCGTGTGTACTCATAACCGAGTACTAATACACTAATTATGCGACTAATAAGAACGAAATATTGATTGCTACCTAAAAGCAAACCTTCTCAGGTTTAATAAAAATCAAAAATAGACGGACTATTTTAACGCTCCTCCTCAATCTAAATTTCGAAAGGTCACACATGTTGAAGGCAGAGCGCGCTGCATAGCACCTCGAATCTTGGTAAAGGTAAAGCCTTGGGAAGGCCATCAACTAGCATCTCCTTTGTAGAAACATAGGCTGCTTCGACAACTCCATCCTTTAACTTCGAGATAATATAATTTCCCGAATATCCACATGCTTCGTTTTTGAGCTTGACTAAATACCCTTGAGAACCTTGAAGGCCGCTTGGTTATCCATGCAAATTACATAGGTAGCTTCATTTTTACTTGAACTTCATTGATCAACGCCTTGGAACCCAACGAATTTACCACGTTTGTGGAAGCAGCATAGTATTCTGCTTCCATGGTGGATAATGACACACCACCTTGTATTTTTTACATATCGAGGCAACCAACATGCCGTCAATGAAAACAAGACCACCAGTAGTCGACTTTCAATCTGCTATACATCCACCGTAATCAACGTCGCTGTAGCGCTTGATCCTATAAACTTCGCTTGTAACTTGAGGGCACTCCATAAGAAATTTACGATATTTGTTCCCCTTGATATATCGCAATATTCGTTTATCAAACTGCCAGTCCGCCATCGTAGGATCATGTGTCCGTCGAGTTGCCTTATGCACAACGTATATGTGGTGGAGCGGCAGATCAAAGTTTTTGACGCTTGATCAGGCGTTACCACGGCGCCCGGACTGCCGACTAACGAAGGGGGTCCTCCGGTTGTCTCTTGACTGCTTGTGTTCCTGCTCACCTTGTGTACCCGACGGCTTGGGAGTGGGTCGCTCTCCAGGTGGAGGGGATGGAACGCTGCAATTTCTTGTTGCAAGATTGAGTTAACTTGTGATGAAGCGACTGCTGCGATCAGGCTTGATCAGGCGCAATCAAGCTTGAATCAGGCGTGATCAGGTTTGATCAGCAGTGATAAGGATTGATCAGGAGCTAAAAGTCGTTGATCAGCTGTGATCAAACTTGATCAGGATTGATCAGGTGCTAGAAGTCGTTGATCAGCAGTTATCAGCTGTGATCAGGCTTGATCAGGTGCTCAAAGTCGTTGATCGGCTGTGATAAGACTTGATCAGGCTTTATCAGGTGCTAAAAGTCGTTGATCAGCTGTGATCAGACTTGATCAGGCTTGATCAAGGACTAAGAGTCGCTGATCAGCTAGTTGGCGCGAGTTGCGAGCAGATGAATGCGGGTCGCGAGTTGCAGAGTGTCGATCAGGTGTTGATCGGCGAAGGGGGTACTTAATCAGGCAGCGGAAGTCTTCACAGACTGATAGAGGAGCCGCTGGAGTCTTAAACAGCTAAAGGAACACCCAAATATATGTATTCCTAGCCTAGACCTACGAGGGGGGGGGGGAAATTTCACTAAATCCACCTAGAGTTCCCGTGGGGCGCTTACAGCAGCCGAACTCTAGGGGCCAAACGTGAACCAAACGGGGAAGAGGTGAGAGCGCTGCTCGATCACGTTCCCGAAACCAAAAACCTTTAAAAAGAAGAACCGCTGACACAGTGGGCGGAGTTGCGGCGAGTTCTCACACTCTACGCCTACCGGTGGGCCAAAAACGCACTCAGTGCTCCCGCCCGGGACGTAGAGGTATTATTATAGAGGGACGCGCAAAGGTGCCGTCCATAAAACGATCTGCTAGATCTCACGCAAAAGGAGAACTTTATTATTGCTTAAATCCTAAGAACTACCAATTACCTAATATCCACCAACCAGAACCCCCATTCCAGCGTCCTCCGTCTACCAGTCGACCTGATTTATCCGTCCTTCTTCGATGTTCGTTGAGTACCTGTATGTAATTGTCCCATCTCCCCGTGTCTCGTCTATGTTCTGTCTATGTGCACCACGAGAAGCTGCTCGTGGACTAGCGGGATCAGCTTTGGGTGAGTAGTTAGAGGCTGGTCAGACTGCTCGAAGTGATCAAAACCGAAGGACTTGCTTGGAGCACTGGGGTTAGAAGGCCGAGGAATCCCACGTACGGGGTCCATCACATGATGGCACTGGGGTGGGGTGAGTTGTACATGTAACTGTATACACCGTGGTACACACAATCGTACACGATTACGTACCCAATTTGTGCCCGCAGTCAGACCCCTAATTAGGCCCATAATTAGGCCCTTAATTAGGCCCAATTTTGTAGCACACTTTACCACATATACAATGTCTGGACGCGTGCATCATTTAATCCACTGCAATCTACCGGCCAGAGACTGGAAGTCTTCAATTGTCACTAAACCAGTGCTTTTTTCAGTGATTAATTGGCGTTACATTTAAAAAAATATTTGGATTAAATTAAGCTTGAAGACTGGCATCATTTGCTTTTCGAAAATGATGTTCACGCAGGTTGTTACAGACACGTGCGTTTTCACGAAAAAAGTTGGGAAATAACACGGTTCTGGTTGGCTAATATGTGGATGAACGTTTGTTCACTGGAACTACGACTGAATTAGTTGATTATTTTTTAAAGACATGACGTTTATCAAACTGAAGGATTCGGGTACCGTCGAAACGTTTATGGGAATTCAAATCACTGGAAGTCTCAAAAACGGTTTCACGATGGACCAGGAATGTAGCCGGTGCGTATACGCACGGTGCAACTAGCGCACAGAGGAAGACTTTCCTTAAAGCGGCGTTCGCCGCTACTTAGCCGATACGCCCTTATTAAGGGCTTAGTAGGAGAGAGCTCTCGTACTCGGGGCCAAGATTACCGGGTTAGTTTACTGTAGCCTTTGCTAGTGCCTTAACGGCAAGGATCCCTTACTAAGGGTGTAGCTAAGGGGAGGGATCCCCTTACGCTACGGCACTCACTACACGCACGACCGGTCGAGGTCGTGCGTCTGTAATATAGAGTGAAATGTAAACTAATTATATTTAATATGTAATTATCCATATTAACTAATTTAAACTAATATAAACTATATGTAACACTAAGTAGAATATTCCTAATTCGTACCTAGCTAAAATGTAGTATACACACCTGTGTACTGACACGTGGATGGCTGACACCACCACACCAAGGGCCCATGCCCTGATTGGTTAAAATAACCAAAGGTTCGAAACCTTTCAACCCGGCCAATACTGGCCTCAACCGTGGTGTACCAATGTACACCAACACTCAGTGTTACACGAATGTAACCCCGTTACATCCTCCCCCATCAAGACTATTGCTTACGCAATAAACAAAATTTTGTTGGAGAACTCCAACGCCATACCTCTGGCTGTCCATTGTACACCCTCGGCGGTGCTATGGACGCTAACTATTCCGACAGCTCGGAAGTGGATGCCCTTGGG
Organism: Peronosclerospora sorghi; assembly: GCA_026184515.1. Taxonomy (NCBI): domain Eukaryota; phylum Oomycota; class Peronosporomycetes; order Peronosporales; family Peronosporaceae; genus Peronosclerospora; species Peronosclerospora sorghi. Next base: position 23,234,066 of record CM047583.1, read on the forward strand.
GAGCTCTCCCCAACGGCTGGCCATGTTGATAGCGCCGAACGGCGCTATCAGTCATCCAACCTATTCCCCACACGTGGGGAAAACGCACTAACTCGTGCGCTACTGTTACCCGCTAGGGGTGATACCTCCAGGTTGCCACAGGCAACTAACACCAATGAACCGTCCTTGGTTCAAGAGGCCCAACGTGCCGGACGGGCACTCAAGCGACCTCGCGACCCTCAAACGATGGCTAAGAACGCGGTCAAGAGGGGCTTAGCCTCTTATACCCCTGGGCCAGCGGCTATACTGCCGCGTGAAATTGCGCATCGGAACCAACTCCGGGCCCGGCTACTAACGCCCAAAAATTATTCCGTTAAGTCCTACCGGACGCGCCTCGGGAAGAAGGCACGCGGTGCCCTCGTGGATGTTCTCCGCGAGATTCCCCTTGTTCTCCTGAGGGAAAAAAGCGTCGAAGACGCAGAACAGGCGTTCCGCGCCTGGGCGGAAAGGGAAAAACACCTCCCCAGTTTCGATGAGCTGTACAACAGCTTTTCCGAACACGACGTTCGGGTAGAGAGAGCGCTACGCTTGGCCTATGCTCAGGCCAAAGCGCAAGGGCAATTGCCTGCCTCCTATTATACGCGCTCTGCTCTCGATGTGGTGCCGGAGAGCAATGCAAGCACAGCATCTGCCTCCGGCGAACTCCCAGCTATTGGGAGTGAAGGGGCTTCTTCAGCCCCTTTGGTCGTTGACTCTCAGTGGGGTTCTCCCGCTCTAAAGCGTCAACGACGTCACGGCAATCCTACCGCAGGGGTGTCTCGTACTCCCACGAGTTCTGGGAATGTGGATACCCTTTCCACTTCACCAGATACTGGGTCTCACCCCGGTGATGGCGTCGTGCCATCAGGCGTTCCACATGATAATGTGGCGTACCCTCCGTATCGAGCACTGGAGGAGGGGGTCGCGCTATTGCGGCGTGACTTCCACGAGCGCTGTGATCGGCACAGCCTTCGCATAAAAGATGCTCAGGAGGAACTCCGCAACGAGGGGAGTGCGAATGAACGCATCGAGGTGCGGCTTGCCTCTCTCGAGACTCTCGTTGCGGAGCTTCAGGGTCGTATATCAACCCTGTCGGAGATGTTCCGACCTGTTGTGCCTTTCGGCTATCCGGTTTCTCACCCTCCTCCGAGAGGGGACCCGCCTTCGGGTTCTGGTATGGCTTAATCATACCCACATAAAAGGTTGGATGCGTACGCATCGCCCTCGGGATGTCTAAGGTGTACGACAGCCCTTTAGGGCTAACACCTTAAAGGGGCCCACAAACCTGGGGCGCAGTTTATTGCGCAACACATTTGAAACTGCATGTGTAGGAAGATTTTTAGCGTTTAATAAAACACTTTCTCCTACTTTGTATACCTTTTTGTTACGCCGCCCCTTTCGATCAGCTTGCTCCTTCTGCTTGTCTTGGCTTTCCGCCATGGCATCGAAGACGTGTCGTAAGACACTAAGGCGCGTCGATAAAAACTTATCGATGTGCTTTCGCACAGATACAGGGCTGACATCGGGGAATCCTCCCCCCTCAATCCCTGGATCACACACACTTGGCGTTAACGGAACCCTCGGATTCACCAACCCGTTCACGTAAAACGGGGTAAACCCCGTAGATGCATGTACCGAATTGTTGATAGCAAATTCAACCATCGGGAGCATCTCACTCCAACTCTTTGGAGAATCCGGACATAAACTCCGGAGAATATCCTCCACAACGCGATTAACGCGTTCCGTCTGACCGTCCGTCTGCGGATGATCCGCAGTGGACATGAGGAGCTTGGTGCCTAGCACCTTAAACAACGCTCCCCAGAATTGTCCCGTAAAACGGGGATCCCGATCCGACACAACGGAATCGGGTAGACCATGCTGTCGAAAGACACGGTCTAGGAACACTTTTGCTGTTCCTTGTCTATCTATGGACTCTGGCACCGCCTCCAGGTGAGCCATCTTGCTCAAACGGTCTACAGAGACCAATATGCCGGTGTTCCCGGCCTTATCCTTCGGAAAACCGAAGCTAAAATCCATTCTAATGGATTTCCAACACTCCGTTGGATACGATAAGCTCGCCAACGGCGCAGCTGAACTTGCAGAGGGTTTAACCCTCTGACACGTCTCACAGGTTCGTATATACACGCCGACCCACTTATACATGTTGGGCCACCAATACAAAGCGATTAAAGCGCTGTAGATCTTATCCCGACCTAAATGACCCCCGGTAGGGGCGTCATGTGCCTCAAAGAGGACTCTATACTTCAGTTCCTTATCATGAGGAACTACCACCCGCGGAGTGTCCTCCGCGCTCGTGCTATAAAATAGCAGACCGTCACAGTACCTGTAACGGTGTAAACGATCTTTAGCTCGACTTGACAGGGTTGGATCAGACGAGCCAAGACCCTTTTCACCTAACGCGCTGATTAGCGCCGTACACTGTGGGTATTTCTCTACGCCTGGCGTATGAGATCCACCACAGATGTGGTGACGAATGTCGCGTGAGCGAGCTCGTAATCGGTACGACGTGACAACGCGTCTGCAAGCACGTTCTGCTTGCCAGGTTTATAGTTAACCTTAAAGTTGTACTCCGCAAAGAAGGAGAGCCAACGGGCCATCCGTTGCTAGAGATGAGGTGACTTTGTCGCTGTCCGTAAGGACGCGTGGTCAGTATAAACCACGAACGGCTTTGAGCCGAGTAGGTGAACCCTAAATTTGACAAGAGCATACTTCATTGCAAGTAGCTCCTTGTAATGAACGGGATAATTCCGTTCTGCAGCTTTAAGCTGTCTCGACTCAAACGCAATTACTCGTTCCCTTCCTGCATCGTCTGCTTGTAACAAAGCACATCCGATTTCGAAATCGGAGGCGTCGCAGACGACACTAAATGGTTTCCCAGAGTCTGGGAGAGCAAGAACGGGAGCTTTTAACAAGCTCCCCTTAACCGCTTCAAAAGCGTTTTGGTGTTCAGTTTCCCAACACCAATCAACATCCTTCTTAAGAAGGTCGGTCAATGGCTTCGCCATTTCAGCGTAGTTCTCGCTGTACTCGTGGATATAGTTGGCTAATCCAAGCCACTTCCGTAAATCTCTAATATTTACAGGCGAAGGCCACTCCACAATGGCTTTCACCTTCGCGGGATCCGCCCGCACTCCATCCTTACCGATGAAGCATCCGAGGAAAGGAATTTCCTCAGCACCAAAGATACACTTGGATCTGTTTGCATATAACTTATGCTCTCGCATACATTCGAGTACTACTCGAAGGTGTATCAGATGCGTCTGAACATCAGACGTGTCGCCTTCCGCACGACTATGGACGAATATATCGTCGAAGTACGTCTTAGCGTACTTCCTATGAGGGCGGAAGAGTTGAGTTACCAAGCGATTGAAAGTCGCTGGTGCATTTGAAAGCCCTTGTGGTATAACAAGCCACTCCCACCGCATGCCACTAGGCGTGCTAACCGCTGTCAGCGGAATATCGGACGCTCGCATGAGCACCTGATAATGCCCGTCCACCAGATCTAAGGCACTGTACACAGTACAGCCCGCCATATTGTTCTGGAGGACATCCTTCCGAGGAATTGGAGTCTGCATGGGTACAGTAGCTGCATTCAGCTTGTTATACGCATGCACAATGCGCCACTTTCCTTTCGGTTTACGAACACAAACAGTGGGAGATGAATGGGGAGACTTACTCTCCCGTACCACCCCTGCCTCTTCTTTCCCCTTGAAGAATGCGTCGATGACGTCGCATTGTTCCTTGGGGAGAGGCCACTGCCTAGTGACGCAGTATTTGGTTCCGGGAACCAAATCAATTTCATGTCGGACTCCCCGATCCGGTGGTAACCCCATCGTCGGGTTGTCACTAATGACATCTCCAAATTCCTTTAATAAGGAATGGTAAGGGTCCTCAGGATCCGCAAGGATCTTTAGGCCACTTCGGGCATTTAATGCCTGTTTGGTTTTCACCAAAACTGACTCGTCCATCGTGGATGAGGAGTTCAACTCCTCTTCCGGAAGCAACACGACAACCTCGTCGATTTCATCTGCTTTCAAAGCAGTCTCAAACTCCTTGAAGGACATCTCCTCCAACGACAACAGTTCGCCTACCCCAGGCAAACGTTCTAGGCTTACGACTTCCGCGACAACACTTGTCACGCTATTGAGCATCCGATAGGACTGCTGACTACTGGTCTCGGCACTCATCCCAGAACCCAGATGGGGGGAGTCAATTGCCCAATCTATTGGAAGCGCATCGCGCCCATCCACAGAGGTCTCTACCTCTACCACCGGTGACTCGCCGGTCTCACCTATAAAGGCGTAATCGGAATCATTTCCGACGTGCGAAAGAGACGAACTTCGGTTCTCTTCGATTGGAAGCGCCTCGTGCTTAACCACAGGGGTCTCTACCCCTACCACTGGAGTCTCAACTTGTTCGCCGGACACGGCGTGGTCGGAATCAATTCCGACCTGTAGAAGAGACTAACTTCGGGTCTCTTCCCTAAGCGCCTCGCTCTTACCCTCAGAGGATTCCACCTCTATCACTGGCGACTCACCAGTCTCGCCTAAATCGGCGCGGGGATTAACCGCCAAATCCCCCTCCTTAAGGAACTCTTCCTTAACGCCATTGGGAATGATCGTTTCAGACATCCCAATCTCTGTAATCTCACGCCAGAATCGCTTTTGCGATCGAGCAAAGGTGGGTTCATGACTCGCCAATGCTTCACCCGACCGCGGGTGCGTTGAGCCAATGGACTTAGACTTCCAGTCTATCCATGTCTCGTGGAGTTCCAGCCACTTCATGCCCAGAATGAGGCCATACCTTGAGTCCAAATCCAGGACTAGGCAACGTTCTAAGCTGTCGAAGTCTGCAAAGTTCAGCTTAAGGTCAATCAATACCTTGTGTAACAGGGTTACATTCGGGTTACATTTAGTATGTAGTGTACGTGAGTACACTACGGTTGGGGTCAGTATTGACCGGTTCGAAAGGTTTTGGAGCATTGGTTATTTTAACCAATCAGGGCAGGAGCCCTTGGTGGAGGCGTGGCAGCCAGCCACGTGTTAGTACACAGGTAGTGTACACTACATTTTAGCTAGGTACGAATTTAGTAAGTTCTACTTAGTATTACATATAGTTTACATTAGTTTAAATTAATTTAGGCTAATTATATATTAAATATACATTCAGTTTACATTTCACTCAACGACTACTAGACGCTCTACCTCGACCGGTCGCGCGCGTAGTGAGTGCAGTAGCTTAAGGGAAGTTCTTCCCTTAGCTACCCCTTTATTAAGGTAGCCTTGTGTCAAGGCATTAGCGAAAGCTAATAGTAAACCAAAGTGGAATCTTGGCCCCGAGTAAAAGAGTTCTCTCTTACTAAGCCCTTTTATAAGGGCGTATCGGCTAAGTAGCGGCGAACGCCGCTTTAAGGAATGTCTTCCTTTGTTTGCTAGCCGCAACGTGCGTGTACGCACCGGCTACACCTTGGGTACAGAAACCTGTACTCCCGTCGCAAGACGGACCGTGACAACGTCACGAGAACGTGCCTCTAGGGCCTCGGCATACAGCCGACTCTTCACAACAGAAGCCCGTCTGACATAATTGTCAGACGCTCCAGAGTCTATCAAGACTCTCCAAGGCTTATCAAAGCCTTTCACGTCCGCAAGGACTACCAGCAAACCTGGCTGGTACACCAACTCGGTGCTAGAAAGCACCGCTTCCCTCGGGGCTTTGTGCTGTCGTCCCCTACCCGGGGCTTAACAGCACTGAGGGGTCCCCCAGTAGGGCGCCCCGCACCTACTGGGAGCCGTCGTTTCCCGACGGCTTGGACAAGGGCTTTTTTCCCACCCTAGGTCCCTTGTAGCGAGTGTCTCGCTGGGGATTTTTCGGACATCTGTTCCTCAGATGATCCATGCTCCCACTCAGGAAGCATCTCAGCGGCCCACGCCGCTGCAACATAGCCAAGAGCGCTGCCTCGAAGCTCTGTGAAAAAGAGTCAGAATGACTCTTAGCGGGAGGTTTCTCCTCCGCTTCGACCTGACTCAGGTCCATGGGTTCGGGACCCACCTTAGAGGAACGGAAGTTCCTCTCGGCGTTGAACGCCATCTTGACTGCCTCTTCCAGGTATTCGGGTCGGCATCGGAACAATTCCGAACGTGATGGCCCTTCTTTCAGGCCTCCCATGAAGACGGGGATGGACACATCGTCCGAATACGCTTTCGCGTACATCCCTGCCAACAGGTCTTAAGCTTCTGGATATAAACCTCCAGGTCCTTAGTGCCTTGACGGCACCTCAGGAACGCCAGTTGATTCTGGAAAACCAGATCAGGCGTTGCGTACATGTCCATAAGCTTCTGCTTAAGGACCTTCCATGTTGGAAACACGTCCTTGACTGATTCCGAGCATGTAAACGCCCATGTACGGGCTTTGCCCGTAAGATGGGTCAATGCAAGTCCCACTTGCAAGTGATCAGCGGTCATGTTCGCTGTGGCGAAGGCCGTTTCGACCTCTCGCAACCAAACATAAAGGTTGTCACCCTTCTCTCCGGTGAGCTCCTTTATCTTAAACGATAATGGAGGGCGCACCCCCGTGGAATGACCTCCACCGCAACTCGCCTCATGAGCGATGAGGGCATTAACCCTTGCCTTTACGGCCTCAAGACCCTGCTCCACTAGGAGCTTCATACCTTCTTCCCCCGTTAAGGGTAACAGACTTTTAAAGGCTTCCTGCTGGACGAGGGTCAAACTATCCCAATCGTCCTGATTCATCCTTTGCAGAGGATGCCTAGTCTACCAACACAGGTGTTGTATTGACTACAAGTGCTACCAGATGTAGCCGGTGCGTATACGCACGGTGCGACTAGCGCACAGAGGAAGACTTTCCTTAAAGCGGCGTTCGCCGCTACTTAGCCGATACGCCCTTATTAAGGGCTTAGTAGGAGAGAGCTCTCGTACTCGGGGCCAAGATTACCGGGTTAGTTTACTGTAGCCTTTGCTAGTGCCTTAACGGCAAGGCTCCCTTACTAAGGGTGTAGCTAAGGGGAGGGCTCCCCTTACGCTACGGCACTCACTACACGCACGACCGGTCGAGGTCGTGCGTCTGTAAGATAGAGTGAAATGTAAACTAATTATATTTAATATGTAATTATCCTAAGTTAATTTAAACTAATATAAACTATATGTAACACTAAGTAGAATATTCCTAATTCGTACCTAGCTAAAATGTAGTGTACACACCTGTGTACTGACACGTGGATGGCTGACACACCACCACACCAAGGGCCCATGCCCTGATTGGTTAAAATAACCAAAGGTTCGAAACCTATCAACCCGGCCAATACTGACCTCAACCGTGGTGTACTCATGTACACCAACACTCAGTGTTACCCGAATGTAACCCCGTTACGAGGAATCAACTATCGATAAGATTCTGAAGTCACATCGTTTAAGCAAAGTAAGTTAGGCAAGAACACATTTGCTCGATGTGGAATGCGTCAACGAATTTAAAGAACTGTTACCTGTCAAGGCACGTGAAAATTTTCCTTGTGTACAACGTTTTAATTTGTTGTTTAGTATTTTACTATGGATATCTCGTTGCACGCAGCCGGACATTTTGTTTGCCGCCCGTGACCGAAACCAGGACATTCCGGTACCGTAGTGAGAAGTGAACCACTCGGCTACGGTCGGTCCTGAATGTAGCCATTTTGGATTTTTATGAAATGTAAATTCAAGATACGGAAACGAATTGGCCATAAATACAAATGGGTACAAACGAGAAGATTTCAAGTTTATATTCTTCTTGTATTTGAGACATAGATTTTTTTTTATTTCTATAATAACACTTTCATTTTTACATTTTTTTGACTCATCATGTCTAGCATCGGCCAAGCAACGGCCACTATGCGCTTAACTACGCATATACTATCTGGTCAAGAGTGTCAGGTCAGACAGTATAATACTGCGCTGATACGTTTTTACACACGATTCTTCAATAAAATAATGGATTGGCAGAGAGATACCTGTCCGATGCTTATGCCTTTGATGGTTGCGCCGTTGAGCTTCAAGACGTGTGTTGGCTGGTCGACAACTGGTCTGAGCCGTCTGTACAAAAGAAATATACGCAATCCTAACAAAACCCAATTCTACCAGAATTCTATCCTAGCACGACTTGGGTACTGTCATGATCACCACTGTTATCTTCTGAGTCTGAAGAAATTCCGTGTCATAACTGTCAACATTAGGGCATGCACCGGAAATCGTTGGTTAAAGAATTGCAACTTCGAGTGAATGAAGTCAACTTTGATTAAAACCAGCGCTCGGAAAAATTCAAGTTTTTTACGAATAAGTTCGGGAATTAAGGAAGAAGATAAAGTGAAAGATCATATCGACATTCGACTCAATTCTTTACGAGGAGACATTGACCATACGTTACAATCCACAGGCTTACCTATTGGCGGGCTGGTGGCGTTTGAGTGACCACATGTACGATGCTGCTGATTCTTTGATATATCAATGATTGAAACGAGCAGCACCACCAATGAAACCGTGTGATCACAGTGTTTTATGTTATACGTTTGTATCAAAGGATATGTATGAGTGCGAAAAATGTTCCAAGTAATATTCGCTTACCTTATAACGAGTTATACTGAAATCATGTTGGACAACTTGCAGATAAGACAACAAATTATGTAGTAAAATCTCCATAGATGAACTCGTCTAACCTGTATCTTCTCACAGCATCACTGCCTACCATGGGTATTTTCCCTTCACAGTCGTCGGTCCCACCGTGGTATTGTTACGTTCTCCACGTTACTTTTGCCTCATGGGCGTCAATGCCTTCCATGGACGTTTCCCTTAACGGTACCGTCATTCTGGCTTCCTCAGTACGACCGTCGTATGTTGTAAGTACTCCAACCCAGCGGTTCTTATCGCTCGTGCCGGCCACCTCCTCTTCACGCAGCTGATCTGCTATCGCGTAAGTCCACCGGTCTACGTAGGCGGGTGAACCGTCCGTTCCAATTGTTGCAATAAGCTGGTGTTACCACCAGTCTTCCTGGCGGTACGAGTGTATCCGCTGATAGCTCACAAGAATGATCAGTTTCTGTGCACAATCGGAAGGGTGTCCTAATCGATCCCTGGTTTATGTTTGTACACCCATGGAGTTTCCGAGGTAACATCAAATTTGTCATCATACTCTAGGCCGACCAATTCATCATCGAACGACAGTTCGTCCACTTCAAACCCTGTGCGCATCACGCGCTTCGTTATAGTCACGGCTGCATTCGTTGGCAACCATAACACACTTCGTGGTGTTTCACTACCGCGAAGTAAACAACGGGCTCTCACAAAAATGTTTGATGCGCCGGTAGGAAACAATGCACGCATGGTGGCATCGGCTCCATGCGGCTTAACCTTCAGACTCATGAGCATTTCACTACATCTACCACGCATTGCCAAAAAATTGTCCTGTTTGGGACTATCGTTTTTACATGCCCGATTTTGGCATATGGAACAAAACTTCCAGTACGGCGCTACGTGCCCACGTCTCCCGTGTTGATTACATATCCCCCATTGCACCGCGACCCGTCCACGAAGTTAGAGGATGAGTAAATCCATCAGCCTTACTCGTCATTTTGTCCTGACGCGGTGCAATGCTGTAACGGACAAGTGTCCCATCTTCGCGCATCTTTTGCAGCGATGGTTCTTATTCTTTTTTTATTCCGATGTCGAAGCAACCGTAACCGATTTTTTTGTCCATCGGCTGTGGTATCTTCGCCCCCAATATGTTGTGGTTGCGGGATGGCGTGTATACGATCGCCGAACCACCGTGCGGCACTCGTTGCTGCATGTTAACGTCGAAGGGATCGTTTCCTCTTCGACGGCTGAAAGTATACGGACTGGATGTCCGATACTAATAATTTCCTGGGTGGTTTAGAAGATAGAATCCAGTAAACTACCATTAGATAAACTTCTCGCCGCGACCATTGTAGTCCAAAGCTACTTGAGTATCCGCGTCTTAAGATTCATCTTTGGTTTGAGCATCGAGAATACACTCGATCTGTATGTCTCGTGCTTGAAATATTTGAAAGTAAAAATTGTTCCTTCTGCGAGAAAGCTTGTGTGTCACGCTTACCCTGACGCAGAACTAAAAATTCAGATGGAGTTCTGATTTCATTTCGGGGAGGCTCAAAGGTGAACTTTAACTCCTCTTTAAACGCTTGCAGCGTTGGAATACGCAGACGGGTCAGCATGTCTGCGCCCCCCGTGCGTTGGCGCAACCGCCGAGACATGTAAAGGCATATAATGGGTAACCTGTGTTACGTGACTTGATAGCAGTTGTCAACCAAGCATGAAACGTAGGAGAGGTTCTCTGTTGGAGCTACGTCGGTCATATAGGTCTTGTGATGTCGCGGGCCGTCGATGCGACCGAATTACACCGAAGGCTGTTTATGATTTCGTAGTTGTTCGTTTGGGATTCTAGCCTCAATATTGTTTTCATGTCAGAGCATATGCTCCTTACCGGTGTGCTGAGTGGCGCGGTAAGTGATGGGAAAACGCCTCGTAATGACTTGGCTGCAAATCATGAGATTGATCAAAAATTGAAAAATCTAATTATAATAGTGTAAAAACAAAGAAAATTTAATTTTGTAATCAAATCCCTTCTGGAATCGGTTATGTAAACCAAATCTAACTACAAATGGAATTTAAGAGTTTATAATCCAAAGTTCCCTTTTCAAACTACATTTTATATTTCAACTTAAATATCATTGTTTCTAATAAAATGGTGTCTTATTCCGTATGTCCTAAAATTCTATCGCTTCTCATAGTTCACCTCGACCATCCATCACTCGAACTGATAACTAAACCACTTGACCACTTTCCTTGACATCGTTAGGCTCGAGCAGCTCTAAATGCTTGATTTACTTCTGTCTTGCCTCCCAGAGCTTCCCGAGGCCATTTAAAGCTGTCAGCGCACTGTATACGTACATTATATATCATTGTTGCGATACCCCTCCAAGTTGACCAACTATGCGATATTCTAGCTGCCGCATTGCCTTGGCTGCTTTTCAAGCAAACAATTGCCCGGGATGGTTTGAAACCATTAAAATTACTTGGAAAGCATTTTAACTAATCGTAACTTCTTTTGATAGATAGTGGTAGTTTGAGTGCTTTAGAAGTGCTTCACCACACTTCATTTTTCTCCTGTTCATCCAATACTTTTAATTTGACTTTGGCTGGTTTCATCCCCATATTCTTTATTTTGGTGTTTTCACTTGTTTCGAATATGCATATGTATTAAATTAAGATCCAGATCTTGATCCTTTCCCGAGCTGGTTAATTTCACTATAACCCAATCCGTCTCCAATAGGAGCCTCTTCAGGAATATTTTCATTTCTAGTATCGGTTTGGTTCCAAGATCGATCAGCGCTCATAGCGTGTTGTTTTTGCAGGACGAGCCATGGGATCGATCTTCCTTAAGTTTCGCAAACAAAGAAAGGTTTATCTCTTGAACAATTGGTATCAGAAATGAGGTAGTCTTTGTAACATCCATACTGTAGAAGATATCCGACAATTCGGACAAGTTTCTAAACAACTTTTCCAATGTGAGCATTACGGATAACCACACAATTTGAGACCGGGAATAACTACAGCTCTAAAATTTCAATAAATATTGGTGCGACATTGTTTCTTTCCACCAGTATTGCGTACTGTGTCCCGATGGCATGAATAACAGGGTACAGTGATGGCGTCTACGGGTTTCTACACGCTTGTTTCAATCATTGATAACTTTTTCGAAACGAAACTGTGGACGCTGCCGAGAAGTTATTGAAAAATTTAACGAAACTTTCTATCTAGTTAGATTGTAAGGTTTGAAGGTATGGATGTTGCAAAAAAATGACTGACGAAATGTATGGATTGTTAACGTAAAATTTGTAGGAAAACATAGACTTGGCACAGTCTTACGGCCGGTGCCAGAAACGAATAAATCGTGAGGATGTAAAACGGAGAGGAGAGAGAAATTGTATCCATGCAGTATAAATGCATATGCTGATTATAAAATTAAAAAAATCACTATATGCATTTAAAGCCAATCTGTTTCCGTCCTTTGAAGTTACATTTCACCTTGTATGTCATAACATTTCTACTTTCTACGTGCATACCTCTCAAACTGGTCCATCAATCTCTGGGCCAATATGGAGAGTTTGGAGCGTGTTTTCTCTTTTGATTCGTTCAACTCGACCATTCGAAACTGCCCACTCCACATGCAATATCCATGCACTGGTGTATTGACAACGAGAAATCATTTAATAATAGGAAAATAAGTAGGGGAATCTTAAATCGACCCCCCAATTGTTAATTCAACCCCCCCGCCCATTTCTACACATCTATGTAACAATGCCCTTTCATATTCCATGTCAAAGATACTAGTGAAGGCGAGAGTTCATTCGACGAGTTGTCATCAGATTACGAGATATTTTTATGCTTGAATGGATGCTTGTGGATGGATGCAAGCTACCTCTGATGGCACGACAAGCGACGCTGGCTGCAGACTGAAGTTAACGTGCTGATAATTACCTCTAGCTTATACGTCAAGCAACGTGTGCATAGCAAGCTGGCTTTTTGAGCGATCACTTTAGCAGGCAGTTGGGATGTTCGTCAGTTCAGCGTTTGAAAATGTCACGGGGTCATTCCAGTTGGGCTTTCGTGAGTCGAGCGTAAATACAAGTAGCTGTAATTCAAGATTGGACGTCACGTTAGCGTGGGTAAGAAAGTGTCCTCTTGTACGCGCTCGAAACGAAAGCCCAACGCTTCTGCTTCCTCGAAGAAGTGGTCTTCGGTGGCCTGCGCACGGCACACAAAACTACAGCAGAACATGCCTTTCAGTGGATCGCGCGAGCGCAGCAGCAAGTACTTTATAGTGTGCAGAATGGGCTTCACGAGAACGGGCCAGCATACAACGTGGGCGCCAAGCAGGACGTCTACAGGATGCACGAATGCGCGCTCGAAATGTTCGACGCTCTGATTATCACCCCAGAGAAGCGACAAGACCTGTACTTTGCTCAACTCGGCAATGATTTCTACGTTTTTTGTCAGTGGCTTTAGCACGATCTCCTTTTCATCCGACAAAGCCGTGTGAGCACTGTAAATGTAGGTTAATCAGACGAATGGCAGATACGTAGATACTAAAAAGAATAAAAAACGCACGCGAAATGCGACGCAACGAGCCCACTGAGCCCCGCAACAGCACCCATTCCACGACCGTTTTGCCAACGAGTTCAGTGCGGTGAGCCACAAGATACCAAGCAAGGAAAGCTGAGACTGGCCTCACAACTTGACTAGTGAGATCGTGGTCCGTCGAAGCGGCATGGGAACAGTGCGATGTCTGCTTGACCACGCCAAAATCGAACTCTTGCGCAACGTAACTGAGAGGGTTAACGTAAGCGATCGAACACGTTCCATTAAGTGCGCAGTAGTGTCTTACACTCGAATTTTTGGTGTGTCCCTAAGGTGGCCTATTTACAATAAAGAAAGGGCATTGTTACATCGATGTGTAGAAATGGGCGGGGGGGCGAATTAACAGTTTGGGGGGTCGATTTAACATTCCCCAATAAGTATCCCCCAAAAATTGAATCAATTTCTCTTAAAAAATGATAGCGCAATACAACAACCATATAAACAATCGCAACGACGCGGAAATTGTGCCACTTCAGATTCCTTAACATCGAAACAGCACGCTCCATCAAATTGTTTAAACTGCGCTATGTTAAACGGACACAGGAGAATCCCGAAGCGGCAGCAGAAAAGTTGACGGAATTGGAACACAAATTCGAAACGAGCAGTTAGCTTCGCTGGAAATGGATTCAACGGTTGATGGACGGGATCGATCTGACAAAGGTTCGGTTTGGTTGCAGATCGGACTGGTGCCCGATCTAGTGAAGCACACCTGGATCCTTTTCTACCGCACGATCATCATGTGGTCAATCATCCAATTTAAGGCATTGGTAATACGGATATAGTCTCAACATATCCTACATGGCGTCGGATAGACTCAATTAGCAGTTTACATTCACGTCCACGCGCGCCATTATCCGCAAGAAAATTATACCTCAGACGCAACTCTTTAACCGGTACGATGTCAGCGCTCGAAGGGCGATGATCCTTGTCAGAGTTCTCAACTCGCTGACGCTTCGTACACGACCCGATCATTTCATCTCGTTCATTGCTACTATCCGCATGAACATTAGTCTTGATTAATCTATCGAAAATATCTGCAACACACTTAAGCCCGTCCAAGGTAATTCGATTAAAACTTAAGTCGACAAGATTGAATGGCTTCAATTGAGCGCGTTTCATAAGTGCTTCAGGAATTGAGGTCCCGCTACAATCCCGCAATTTATTGTCTTTTAATGATAGAGACGTGAGCGTAAGATTGCTTTCGAGAGCTGACAACAGTCCAACAGATACACCGGATAGCTCCAGTTCGACACGATCGATATCTAGGTCCGTGATGGAAGAGTTAACTAACAGAAAATGAGCCAGGACATCCCCAAAACCAACGCCGAAACAATTGTTAGAAAGATATAAATGCTTGACTGTCTTGTTGTGACCCAGCGCGAGCAGCAAACAGGTGACACCTTCAAGACCAAAATTGCACGACCTAAGATTTAAATGAGTCAACCGCGTCGCCAATCCTACAACTGGAGAAGATAGCATTGGGGCCAATGCGTGTATTGCTGGGTCATGAATTTGCCTGTTGAAATCATGGTGAAGACATTCCAGATTCAGTACGCCATCTGTGCTCGCACGGCAGATGGCTCCAAGAGTTTTGAACGACACATTGTTGTTCTGTAGATGAAGGTATCGTAAATCCAATGGCTTTCTGATTTCCGCGAGCCCGTCGAAAGCATCGTCACCAAGATTTTCATTCGACAAGAAGAGTCGCTCCAGCGTCGGGACACGAAGTGTTGCGTTGACGAGTAGTTTGTTGTCAAAATTATTGATGGAACGGGTAATGCTAAGCTGCACTAACTGCGGCATGTCACCTACCAAAGAGACCAGCATGCGATATCCTTCAGGTTGAATCTCCACATTAATCAAATCAAGCGTCGAGATTCTGCATGTATTCAGCCCATTCTTCATTGTAGTGGTTATCATGGTACATACACAACCAAATTCTCTGTCACTAAAGCTCCCACCAGCAAATCCTATCTTTGTAAGATGACAATTCTCTTTAAATACACGTGAAATTATATCCCAAGAAGGGGTTTGCCTAGTAAAATTGTACACAACAAGTCTTCGGACGTGTCGCAGCACAAACAATATTTCTGCATTCACGTTGCAGATATCTCGGCCGGACAATTTAAGTACTTCCACGCAATCGGCAAATAGCTTTAGAGTTCCCATCATTTCACCCTCATGTCCTAAATGCTGCTGATTTCGCCGTTGTAACAACATGTAGAATTCATCCTCCCAAAACACGTTTCTAAAGTTACGTCCTTTTTCTTCTTTACAGTACACTCGAGCTTGCCACTCGCGCTGTGTTTCCCGGTCAAACAAAAATTTGTCGCCTGCCAGTGGATCGAACCGTCCCGTGGTTGTTGTCCTTCAGACTTAACAGCAGCTTCCCACGCCAATTCCATCTCGCGAAGACGGAACTTGGACATATGACGGAAGAGTTGGGTGCGGATTACTGCGGGCAGGTATTCGACGTATACAAGAAGCTCCTGAACAGGCGTGTTATGTGCCACGACCGGCACTGTAAGCTCCACCAGTGACTCCATCCTTCGTCTTTATTAATGAACGACCTCGTTGAACAGAGGAGGAAAAGGAGCGGAAAAGACAACAGAAGAATGATGGAGAGACCCAAGAGCTGATAGGTTTTGACATTGACAACCATTCTGCAGTAAAATCGGTGTTTGCCTTATTGTGTTCAAAACATTCCAGTTACATAAATGGACTAAATGTATACACAAGAACCTCTTTCCATGCATGGCCCTACACTACAATCATTTAAATCCACTTAACGTCGCGAAAGCGGACATGAGATCCACGGCACTCAACGTTCCAAGAGGAAAAACACTTGAGCCCCCTTGTGCGCCAACGGTGCGAAAAAATTTCTCTGTTCATTCAATTCAAGCGCGTTTTTGGCCCGATTGCTCTAACGTCGTTACAATGTTCGCACTTGGCGCTTTCGTACGCGTTAGAGATTCCACTAACCGGGTACTGTCTAAAATGATTCCTTCCGAAGTTTCCAACGCTTTCCACGAACTGTTTCTCGAGCAACGCCAACTGAACTTGCGTCTCGTGTTGTTGTCGAACACAACTTGCGTCTTGAATTTCGGGTTGTTCATGTAGAATCGTGGTACCCAACAATTGACTTTCTAGGGCCGAAATTGTGACGGTAAGTTGATGACATTGAAATCGCCATGGCATCAGGTGGTAAAGAAGGCGAAGGGGTCGCATCGTTAAGTACAAGCGAAGGTTTTCATTGTAATTTATCACTTTTTCCCCTAATGTCACGACAAAAAGTGGTCCTTGACGCTGCAGATCTATTCGAAGTCACGGGTACAAATACGGCTCATTTGTATCCACATCTAAATTAATGAATAGCGTACGTCAAATCGCACAGCTTGCTGACCGTGTACACAAATCGAGGATCTTTTTAATACATGATCGAAAGGAATGCGTAGGATGAGGGTCCACCTCGGCTTCGATCCAACAAGTGCTCGTATTCGCGACGGCCAAGATGGCCCTGCCGTCCTGCTTCGTGACATTTGTGTATAAAGGGTGCACGAAAGGCTTAGAGAATTACAAGCCAGGAGATCATGGGACGATTCAGGATTGCAACTGGCAACTTTCGCGCGACAATATTACTTCGATACAGTCAAAAAACCGTTTTTAAGAGTATGGAATTTGAAACACGAGACATATTTGAAAATAGGGATACGCCCATCGAAAGGGTTGCAAATGCACTTTGAATTCTCTATTGATGTCATGGTCAAAACCTATCTATCCAGCTCCATCATTCTTCTGTTGCCTTTTCCGCTCCTTTTCTTCCTCTGTTCATCGAGGTCGTTCATTAATAACGACGAAGGATGGAGTCACTGGTGGAGCTTACAGTTCCGGTCGTGGCACATAACACGCCTGTTCAGGAGCTTCTTGTATACGTAGAATACCTGCCCGCAGTAATCCGCACCCAACTCTTCCGTCATATGTCTAAGTTCCGTCTTCGCGAGATGGAATTGGCGTGGGAAGCTGCTGTTAAGTCTGAAGGGCAAAAACCACGGGACGGTTTCGATCCACTGGCAGGCGACAAATATTTGTTTGACCGGCAGACACAGCGCGAGTGGCATGCTCGAGTGTACTGTAAAGATGAAAAGGGACGTAACTTTAGAAACGTGTTTTGGGAGGATGAATTCTACATGTTGTTACAACGGCGAAATCAGCAGCATTTAGGACATGAGGGTGAAATGATGGGAACTCTAAAGCTATTTGTCGATTGCGTGGAAGTTCTTAAATTGTCCGGCCGAGATATCTGCAACGTGAATGCAGAAATATTGTTTGTGCTGCGACACGTCCGAAGACTTGTTGTGTACAATTTTACTAGGCAAACCCCTTCTTGGGATATAATTTCACGTGTATTTAAAGAGAATTGTCATCTTACAAAGATAGGATTCGCTGATGGGAGCTTTAGTGACAGAGAATTTGGTTGTGTATGTACCATGATAACCACTACAATGAAGAATGGGCTGAATACATGCAGAATCTCGACGCTTGATTTGATTAATGTGGAGATTCAACCTGAAGGATATCGCATGCTGGTCTCTTTGGTAGGTGACATGCCGCAGTTAGTGCAGCTTAGCATTACCCGTTCCATCAATAATTTTGACAACAAACTACTCGTCAACGCAACACTTCGTGTCCCGACGCTGGAGCGACTCTTCTTGTCGAATGACAATCTTGGTGACGATGCTTTCGACGGGCTCGCGGAAATCAGAAAGCCATTGGATTTACGATACCTTCATCTACAGAACAACAATGTGTCGTTCAAAACTCTTGGAGCCATCTGCCGTGCGAGCACAGATGGCGTACTGAATCTGGAATGTCTTCACCATGATTTCAACAGGCAACTTCATGACCCAGCAATACACGCATTGGCCCCAATGCTATCTTCTCCAGTTGTAGGATTGGCGACGCGGTTGACTCATTTAAATCTTAGGTCGTGCAATTTTGGTCTTGAAGGTGTCACCTGTTTGCTGCTCGCGCTGGGTCACAACAAGACAGTCAAGCATTTATATCTTTCTAACAATTGTTTCGGCGTTGGTTTTGGGGATGTCCTGGCTCATTTTCTGTTAGTTAACTCTTCCATCACGGACCTAGATATCGATCGTGTCGAACTGGAGCTATCCGGTGTATCTGTTGGACTGTTGTCAGCTCTCGAAAGCAATCTTACGCTCACGTCTCTATCATTAAAAGACAATAAATTGCGGGATTGTAGCGGGACCTCAATTCCTGAAGCACTTATGAAACGCGCTCAATTGAAGCCATTCAATCTTGTCGACTTAAGTTTTAATCGAATTACCTTGGACGGGCTTAAGTGTGTTGCAGATATTTTCGATAGATTAATCAGGACTAATGTTCATGCGGATAGTAGCAATGAACGAGATAAAATTATCGGGTCGTGTACGAAGCGTCAGCGAGTTGAGAACTCTGACAAGGAACATCGCCCTTCGAGCGCTGACTTAGTACCGGTTAAAGAGTTGCGTCTGCTGTGTATTAATTTTACGGTTAATAGACCCCGTGGACGGGAATGTCTACTGCTAATTCATTCTATCCGACGCCACGTAGGCCATCTTAAGAGTAATGCGTGACCATAATCAACATGACAAGGAGGTAACGTGTTAGCACGAGCGCGGAGGACACTCCGCGGGTGGTAGTTCCTCATGATGAGGACCACCCTTACCACATCCTACTATTTTAATTCGACTATATAAATAGCGCTTTTACAGAAGGAAAAACTATCTGACAAAAAACATAAAATACATATTTGGCTTCAAGAATCATCGCTCTGTTGAAGACTAATCCGTGGTTGCCCACAAGCTGAAAGTCAAGACTGGGGGGTGTTTCAAAACTGAGGAGCCCGTTCCCAACAACGACACTTCAGCACCAGAATCAAATAAAAGCGTGGCACGTTATCAGTGTTTCAAGTTATCAGTGTTTCAAGTTCCTTAGCAAATCGAAGTAGATTTACAAACTATCACTTATTTAAAAAAAATTACTCTGACACGCAGCAATTAAGGTTCAACAACACGCAAGGGTGAGATGAAGGTTGGGAAGGAAATCAGATTCTTGATTGCTTGTTGATTACAGAAAGACCGAGTTTGGATACTTTTCAACACAGAGTATTTCTGTTGCTGTTTTGAGAAGCTCCACGTCATCACACATTCGCTGGAAATTCTTCCGCTCTTCAAAAAGTTTGTAATTCTAATTAGCTGGAATGCCTGGATGCTGGGTCTAATCAAAATAGCAGTCAGCAACATAATTATTATTTCTTATGAGAATGGGGACGTACGAGACTCAATTCAAGACCAAAAATCTTATAAACATTGGCAAGTACTCTTTCAACTGGTAGAGACTTCATCTACGGGAGATTCGATTTCGCATATTTCGTGATGAAGCTCAATATGAGCTTCCAATGCCTTCCGTATCCGGGTAGTGGAGCTGAGAGTGTTCTCAAATCCTTTGATCCTGGCACGGACTGACTTGAAAGTCACCCAGGCGATATCAGGGACTTCCACTCTTACATTGATGCAGAAACAACAAGTGTTTCAATTACAGCAAACAAACTTGATATGTTACCTCACAAATGTGAACACGTTCGTGCTTTGTTTTCTCTTCATCTGAAGGTTCAAACAAATTGATCTCACCCCAGCACCTGTGCTTTGCTGGTTAGACATCAACCCACTGCTGAGTTCGTTGAATAAATTTTGATTCTTGGAGTCTTAGTCTAGTGTCGCATGACCATGATGCTCTTGCTGAATGTTGTAATAGACTTGCTCCAGGTTTCAATGTGACGCTAAATCAGAACTCAAGTCAGGAAAAAAGGAAAAAGAAGAAGAAAGAGACAGCAAAACACGAAAAAACATAAAATTTACCAGTCATATGCTTCTTTGCAAAGGCAACTGAAGGGAACTCAAATAGTAACTGACATGAATCAATTCATCTTGTGCCGAGATGTTAAGCAATCACTTGTAAGTCGTTGTTCTTGTTAAAAATAGCCTGTATACTTAATTATTAAAATTAGGTAGGACTATTATTTTTGGGAATAGATCGGGCCACACACCCCAAGTTGATCGGGCCACACACCCTTCCCTTTTATGTCCAAATGCGCCAACTATGGGTAAGTTTTAGGCTTCCGAAATGAACCTTTAAATTATGCTTGCTTTATTAAGTTGACATACGCAATAATTTTGGCCCTAGACAAGAAGGTGCTTCTAGCCGGACTTTGTCATCGGGTTAAGTATCTCGGCCGATGCCCGCAACGCAAGTGTCAATGCGCTCTATGCGTCCCAAACGGGCCTTACGCTGCCCGACCCCGTGTACTATCGCGAACCGACACAGTAAAAAAAAAAAACGCCCTCCGCAACGCCTTCCACGCCTACGTCCTCACCCTCTTCCGGCTCGCGGGCTGGGACGACCGCACGGCAACAGCGCACATGTCGCGCGTCCTGCGCTTCAAAGAGACGCTCGCGTCCTTCTACGTCCCGAAAAAAACGCTCCAAGATCCCGTCGCCGCGTACACGCGCGTGTAATTGCAACGGGCCGTGGCCACGTATCCCCACACGCTAGGCCACTACCTGAACGGCACGGGCCTCTTGTCGTCCATGTAATGGGGTGCCATTACATAATTGATATTCAAGTTAGAATATCACAGTTTAATTTCAGACGCGTTGTCTGAAATTTAAATAAGAGATTATAAGTTATTATAATCTAAGAACGAAAAGTCGATTCGGTATAAATACCGAATCTTGCAGGTTAACTAATAGTACAGTTAGTTAAAGACTTAATATTATTATATTAATTAGTTAGTTACTATACTATTAGCCTCTAAACCACCCATTAAATAAACACTCTTAATTTTGCGTTCTAAGCAACAAGTGAATATTAATATACTTACTTTTAGTATAGGATTAGTTGTTATCAACTAATCCTACCCCTTCTTGTATTGCGCGCTTCCTCGCACATTACAGTGTTAGCCAGTAACAGGATCAGTCCTGTTACACCTGGTAGCACTTTGTGGTCCGTCTTAACGACCACAGTTCCGTTCTGCTAGTTAACTAGCGGAGCGAAGATTAAGAGCCGCTCGGCATCATGTCGCGAGACATGACGACTGCCGAGCGAGAAAGAACGCTGGAAGAGGTGAATAAATACTTCCCTCACTTCTCGTCGCGTAGTAAAGACGCGACGGTGGAAATGGTTCGGTCTATGGGGACCAACATCATTACCTTCCTCAAGAGTAAGTCCCCGGAGGAAGTGGTACAGGTGGTGAATCGATTTAGGCGAAACCACCTAGAAAAGTCAGAACGGCCCGCGCCAGAGGCAGCGCGGACTGCATCAGCACCTACAACGCATAGCGTTGAAGTGGTAAAGGCGCGAGTACCGCCCTTTACCGGCGAAGGGGGCGAGCCCCTTCGTAGATGGTTCGCAGAGGTGGACGATGCCATCTCTGCGCAAAATATTGTTGACGAACGTCAACATGCGTACTTCGCCACAGCATGTCTAGGCGGCAGAGCCAGGGCATGGGCGATGAGTCGCAGAGCCACTGATGACTCTGCGTTCCTTACTTATAAGGAATTAAAAGCTGAGCTAAAGCTCAACTTTGAAGCTCCAGAAATGGAGCTAAGTAGTCGGCAGGAGTTTATGGAACTCCGGCAAGGTAAGCTTGACCTTCAAGCTTACGCTCAGAAGACGCAATATTTGCTGTCAAATATTGTGTATGAGCCGGTGCCCCCTGCTATGCAGGTCACTGTCTTCATGAAGGGACTCAAAGATGGTCCCGTCAAACAGAGTCTCTACCGGCACCCGCCAGATACTCTGAGGGATGCCATTGATATGAGCATCCGTGAGGAGTTCAGCATGCGATCAGCGTCATCGCATGCTGGGTACAGCCGAAGGGATCAACAGCCCTTCGCTTTTGACATGCCGCAACGGCATGTCAACAATCAGCAGTCAGACAGACGAAGCTCACACTTCGTCCCAAGAAATAACCACCCGCGCCAGAGCATGGGCAGTGAAGGTCCAGAGCCGATGGACCTATCGGTTGCGGTTGCTTCGAACACGAAGCAACCGAAATTTAAGAAGAATATTCGCTGCAATAGATGCGCGAAAATGGGGCATTTTGCCCATGAGTGTATGGCACCGCGTCCAGTGCCACGCAGGCAGCGGACGGAACCGTCCGCTGCACGGCGACACCAACAGGGACATCACCCTGTTGGTGCAAAAAAACGAGAATCGTCCGCGGCAGCGGGCGATTCGCCCTAGGGGTGGGGCGCCCTACTGGGAATGTTATCCCACATGCCGACATAGGGCATGTGAGTGTAATAGCCCCAGACGGGACTATGTCCTGTCAAAAGGTGCAGGGTGATGGTAAGCCTCTTATCACCCTGGAGGTTAAGCCGCACGGGAGCGATGTCCCCATGCGAGCTTTGTTTGACACAGGAGCGTCAAAAAATTTCGTTAGAACTCAGAGTCTAACGCTGTTGAGCTTCGTGTAGGTAGAAACCCCACGAAGTATGTTGTCAGTCCGGTTAGCAACAGGTTCAACCGTGACTATTCCAAAGCGTGTGATTAAAACACGCTTCGAGTTGAATGAGCTCTCATTCGAGGATGAATTCATCGTCCTCGATTTAGATGAAAAGTTCGATGTGATACTTGGAATCCCATGGATGTCCAAGTTTAAACCTTCGATCGACTGGGTTAACCTATCGATCGACTGCGGCGGACGCACAGGATCTGATCACCCTGTGAGTAATCCGGCTGTATCAGAGGATACAACCGCAGCGTCAAACAGTCTGGTGGATAGCGATGGCACCACCAGGTCTGTTCTGACACGATCAGCGGAAGGTACCTCCGCTGGTGAGAGTCCAGAGGGACTATCACACGCAACAGAAGAGTCGTTGCGTGTTGGAGAGAAACATTCCACGGGTGATAAAGACCACCGTGAGAATGAAGTTATATCCACGGTGGGAAACACCCACCGTGAGAATGAAATAGTATCCACAGTGGGAAACACCCACTGCGCGACCGAAGGTTCCAACACGACGAATGAATTCCGTGTTGATGAGAGTGAACTCACGATCGAGTGCAATCGTGAGCAAAACTCCGTGGTGGCCAGTGCCCACCACGTTGCGTTAGCCATGCGCACGGGTGATAAAGACCACCGTGTCGCAGAAAAGGCGGCCGATCAGACGAGCACATCTCATCGCCAAAATTCCATGGTAGGCAGTGGCCACCATGATGATGAGTATTCGCACACGGTGAATCGTAATCACCGTGTAGCAGTCAATCAGACGAGTGCTCTGATTGCATGGGCAGCTCCGTCGAGACGATCAACGTCTTGACGCAAACGGAGACCGGACTAGCTACCCAGTCTCCGTTGATGGAACACCCTCAGAAAGAAGGTTCGGAGGTGATGGCTCTTCCAGCGCTGAGCTGGAAGAAGTTTATGAGAAACTTGCACGATGATCAGATCGAACAGATCTGTATTATCGTAGCAACAGATGATGTAGCGGATATTTTTGAATGAATATCCACATTACAAGTGGAAAACATTAGGAAAGAGGTTCCCAATGACCAAACCAAAGTTCAGCGCTTTGAAGCGCAGAGCTGGGAGTCGCTCAAAGCGAACTCCCCATTTTATGAGGTACTTCGAGAATACGCTGATGTATTCCCAGAAGAAGTACCTAGCGAGCTCCCTAAGGATAAGGGAACTCGTCATGAGATTGACCTCGTGCCAGGCACGAAGTATTGTGTTACGCGGCAATGGCCGCTGCCGCGTGATCAGGTAAAAGCGATCGACGAGTTCTTCGAAGCTCGTCGTAAATCAGGCCAAGTGCGGGAGTCTACCTCACCGCACTCTACCCCCACCTTTCGTGTAAAGAAGTCCACAGGTGGGTGGAGAATCGTTCACGCTTACAACAAGCTGAACGCAGCGACGGTACCGGCACAGACACCGATACCGCGGAAGGATTTCATCATAGATGGCATGTGCGGGAGCACCATCTTTAGTGCTCTCGATCTAAGAGATGGATTTTATCAAATCCTAATGCGTGAGAAGGATATCCCTCTCACGGCGGTAAGCACCCCAAGCGGCATGCTTTGGGAGTGGCTTGTTATGCCGCAGGGGCTTCGAAATGCCCCTGCTACGTTTAACAGATGCGTAACGCATCTATTACGCCCGGTGCGAGAATTCGCACCGAGTTATTTCGATGACGTGTTCATCCATAGTAAGGGTGAACACGATAAAAGCGATGTAGATGTCCATAGGGAGCATCTACGTCGAGTGTTAGAGCTTATGCGTAAGCTTAAGCTCTATGCAAATCTGAAGAAGTGCACCTTTGGTGCACCTGAGATACCCGGTCTTGGATGCTTTGTGGGCAAGAACGGGGTGCGTCCTGATACAGAAAAGATCAGGGTGATCGTTGAATGGCCTACGCCAAACAACGTTAAGGAACTTCGAAAGTTCCTTGGGTTGGCAACATATTTGCACAAGTATTCGTGCAACTATGCTGGGTTGATACGACCTCTTTCTCAATTACTTAAGAAAGATGTCGAATGGCATTGGGATACCCAATGTTAAGATGCTTTTGATGCAGTCAAGCAAAGCTTGACTGAAGCGCCTGTCTTGGCTATAGCCGATAACGAGCGTCCGTTCCACGTCGTTTGCGACGCGAGGGATTTCGCTATCGTCTGTGCTTTGATGCAGCGTGATCACGATGATCGTGATCGAGTAATCTGCTATCAATCGCGTCAGTTGCGCCCAGCCGAGCGCAACTATCCAGTGCATGACAAGGAACTCCTTGCCATGAAGTACGCACTGGCCAAGTTTCGGATCTATCTATTGGGAGATAGACCGTTTGTGTCTTACACGGACCATGCGTCGCTACGCACGGCCGTGATTTCACCACACATTTCTCAAAGAATGGCTCGATGGCTGTCATTCTTTGCTGAGTACAACTTTACGGTTGAATAAAAACCCGGAAAGTTGAACGTGATAGCGGATGCGCTATCACGAAGGCCCGATTACGAGACGAAACCGTCCGTAACCGAAGGGGCCAGTGCAAACGCGATCCGTTGCACTGCTTTGTCTTCGTCAATTATACGACAAGTACGCGAGGCGTACAAAACAGACGAGGAGACACGTCTGTTGATTGATTACGTAAGTAATCAATCAAGTGAGAAACGCGACGAACTCCCAGAGTTTCTCCGCGCTTGCGTTCATCGATATCGACTGCACGATGGTCTGCTGCTTTACAGCACAGACCAAAAAGATAAAAGTCGCATCGTCGTTCCAAACGACGATGATCTCAAACATCAAATTATGTTTGAGTATCATGATGCACCGATTTCGGGGCATCAAGGTCGAGAGAAGACATACGCTTCTCTCGCACGTGACTTTTACTGGCGAAACCAATACAAGTGGGTACGCAAATACGTACGCGCTTGCGAGATATGCCAGCGCGTTAAGCCTGCGCAGTCTGCACAGGCTACGCTGCAATCTCTGCCGGTTCCGACAGAGTGTTGGAAGTCCATTTCAATGGACTTCGTATTCGGTCTTCAACCCGACAATAGTCGGAAGACTGGAATAGTGGTCTTTGTAGACCGTTTCAGTAAGATGGTACATCTTACTGCAGTATCAGCGAATGTAACCGCCGCTCAAACAGCACGGATATTCGTTGATACGGTATTCCGTTTGCACGGAATGCCGGAAGACATTGTCTCGGATCGAGATCCGAGATTTACAGAACGTTTCTGGCAAGAAACGTTCTCATTGTTGGGAACCCAGTTGAAGATGTCAACTGCGGACCATCCGGAAACGGATGGGCAGACGGAACGGGTTAACCGCGTTCTCGGAGACATGTTGCGATCATACGCACATGCCTTTGAACAGTGGAGTTACTACTTGTCACTCACTGAATTTGCGATTAACAATTCGGTGCATGCTTCAACTAAGCATACACCGTTCTACGTGAATGCCTTAAGGCATCCACGAACCCCAGCTTTACTTGGCGGTACGCCAAATCTAAGTGGGGGAGGGACCCGCTCAAATTTTGAGCGAGTCAATGCGCAAGTTGCGACTGCAACTTGTGAACAAAACGATGACCCATCTACTGAAAATACAGTAGAAGCGGAAGCAGCTTCAATTGAAACTGAAGCTGCATACGATGAATATGTGTCTGCAGCAATGGCTGCAGAACACAAGGACAATGCACCTACTGCTGATAAAGCAGTAGATGAATTTGTATTACAGCGCCAAGCTGTAATACGCTATGTAAAAGATGCACTTGCCTCTGCTTTTGACAAGCAGAAGCAAAATGCAGATAAACAAGGAAGGAAGAACAAAAACTCATTTCTTAAAGGTGAATTAGTATTATTAAGTACTACTAATTTGCCTACACATGCAATTAGCAACTTCCCTACACGGAAGTTGCTTCCTAAGTACATTGGACCTTTCAAGGTCCAAGAGATTCGGGGGAATACCTATACCTTAGACATTCCCACAGAGATGCGGCTTCATCCAACATTCTATGTTGGGCGGTTCAAGCCGTATCACTCGTCTTAGTCTTACGACGAGACGCAGAACCACGGAAGATGCCGTGCTTCTCCAAGCCTCCCAAGAAAGACTTGTAATCGTCTTCCAGCCGTTGGTGAGCAGAGCGTAGAGTCGTTACCTCCGCCTTCGACTGCTCAAGATCAGCCGTGCGCCGATCGAGCTCTCCCTTATAGCAGGAAAGCTCAATTTACAGAAGATCATTCTTCTGCTGGGGGGCAGTGTGTGCCCCGAGGATGTCGCGGACATCCTCGCGAAGAGACCGATATGTCTTCACACAGTGAGACATATCGCTGCTCAAGGAGGAATAACCCTTCTCGATCTTGCGGAGCGAAGAACCATGCTCCGCAACAACAACGGCGAGGGAATTCTCATCCTCCGCCGCCCCTGATTGATAATCAGGAGAATAAGCGATATATCCTCGAGCGCTTGATCTCAAAGCGCTCGGTGCCTTTGAAGAAGGGGCAGCGTACCGAGTACTTGGTACGCTGGCTGGGATATCCCCATGAGTTCGACTCTTGGGAGACGATTGAGGTTCTGAGGGCCGACGCCCCAGAACTTTTGACTGAGTTTGAGAAGAAGTCTCAAACTCATAATGCGAAGTAGCATCAACAGTAGGTGTTGATGCATTCAGGGTATCAATTAAACCCTGAATTTTGGCGGGTACGGAAAAACCACCGTACCCCCGCAACTCCTCCTCTGACAGACGAGAAGCACCCTGCGTACACCGCGGGCAAACGAGGTGAGAAGGGACACCACACTTTAACCCTTCTTTGATGCAAGCAACATGGATGTATTCCATTTTGCCTGTTCATGAGTGCTTTAAAAAGCGCTCGCGCATTACGTGAACTTTATTCACGTAATCATCTGGGCTTTTGTTGTAGTTGTCAACAAAAGCATTCCAACTTTGAGTCAGGGCGTCTTTATCGTCCCTGTTCCTCCTTGACCCTTTCCGGCTCGAATAATATCGAACCTGGAAAAAGAGGTCAATAAAGTACAGACGCCTATCGTCTGTACTTCGATCGAATCGACGTGACTGGATGTCTTCGCAGTCATCCAGCACTTTGATATCGAACAACGCATACTGGCAGTCCCGCTTACGGTGACCGCCACTGTTGGGGGCAATAGCCCAGCCAGGGGTCCAAAACCCCGCTCTGTACAGAACATGTGGTTCCGTACGATGATACGCTTTAGAAGCGGCAGGTACCGCTTCTGTTCGAGCTCTTTTAGCAGGCGAAGCACCGCCTGCTTCAACACCACGCGCCGGGGTTAAATCACCCCGACGTGGAGAAGTATTTGGTCCAGGTGGGGCTCTGCGTTCCCGCAACCACCTGTGATAATCATTGTCACTGTCAGCTATGACAGCACCATAGTCGTCATCGCGGTTAGGCGATGAGCACCTAGCGAGTTTCGACTCGCTGGATCCTTTAGTGGGGACATCTGTATCCCCATCACTTTGTTCGGAGTCAGAACTCCCGAGCATGGCCCTCTGGCAACACTCCATTCGGAAGTTGCCATTGTGCGAGATGTTGCATTAGCAACATCTCCCTGTTTCTTACCAGATGCCGCCTTAGCATCATCTGTGGTCGAAGAAGATACGTCTTCCGACCTTTGCGTAGTTGAAGCTGCTAATTCAGCGTCACCCTTGTCACTCAACACCTCAGCACCTAGTGCTGAGGCGGAGGAAGAAGCTCCTTCATTGTTTTCAGCAGCGCTCTTTAGAGCGCCGCCGCCGTGTGTCTTGACCATCGAGTCGATGGTCAATCAGTTGGTAAATGAGAACGACCAACAAGTGCCACCCATGATTGGCCAAAATAAGAGTTATTATTGGCCAACCACCTTAAGTGGGGGGTGATGTAATGGGGTGCCATTACATAATTGATATTCAAGTTAGAATATCACAGTTTAATTTCAGACGCGTTGTCTGAAATTTAAATAAAAGATTATAAGTTATTATAATCTAAGAAGGAAAAGTCGATTCGGTATAAATACCGAATCTTGCAGGTTAACTAGTAGTACAGTTAGTTAAAGACTTAATATTATTATATTAATTAGTTAGTTACTATAATATTAGCCTCTAAACCACCCATTAAATAAACACCCTTAATTTTGCGTTCTAAGCAACAAGTGAATATATATTTATTTACTTTTAGTATAGGATTAGTTGTTATCAACTAATCCTACCCCTTCTTGTATTGCGCGCTTCCTCGCACATTACAGTGTTAGCCAGTAACAGGATCAGTCCTGTTACAGTTCATGCTCAACGACGACGACGCGTCCGTCGTCACGATGACAAGTCTGTGTCGACACCGTCAGTGACAAGCTGCTCACGCTGGTCGGGAAATATTATGCGCTCGTGCGCTTCGATTGCGCGAGTCACGACGTCGCGCGAGACTTGATTGCGACGATGCACCGGGCGTGGGCCACGACGCTCCCCCGGGTCGAGTGGCTCGATGCCGCGACGCAACAAGCGCCACGACAAATTACGCGCCATGACCACGCGCCTCGGGCATGCGATGCAGTCCGAGCACGTGCTGTGGTGAAGTGGAAGCTATATTTACAGTATATAAAAGATGGATTATGGTAGTTATCAATGCTTGGTATATTTTATCTCGCCAAACACTGCATACTAGCACGATGACGTTTGTTACGCTGGTGATTCCTTCAAACACTGAATATTAGTGACAAAGATTGTGTTATTCCTTTAATATGTGAACAATACGAACACTTACTGTAGCACAATGTTAGCTGGCTTGCATGCGGACCTGGCATTGGGTCGTATACGCAGTACGCACGAGTTCTTGCATTGTGAGTTCTGGATCAGTCATTTCCATCCCTGGTGGTGATGGGGCTTGGATCTAAGCCTTTACCTTGCGCATATAGCCACCTTGTCGCCGTATTACACTGCTCATCAATGTATTTTGCTCCATGCCACGGAATGAAACATTTGGAAAGTTGCTTAGAAACAAATACTTGTCTCCAGCTAACAGTCCGCGCACAAAGGGGTCAGTGACAATTGTCGTGAAGCGGACCCAAGAATTTTGGTCGTTTCCGGTCAACAATGGACCGATCGGCCTGTCGGCGATCGGATTGGTGGAAGTCAGGAGATATTTGGGTCAGTCATGTGCAAGGGGTGTCCAGGACACAAATTCGGGTAGGTCACATGAGATTGCGTGTACTACATATTTTCATGTTTGGTACATATTGGGAACTATAGGGGGTAGGTAGTAGTTGGGGATTTGCCTTCGGTTGGGGATTTACCTTCGGTTGGGGTTT
>CM047583.1:23264591-23276012 GCA_026184515.1 Peronosclerospora sorghi
AGTTGGGGATTTGCCTTCGGTTGGGGATTTACCTTCGGTTGGGGTTTTGCCAAGTTGGGGATTTGCCAAGTAAAGGTTTTTGCTTTCTTTTGGGTTTTGCTTCGTAAAGTTTTTTTGGCTTTTAGCTTCGCTTAAGTGACCGTTGGACCCCCAGCTCAACCGGGGTCGTTTTCACCTTACGCGTTAGTCGCCTATGCACGCCGCAGAGTGTTTTGGGAGCGGAGGGTCGAGTAATCCCCTCCAGCTCATTATACCCGGCCGGGACGCGTTATAGACGCATTTGGACCGCCGGAAGTCCCTCGACGGGAGCGTACTTTGGTCGACCCCCAACGTTAAGTTGCACACGTTTGGAACGTGTTATTTTACCTATTGGATTATTTCGTGGAGATATCGTTCGTGGATTACGTCACGTTCTTATTGGATCTCCCTATTGGATTATTGGACCTCATTGGATTACCTATTGGATTATTGGACCTCATTGGATTACCGGAGTTTATCTCCCATATTGGCCGGGCTTTACGATCGGGTTAGCGATCTGCCCTCGGGAGTATACAAATTTCGAGTATAACCGGTATACCCGTACCCAGGGTGAAGAGTTACGCCCCGGGTACATCACCCAGCACGGTCCACCGCATTTAGACCACAAGTCAGTCCCAAGCACCGATCCACCGAGTGTGTTACCAGCCCAATCCATCGGGTACACAAGGAGAGATGCGAAAAGAATCGGACCAGGCGTCCAGTGCTGACGATCGGTCGTCTGCCAGCAGCAGACGATCCGATCGGATCGAAGACGAAGGTTCGCGGGGTACCCCTCGTTAGTTGGAAGGCCGGGCACGATGGTGGTCAGGTTCTCGACACTACGGCGTTCGATTTTGAACTTGACTCCACCACAATGGTTCGCGTGCCCGGATCACTTGGTGATCGTGGATATCACCGCAGAGATATTCAGCAAAGGATTGATTACAAGGAATTGAATGTGGAATCGTTCTGTAGAGAACACAAGGAACGGCTATCATCTTATGTTTTCGTTGTTAATAAGGATGGCGATGTCCGATCTGGCCGGGTGGAGGACCGGATCGGGATTAATAATTTTTTCCTCCCCATAAGGCTCCCACCGGAGCCGATCGCGACTATATCAGGTCTTGCTATAGTTCCGGAAAGGATCAGGACTTTTGTCCCGATCCTATGTATTTGAATGAATGTTTGGATGAGAAGAAAATAAAAAGCGAAAACCACATGGAGCCTGATCGGAACGATCCAGGCCAACCCCCCAAGGCTCCCAAGAAGAGGCTCAGAATTCCGTCCGAAGAAGACGACCTGGAAGAGAAGTCGCAGGTCGGGGATGGGGTCATCGAAGAAGAAGACCTGACCATGATGTACTACATTCATGAGTTGAAGCGATTTATTCGCGAAGACCAGGTAATGCAAATAGTAGACCCTCAGATCCCCGATAGCCTTCTCGGACCCACCACCGAGCCGATCCGAAGCGACCGACCGTTGCCATTGATGAGGAACCTGCTGGCGACGTTGGCCGAGGTTGACATGAAGATGCGGAAGCCCGCTAACGTGCAGAAGCTTATCGATCTGGACACTTGGAGGTTGGAGTTGTCGTTGTCGACCTTCCACGACCATTTGGTGCCGTTGGTGGGGGCGGTCCGCCGCCCAACTCCCACCGCGGCATTGAAGGTCGCTGAGACTATTGAAATGGATTATGATGCATGCTCCGACGATAAGTCGTTATATCAGTCTCCACTTGCCTCGGATAACTCATTGGAGTAAGAGGTCGGTGTCGGGCGGATGACCATGGGTCGGACCAGATCTCATGGGAGCATAAAAAGGACGTGCGGCAACAAGGGGCTGCATGCCAGTCGGGGCCCCAGGTGCCCCCACAGGCCTCAGTACCTCCAAAGGAGGATAACAACACGTTTCCCATGACCCAAGCCAACGTCCAAGCCATGTTCGAAGCGATGATGGAACGTTTCTTGGGAGATCGATGCCGATCACCTCCGCGCCCACATGTCCAGGACCGGTCTGCCCGGAAAAATGTCAATATTTGCCGAGATGTGGATATGGAGTCAGTGGCATCAGCGGATAATCCTATCCGAGGTGTTAAGCCAGTTGGAAAAGCAAAACGCAAGTCGCAACCAACCCGACCGCGCCGATCTAGCAAGAGAAGCGATTACGACATGGAGTCAGTCGGCGACATGGGTGACCACGATGGGTAAGACGGTAAAGGGGCGGGCAAAGCACGTAAGGCTAACCTAGCTCCTACTACCGCATATGATCTTGGATCTGCCGCGATCCCACGTATTCGTATGGCTGCGACAACGGAACTTAAAGACTTTACCTGCAAGGACGCCGACGAAGAGCAAGCCAGGTCGTGGTTTGGTCGGGTCAAGTCTGCTTTCCTACGGGATCAGACACCAAAAAACGAACGGTGTCTGATCTTCAGGGATCTGCTAAAAGGACCGGCTGCGAACTGGATCCAACAGTTGGGTCGGGATGTCCGGTCTGACTGGGATCTGATATGTGCAGAATTTGAAGGGCAGTACTGCAACTCCGGATTTTCTACCGCCCGCAAGTATCACCATATGCAGAAGCGGGGCGACGAGACGCCGGTCGAGTATTTGCACCGCCTGAACGTGACTGCACTCCGCGCCGGAATAGTAATCAAGGAAAGCAACCCGCCGACCGGTGCCGCTATGGAGCATGTGGGTCACTACATTAGTACCCTGGATGACCAAGAGCTGGCAGATCAGCTTACTCTGCTGCGCCTAAAGGATGTTACGGAAGTGGAACAAACGTTGCGGACGCTGCAACACTCGCGCAGTATGAGGGCGAAGGTCGCCGTTGGATCGGGTCGATATAGATCCAAGACCCAGGCCGACCCCGTGAAGAGGCCCTTTACTAGATCGGCCCGTGCTGTCAAAGCGATTGTGACTGAATACAGCACTGGGTCGGAAGAGGAAAGCAGCGGCCTGTCCAGCCAGGAGTCGGATGAAGACCAATGCCGCCACGTTTGCATTACGGAATCCGCCCCAAGAGCCTGATCGACGCCTAATCAGGCAGATCGGAAGGGCAGGAGCGGGAAGAAGTCTGACCCGGACCGACCTCGCAAGAAGTGTGTTCACTGCGGGTCGAGTACGCATGACGGTGGGGATTGCTGGAAGAAGTTGACCTACAAGAAGTGTGAAAGACGCGTCCACCCGACCGATCACTGCCTCTTCGTGTGCAAGTCATGTGGAGAGATCCACGAGGACGTCCAGTGCAAGATCGAAGAGTTCTTCAATCTGATGCGCAAATGGTATGTGCCGAACAAGCACGCGGGGATGCTCCCACCGGACGTGAAAAAGATGTTAAAATAGAACGCTCGCCAGGTTGGAATCTGGATCGAGCCTAGCGGTCTACGTTTGGCATCTATGCATATGTCGGGTAGAATAAAATCGACAATACATGTTCTGTTCTCAATTGCGTCGATAGGTGTCATCCGGTCTACAATCTCACGACCGATGAATATTCCCGATCGAAGGTGGTCATGCAGTTGGATTCGCTTCCGGGGAGTCTCGCGGATACTGGAAGTATCACGCGCCCGATAAATGGTTTAAGCAGGCGAAATCCTGAGGCAAGATTAATAACCAAAAGGCGACGATGTTGTTCGACTATGGGGCCGAAGTCTCGATTATCGAATCCGCCTTTGCTCGTAAGGTAGGATGTCGTATAGACGACCCCCAGATACAAGAATGCGTCGGAATTGGGGAAAACACTTACATGACCGAAGGAAGGACGCGCGTGAAGATCACCCTCTCAGGTTCGTTGGTCTACTTCTTCAGCGCTTGGGTCGGCAAACTGGCCGGTCAGGATGCCCTGTTAGGCATGGATTTTATGGTACCGGCGGGTATTCGACTGGATTTGTCTCATGGGGTTCTTACACTCCCAGATGAGGTCCATATCCAGCTAGCAGGTCGGCGGCCCCTATACAGATCGTACACCGATCTGGTCAGGTGGGACCAATATTTCACCATTCCAGTCGGTCGATCCGCTGATGCCCCGGTCGATAAAGGTTTCAGATCAAGGAAGCTATGGGTTACCAGGGGCGACCGGTGGGTGCCGACCTTTGTGAAGAGCGCCGGCCGGTTTGATTACGTTCGACTCACCAATATCGGTGACAAGCCGCTTACACCTGACAACAATGCTATCGTTCGCATGTGGCTAGCGGAGGGGAAGGTGCCAAGAAAGGCGGGGTTCGTCTCGATCGGATCGAGACGGTATGTCGAGTGGCAGAACTTGGCATACCAAGCAACCACCGATCTGGTCAGCAATGATGGACCGGTGGAATAAGATACCTCACCTATGGTGGAACGACCCATCTATGCAACCCCGAAGAAGATGCCGGTCCGAAGAAAGGCGCCGCAGTCGCCGGACACGGTGTACCATCGAGCAGATGAGCCAAGGCTCGTCAACATGGTGGTTTCACTTGAACAGGCGACAGAGGAGCCGGAACCAGAAACGGAGAAAGGAGAACACGGGATTGCCGGGGCGGACCACGATGGCGCACCTAAACAGGTCGATGTTGTTGAAGAGCAGCCCACCGACCGGGAACAGCAGTGTGCAGCCGATCGGGACGGGTCGGGTGATGTCACCCCAGAAGATGACCAAGTTTGCATACATGAAGGCGGGGATCAGTACATTCAGGAGCTGGAGAGCCAGATGGCAGTCCTTCCTGAAGTGTCTGCCGATCCACCCGAAGTCACCTGGGACGATCTTCAAGTGGGTGATCGGGATGTCAACAGTCCCGACCAGATCGATCAGCTTAAGAAGATCATCTGGATAAAGAATCACCTGCTGATCGGGAAAGGCAATGTCCTACCCCCTGTTGCTCGCGGAGCAATCTGCTTCATCGATGTTGGTGATGCCAAGCCGATCGCTCAGCGATGTCGACAAGTAGCGCCACAGTACCGGGAGAAATTATCTGATCTGATTAAAGGACTGTTGGCTACCAAGATTATCAAACCGTCGACCTCGTCTTGGGCCTCGCCGATCGTGATTGTAATCAAGAAGAACGGCGTCGACATCAGGTTGTGCATTGACTATCGGTTGATAAATCGGTTGACCAAGCTTATGGTGTACCCGATGCCGCTGATCAACGATCTGCTGGAAGACCTGGACAAGACCCTATGGTATTGCTCGCTGGACGTGGCAAGTGTATTCTGGGTGGTTTCGATGACCGATCGGGCTCGCGAGATTTCAGCATTTGTTACGCCGTTCGGTCTGTTCGAGTGGAACCGCATGCCGTTTGGTTTGAAGAACGCGCCCCAGATCTACCAGAGGCTGATCGACAACGCACTATATGGACACTCCAAGATCAGTACCGATCGGGACCCCACCGAAAACTATGATGTATTTACAGAGGGTGGACCCGATCGGGAAATTAGACCGTCCGTTCTGGGGAGGCGATAATACATCGACGACATACTGATCCCTTCCTCGTCATGGAGCGATCTGTGCGAGAAGGTTGAACGGTTGTTGGAGACATGTGATCGCTGGAACCTGTCGATCAGTGATGTGAAGAGTTTTTGGGGCATGTCCAAGGTCGCCTATTTGGGTCATATGGTATCAATCAGCGGGCTAGAGGCCAATCCTAAAGATTTGGTGTCACTAAGCAACCTCCCGTTTCCCAGATCACCGAAGGCAATGCAGTCCTTCCTAGGGAGCCTGAATTACTACAGCCGCTTCATTGAAGACTTCGCGGTCTACGCGGCCGTGTTGTACAAGCTCCGGGAATTCGACTATCATATGTTGCGCGAAGCAGATCGGCCAACTTTACGAGAGGGCTGCGACTCCGATCGGGCTGCAGAATTGCCGCCGATGGAGGAAGATGACTATATGAAGCGTGCACAGGTTGCTTTTGGTATGTTGAAGGCTAAGATGGCGACGGCACCGATTCTCAGGCACTTTGATCCGAAAAAAATGCCGATCGTCATTGTGTATGCTAGTAAGTGGGCCATTTCCGCCACTCTAGCGCAAGAACATGATGGAGTGTACCACCCGGTCACTTTTACGAGCCGGACATTGAAGCCGAACGAAGTCAACTATGGGATCGTCGAAAAAGAAGTTCTGGCCTTACTACGGATTTTGGATGTGTGCTATAACCTGCTGGTCGGCCGACCCATAAAGGTCCTATCAAGGAAGTCAACATTGGCCTGGTTGCTATCAGCCAATGGGATGGACGGTCGGCTTGGCAGATGGTCAGCGATCCTGTCACAGTGGTCTCTCGAGGTCGTCAAGTGCGTCAAAGGGGAGGAAGAGATATTGGCACATTGGCTGCCAGCATCACCCCTCGGTCTGAAGTGGATGAAGCTCTGACGGCGATTGTCCCAAGGAAACAACCTCGACAGCCTATCTCACGGCCGCCACCGACCGTCGATCGGGATGAAGAACTCCTGGTCTTGAGTTTCGACGGGTCGTCTAGCGTGAAGAATAAGGTCGGCTCCTATAGCGCCATACTGTGGAAGTTACCACAATGGTCTATAGTTGCAGCCGCCGCCGATTTCACGCCGGACATAACGGTCAACGAGGCGGAATATCGGGGGCTACTTCTATGTCTCGACCTGCTGTCATCACAGAAGAAAGGTCGGATCATCATATGTGGTGACTCCAACCTGGTGATAAGGCAGATCACTGGGGAGATCGACTGCAAGGCACCACGGCTGAAGTTGTTAAACGACCGGGTGATGAAGGCGTTAAAATACTACCCCAACCACGAGCTATTGCACGTGAAACGGGATTGGAATAGAAGCTCCGACCATCTCGCGACCCAGGCCATGCGGGACCAGATCGGGGTTACGATCACCGAGGAGGCCGTTCTACTCGAGCTAATGGATATAAACAGGCTCCCGGAGGTGATCAAGCCCGAGGATAGACCCGAACAGGTGCATGTGATGGCTGCGACTAGATCGCGGACTCAGAAGTATCGCCGATTTTTACCGAAGGAAAGGGTTAGTAGCGTGTAGTGCAACAGCTAAGGGCGGAACGGATCCTCAAGTCGCAGGACGAAGAAGAGTGGATCGTCAACCTGAAAGCATACCTGCGCGGTGAATTGGACAAGTTGACGAATGATCAAGCGAAAGAGTGTGCCAAGATCGCGGACAGCTACGAGATGGATGACAATGGACTGCTATATTACTGCCGCGATGTTGACCAAGACAGTGCCGATCGAGACCGACTGGCGAAATTGGTGATCCCTGGGTTCTGCAGCCGGATGTCCTTCATCACTATCATGTGAGTCTAGAAGGGAGACATCAAGGCATAGGCAGGACATATCACAAGATCAGGGCCCACTTTCACTGGAGAGGACTTTTTCGGAGCGTGCAGAAATATGTGGGCTGTTGCACCGATTGCGAGACCGGAAAGGGCAGGCCGGTAATCAAGGGGCGATCGCCCGGGAATATCGAGGCCACTTACCCTTTCCAGGTGATAGCAATGGACCACATACCGTCGCTGCCCAGATCGACGAGCGGCAACACTGAGCTGCTGATCTGGGTCGACCTGTTCACTGGTATAGTGATTGCGAAGGCTAGTGAATCCCGATCTGCGGAGCAGATCGCCCAGAGTTATGAAGAATGCGTATTTAGAAGGTTCGGTGCCAGCGAGGTTATCAGACACGATCGGGAACCCGGTTTTATGGCCGAGGTGTTCCGATCGTTCAATAACATGCTGGGCCAGAAACAGAGCGCAACTGTGGCATATCGCCCGCATGCGAACAGATCGGCTGAACGCATGGTGCAGACAATCACGAGGGAGATCAAGATGTACGTGGCCGATCCGTACCAACGTGACTGGGACGAGTATGCAGAGAGGCTGGTATTCGCCCTCAACTCTTCAACCGATCGGGTCCGAGGGGAAGCGCCTTTTTATCTGGCGTATGGATGGGACCCTCGATCGACACTTGAAGCGGCTATACCAATCGCCTTCACTCGGTCCCGCGATCGCGATTCCCTTCCTTGGCGTATGCAGGTCCAGAAGCACTATCAGTACGCGAAATAGGTCGTCAACGATAAGTTCGTCAGGCCATACAAGATCGGGCAGACCGGAACAACGACGAAGTCCGACCTCATGGTATTGAACCAGGGGCGAGGGTATGGCTATACCTCGATCGGGTCAAAGAGGGCTATGCGAAGAAGTTGGCTCATATGTGGCACGGCCCTTTCCGTGTAGCAGAGCTGATCGGTGAGCATGCGGCTCGTCTGTCACGATCGGCACGGATTACAAAGTTTTTCCGATCGTGGACGTCTCCAAGTTGAAGCTGGTAAGAGAATTCCCCGATCGGCCTAAAATGCCCTGTCTGGTGGACGAAGCAGAGAGATTCGATTTCGACGAAGCTCTGCTGCCGGAGGACAGTTGGAAACGGCCGTTGGAAGAGGACGAGTTCGAAGCGGAGAAGGTGCTGGATGTCCGATCGGTCAAGAAGACCCGTTTCGGACGCACCCACCGAGAATATCTGGTCCGGAAGGATCATGATGAAGAAACTTGGATCGAAGAGCTCGACCTGAACTGTGGAGCACTGCTACGAGAGTTCGAGCGAGACAGAGTCAGTCGGAATCACTTCGCAGTAATGCAGACCCACGAAGACCAACACCCACAGTAGCGCCGATCAGTATATCGATCGGTGTGAATATGTGTGAGGTCGGAACTTTGAGAATTTATGACGAACTGCGATGAGCCGTGACGAATTGGAGTAGTGTAATGACGAACGTAGTGATGATTCTCGCGATGTGGAGGGAAATTGTATATGATAACGTGTTGGTGCAAGCTTGGAGGAAATGGTGAAACTTGGTCAAGTGATTAGATGATCAGCAATGTGAAAGGAATGATGACATATATTAAGAATCATATGGTCAGCTAACTGCTGCATCAAGGATCACAATCGCCCCAAAGACTGCCGATAGTCAACGCCGGATGGCCTTCGATCTGGTTCTGGTATTGATTGCGCCAGGGCTGCTTCCGATCGATCTGGGCCAAAGCGTCCTTGAGGTTGGTGACCGGCTCGTCACAATGAAGACCGGGATACCAGGCGCCGTCGTCAGCTGGCACCCCAGCTTTCTCGACCCGACGCTTGGACATATGGAGAACAATAGGATACAGGAAGATGTCGAGGTCGCATTCGCGGGCCTGCATCCCTCCCAGAACAAACTGGCATAGGGTCTGCCAGGCCTCGCCTTCCCGACTCCGGCGTCTTTTGCGGTTCCTCTGGAACAAGATCAGACCTTGGTCATGCTGCGCTCGACCGGGAAGCACTAGATAGTGCGTGGACTCCAAGATCGCTTGGCTGTAAGTCTCGTTGAAAGTCTTCACTCTACCTAGGAACGAGTCGATCCACGTAGCCGGCGCAAACATGGGCCCCAGCTTAGGGCGTACGAACACATTCCACGGCTCATCTGCGTACAGAAGGGCAATCTGTGGCGCTGTAACCAAGTCCGCCCGCCATGCAGAAGTGTCAGGGGTTTTGGGAGCCGGAAGAAATAGCCAGGAGTCCGGGAGTGACAGAGACCGTGCTAATATTTGCTTGGTCAGGGCAGACTGGTACAGGCTGCCGATCTGCCACGAGGGCCACGGCGAAGTAGCATCCGAAGTCCGAGATGGGAGAGGCTGACCTCCAGCCAACAATCCTTTCATTCGGGAATGCTTATGCAATCCAGAGGTGCCGGGCTGGAACGAAGGAACCGATCCGGTCGACCCGCACGTCGGCACAGCACCATCACTCTGGGATCTGGTCGGCTTTTTATCCCCCGATGCGGGCTTCGCTGTAACGGAACCTCGACGCCGATCCGACCGAGACTTGGATAAAGCGGTCATCAGATATTCGGAGTCACTGGATCCGCACTCCGAGCCTTCTCCAGACGAGACCTCTATGCGCTTGGTGTGCGCGGCACGGGGAAGCGAGGGCTCACAAGATTTGGCGGGGACAGACTTGTCATCCGCGACCGATTCGGGACTTGAGAGAGGCGCCGGCGTCTTGGCCTTCTTCTGGGGCACCGCGCGCTTCTCCTCGAGTTCGGAGTCACGCGCTATGCCCCGCGCCCTCGAGATCTTCGGCGCGTCCTTGCGCTTTTTAGACTGGGAAGTTTGTGAAATTTTCGGTGGACCACTTTTGGCCAATGAATGGCGCCGGGTCTGGTCTTGATTTAGACCGACCGGAACGGCCGATGCAGACCGGTCAGCATTGGAACGAACATCTGGACGCTGATGCAACAAGTCAGTTAACTGTTGATAACATCGATTTACGGCCGCCCAGCGACGATTTGATTCCTGGGTCCAGGCGTCTGATAGGGCCTGGAAGGACCCGACCTTCCCGATCTGCTCCCGGACCATGGCCTATAATTCGCTGGTCTGCCTTTCCAGGTCACCACGTTGGGTGTGGAGCAGGAACCGGTCGGACTGGTCTTCTAGCATCTGTCGGCCGACTACCGCGAGCTGTTCTAGGAGATGTGAACGATAAGTTTCCATACGGGACAAGTCATGGCGTGCGCCGATCAGTCCGTCCAAGATCGGTCGGAGCTGATCGCGGTGATCACGAGACTGCCGATCCGCCGCGAATAAGGCGTCGAACGCCTTGGTGATACCGGCAGACAGTTGGTCTATATGCAAAAGGAAGTCAGACCAGACCCAGGATGGAAGCAGACCGGCCGACTACCTCGCGTTGCTTGTTGGACGACCTGGGCCCGGAGACGTGCATTTTCGGTGGTTACCTCTTGCAACTTCGCGGTCAGAGAGACCGAACCACTTACTTCATCCCGCAGTTTCAAGAGCGCAGACTCCTTAATGGCCAACTGGGACCGGAGCTCTTCGACTGTTTTTCGAAGTTGATCGGACTCGATCTGATGCCGATCCGGTGTATCGGACCCCGGAGTGTTGGGTGGAGAGCTAAAAAGGATGTCAGATCGGGCCGATCTGGTCGGCGAGTCAACATGAGGAGATGAAGGACGCAGGGCGCCTGCATCAAGAAGGTCAAGAGAGGTCACAAGGCGATCGGATATGCAGAACAAGTACCTGGCGGAGGTGAAGTTGGATATCCGTCCATTGGTCAAGTCCGCTTCGACGGAAATCGGGATTTGATGAGATCGGGCCGCTACCGTTGCGCGGCTGCGACACGACTCAGGGGCGGCTGTCGTGAAGCGGACCCAAGAATTTTGGTCGTTTCCGGTCAGCAATGGACCGATCGGCCTGTCGGCGATCGGATTGGTGGAATTCAGGAGATATTTGGGTCAGTCATGTGCAAGGGGTGTCCAGGACACAAATTCGGGTAGGTCACATGAGATTGCGTGTACTACATATTTTCATGTTTGGTACATATTGGGAACTATAGGGGGTAGGTAGAAGTTGGGGATTTGCCTTCGGTTGGGGATTTACCTTCGGTTGGGGTTT
>CM047583.1:23286306-23330826 GCA_026184515.1 Peronosclerospora sorghi
GAGTTCCCGTAGGGCGCTTATAGCAGCCGAACTCTAGGGGCCAAACGCGAACCAAATGGGGAAGAGGTGATAGCGCCTCTCAATCACGTTCCCAAGACCCAAAAACCCTTAGAAGATAACCGCTGACACATCGGGCGGAGTTGAACGGCGAGTTCTAACACTCTACGCCTCCGGTGGGCCAAAAAAATGCACTTCGTGCTCCCGCCCGGGACGTAGAGGTAATTGCGAAGAGAGGGGCCCTAGTTTCCCACCCTATAAACGACCTACGCAGTCGTACGCAAAAGGAAGAACTTTTATTATTCTAAATCCCTTATATCCTAAGAACTACGAATTACCTAGATATGCACCAATCAAATACACCCGTTCCCACGTCGTCCGTCGACCAGTCGAGCTGATTAGTCCGTCGCTCGCCGCTGTTCGTTGCGTAACAGTCCCATCTCCCGAT
The DNA here is from genome assembly GCA_026184515.1 of Peronosclerospora sorghi. Lineage (NCBI taxonomy): Eukaryota > Oomycota > Peronosporomycetes > Peronosporales > Peronosporaceae > Peronosclerospora > Peronosclerospora sorghi. The sequence continues at coordinate 23,286,752 of CM047583.1, forward strand.
GTCCTGTCTATGTCCTGTCCATGTACACCACTGTTGTACATACCACTGTACACAGTGGTAAACAGTAGTACACACTACAGTACACGCAATCATACACCCTATAGTACCCGTACTAACGCCCCTAATAATGGCCCAATATAGCGCCCCCTAATAATGGCCCAATTGGTGCCAATTTTTAAGACACGCTTTCCCACATCAGAGAGATGCCAGTTCTGCGACTTTTTCTGCAGAGAAGAAAAAAATCGTATTTCTCCTCAGCTTCTGGTGGTAGTGCAGCAGACAACCCTCTTGCCTGCCTACAAGAAGCAAAGGAAGGCTAGAACCACTGTGCACTTCTTCATAAGTCCTTTCAAAGTGGACAATTGTAAACACCAACCCGAGTACCAACATCCCAAGAGACGGGCGTCATATTGAGCACTCTCCAATGAGGAAAAGAAAGTCTACTTCGATAAGTAGGTGGTCGAGTCAAGTTCAAAATCGAAAACCGAAGTGTCCTGAACTCGACCACCATCTTGCCCAGCCGACCAACTTACGGGGGGGATCCCACGAACCTTCGCCTGCATGACGATCAGGCGACCGATCTGTACTACAGGACGCCTGGTCCGATTTGTCTTCTGAGATTTCACCTTGTGTACACATTGGTTTGGGTCGGTGGACCCACGTGCAGTATGAACCTTGATGGGTACCAGTATGGGGGTACCACTTCTGGGGTAATTTGTACCAATAACCAACGAAAGATAAATCAAACAATCCGATCGGCAAATGGAGCGGAAATAGACACTCCAAATAAAAAGAAAATTGTGGCAGACCGCGAAGCGGTGTGGGGACCCATCCAATATAAATTTTGGGGTGGACCGCGTGACGCGATGCGTAGACCCAACCAATAATCTGGGGCAGATCGCGAGATGCGATGTGGGGACCCATCCAATACAAATGTTTGTGGTGAAGTAGAGTCTCTATTTGTGACATGAAGACGATGATCTGCGCAGTTATTAATTCACGGTATATTTTTTACCATGCCAAAATTCTACAAGCTAGCACGATGTTGCCTTTTACGCTGGGGTTTTCTTCAAACAATGACATTATCAGCAAAGATCGTGTTGAACCTTCATCATGAGTGCCAAACGGCACTCCTCGCGCTTACAAAGCGTCTCATCAAAGTCTTGAACCTTCATCATGCGAATAAAGTGAAAATTATGGCTTGGAATTATGGTTTGATTGACCTGAACGAAGAGAATATTGAGTCAGATAATGTGGTAAGCCGAGGGCGCACGAATTTTTGTTACTTTTATCATCGTGATTGGACCCGCCCTGGGGCTTAGAAGCTGCGCCTGTGTCTTGGCTTTCTTTGGCGGTGCTGCTGGTTTCATTTCATGGTCTGGTTCACTTGTTACGTCCCGCGCCCTAGCGCTCCTCGCCGCGACTGACGCTTCCGATTGAGTGTGTTGTTAAATATTTGAATTGGGGATGAATATTTTCGACCAATAAGAAGAGACCCGCGACGGCCGTCTCGTTTAATCAGATTATGGAGGGTTTGAGTGGAATTGGTGTGTGATATTGGAGTTTGATAAAAAAGAATTTTCGGCCAATCAAAAGCGACCCGAGACGGCCGTCTCGCGACCGCCAATCCGATCAATCAGATTACAGAGGGTTTCAGCAGTAACTGTCAAGTATTGAAGTCAGCGCTGAAGTAACCAAGAAGTAGTGGGTGAAAGAAGTGACTGACTTTGATGTAACAATTAGTAACACTTAATAGAATCAATTTTCCCCTGAATCTGAAAGGTTTCTGGTGGCCCTCTAAAACCTTCTTTACTGTTTCAATACAAAAACAAGTGTAATGCAAGGAAGTCGTTGAGTGAACGCCCTAGCAAGTGGAGCCGTAGCCTTTTGGAGCTGGCTAGTGCTGGGGGAAGCCTGGAACTACCTTTGGAAGTGTGTGCCTAGTGTGTTTGATTGATTTGTTGGTTCGAGCGGTAGTATTAAGTACGGGAAATAAAGCAAGGACAACTGGATTATTACCTCCTTGTGTTGTTGATTAAGTGGATTATTACAATTTTCAACTCCTTCACGACAACTGGTGCTGCGACCCGGGACTAGCGTCGACTTCAAATTCAAACCTACACAATGGCGTTAGTATCAAAAGGGTATGGTCAAGATCTTTATTTTACATTGGAGTACTCCCAAGATGATGCCAACAGGACATACACATTTGAGAGGCCTGTGCAAAAATAGCGCAGTACCATCAACAAGTGCTTAAATAACCGGGTTATTCAAGCTGTTGGCCCTCACTATTTGAGATAGGCACAGTAAAGCAGGCTGCACCCAACATTAGTGTGAGAGAGGATATCAGTTCGTTTGGAGACTTACCAGAGTATGTTGTAGCGTTGGAAGTGTTATTTCCAAAATGTAGGTATGAGATCATCCGACGTGAAAAGTTCGAGAGTGCATGTGATTTTAATGTGCTTACGAACATGAGATATATCTGGAAGAATGAGGAATATTCGTCGCCAGATGTATTTGTGATCACTCGGAGTATTGGGAAGCCAACTAATGGAACGCCTCAACTCAAGGAAAATGTTAATGTTGGGCAAGGGGCGGACATAAATGGTGGTTCATACTCTGTGGAATATAATGCTGTTGGTTAAGAAGGAAGTCGGAACCCAGCATAAGAGGATGAAGTTGAGGTGGAAATGTAGAAACCTTACAAGATAAAAAGTAAAAAAGAGAAAAAATAACTACATTCAAGAAAAGAAAAAGAAAAAGAAAACAAGTGAGACAAGAACCTGAAGATGTAGTACATCCCTATCACAAACCCATGTTGGTTGTGATGAGTAGAATGCGGACCCGAGTTGGTTGCATTAGGTGGAATAACAAAAGAAAAGCAGAATACAAAACAAAGATACATGTTTAACCAAGAACTGGAAGTTGCTGGAACATGTGGATAAGTCACGTCGCCATTTATTTTTATTGACACAATATGGTTAACTATGACGATGGTAATATGAAGAGTGAGCCTATGAGTGCTCCATGAATTATTATTAAGATGTGAAATTCGTGTATGAATGAGATCGTACGAAGAAAAACCTGTCAGGGTACTAAAGGAGTGAAACCTATACGGCAACAACAAAGATCGTACGAAGAAAAACCTGTCAGGGTACTAAAGGTGTGAAACCTATACGGCAACAAAAAAGATCGTACGAAGAAAAATCTGTCAGGGTACTAAAGGTGTGAAACCTGTACGGCAACAACAAAGATCGTACGCAGAGAAACCTGTCAGGGTACTAAAGGTGTGAAATACCTGTACGGCAACAACAAAGATCGTATGAAGAGAAACCTGTCAGGATACTAAAGGTGTGAAACCTGTACGGCAACAACAAAGATCGTACGAAGAGAAACCTGTCAGGGTACTAAAGGTGTGAAACCTGTACATCCATTGAAAACAACACGGAGAACCGCATAACAAAACAAAGATCGTACGAAGAGAAACATGTCAGGGTACTAAAGGTGTGAAACCTGTACGGCAACAACAAAGATCGTACGAAGAGAGACCTGTCAGGGTGCTAAAGGTGTGAAACCTGTACGGCAACTGTAACGGGGTTACATTCGAGTTACATTTAGTGTTGGTGTACATTAGTACACTACGGTTGAGGTCAGTATTGACCGGTCTGAAAGGTTTCGAACATTTGGTTATTTTAACCAATCAGGGCAGGGGCCCTTGGTGTGGTGGTGTGTCAGCCATCCACGTGTCGGTACACAGGTGTGTACACTACATTTTAGCTAGGTACGAATTTGGAATATTCTACTTAGTATTGCATATAGTTTATATTAGTTTATATTAATTTAGGCTAATTACATATTAAATATATTCAGTTTACATTTCACTCTAAAGTGCAGTCGCGCGTGCAGTGAGTGTCGTAGGTAAGAGGGAGCCCTCCCTTTACTTACATCCCGTAAAGGGAACACAGCCGTTAAGGCTAATTAGTAAACCAACCCGGGAATCTTGGCCCCGAGTAGGAGATCTCTCCTACTAAGCCCTTTATAAGGGCGTATCGGCTAAGTAGCGGTAGATACCGCTTTAAGGAAGAGTCTTCCTCTGTGCGCTAGCCGCACCGTGCGTATACGCACCGGCTACATCTGGTAGCACTTGTAGTCAATCCAACACCTGTGTTGGTAGACTAAGGCATCCTCTGCAAAGGATGAATCAGGACGATTGGGATAGTTTGACCCTCGTCCAGCAGGAAGCCTTTAAAAGTCTGTTACCCTTAATGGGCGACGAAGGCATGAAGCTCCTAGTGGAGCAGGGCCTTGAGGCCGTAAAGACAAGGGTAAATGCCCTCATCGCTCATGAGGCGAGTTGTAGTGGAGGTCGTTCCGCGGGGGTGCGCCCCCATTATCATTCAAAATAAAGGAGTTCACCGGGGAGAAAGGTGACAACCTTTACGTGTGGTTGAGAGAGGTCGAAACGGCCTTCGCCACAGCGAATGTGATCGCTGATCACTTCCAAGTGAGACTTGCATTGACCCATCTTACGGGCAAAGCCCGTACATGGGCGTTTACGTGTTCGGAGTCAGTCACGGACATGTTCCCAACCTGGGAGGTCCTTAAGCAGAAGATTATGGACATGTACGCAACGCCTGATCTGGTTTTCCAGAATCAACTGGCGTTTCTGAGGTGCAGTCAGGGCACTAGGGACCTGGAGACATATATCCAGGAACTTAAGACCCTGTTGGCAGGGATGTACGCGAAAGCGTATTCGGACGATGTGTCCATCCCCGTATTCATGGGAGGCCTGAAAGAAGGACCAGCACGTTCGGAATTGTTCCGATGCCGACCCCAATCCCTGGGGGAGGCGTTCAAGATGGCGTTCAACGCCGAGAGGAACTTCCGTTCCTCTAAGCTGGGTCCCGAACCCATGGACCTTAGTCAGGTCGAAGCGGAGGAGAAACCTCCCGCTAAGAGTCACACTGACTCTATTCCGCAGAGCTTCGAGGCGGAGCTCCTTAAAATGTTGCAGCGGCATGGACCGCTAAAATGCTTCCACTGTGGGAGCACGGATCATCTGCGGAACAAATGTCCGCGGAACCCCCAGCGAGATACTCGCTTAAAAAGGGCCAAGGGTTGGGAAGAAACCCTGGCCCAAGCCGTCGGGAAACGACGGCTCCCAGTAGGTGCGGGGCGCCCTACTGGGGGACCCCTCAGTGCTGTTAAGCCCCAGGGTAGGGGAAGACAGCACAAAGCCCCGAGGGAAACGGTGCTTTCTAGCACCGAGTTGGTGTACCAGCCAGGTTTGCTGGTAGTCCTTGCGGACGTAAAAGGCTTTGATAAGCCTTGGAGAGTCTTGATAGACTCTGGAGCGTCTGACAATTATGTCAGACGGGATTCTGTTGAAAAGAGTCTGTATGACGAGGCCCTAGAGGCACGTTCTCGAGACGTTGTCACGGTCCGTCTAGCGACGGGCGTACAGGTTTCTGTACCCAAGGTCTCGATTGACCTTAAGCTGAAGTTTGCAGACTTCGATAGCTTAGAACGTTGCCTATTCCTGGATTTGGACTCGAGGTATGACCTCATTCTGGGCATGAAGTGGCTGGAACGCCACGAGCCATGGATAGACTGGAAGTATAAGTCCATTGGCTCAACGCACCCGCGGTCGGGTGAAGCATTGGCGAGTCATGAACCCACCTTTGCTCGATCGCAAAAGCGATTCTGGCGTGAGATGCCAGAGATTGGGATGTCTGAAATGATCATTCCCAGTGAGGTTAAGGAAGAGTTCCTTAACGAGGGGGACTCGGCGGTTAATCCCCACGCCGTTAACGGCGAGACTGGTGAGTTGCCAGTGGCAGAGGTGGATTCCTCCGAGGTAACTCCAGTGGTAGGGGTAGAGACCCCTGTGGTTGAGCGCGAGGCGCTTCCAAGGAAAGAGACCCGTAGTTCGTCTCTTTTGCACGTCGGAAATGATTCCGACCACGCCGTTATAGGCGAGACTGGCGAGTCGCCATTGACAGAGGTGGATTCCTCTGAGACGACTCCAGTGGTAGGGGTAGAGACCCCTGTGGTTAAGCGCGAGGCGCTTCCAAGCGAAGATACCCGAAGTCGTCTCTTTCGCACGTCGGAAATGATTCCGACTACGCCGTTAAAGGTGAGACCGGCGAGTCACCGGTGGTAGAGGTAGATACCTCTGTGGATAGGCGCGTGGCGCTTCCAATAGATGGGGCAATCGACTCCCCACATCTGGGTGTCGGGATGAGTCCCGAGTTCAGTAGGCAGCAGTCCTATCGGATTCTGAATAGTGTGACAGGTGTTGTCACAGAAGGCGTAAGCCTGGAACGGTTGCCTGGGGTAGGCGAACTGTTGTCGTTGGAGGAGATGTCCTTCAACTAATTTGAAACTGCTTTGAAAGCAGATGGAATCGTCGAGGTTGTCGTATTACGTCCGGAAGAGGAGTTGAAAACCTCATCCACGATGGAAGAGTCAGTTTTGGTGCAAACCAAACAGGCATGGAATGCCCGAAGCGGCCTCAAGATCCTTGCGGATCCTGAGGACCCTTACCATTCCTTGTTGAAGGAATTCGGAGATGTCATTAGTGACAACCCGCTGATGGGATTACCACCGGATCGGGGAGTCCGACATGAGATTGATTTGGTTCCTGGAACCAAATACTGCGTCACTAGGCAGTGGCCTCTCCCCAAGGAGCAATGCGACGTCATCGACGCATTCTTCAAGGGGAAAGAAGAGGCAGGGATGGTACGGGAGAGAAAGTCTCCCCACTCATCTCCCACCTTTTCTGTTAGTAAATCGAACGGAAAGTGGCGCATTGTGCATGCGTATAACAAGCTGAATGAAGCTACTGTACCCATGCAGACTCCAATTCCTCGGAAGGATGTCCTCCAGAACAATATGGCGGGCTGTACTGTGTACAGTGCCTTAGATCTGGTGGACGGGCATTATCAGGTGCTCATGCGAGCGTCCGATATTCCGCTGACAGCGGTTAGCACGCCTAGTGGCATGCGGTGGGAGTGGCTTGTTATACCACAAGGGCTTTCAAATGCACCAGCGACTTTCAATCGCTTGGTAACTCAACTCTTCCGCCCTCATAGGAAGTACGCTAAGACGTACTTCGACGATATATTCGTCCATAGTCGTGCGGAAGGCGACACGTCTGCTGTTCAGACGCATCTGATACACCTTCGAGTAGTACTCGAATGTATGCGAGAGCATAAGTTATATGCAAACAGATCCAAGTGTATCTTTGGTGCTGAGGAAATTCCTTTCCTCGGATGCTTCATCGGTAAGGATGGAGTGCGGGCGGATCCCGCGAAGGTGAAAGCCATTGTGGAGTGGCCTTCGCCTGTAAATCTTAGAGATTTACAGAAGTGGCTTGGATTAGCCAACTATCTCCACAAGTACAGCGAGAACTACGCTGAAATGGCGAAGCCATTGACCGACCTTCTTAAGAAGGATGTTGATTGGTGTTGGAAAACCGAACACCAAAACGCTTTTGAAGCGGTTAAGGGGATCTTGTTGAAAGCTCCCGTTCTTGATCTACCAGATTCTGGGAAACCATTTAGTGTCGTCAGCGACGCCTCCGATTTCGCAATCGGATGTGCTTTGTTACAATCAGACGATGCAGGAAGGGAACGCGTAATTGCGTTTGAGTTGAGGCAGCTTAAAGCTGCGGAACGGAATTATCCCGTTCATGACAAAGAGCTACTTGCAATGAAGTATGCTCTTGTCAAATTTAGGGTTCACTTACTCGGCTCAAAGCCGTTCGTGGTTTATACTGACCACGCGTCCTTACGGACAGCGACAAAGTCGCCTCATCTCTCGCAACGGATGGCCCGTTGGCTCTACTTCTTTGCGGAGTACAACTTTGACGTTAAGTATAAACCTGGCAAGCAGAACGTGCTTGCAGACGCGTTGTCGCGTCGTACCGATTACGAGCTAGCTCACGCGACATTCGTCACCACATCTGTGGTGGATCTCATACGCCAGGCGTATGAGAAATACCCACAGTGTACGGCGCTAATCAGCGCGTTAGGTGAAAAGAGTCTTGGCTCGTCTGAGCCAACCCTGTCAAGTCGAGCTAGAGCTCGTTTACACCGTTACAGGTACTGTGACGGTCTGCTATTTTATAGCACGAGTGCGGAGGACACTCCGCGGGTGGTAGTTCCTCATGATGAGGAACTGAAGTATAGAGTCCTCTTTGAGGCACATGACGCCCCTACCGGGGGTCATTTAGGTCGGGATAAGATCTACAGCGCTTTAATCGCTTTGTATTGGTGGCCCAACATGTATAAGTGGGTCGGTGTATATACGCACCTGTGAGACGTGTCAGAGGGTTAAACCCTCTGCAAGTTCAGCTGCGCCTGTGGCGAGCTTATCGGTTCCAACGGAGTGTTGGAAATCCATTAGCATGGATTTTATATTCCGTTTTCCAAAGGATAAGGCCGGGAACACCGGCATATTGGTCTTTGTAGACCGATTGAGCAAGATGGCTCACCTGGCGGCAGTGCCAGAGTCCATAGATGGACAAGGAACAGTGAAAGTGTTCCTAGACCGTGTCTTTCGACAGCATGGTCTACCCGATTCCGTTGTGTCGTATCGGGATCCCCGTTTTACGGGACAATTCTGGGGAGCGTTGTTTCAGGTGCTAGGAACCAAGCTTCTCATGTCCACTACGGATCATCCGCAGACGGACGGTCAGACGGAACGCGTTAATCGCGTTGTGGAGGATATTCTCCGGAGTTTATGTCCGGATTCTCCAAAGAGTTGGAGTGAGATGCTTCCGATGGTTGAATTTGCTATCAACAATTCGGTACATGCATCTACGGGGCTTACCCCGTTTTACGTGAACGGATTAGTGAATCCGAGGGTTCCGTTGACGCCCCGTGTGTGTGGCCCAGGGCTTGAGGAGGGAGGATTCCCCGATGTCAGCCCTGTATCTGTGCGAAAGCACATCGATAAGTTTTTATCGACGCGCCTTAGTGTCTTACGACACGTCTGCGATGCCATCGCGGAAAGCCAAGACAAGCAGAAGGAGCAAGCTGATAGCAAGGGGCGGCGTAACGAAAAGATATATAAAGTAGGAGAAAGTGTTTTATTAAACGCTAAAAATCTTCCTACGCATGCAGTTTCAAATGTGTTGCGCAATAAACTGCGCCCCAGGCTTGTGGGGCCCTTCAAGGTATAAGCCCGAAAGGGCTTGTCGTATACCTTAGACATCCCGAAGGCGATGCTTACGCATCCAACCTTCTATGTGGGTATGCTTAAGCCATACCGGAACCTTGAGGCGGGTACCCTCTCGGAGGAGGGTGAGAAACCGGATAGCCGAAAGGCGCGACAGGTCGGAACATCTCCGACAGGGTTGAAACACGACCCTGAAGCTCCGCAACGAGAGACTCGAGAGAGGCAAGCTGCCCCTCGATGCGTTCATTCGCACTCCCTTCGTTGCGGAGTCCCTCCTGAGCATCTTGGATGCGACGGCTGTGCCGATCACAGCGCTCGTGGAAGTCATGTCGCAATAGCGCGACCCCCTCCTCCAGTGCTCGATACGGAGGGTACTCCACATTACCATGTGGAACGCCTGATGGCACGATGCCATCACCGGGGTGAGACCCAGTACCTGGTGAAGTGGAAAGGGTATCCACATTCCCAGAGCTCGTGGGAATACGAGACTCCCCTGCGGTAGGATTGCCGTGACGTCGTTGACGCTTTCGAGAGGGATAACCCCACTGAGAGTCAACGACCGAAGGGGCTGAAGAAGCCCCTTCACTCCCAGTAGCTGGGAGTTCGCCGGAGGCAGATGCTGTGCTTGCATTGCTCTCCGGCACCACATCGAGAGCAGAGCGCGTATAATAGGAGGCAGGTAATTGCCCTTGCGCTTTGACCTGAGCATAGGCCAAGCGTAGCGCCCTCTCTACCCGAACGTGGTGTTCGGAAAAGCTGTTGTACAGCGCATCGAAACTGGGGAGGCTTTTCTCCCCTTCCGCCCAGGCGCGGAATGCCTGTTCTGCGTCTTCGACGATTTCGTCCCTCAAGAGAACAAAGGGAATCTCGCGGATGATATCCACGAGTACACCGCGTGCCTGCTTCCCGAGGCGCGTCCGGTAGGACTTAACGGTATAATGTTTGGGCGTTAGTAGTCGGTCCCGGAGTTGGTTCCGACGCGCGATTTCACGCGGCATTATAGCCGCTGGACCAGGGGTATAGGAGGATAGACCCCTCTCGACCGCCTGCTTAGCCCTCTTTTGAGGGTCGCGAGGTCCCTTCCGTGCTCGTACGGTACGTCGGGCCTCTTGAACCAAGGACGGTTCATTGGTGGTGGTGCCTGTGGCAACCGGGAGGTATCACCCCTAGCGGGTAACGGTGGCGCACGAGTTAGTGCGTTTTCCCCACGTGTGGGGAATGGGTTGGATGACCGACAGCGCCGTTCGGCGCTGTCAGCGTAGCCAGCCGTTGGGGAGATCTCCCCAAGGGCATCCACTTCCGAGTTGTCGGAATAGTTTTCGTCCATAGCACCACTGAAGGTGTACAATGGACAGCCAAAGGTACTGGCGTTGTACTTCTCCAACAAGATTTTGATTATTGCGTAAGCAATAGTCTTGATGGGGGAGGATGTAACCGGGTTACATTTGAGTTACATTTAGTGTTGGTGTACATGAGTACACTACGGTTGAGGTTAGTATTGACCGGTTTGAAAGGTTTCGAACCATTGGTTATTTTAACCAATCAGGGCAGGGGCCCTTGGTGTGGTGGTGTGTCAGCCATCCACGTGTCGGTACACAGTTGTGTACACTACATTTTAGCTAGGTACGAATTTGGAATATTCTACTTAGTATTACATATAGTTTATATTAGTTTATATTAATTTAGGCTAATTACATATTAAATATATTCAGTTTACATTTCACTCTAAAGTGCCGTCGCGCGACCTCGACCGGTCGCGCGTGCAGTGAGTGTCGTAGGTAAGAGGGGGCCCTCCCTTTACTTACATCCCGTAAAGGGAACACAGCCGTTAAGGCTAAGTAGTAAACCAACCCGGGAATCTTAGCCCCGAGTAGGAGATCTCTCCTACTAAGCCCTCTATTAGGGCGTATCGGCTAAGTAGCGGTAGATACCGCTTTAAGGAAGAGTCTTCCTCTGTGCGCTAGCCGCACCGTGCGTATACGCTCCGGCTACATGGTTTGAATAGACTTTAAACGCGTGAATCGGGTCAATATTTCGATGTTTGAACGATTGATTAGTGCAACTCCGTGAAATGAGTGCCAGCATCAGTGTTATTGATTCAACGTTGAATGGTTCTTTGCTACGACTATGAATGAAGATTCAGCACATAAATATGTGGTGAAGTGCAAGTGAAAATTGGTGACCAGTTTGTACCAGGGTACCAGTTTTCGAGGCAGATAGATCTGGTTGGCTGGAAATCAAGGAGGCTTTTGGGCCAATCGTGTGCTTGGAGTGTTTGTACGAGGATTTTGGTGAGTCACATGATATTGCGTGTACTTTACATATTTCATGTTTGTACATATTGGGGACCGTAGGGAGATAGGATTGGTTAGTTGTTGTTCTTTGGCCTTTTACTCACAACAAAGGAAGTCGTTAGCATCTTCGCACCGTACATCAGTCGACCCTCTGCTCCCGGGACGCGTTACAGACGCACTTGGCCCGCCGGAAGTCCCTCGACGGGAGTACACATTGGTCGGATTCTTAAGTTCAAGTTACGCACGTTTGGAACGTGTAAACAAGTTTTTGTATTGTTACGTGGAGATATCGTTCGTGGAGTTTGTCAAGTTTTCGTTGGATCTACATATTGGGATATTGGTCTTTTATTCTCTCATTGGTTGGGCTCTACGATCGGTTAAGCAATCTGCCCTTTGGAGTATATTTACTCGGAGTATAATTGGTCTGCCCGTACCCAGGGTGAAGAGTTCCACCCAGGGTACACTACCCAGCACGGTCTCACATTTTTAGACCCACATCAATTACCAGCGACGATCCACCAAGTGTGTAACCAGCCCATTCCATCGGGTACACAAGGTGAGATGGAGACGCATAAATCGGACCAGGCGTCCTATGCTGATGATCGGTCGTCTTCTAGCAGCGGACGATCAGATCGGATCTTAGGCGAAGGTTTGCGGGGTACCCCCCCGTCAGTTGGAAGGCTGGGAACGATGGTGGTCAGGTTCTCGACACTACGGTGTTCGATTTTGAACTTGACTCCACCACAAATATCTGAAGTATGGCAATTAAGAAGTATCTGTGTGCGTGCCTTTTGCCCGCTTACGCTAAAGTTACGCAAGGGGCGATTATGGTGAAGTAGAGTCTCTATTTGTGACATGAAGACGATGATCGCGGGCAGTTATTAATTCACGGTATATCTTTTATCATGCCAAAACTCTACATGCTAGCACGATGTTTCCTTTTACGCTGTGGTTTTCTTCAAACAATGAACATTAGCAGCAAAGATCGTGTTTAACCTTCATCATGAGTGCCAAGCGGCACTCCTCGCGCTTACACAGCGTCTCATCAAAGTCTTGAACCTTCATCATGCGAATAACGTGAAAATTATGGCTTGGAATTATGGTTTGATTGACCTGAACGAAGAGAATATTGAGTCAGATAATGTGGGGAGCCGAGGGCGCACGACTTTTTGTTACCTTTATCATCGTGATTGGACCCACCCTGGGGCTTAGAAGCTGCTGGAGGGTTTGAGTGGAATTGGTGTGTGATATTGGAGGTTGATAACATAGAATTTTCGGCCAATCAGAAGCGACCCGAGACGGCCGTCTCGCGACCGCCAATCCGATCAATCATATTACAGAGGGTTTCAGCAGTAACTGTCAAGTATTGAAGTCAGCGCTGAAGTAACCAAGAAGCTGTGGGTGAAAGAAGTGACTGACTTTGATGTAAGAATTAGTAACACTTAATATAATCAAATTTCCCCTGAACCCGAAAGATCTCTGGCGGCCCTCTAAAACCTTCTTTACTGTTTCAATACAAAACCAAGTGTAATACAAGGAAGTCATTGAGTGAACGCCCTAGCAAGTGGAGCCGTAGCCTTTTGGAGCTGGCTAGTGCTGGGGGAAGCCTGGAACTACCTTTGGAAGTGTGTGCCTAGATTGATTTGTTGGTTCGAGCGGTAGTATTAAGTACACGGGAAGTAAAGAGGAGAACTGGATTATTACCTCCTTGTGTTGCTGATTAAGTGGATTTATTACATTTTTCAACTCCTTCACAACATGTTTATAACACGTTCCAAACGTGTGGGGCTTGAGGGGTGAGTGAACGAAGTGGAGCGTTTTTCGTCGTGGGACTTCCGGTGGACCCAACGTGTCCTGGCCGAGAAAAATGAGCTAGAGGGGACCGTGTTAACCCTCTGCTCCCAATAACTCCGCGGTAGGAGCGGCGACTTATGCGAACCAAAGAAAAACGAACACTATATTTAATATCCAATTATAAACCAATATGTAAACTACATGCAAAATCGTGTGACTCACCTTAAATCTGCGCACCCAACACTCCAGTCACACGATTGGCCCAAAATACTCCCCCTTTTAGCCAACCTGATCGCTCCAACTTGATCGATGGTACACTGGTACATGCTAGTCAAAAAATTTCACATGCACTTTACCAGAAAATACAAAAGCTACTGTAGGAAGTGATCTGGAAGGTTTTGGAATAAGTACGCGGTAGTTGGTTACGGTTGGCGATATATGGTACCTGATAACCCTATTGTTGAAAACCAAGGGCAAGTTACGGCAAGTTGCGTTACTATGGGTTTTGCAAGGTTTTAGCATCGACGCACAGAAGACGAAAATAGGTGTACAAACATAATTGTGACGGACTATAAAATAGTCTAGTCTAAATATACCACTTTTGCATTTTCTTCTTTAAGGCTATCTAACCGTAGCCACGCGTCCGTTTTCTCTGTGCGCTCACTCACTTCAGAACATCTAGTGGGGGTAGGAGGCAGCAGGTGATATCATTCGAAGGGCCAGGTATATCTTTAGTGAAGGCACGCATATAGGTGCCAGTTTCTGTGCACAAGGGCTGAGTACGGGGTAACAAGCGTGTAAAAGAGGTGGCATACTAAGATCAAGTATATTTCGGAAATCTGCACTACAACTACACGATGGCGAAGGGTAAGAGCGCCCAACAACACCTATTTTTCACCCAAGATGCAAAATACGTCAGGGACTGTTGCAACAGTGCAGTGTGTGCAGCAAGCGTACTGGGGAAGCTGAAGGAGAAAGAATGGGCTCAATTTGTTGGGTCGCCATTTGTTAAGATGATAGTGGGTGGTGAATCTTAAGGCCATGCGTGCAGCGCGAGTAAATACCATTATTGTACCATTGATATACGCATCCTGATTGTTCGAACTGTCCAAACATTTGCTATAGTAAAAATCTAGGACGCTGCAACTGGTACAGCGCAGCGGCATGCAGAACCCGATGGTGCTGAACACATCACAGCGATGTGACAAGTTTTCGTGAACGAGATGTAAGTAACGGTTTATACCCTATCAGCTCTCCAAACCGGGAAGAGTCCCCTGGAAGGGCTAACTATTGCTAAACTTATCTTAGTGCAGCAGCCGTGCCTCAACAACACCGTATTTCAATGAAGTACATATCGATTTAATTGGTCAAATCTCAAACTTGATTTACGCGTGACCTATTTTGGTCCTGAGACTATTGTCACATCGCAAATACGCTAGGTTGGTGCATACCCTGTTAAAGGTAGGTGTAACACACCACAAAGCATGCGCACTTCTACGTGGCTGGCAGCAGCAGCTTGGGCGACCTCTGGATCTCTCGCTGGCGCCGTTAAATTTCGCTATGGCTTTAGTGACTGCGTTGATAATGAGCGCACTCTTTTTTACTATTTGGAGAGCAACGGCACTTGCACAGCGAACTTTACCGGCAAAGTGCTTGCACAACGTAAGTAGGAGAGAACAAAAAACAAACGGTGGAGACGTCTCCTGCTAACATTCTCTATTCTCTATTGGATGATTCTTGTAGCTCCTGTACACGGTTTACGCTGTGATGTTCAGTGTGGTCAAGGTTACTATCTTGGGGCCAAGTACGTCATCATGACCTCAATATGCGTAGCAATGGATGCACATGACCAGTTTCTTTTTTTTGTCTTACTTTGTCAGTTTTTCAGCTTCGGAACCGGTATCAGGATGTGTCCGATGTCCACAAGGTCAATATTCGTTGGGTGGTGGCCAATTGTTCTCGCAGCGGACCAATGCCTGGCGAAGGCCCCTGTCTCCAGAATTACAGACCGATTGTTTGACTCAAAATATGTTTACGGGTCAATTGCAACCGAATTGCAATCCATGGGAACCCTCTGCTGATGGTGCGTACATTTCATCGGGTGATAACTCGGGAGTGATGAGGAGATTCCAAGGCACGAGACTCTACTCGACGCTGCGCATTAGTGCCACTTTTGTACGAAATGGCTCCATCACGTACAAGTTCCGAGTCGATGCCGAGGTTCCGTATGACGGCTTGACGTTCCAGGTGGACGATGATCCAAGTGTGGGGCTCATTTCCCAATCAAATGGATGGAAGGAAGTGGTGGTGGAATTACCAGCTGGAGCACACACTCTAGCGTGGCATTATGTGAAAGACTATGCTGGCGATGCTGGAGAGGACAGGGCATACCTCAAGGTGGTTGAACTCGTTGGCACAGCCTGGTCGGACTTGCACTGTCATAGCTGTGGTGGCGACATGACGAATAGCGGCGGATCTTTGTGTGCCTTCTGTGATGTAAATGAATATGCAGCTGCCAAGTCAAACAGTGAGTTGGATTTCACGTGTTATCCGTGTCCACCCAATACATATGCACCCAAGGGATCCATTGGTATTTCATCTTGCGTCGAGCAACGGCCATGCTCGATGGACGACGTGGATGAGACGTTTTCATCTTGTAAAAATGGCGTACGTGAGGTCTCATATTCGTGGAGCCAGCCCCAGACGTGCGATCCGACCCTCAAGCACAGCATCAAGCTCCCTGAAACCGACAAGGGCGTTGAATGCTCGATGGATTGCGCACGCGGCTACAGGTTTGGGGAAGATGGCGAGTGTGAGCCGTGTGGAGCTGGCAAATTCTTGAACGCCGCGGGTAAATGTAAAAAATGCCCGGCGGGCACCGTTGCAGTGAATGCTCTTGAATACGGTATCGGGACACCTGACGCATGGAACTCGTGGCCTCAGATAATTAATGAGAAAGATGCTGAGCACGCAGGATGGACGCTCACCAAGAGCGGCTTGCGGTTTGCGCATCACTCGAGCGAAGATCAAGATGCCCGTGAATGGAATCAACCGAGTCGCTCGGTGCTCTCATTTTACGTCCCTTTCGTTCACTCTGGTACGTTTAATCTAACGTATCAACTACGTGGTGTACCGACGTTTGCGGATGATGGTTCCCGTGCTTGGATTGAGCTCGAGATCCGTGATGCCGGTGCAAACAATAAGAAGAAAGTCATGGACATTGGCGGTGTGCCCACTAGCAATACTTCCACCAGCAGTGATGACGATAGGAGCGAAATCACGGAAGATACCAGTGTCATTCACTTGCTGCATGGTGGTGAGAACGGCACGTTTAACGAACTTGTTCCCATCAATGTTACGAAGACAGTTGTCAAGGAATTTATTCTCGTGGTACGCGCAACGAGTTTGGAAGCTAAGCACGCGATTGAAGCGAAAGTTATGTATCTCGGCTTTACTGGCACTCGAAACGGTGCGGGCGTGAGCTGCGATACGTGTCCTACAGGGTTTGAACCGACAAAGCCAAACGACGACGAACCAGGCTGCCGTCTGTGCCCTGCCGGCACGTTCTCGAAGCGTGATGACTCGTCAGGAGTTGTTGCATGTGCCAAGTGTCCAGCAAATACATACTCCAAGCAAGGTGGTTCTACGTGCACACCGTGTGGCACAAACACCTACAGTAGTGCAGGTGCAGTGACCTGCGCTGCTCCTCAAGCCCTGACGCTAAATGCGAGTTCGTCGTCAGGGCTTGAGGAGCCGACGTCGTCCTCTGATGCCGTGTCAACGGCACTCGATGGGTTACAAGTGACGTATAACTTGTCCTTGTTAGAGTCGCTGATTTGGGGCAACGAGAGCTGGCTGCTTGCTGACACTGTCTATGGCAACGCAACAAGTCTACAATCGACGACACCTGTCGAGACGGCCATGGCTTTCCAAGCGGACAGTGAAAATTATTGGTTTGCGGGCCTTTTCCGTCCATTAGGTACTAGCTGGCGACAGCAGGTGCCGGGTCAAATTGTGGATGAAGAAGTGGATACTAGCACCGAGTTGGCCTACGTGGTATTTGCTAGCATGACGAACCCACGCGAAGCGGGTCGCTTTTTCCAGCAAAATACTGTCATCTACGGCAACGTCATGTGTTCAGCGCCACCAGTGAGTGTGACGATGACGTGGTTGGGGTGTTTTTTTTGTGTATGCACGTAACCGATTGTTACCGTCTTGTGGGCCTTGTTGTAGCAATGGAAGCTCGTCAATGGTGGCCGTCACATGGAGATCTTACCATTAGAGTCGGGTGCAGGGGTCAAGGTATCTCTCACGGATGGGTCCCCGTGCGTCGGGGACAAGACCATGTCGACAACGTTCCACTTTGAATGTGACCTTACGAGCGGTATGTACGTGGCTGTCTGTATCTCTTTTGTGGCCAAACTCATGGAACTGTATCGAGTAGGTACGACCACAAAGCCCGCGTCCGCAACGCTTGACGACGATGACAAGTGCAGTTGGAACATTGTCTGGAAAACAGCGTACGCCTGTCCAATTTGCGATGACGACTACTTTCATGAACTCCGATCGACTTGTAATGGAGGCGAGCAATTGGTCTCGTATGCGCGCAAGCTCGCGTGCTACGGTGACTCCGAGTCGAGGAGCAGTGAAACGATTTCGACGTGCTCCGAGAGCGCTGTGGTGCTCGATGCGAAAGAGCTGTACTCGGTTTATGCCGCCGTGGTGATTGTGGGAGTTGTCGTGCTGCTCCTCATGATGATGATCCTCATTGTTCATCGCAAGTATCGTACCGCGTACAATGACTACATGTATCTCAAAGGGAAAATGCCCACGGAGGAAAAGGCGCTGAATGATACGTCCAACGAAACAACGTTTGAGTTCACACCACGATCCAATGCACTACACAGTTCGTCCGTGGGTGACGACGTCGCGTCACGATCGCCGTCCGATCGAAACGGAGAGACGTATACCGTTGTCGATGCGAGTGACACGGACATCGATTCCAACATGTACAACGTTCAAAGCGTCTAGAGCACAGCTGGAAGCTCGCGACGCACAAGGTTCAATTGCGCTTGTGTATTGGCTCAAGAAGTGTTATCCGCACTCTTGCGTTGGATATATATGTCTTGGGTAAAGACTACTAGAGAAAATTAAATGTGGATCGAGAGTTGGGATCGTTTCTTTAATATTTTTGGGGGAAGAGGAAACTGATTCAATTTCAAAAAGGGGAGTGATAGGTGTACCTCACCCCCTTGTTACATGTACCTCACTTTTGATACGTGTACCTCACTCTACATATATCTATTTTTACCAGTACGATATTTTAGGGAATTGCTATTGCCACCCCACACACCCCTTGGTTACGTTTATGTGTACCCTTGGTTATAACTGCATCACGACATTACGAAACTATATACGCTTTGAATAACAATGAATGACAACGCGTAAGCATTTACCGACCTTTTAACGGAGATTATCTGCGCGATACTACGCTTCGGGAGATGACTCGAAGCGACCCTATCTTGAAAAAAAAGCAGATATTCACGTACGTTTTCAAGAATCGGCGCTCGACTTGATTTCGCTTGTAACACATCGAGCGTCGGACTTGGTAATTAACGAGGCCACGGACCCGACCGTGAGAAAGATTAAAAAGGCGAGCATTGTGGCGAACACAAAGATCTCGTATGATGATACGGAGCTCCTACGACTGATTCACGACCATCTTGTGACGAAAGGGCTGCTTCATGCTGCGTCCGCCCTCGTTATTGAAGCGAAGATCCCAGTAGAACGACCACCAAAAGTTGCCTCTGCTGCCGAGGCACAGGGTCCTCAGACGTATGGAATGATGCGTAC
This sequence comes from Peronosclerospora sorghi, assembly GCA_026184515.1. Classification (NCBI taxonomy): domain Eukaryota; phylum Oomycota; class Peronosporomycetes; order Peronosporales; family Peronosporaceae; genus Peronosclerospora; species Peronosclerospora sorghi. The sequence continues at coordinate 23,305,876 of CM047583.1, forward strand.
GCGTATTAAAGCGTCCACGCCACTAAAAAACCGCTACTGGTTGATCCAGAGATTTCCTTGAGCGCTCCAAGTGGACGGGAGAGTGGATATCTAAGTGGAGGCGATGCCCCACGTCCTAAAAAGATGCAGCGTGTTGCATCGTTGGAGTCGATAGCGCCCGAGCTCAAGAAAATTAACGTGGTGGACTCAAAACAAGGATTGGTGATGAATCTACAGCAGAAAAAGGCGTGGACGCCTGCGCGCTCATACCGACACTCGAGAAAAACGGATGCGTCAGGCATTTCACAAGCCGCATCTCTTTCAAAAAGAGTGTGTCTTCACGGGTTCCGAAAGAGCCGGCCTTGAACGTAATATCGTTAGCGATGACGATGATTTCGCGTCCATTCTGGAACTCCGGAGTGTACAATGTTAGAAGCCATGCCACCATGCCGATATCATTCTGGCCACGAGGACGCGTCGTGTCCGTTAATGCTTTGCCAGCGTCGAGGATCAACTCGCGTGTCTCCATGAGCAAGTTCGGAATGGTGATTTTTGAGCCGCCACCGCGAGTATGTTGCTGAACGTATTTACGCCACTGACGAAGCAAATTATACTCGATGAGCTCGAGGAAATCGTACACGTACACCGTGTTGGACATAACCTTGGCCATCTCACGCTTCTTATCAAAGGGGAAAACCACCGGGTATGGTGTTGTGGTTGGCATACCGTCAAGTTCACCATGAGTTTCGTCGCCAATGGAAGTAAAGATTGGCTCATTGTGGCCAGCAAGAAGCTTCCACGTAAGCCTGCACACGGACTACATAAAAAACCGGTAGGGTTTTCAGCAACAAGGCGCACAGGAATTGCCGGTGCCTCGCTATTGAAACGTGCAAAATTCTTGGTTCCACCGTCGTCACACCCAGCTGCTCCAAGCGTTCAGCATACCGGTATGCCAGAATGCAGATCACCCCCTCGAGATACTGTGGGTCTACAATCGCTTGTGGCAGGATATTCAGGTAAACGTGGTTATTTTTCGTCGGCATGGACGACTTCTTGACCAAAAGATTGGCCATATTTACTTCCAATGCGTTCAGAGCGTCAACGAGCGAGCGCTCGGGGCCTGGGTATGCGTCGTATTGGGATCGAGAGCCGCTACCATCGTGATCCAGTTGGCGCACGATAGCACGGACGAAGATGCGCCGGAAACGGTTGGTCACGATATGCAAATCAGACTACTTCATCTTTGCCAAGTATAAATGCACATTCTTGTTCTCAGAAGTCAACGGGGTCACACTATAGTTCTGCAGACGACGCAGCTCCAGCTTGTAGGCAAGTGGTGCTTCAATGTGTCGTAAAATTTTATCTTCGCTGTAGTTCAGGCGGCCATGGAACGTGTACATTTTTGGGTACAGCGCCAGATACGTTTTCAATATTTTGCGGACGCACTGAGAACGTCACTCGGCGGATGTTGTGCGCGCGCAAATCTTGATCCACCGACTTTAGATAGGCTTGTTCGTTTTCCAGCAGAGCTGTCTCTTCCGTGGGCTCGTTCACCAAAAGGACGTGTAAAACGTTCATGAGCGGATCCTTACGCACGGACAAGGTCTTTTTTGCCAACGGAAACAGAGTCATGATGTCGATAAACGCATTCTGGAAAGCCCTAAAATTATCAAGACGAACTATAGCACCATGACGTTCGAAATTCGGAGAGATTTTCTGGTAGCTCTCAACAGGTTTCGGCAGCTTCTTCTCCACAGATTCTTGTATATGGCTGATTTCTTCGGAGTTATGCAAGTCATGCAAGTTAGCGGAGCTGTTGCGACGTAACAGACTTGCTAGATCGTCATAGCTCTCGGCGGGGGTGACTCCAACGGCCAACGCATCGACAACTGGCGACTTGAATTGGAACGTTTTCGCGAAGACGTCGTTAAGTGAAATGGTCTCGATAGATGATTCAATGACATATGTCACGTTGTCTTTGTTAGTCGAAGCGTATAGTTTCGTAATGTCGTGATGCAGTTATAACCAAGGGTACACATAAACGTAACCAAGGGGTGTGTGGGGTGGCAATAGCAAAAACTGGGGTGGCAATAGCAATTCCCATATTTTAAGCATGACTGTCATGGTGTTGCTGCTTAAGGCAGCGGATGATAAGTACGTGGCGGCTTTTGAGCAGAAAGCTGAATCTGGATCGTCCTCCGATCATAGTCATAAAATTTATTTTACCGACGTCTTGACGTTTGAATACCTTAATCAAGCACAGCTTGTTGATGTGCTGACACACTTGGAGCGCTACAGTGGCATCTTGGTCACAAGTCCACGTAGTGCAATTGCTGTGAGCAACGCGGTCAATAAATTAGAGTTGGAGTTGAAACAGCAGGTATTCAAAAAGCTACAATCGATGCCCGTTTTATCTGTGGGTGCAGCCACGTCGCGAGAGCTACTGCACCTCGGAGTGATCTGCAAAGGCGACGATGCTGGCTCAGCGGACATGCTGCCCGAATATCTGCATCATAATGGTGGCTTGCCAGCGGATTGAAAAGAGAAGCCTATGATGTTTCTCTGTGGTGACAAGCGTCGTGATGTTCTCCCAGACAGTTTTCGATCGAGAGGTCTCCCTCTTGAAGAATTAGTTGTCTACCAGACTTGTGCTATACAAAATATCGCGATCCCCGACGAGTGCCGAGTGCCTGACTGGGTTGTGTTCTTTAGCCCAAGCGGGTTGGAAGCGGTGAAACACTTTCCTTTGCCTTGGGAGTCTATTCAAAAGGCAGCGATTGGTAGGTACTCAACTTTGTGCAACTTGATTGCGAAGAAAAACAACGTGACACTTGCTCCTGTTCCTATTAATGACCAGGCAAGAGAACTGCCACTGCTCTTCACGAGCACGCTGTGGATACAGAGAAACCATTTTGGGAAGCAGATGGGACGGCACCTAAGCCCACGCCAGAATCTCTCGCAGACGCTATCTTTGCCTTTCAAGCCGAGCACAAGCTAGAAAAAGTTCAGTTTTAGAGATATGTCGTCAAAATATGAGGCAACACTGTATGACTTTCGTGCTGAGTTTATTCAGAGTGTTCCGACACTTAAACTCTCATCTGAGCCAAATATTTATTCTTCGTCTTCTGACTTGGGCGGTTGTAAGGCGAGCTTCAGGGCCTGCAGAATCACAACACATAAAACGTTACTAACTCATACGCCTACGCCCTCAATGGAATTTAAATTCACCTCAGCGCCTTCACGTCTATCGTTTCAGTCAGCAACTGGGCCCGAGATAAATTGCATGGTTGCAAAAACAATGCCACCAGTGAGTAGATAGCGGCCAGTTTGGGGGTGGATTCTGCGGCTACGCTTATTACCGGTATAGGTGAATTCTCTGAATTTTAGTTATGTATACTGTATACTATATACTGTATTCTCGAAAGGGGAGTGATAGGTGTAGATTATATCGAGTCCCAGCGCTCAACTGTAAAGTGAGGTACACGTATCAAAAGTGAGGTACATGTAACAAGGGGGTGAGGTACACCTATCAGTCCCCTTTCAAAAATAGGAAACAAAAATCACTTGCTATAACAATTCTGGAAGCGTAGGATCTGGCGTCTTGGTATATAGTAAGAAGCGTGTATGTACGGCTGACACAGCGCAAGCGTTTGCGTAACAGGAACCTACATAAGGAGGCAAGTGTGATATTAGGGGGACTTCAGCCTTTTTGGGTCTCCTCTATTTGATCTGTTTGGAGGACAGATTCGTGTACCTATTTTGCATGTGGCGCCCTTAAAAGATGGTGAAAGCCCATTGGCTGGTGTGAGGGCATATATTTTTGCATATACTGGCAGTTACATTTTAAGTTGCATTTAGTTACGGATAGCTACTTAAGTAACTTTACACAATATACTTTTGAATGGGAATTGATCGGGCCACACACCCCAAGTTGATCGGGCCACACCCCCTCCCTTTTATGTCCAAATGCGACAAATATGGGTAAGTTTTGGGCTTCAAAAATAAACCTTAAAATTATGCTAGCTTTATTGAGTTGACATCCGCAATAATTTTGGCAGTGATTGAAAACGCAACGTCTGAAACAGAAGAAAGTGCTAAACGGCTCGGCCTGGTCCCAGATTTCATGGTTGCCATCTCGTCTGTTTTGTGGCATGTCAAGAACGCAAAGTCTCAGATTCAATACTTGTACATACATGTTACTACCTCAACCACGGTGAATTACGAAAAAAAAGGGCAACGATTTTTCTTTGTATTACAGCGCAACGTAGCGTAGCCCCGACTCTTTCCCCGAGCAACCATCAGTACAAAAGAAGGAGGTCGACACCTTCGCATCGTCACGCTGGAGGTCAACAGAGTGCACTGATGCTTTCCGGCCTTTGCTCGACATGGACTTATTTTTTAATCGCAGTCTTTACCAAAAAGTCCGTGTGTTCATGGTACGGAGAGGGAACAAACGCGTGCTGCTCCCAGAGATCCGGCGTTAGGTACGTATACGTAGCACGAAGGGAGTAGAAGGTCGCCTTGACAGAGTTTCCCATGGTACCTGTGTGGCCACAAGCCGACGTGTAGCAGTCTTCAATATCAGCCAGAACCAGTAGTTTCTTGGGCACAGGAGCAGCACAAATACCGGTACCACGAGGAGCAAGAATGAGACGGACATCCTGCTCACCTTTCTCTTGCATGTGCGCCCTGCTGTCGTAGAAAGGAGATAGTTAGAAAATGACGTTGTCACACCTGGTACAAAATACCTAAGTTAAGTATTGACAAGTTTGAGGGCGCGAGCTGTAACAGGACTGATCCTGTTACTGGCTTACACTGTATTTTGCGAGGAAGCGCGCAATACAATAGGGCAGGATTAGTTGATAACAACTAATCCTATACTAAAAGTAAATATATGAATATTCAATTAGGTCTAAGAACGCAAAATTAAGAGTGTTTATTTAATGGGTGGTTTAGAGGCTAATAGTATAGTAACTAACTAATTAATATAATAATATCAAGTCTTTAACTAACTGTACTATTCGTTAACCTGCAAGATTCGGTATTTATACCGAATCGACTTTTCCTTCTTAGATTATAATAACTTATAATCTCTTATTTAAATTTCAGACAACGCGTCTGAAATTAAACTGTGATATTCTAACTTGAATATCTATTATGTAATGGCACCCCATTACATCACCCCCCACTTAAGGTGGTTGGCCAATAATAACTCTTATTTTGGCCAATCATGGGTGGCACTTGTTGGTCGTTCTCATTTACCAACTGATTGACCATCGACTCGAGGGTCAAGACACACGGCGGCGGCGCTCTAAAGAGCGCTGCTGAAAACAATGAAGGAGCTTCTTCCTCCGCCTCATCACTAGGTGCTGAGGTGTTGAGTGACAACAGTGACGCTGCATTAGCAGCGTCAACTACGCAAAGGTCGGAAGACGTACCGTCTTCGACCACAGATGCTGCTAAGGCGGCATCTGACAAGAAACAGGGAGATGTTGCTAATGCAACATCTCGCACGATGGCAACTTCCGAATGGCGTGTTGCCAAGAGGGCCATGTTCGGGAGTTCTGACTCCGAACAAAGTGATGGGGATACAGATGTCCCCACTAAAAGATCTAGCGAGTCGAAACTCGCTAGGTGCTCATCGCCTAACAGCGATGACGACTCTGGTGTCGCTGTCATAGCTGACAGCGACAATGATTATCACAGGTGGTTGCGGGAACGCAGAGCCCCACCTGGACCAAGTACTTCTCCACGTCGGGGTGATTTAACCCCGTCGCGTGGTGTTGAAGCAGGCGGTACTCCGCCTGCTAAAAGGGCTCAAACAGATGCGGCGACTGCCGCTTCTAAAGCGTATCATCGTACGGAACCACATGTTCCGTACAGAGTGGGGTTTTGGACCCCTGGCTGGGCTATTTCCCCCAACGGTGGCGGTCACCGTAAACGGGACTGCAAGTATGCGTTGTTCGATATCAACGTGCTGGATGACTGCGAAGACATCCAGTCACGTCGATTCGATCGAAGTACAGACGATACACGTCTGTACTTTATTGACCTCTTTTTCCAGGTTCGATATTATTCGAGCCGGAAAGGGTCAAGGAAGAACAGGGACGATAAAGACGCCCTGACTCAGAGTTGGAATGCTTTTGTTGACAACTACAACAAAAGCCCAGATGATTACGTGAATAAAGTTCACGTAATGCGCGAGCGCTTTTTAAAGCACTCACGAACAGGCAAAATGGAATACATCCATTTTGCTTGCCTCAAAGAAGGGTTAAAGTGTGGTGTCCCTTCTCACCTCGTTTGCCCGCGGTGTACGAAGGGTGCTCCTCGTCTGTCAGAGGAGGAGTTGCGGCGGTACGGTGGTTTTGCCGTACCCGCCGAAATTCAGGGTTTAATTGATACCCTGAATGCATCAACACCTACTGTTGATGCTACTTCGCATTATGAGTTTGAGACTTCTTCTCAAAATCAGTCAAAAGGTCTGGGGCGTCGGCCCTCAGAACCTCAATCGGTTCCCAAGAGTCGAAATCTTGGGGATATCCCAGCCCAGCCAGAGTACCAAGTACTCGGTACGCTGCCCCTTCTTCAAAGGCACCGAGCGCTTCGAGATCAAGCGCTCGAGGATATATCGCTTGTTCCCCTGATTATCAATCAGGGGCGGCGGAGGTTGAGAATTCCGTCGCCGTTGTTGTTTCGGAGCATGGTTCTTTTCTCCGCAAGCTCGAGGAGGGTTATTCCTCCTTGAGCAGCGATATGTCTCACTGTGTGAAGACATATCGGTCTCTTCGCGAGGATGTCCGCGACATCCTCGAAGCGCACACTGCCCTCCAGCAGAAGAATGATCTTCTGTACATTGAGCTTTCCCGCTATAAGAGAGAGCTCGATCGGCGCACGGCTGATCTTGACCAGTCGAAGGCGGAGGTAACGACTCTCCGCTCTGCTCACCAACGGCTGGAAGCCGATTACAAGTCTTTCTTGGGAGACATGGAGAAGCACGGCATCTTCCGTGGTTCTGCGTCTCTTCGTAAGACTAAGACGAGTGATACGGCTTGAACCGCCCAACATAGAATGTTGGGTGAAGCCGCATCGCTGTGGGAATGTCTAAGGTATAGGCATTCCCCCGAATCTCTTGGACCTTGAAAGGTCCAATGTACTTAGGAAGCAACTTCCGTGTAGGGAAGTTGCTAATTGCATGTGTAGGCAAATTAGTAGTACTTAATAATACTAATTCACCTTTAAGAAATGAGTTTTTGTTCTTCCTTCCTTGTTTATCTGCATTTTGCTTCTGCTTGTCAAAAGCAGAGGCAAGTGCATCTTTTACATAGCGTATTACAGTTTGGCGCTGTAATACAAATTCATCTACTGCTTTATCAGCAGTAGGTGCATTGTCCTTGTTGTCTGCAGCCATTTCTGCAGACACATATTCATCGTATACAGCTTCAGTTTCAATTGAAGCTGCTTCCGCTTCTACTGTATTTTCAGTAGAAGGGCCATCGTTTTGTTCACAAGTTGCAGTCGCAACTTGTGCATTGAATTGCTCAAAATTTGAGCGGGTCCCTCACCCACTTAGATTTGGCGTACCGCCAAGTAAAGCTGGGGTTCGTGGACGCCTTAAGGCATTCACGTAGAACGGTGTATGCTTAGTTGAAGCATGCACCGAATTGTTAATCGCAAATTCAGTGAGTGACAGGTAGTCACTCCACTGTTCAAAGGCATGTGCGTATGATCGCAACATGTCTCCGAGAACGCGGTTAACCCGTTCCGTCTGCCCATCCGTTTCCGGATGGTCCGCAGTTGACATCTTCAACTGGGTTCCCAACAATGAGAGCGTTTCTTGCCAGAAACGTCCTGTAAATCTCGGATCTCTATCCGAGACGATGTCTTCCGGCATTCCGTGCAAACGGAGTACCGTATCAACGAATATCCGCGCTGTTTGAGCGGCGGTTACGTTCGCTGATACTGCAGTAAGATGTACCATCTTACTGAAACTGTCTACAAAGACCACTATTCCAGTCTTCCGACTATTGTCGGAAGGAAGACCGAATACGAAGTCCATTGAAATGGACTTCCAACACTCTGTCGGAACCGGCAGAGATTGCAGCGGAGCCTGTGCAGACTGCGCAGGCTTAACGCGCTGGCAAATCTCGCAAGCGCGTACGTATTTTCGTACCCACTTGTACTGGTTCCGCCAGTAAAAGTCACGTGCGAGAAAAGCGTATGTCTTCTCTCGACCTTGATGCCCCGAAATCGGTGCATCATGATACTCAAACATAATTTGATGTTTGAGATCATCGTCGTTTGGAACGACGATGCGACTTTCATCTTTTTGGTCTGTGCTGTAAAGCAGCAGACCATCGTGCAGTCGATATCGATGCACGCAAGCGCGGAGGAACTCTGGGAGTTCGTCGCGTTTCTCACTTGATTGATTACGTAATTAATCAATCAACAGACGTGTCTCCTCGTCTGTTTTGTACGCCTCGCGTACTTGTCGTATAATTGACGACGACAAAGCAGTGCAATGGATCGCGTTTGCACTGGCCCCTTCGGTTACGGACGGTTTCGTCTCGTAATCGGGCCTTCGTGATAGCGCATCCGCTATCACGTTCAACTTTCCGAGTTTGTATTCAACCGTAAAGTTGTACTCAGCAAAGAATGACAGCCATCGAGCCATTCTTTGAGAAATGTGTGGTGAATTTACGGCCGTGCGTAGCGACGCATGGTCCGTGTAAACCACAAACGGTCTATCTCCCAATAGATAGATCCGAAACTTGGCCAGTGCGTACTTCATGGCAAGGAGTTCCTTGTCATGCACTGGATAGTTGCGCTCGGCTGGGCGCAACTGACGCGATTGATAGCAGATTACGCGATCACGGTCATCGTGATCACGCTGCATCAAATCACAGCCGATAGCGAAATCGCTCGCGTCGCAAACGACGTGGAACGGACGCTCGTTATCGCCAAGACAGGCGCTTCAGTCAAGCTTTGCTTGACTGCATCAAAAGCATCTTGACATTGGGTATCCCAATGCCATCCGACATCTTTCTTAAGTAATTGAGAAAGAGGTCGTATCAACCCAGCATAGTTGCACGAATACTTGTGCAAATATGTTGCCAACCCAAGGAACTTTCGAAGTTCCTTAACGTTGTTTGGCGAAGGCCATTCAACGATCACCCTGATTTTTTCTGGATCAGGACGCACCCCGTTCTTGCCCACAAAGCATCCAAGAACGGGTATCTCAGGTGCACCAAAGGTGCACTTCTTCAGATTTGCATAGAGCTTAAGCTTACGCATAAGCTCTAACACTCGACGTAGATGCTGCCTATGGACATCTACATCGCTTTTATCGTGTTCACCCTTACTATGGATGAACACGTCATCGAAATAACTCGGTGCGAATTCTCGCACCGGGCGTAATAGATGCGTTACGCATCTGTTAAACGTAGCAGGGGCATTTCGAAGCCCCTGTGGCATAACAAGCCACTCCCAAAGCATACCGCTGGGGTGCTTACTGCCGTGAGAGGGATATCCTTCTCACGCATTAGGATTTGATAAAATCCATCTCTTCGATCGAGAGCACTAAAGATGGTGCTCCCGCACATGCCATCTATGATGACATCCTTCCGCGGTATCGGTGTCTGTGCCGGTACCGTCGCTGCGTTCAGCTTGTTGTAATCGTGAACGATTCTCCACCCACCTGTGGACTTCTTCACACAAAAGGTGGGGGTAGAGTGCGGTGAGGTAGACTCCCGCACTTGGCCTGATTTACGACGAGCTTCGAAGAACGCGTCGATCGCTTTTACCTGATCACGCGGCAACGGCCATTGCCGCGTAACACAATACTTCGTGCCTGGAACGAGGTCAATCTCATGACTAGTTCCCTTATCCTTAATGAGCTCACTAGGTACTTCTTCTGGGAATACGTCAGCGTATACTCGAAGTACCTCATAAAATGGGGAGGTCGCTTTAAGCGACTCCCAGCTCTGCGCTTCAAATCTCTGAACTTTGGTTTGATCATTGGGAACCTCTTTCCCAATGTTTTTCACTTGTAATGTGGATATTCGTTCACGAATATCCACTACATCATCTGTTTCTACGATAATACAGATCTGTTCGATCTGATCATCGTGCAAGTTTCTCATAAACTTCTTCCAGCTTAGCGCTGGAAGAGCCATCACCTCCGAACCTTCTTTCGGAGGGTGTTCCATCAACAGAGACTGGGTAGCTAATCCGGTCTCCGTTTGCGTCAAGACGTTGATCGTCTCGACGGAACTGCCCATGCAATCAGACGCACTCGTCTGATTGACTGCTACACGGTGATTACGATTCACCGTGTGCGAATACTCATCATCATGGTGGCCACTGCCTACCATGGAATTTTGGCGATCAGATGTGCTCGTCTGACCGGCCGCCTTTTCTGCGACACGGTGGTCTTTATCACCCGTGCGCATGGCTAACGCAACGTGGTGGGCACTGGCCACCACGGAGTTTTGCTCACGATTGCACTCGATCGTGAGTTCACTCTCATCAACACGGAATTCATTCGTCGTGTTGGAACCTTCGGTCGCACAGTGGGTGTTTCCCAATGTGGATACTATTTCATTCTCACGGTGGGTGTTTCCCACCGTGGATATAACTTCATTCTCACGGTGGTCTTTATCACCCTGTGGAATGTTTCTCTCCAACACGCAACGACTCTTCTGTTGCGTGTGGTAGTCCCTCTGGACTCTCACCAGCGGAGGAACCTTCCGCTGATCGTGTCAGAACAGACCTGGTGGCGCCATCGCTATCCACCAGACTGTCTGACGCTGCGGTTGTATCCTCTGATACAGCCGGATTACACACAGGGTGATCAGATCCTGTGCGTCCGCCGCAGTCGATCGATAGGTTAACCCAGTCGATCGAAGGTTTAAACTTGGACATCCATGGGATTCCAAGTATCACATCGAACTTGTCATCTAAATCGAGGACGATGAATTCATTCTCGAATGACAGTTCATTCAACTCGAAGCGTGTTTTAATCACACGCTTCGGAATAGTCACGGTTGCACCTGTTGCTAACCGGACTGACAACATACTTCGTGGGGTTTCTACCTCCACGAAGCTCAACAGCGTTAGACTATGAGTTCTAAAGAAATTGTTTGACGCTCCTGTGTCAAACAAAGCTCGCATGGGGACATCGCTCCCGTGCGGCTTAACCTCCAGGGTGATAAGAGGCTTACCATCACCCTGCACCTTTTGACAGGACATAGTCCCGTCTGGGGCTATTACCCTCACATGCCCTATGTCGGCATGTGGGATAACATTCCCAGTAGGGCGCCCCGCCCCTACTGTCGATTATCGTTTTTTGCACCAACAGGGTGATGTCCCTGTTTGTGTCGCCGTGCAGCGGACGGTTCCGTCCGCTGACTGCGTGGCACCGGACGCGGTGCCATACACTCATGGGAAAAATGCCCCATTTTCGCGCATCTATTGCAGCGAATATTCTTCTTAAATTTCGGTTGCTTCGTGTTCGAAGCAACCGCAACCGATAGGTCCATCGGCTCTGGACCTTCACTGCCCATGCTCTGGAGCGGGTGGTTATTTCTTGGGACGAAGTGTGAGCTTCGTCTGTCTGACTGCTGATTGTTGACATGCCGTTGCGGCATGTCAAAAGCGAAGGGCTGTTGAGCCCTTCGGCTGTACCCAGCATGCGATGACGCTGATCGCATGCTGAACTCCTCACGGATGCTCATGTCAATGGCATCCCTCAGAGTATCTGGCGGGTGCCGATAGAGACTCTCTTTGACGGGACCATCATTGAGTCCCTTCATGAAGCCAGTGACCTGCATAGCAGGGGGCACCGGATCATACACAATATTTAACAGCAAATATTGTCAAGCTTATCTTGCTGGAGTTCCATAAACTCCTGCCGACTACTTAGCTCCATTTCTGGAGCTTCAAAGTTGAGCTTTAGCTCAGCTTTAAATTCCTTATAAGTAAGGAACGCAGAGTCATCAGTGGCTCTGCGACTCATCGCCCATTCCCTGGCTCTGCCGCCTAGACATATTGTGGCGAAGTACGCCTGTTGACGTTCGTCAACAATATTTTGCGCAGAGATGGCATCTTCCACCTCTTCGAACCATCTACGAAGGGGCTCGCCCCCTTCGCCGGTAGAGGGCGGTACTCGCGCCTTTAATACTTCAACGCTATGTGTTGCAGGTGCAGTTGCGGTCCGCGCTGCCTCTGGCGCGGGCCGTTCTGAATTTTCTAGGTGGTTTAGCCTAAAGCGGTTCACCACCTGTACCACTTCCTCTGGAGACTTACTCTTGAGGAAGGTAATGATGTCGGTCCCCATAGACCGAATTATTTCCGCCGTCGCGTCTTTACTACGCGACGAGAAGTGAGGGAAGTGTTTATTCACCTCTTCCAGCGTTCTTTCTCGCTCGGCAGCCGACATGTCTCGCGACATGATGCCGAGCGGATCTTAATCTTCGCTCCGCTAGTTAACTAGCAGAACGGAACTGTGGTCGTTAAGACGGACCACAAAGTGCTACCAGGTGTAACAGGACTGATCCTGTTACAGGCTTACACTGTATTTTGCGAGGAAGCGCTCAATACAATAGGGCAGGATTAGTTGATAACAACTAATCCTATAGTAAAAGTAAATATAAATATTTACTTAGTTTCTAGAACGCAAAATTAAGAGTGTTTATTGAATGGGTGGTTTAGAGGCTAATAGTATAGTAACTAACTAATTAATATTATAATATCAAGTCTTTAACTAACTGTACTATTAGTTAACCTGCAAGATTCGGTATTTATACCGAATCGACTTTTCCTTCTTAGATTATAATAACATATAATCTCTTATTTAGATTTCAGACAACGCGTCTGAAATTAAACTGTGATATTCTAACTTGAATATCTATTATGTAATGGCACCCCATTACACGAGCTGTATCCCGGTCTGGGTGCAGTCTACCGCCAATGGGCCTACCTGTTCATGGAGGCGATCGATATTGCAGAGATGACTTCTGGCTTCCAATGGAGCGAACGGTTGAAGGTAAACAAGTTTGGCGGGCATTGGGAGGGCACCGCCGCGGAATACTACCGGACAAATGTTGCATGGTGGTGGCGGGTGCGACCGACGCTGATTCACGTGATGGACCAGATGTGGTTGGGATTCAGGACAACTATATCCCACCAACAAGCTGCTACAAGGTTCGAAATGGAGAAGGATCCGCAGCGCAGCTGGACGGAACATTATCTGTACCTAGTAGCTCTGGCTCGCGAAAGCGGGTCGAGTGAAAAGTTAATTGTCGAAAACATCGTCAAGTACGCTGCGCCGCGCCTGAAAATAATGCTGATGGCGAGATATGACCCAAGAATGGGGGATTATCTCAGCCATGCGCAAGAGTTGATCGCCTGGGCGCAGGAACTCGAGGATGATGCAGTGAAGTCTAAGCCCGCCCCTAAGTTGCACGTGCATGCAGCAACATATGGTAAGGGGCGGCGCGTGTGTTACGCCTGCGGTGGAGAGGGGAACATACAACGGTATTTCCCCGAGAAGAAACGGAAGAGTGGAAGTGATCGAACTCAAGGGCAGGGCCGTAGCGGCAGTGAAAGGTCGTCAAAGCGTTTCGTGCTTTCGACCATGGATACCACTTTAGGTGCATATGTAAATGCATGTGGTAATGAAAGCGACATTGAAAATGTTTGGATTATCGATAGTGGTACTAGTAGACACTTGGTGTAGAACGCGAATTTATTGGAAGATGCCAAGGACTGTGGTCCTGATGATACTTTCGCCTTGCCAGATGGTGGCACACCACAGGCAACCAAGGTCGGACGGCTTACGTTGCGGACGTGCGACAAAAGTGAAACGGTCGTTGTCTTGACCGAAGTATACTTCGCACCGCAACTAGCCAGAAATCTGATTTCACTTGGTCGGCTGCGTGAAAAGGGTTGCGCAATAGTTGATGATGGCCGCAAGCTGCGCCTCACGATTAAAGGCGAAAAATTATTTGATGTGATGACGTATGGATCCGTCTTCGTTGCTAAGTTGAAAGCCGAGAGGGCGCATAATTTTTAGAAGAATTTCGGTGACATGGTTGCCAATAGTGTGTTGGAAGATGTCGGTCCAGACTTCCACACTGGCAGACTGCACCACTTCCACATGCGCCTGGGTCACCTGGCCTACGATACCATTGAATGGTTGTCCAGGGACCCGAGATCTGGTATTGCTTTGACGGACACGAATAGGACAAATTGCCTTACGTGTGCCGAAAGGAAAGCAACCAGAAAGGTGCAACCAAAGGTGGATTCGGGCAGCAACGCCCCGATAGATTGTGGCGAAGCGGACCCAAGAACTTTGGACGTTTCCGATCAGCAGCACACCGATCGGCCTATCGGCGATCGGATTGGTGGAAATCCAGGAGGCTTTTAAGCCTATCATGTGCAAGAGGTGTCAAGAACACGGATTTTGGTAAGTCACATGAGATTGCTTGTACCTACATATTTTCATGTTTGTACATATTGGGGACCATAGGGGATAGTTTTGGTTAGTGTCGAATATTTTCTTAGCCTTTAACACTCAACGGGAAGTCTTTTCGTCGCTTCGTACATCAGTCACCTCTGCACGCCACAGAGTGTTTGGATGCAGATGGTCGAGCAATCCCCTCCAGCTTATTTTTCCCGGCCGGGACGCGCTACATGCGCACTTGGCCCGCCGGAAGTCCCTCGACGGTAGTACACATTGGTCGACTTTCCAAGCGCATGTTGAACACGTTTGGAACGTGTTATCAAGTTATTGTATTATTTCGTGGAGATATCGTTCGTGGAGATGATCACGTTCTTATTGGATCTCTATATTTGATTATTGGACTTTATTTCTCATATTAATTGGGCTCTACGATCGATTGACCGATCTGTCCTTTGAAGTACATTTACTTGGAGTATAACTGGTCTGTCAGTACCCAGGGTGAAGAGTTCCGCCCAGGGTACACTACCCAGCACGGTCTCCCACATTTAGACCACAAGTCAATTCCCAGCACCGATCCACCGAGTGTGTTACCAGCCCATTCCATCGGGTACACAAGGTGAGATGAAGAACAAATCGGACCAGGCGTCCTGTGTTGATGACCGGTCGTCTGCCAGCAGCGGACGATCGGATCGGATCGTGGGCGAAGGTTCGCGGGGTACCCCCCTGTAAGTTGGACGGCTGGGCACGATGGTGGTCAAGTTCTCGACACTACGGTGTTCGATTTTGAACTTGACTCCACCACAATGGTGCGCGTGCCCGGATCACTTGGTGATCGTGGATATCACCGCGATAATATCTCGCAAAGAATTGATTACAATGAATTCAATGTGGAATCGTTCTGGAGAGGACATAAGGAACGGCTATCGCCTTATGTACTCGTTGTCGACAAAGATGGCGATGTCCGATCTGGCCGGGTGGAGGACCAGATCGGGATTAATAAGTTTTTTCCTCCCCATAAGGCTCCCACCGGAGCCGATCGGGACTATAGCAAGTCTTGCTATAGTTCCGGAAAGAATCATGACTTTTGTCCTGATCCTATGCATTTACATGGATGTTTTGATGAAAAGAAAATTAAAGAAGAAAACGACTTGGAGGCGAATCGGAACGATCCGATCCATTTTACCAAGGTCCCCAAGCAGAGGCTCAGAATGCCGTCCGAGGAAGACGATTTGGAAGAAAAGTCGCAGGTCGGGGATGGGGTTATCGAGGAAGAAGACCTGAACAGGAAGTATTACATCCACGAGTTAAAGCGATTTATTCATGAAGACCAGGTCATGCGAATTATAGACCCCCCGATCCTCGATCGCCTTCTCGGACCCACCACCGAGCCGATCCAGAGCGATCGGCCGTTGCTATTGGTGAAGAACCTGCTGGCGATGTTTTATGAGGTCGGCATGAAAGTGCGAAACCTCTCCAGTGTACAGAAACTGTTCGATCTAGATACTTGGAGGTTCTTCCACGACCATTTGGTGCCGTTGGTGGGGGCGTTCCGCCGCCCAACTCCCACCGTGGCATTGAAGGCCGCTGAAGTCACGGCAGCATACGAGGATGTGTGCTCCGACGATAAGTCGTTGTATCAGTCTCCACCTGCCTCATCGGAGTTGGAGGTCAGTGTTGAGCGGATGACCATGGGGGCGGACCATACCCCATGGGAGCATTAAAAGGACGTGCGGAAGCAAGGGGCTGCATGCCAGTCGGGGCCCCAGGAGCCCCCGCAGGCTTCAGTACCTCCAAAGGAGGATACCAACACGTTTCCCATGAACCAATCCAACGTGTAGCCGGTGCGTACACGCACGGTGCGGCTAGCGCACAGAGGAAGACTTTCCTTTAAGCTGCGTTCGCCGCTACTTAGCCAATACGCCCTTATAAAAGGGCTTAGTAGGAGAGCTCTCCTACTCTGGGCCAATATTCCCACTTTGGTTTACAATTAGCTTTCGCTAATGCCTTAATGCAAGGCACCCTTACTAAGGGTGTAGCTAGGAGTGATCCCTTTACGCTACTGCACTCACTACACGCGCGACCGGTCTAGGTCGTGCGTCTGTAGTCGGTTGAGTTAAATGTAAACTAAATGTATATTTAATATATAATTAGCCTAAATTAATTTAAACTAATGTAAACTATATGTAATACTAAGTAGAACTTACCAAATTCGTACCTAGCTAAAATGTAGTGTACACCACCTGTGTACCAACACGTGGCTGGCTGCCACGCCAGCCCCAAGAGCTCCTGCCCTGATTGGTTAAAATAACCAATGTTTCAAAACCTTTCGAACCGGTCAATACTGACCCCAACCGTAGTCTACTTACGTACACTACCTACTAGATGTGAATAGAATGTAACCCTGTTACATAACGTCCAAGCTATGTTTGAAGCAATGATGGAGCGTTTCTTGGAAGACCGATGCCGATCGCCTCCGCGCCCGCATGCCCAGGACCGATCTGCCCGGCAAAATGTCAATACTTGCCGGGATGTCGATATGGAGTCAGTGGCATCAACGGACAAGGCTATCCGAGGTGACAACCAGTTGGCAGAGGAAGATGCAAGCCACAGCCAGCCCGACCGCGCCGATCGAGCAAGAATAGCGATTACGACATGGAGTCGATCGGCGATCCGGATGACCACTATGGGTCAGATGGTACAGGGGCGGGCAGAATGCGCAAGGCTAACCTATACTCCACGACCACTTTTGATCTCGGATCTACTGCGATCCCACGCATTCGCATGGCTGCGCCCACAGATCTCAAGGGCTTTACTGGCAAGGACGCCAACGAGGATCAAGCCAGGTCGTGCTTTGTTCGGGTCAAGTCTGCTTTCTTACGGGATCAGACACCAAAAAAGGAACGGTGTCTGATCTTCCGGGATCTGCTGAAAGTACCGGCTGCGAACTGGATCCAAAAGTTGGGTCGGGATATACGATCTGACTGCGATATGCTATGTTCAGAATTTGAGGGGCAGTACTGCAACTCTGGATTCTCCACCGCCCGCAAATACCATCATATGCAGAAGCGGGGCGACGAGACGCCGATCGAGTACCTGCACCGTCTGTACGTGGCTGCAATTCGCGCCGGGATAGTGATCAAGGAAGGTAACCCGCCGACCGGTGCCGCTATGGAGCTCGTGGGTCACTATATTAGTATCCTTGATGACCAAGAGCTTGCAGATCAGCTCACTCTGATGCGCCTCAAAGATGTGGGGGAAGTGGAGCAGACGTTGCGGACGCTGCAACACTCACGCATCATGAGGGCGAAGGTCGCCGTTGGATCGGGTCGCTACAGATCGAAGACACAGACCGACCCTGTGAAGAGGCCCCTAAACAGATCGTCCCGTGCTGTTAAGGCGATCGTGACTGAAGACAGCACTGGATCGGAAGAAGAAAGTAGCGTCCTGTCAAGTCGGGAGTCAGGCGAAGACCAGTATCGCCACGTTTTCGTCACGGAACCTGCCCCAAGAACCAGATAGACGCCTAACCAGGCAGATCGGAAGGTCAGGAGTGGGAACAAGCCCTAACCGGACCGACCTCGCAAGAAGTGTTCTCACTGCGGGTCGAGTAAGCATGATGGTGAGGACTGATGGAAGAAGTTAATATGCAAGAAGTGCGAAAGACGCGGCCACCCCACCGATCACTGACTTTTCGTGCGCAAGTCATGTGGAGAGATACACGAGACCGGCCAGTGCAAGATCGAAGAGTTTTTCAATCTGATGCGCAAGTGGTATGTGCCGGGCAAGCACGCGGGGATGCTCCCACCGGACGTGAAAAAGATGTTAAAATAGAACGCTCGCCAGGTTGGAATCTGGATCGAGCCTAGCAGTCTACGTTTGGCATCTATGCATATGTCGGGTAGAATAAAATCGACAATACATGTTCTGTTCTCAATTGCGTCGATAGGTATCATCCGGTCTACAATCTCACGACCGATGAATATTCCCGATCGAAGGTGGTCATGCAGTTGGATTTGCTGCCAGGGAGTCTCGCGGATACTGGAAGTATCATGCGCCCGACAAATGGTTTAAACAGGCGAAAGCCTGTGGTAAGATTAACAACCAGAAGGCGACGATGTTATTCGACGCTGTGGTGGAAGTCTCGATTATCGACTCCGCCTTTGCTCGTAAGGTCGGATGTCGTATAGACTATATACCCAGAGACAAGAATGCATTGGAATTGGTGAAAACTCTTACATGACCGAAGGAAGGACGCGCGTGAAAATCACCCTATCGGGTCCGTTGGTCTACTTCTTCAGCGCTTGGTTCGGCAAGCAAGATGCCCTGTTAGGCATGGATTTCATGGTGCCGGCGGGTATTCGCCTAGATCTGTCTCATGGAGTGCTTACACTCCCGGATGAGGTCCAGATCCAGCTAGCTGGTCGGCGGCCCCTATACGGATCGCACACCGATCTGGTCAGGTGGGACCAAGATGTCACCATTTCATTCGGCCAATCCGCTGATACCCCGGTCGACAAAGGTTTTCGATCAAGGAAGTTATGGGTGACCAGGGGCGATCGGTGGGTGCCGACCTTTGTGAAGAGCGCCGGCCGATTTGATTTTGTCCGAGTCACTAATATCGGTGACAAGCCGCTTACGCTAGACAACAATGCTATTGTTGGCATGAGGCTGGAAGAAGGGAAGGTGCCAATAAAGGCGGGGATCGTCTCGATCGTATCGAGACGGTATGTTGAGTGGCAGAACTTGGCATACCAAGCGACCACCGATCTGATCAGCGATGATGGATCGGTGGAAGAAGATACCTCACCTATGGTGGAACGACCCAGCTATGTGACCCCAAAGAAGATGTTGATTCGAAGAAAGGCACCGCAGTCGCCGGACACGGTGGACCATCAAGCCGATGAGCCAAGGTTCGTCAATAAGCTGGCGTCACAAGAACAGGCTACAGCGGAGCCGGAAATAGAAAAAGGGGACATGGGATGGCTGGGGCGGACCGTGATGGCGCGCCTAAGCAGATCGATGTCGGTGAAGAGCAGCCCGCCGATCGGTAACAGCAGTGTGCAACCGATCAGGACGGTTTGGGTGATATTTCCCCGGAAGACGATAAAGTCTGTATACACAAGGGCGGGGATCAGTACATTCAAGAGCTGGAGAGCCAGATGGCAGTCCTTCCTGAAGTTTCTGCCGATCCGCCCGAAGTCACCTTGGACGATCTACAAGCGGGTGATCGGGATGTCAAAATTCCCGACCAGATCGATCAGCTCAAGAAGATCATCTGGAAGAAGAAACATCTGCTGATCGGGAAAGGCAATTCCTTACCCCCTTCTTCTCGCGGAGCGATCTGTGACATCGATGTTGGTGATGCCAAGCCGATAGCCCAGCGATGCCGACGTGTGGCGCCACAGTACCGTGAAAAATTGTCTGATCTTATTAAAGGACTGTTGGCCACCAAGATCATTAAGCCGTCGACCTCGCCGTGTGCCTCGCCGATCGTGATTGTGATCAAGAAGACCGGCGTCGACATCAGTTTGTGTATCGAATATCGGTTGGTAAATCGGTTTACCAAGCTTATGGTGTACCCGATGCCGCTGATCAGCGATCTGCTGGAAGATCTTGACAAGACCCTATGGTATTGCTCTCTGGATATGGCAAGTGGATTTTGGGTGGTTTCGATGACCGATCGGGCTCGCGAGATTTCCGCATTTGTTACGCCGTTTGGTCTGTTCGAGTGGAACCGTATGCCGTTCGGTTTGAAGAACGCGCCCCAGATCTACCAGAGGCTGATCGACAACGCACTGTATGGACACTTCAAGATCAGTACCGATCGGGACCCCACCGAAAACCATGATGTATTTACAGAGGGTGAACCCGATCGGGAAAGGAGACCGTCCGTTCTGAGGAGGCGATCGTATATCGACGACATCCTGATTCCTGCTTCGTCATGGAGCGATCTGTGCGAGAAGTTCGAACGATTGTTGGAGCCATGCGATCGCTGGAACCTGTCGATCAGTACTGTGAAGAGTTTTTGGGGCATGTCCAAGGTCGCCTATTTGGGTCATATGGTGTCAATCAGTGGGCTGGAGGCTAATCCTAAGGATCTGGAGTCACTGAGTAACCTCCCGTTTTCCAGATCGCTGAAGGCAATGCATCCTTACTAGGGGGCCTAAATTACTACAGCCGCTTCATTGAAGACTTCCCGATCTACGCGGCCGTGCTGTACGAGCTCCGGGAAGTCGACTATCATATGTTGCGCGAAGGAGATCGGGCAACTTTACGAGAGGGCTGCGACTCTGATCTGCCTGCAGATTTTCCGCAGGTGGAGGCAGATGACCACAAGAAGCGTGCACAGGTTGCTTTCGGTATGCTGAAGACCAAGACGGCGACGGCACCGATTCTCAGGCACTTCGATCCGGAAAAAATGCCGATCGTCATTGTGTATGCTAGTAAGTGGGCCATTTCCGCCACTCTAGCGCAAGAACATGATGGAGTGTACCACCCGGTCACTTTTACGAGCCGAACATTGAAGCCGAACGAAGTCAACTATGGGATCGTCGAAAAAGAAGTTCTGGCCTTACTACGGATTTTGGATGTGTGCTATAACCTGCTGGTCGGCCGACCCATAAAGGTCCTATCAAGGAAGTCAACATTGGCCTGGTTAATATCGGCCAATGGGATGGACGGTCGGCTTGGCAGATGGTCAGCGATCCTGTCACAGTGGTCTCTCGAGGTTGTCAAGTGCGTCAAAGGGGAGGAAGAGATATTGGCACGTTGGCTGCCAGCATCACCCCTCGGTCTGAAGTGGATGAAGCTCTGACGGCGATTGTCCCAAGGAAACAACCTCGACAGCCTATCTCACGGCCGCCACCGACCGTCGATCGGGATGAAGAACTCCTGGTCTTGAGTTTCGACGGGTCGTCTAGCGTGAAGAATAAGGTCGGCTCCTATAGCGCCATACTGTGGAAGTTACCACAATGGTCTATAGTTGCAGCCGCCGCCGATTTCACGCCTGACATAACGGTCAACAAGGCGGAATATCGGGGACTCCTTCTATGTCTTTATCTGTTGTCATCAAAAAAGAAAGGGCGGATCATCATATGCGGTTATTCCAACCTAGTGATAAGGCAGATCACCGGTGAGATCGACTGTAAGTCACCACGGCTGAAGTTGTTGAATGATCGGGTGATGAAGGCACTGAAAGACTATCCCAACACGAGCTATTGCACGTGAAACGGGACTGGAACAGAAGCGCCGAACACCTCGCGACCCAAGCCATGCGGGACCAGATCGGGGCGACGATCACCGAGGAGGCCGTTCTACATGAACTTATGAACATAAACAGGCTCCCGGAGTTGATCAAGCCCAAGTACAGCCCTGATCAGGTACATGTGATGGCGGCGACTAGATCGCGAACTCAGAAGTATCTCCAATCGTTTCCAAAGGAAAGGCTGAGCGCGTACGTTGTACAACAGCTAAGGGCGGAACGGATTCTCAAGGCGAAGGACGAAGAAGAGTGGATCGTCAACTTGAAGGCCTATCTGCGCGGTGAACTGTCCAAGTTAACAAATGATCAGGCGAAAGAGTGTACCAAGATTGCGGACAGTTACGATTTGGACGACAATGGATTGCTGTATTACTGCCGTGACATTGATCAAGACAATGCCGATCGAGATCGACTAGCGAAGCTGGTGATACCTGAGTTTCTACAGCCGGATGTCCTCCATTACTACCATGTGAGTCGAGAAGGGGGACATCAAGGCATAGACAGGACATACCACAAGATCCGGGCCCACTTTCACTGGAGAGGACTTTTTCGGAGCGTGCAGAAATATGTGGGCTGTTGCACAGATTGCGAGACCGGAAAGGGCAGACCGATAATCAAGGGACGATCGCCCGGAAATATCAAGGCTACGTACCCTTTCCAGGTGATAGCAATGGATCACATACCGTCGCTGCCCATATCAACACGCGGCAACACTGAGCTGATGATCTGGATCGACCTATTCACTGGTCTGGTGATCCCAAAGGCTAGTTCATCCCGATCTGCGGAGCAGATCGCCCAGAGTTACGAGGAATGCGTGATCAGAAGGTTCGGCGCCAGCGAAGTTATTAGACACGATCGGGAGCCCGGTTGTATGGCTGAGGTGTTCCGATCGTTCAATAACATGCTAGGCCAGAAGCAGAGCGCGACGATGGCATATCGTCCGCAATCGAACGGATCGGCTTAACGCATGGTGCAGACAATAACAAGGGCGATTAAGATGTATGTGGCCGATCCGGACCAACGTGACTGGGACGAGTATGCAGAGAGACTGGTATTCGCACTCAACTCTTCAACCGATCGGGTCCGAGGAGAAACGCCTTTCTATCTGGAGTATGGATGGGACCCTCGATCGACACTTGAAGCGGCGATACCGATCGGCTGCACTCGGACCCGCGATCGCGATGCCCGTCGTTGGCGCATGCAGGTCCAGAAGCATTATCAGCATGCGAAAGAAGTCGTCAATGAAAAGTTGCGTCAGGCCACGCAAGATCGAGCAGATCGGAATAACGATCAGGTCCGCCCTCATGGTATTGAAATAGGGGCGAGATATATGGTTATACCTCGATCGGGTCAAGGAAGTCTATGCAAAGAAGTTGGCTCATATGTGGCACGGTCCTTTCCGTGTAGCAGAGCTGATTGGTGAGCATGCTGCCCGTCTGATCACGATCGGCACGGATTATAAAGTTTTTTCCGATCGTGCATGTGTCCAAACTGAAGCTGGTCAGAGAGTTCCCCGATCGGCCTAAAATGCCCTGTCTGGTGAACGAAGCGGAGAGATTCGATTTTGACGAAGATCTGCTGCAGGAAGACAGTCGGGAAAGGCCATTGGAAGAGGACGAATTCGAGGTGGAAAAGGTGCTAGATGTCCGATCGGTCAAGAAGACACGTTTTGGTCGCACCCACCGAGAATATATGGTCCGCTGGAAGGATCATGACGAAGCAACTTGGATCGACGAACTCGATCTAAAAGTGGAGCACTGATACGAGAGTTTGAGCGAGAACGAGTCAGTCGGAATCGCTTCGCAGTGATGCAGACTCATGAAGATGAAGATCAAGACACGCAGTAGCACCGATCAGTATATCGATCGGTGTGAATATGTGTAAGGTCTGAATTATTGTGAATTAGTGTGATGGACTGTGATGAACCGGAGTAGTGGAGCGACGAACGTGGTGATAATTTTCGCGATGTGGATGGAAACTGTGTGTGATAACGTGTTGGTACAAGTTTGGAGAAAGTGATGAAATTTGGTCAAGTGATCAGGTGATCAGGAATTTAGAAAGAATGATGACATGTATTATGGATTATCTGGTCAGCTAACTGCCGCATCAAGATTCGCAGTCACCCCACAGACGACCGATAGTCAATGCCAGATGGTCTTTGATCTGGTCCTGATGCTGATTTCACCAGAGCTCCTTCCGATCGATCTGGATCAAGGCCTCTTTCAGGTCTGCGATCGGCTCGTCACAATGGAGATCGGGATACCAGATGCCGTCCTCAGTGAACACCTCGAGGCTCTCAACGCGACGCTTGGCCATATGAAGAAACACCGGATACAGGAAGTTGTCGATGTCGCACTCGCGGGCCAGCATCCCTTCCAGAATAAACTGGCATAGGGCCAGCCAGGCCTCGCCCGCCCGACTCCGGCGCTGCTTCCGGCGCTTCTGAAACATGATCAGGTCTTTATCATGTAACTTCCGACCTGTGGTAAGGATTAGATAATGGGTAGACTCCCTGATCGCCTGGAAGTGGGCTGTATTAAAGGCCAGAAGTCGACCCAGAAGAGAATCGATCCAAGGAGTCGACTCGAATATGGAGTCCAACTTGGCGCTGAGAAGCACTTCCCATGGTCGATCTGCATACAGAAGGGCGATTTGCGGTCCTGTGACTAGATCCGCCAGCTACGCAGACGGGTCAGGGGTTTTCAAAGCTGGAGGGAAGAGCCAGAAATATGGTCGGGACATCGACCGGGCTAGATCTTGCTTGGTCAGGGCTGATCGGTGCAAGCTACCGATCTTCCCCGGTGACCATGGCAAAGTGGCATCTGAAGTCAGCGATGGAAGAGGTCGATCTCCGATCGACACCCCTTTCAACCGGGAGTGATTGCGCAGCCCATATGTGCCGGGATGGAAGGAAGGCGCCGATCCGGTTTACTCGCGCGCCCGTGCAGCACCATCACCCTGGGAGCTGATCACCTTATCAGAACCCGATGCAGGCTTCGCTGGAACAGGACCTCGGCGTTGATCGGATCGGGACTTGGATAAAGCAGTGAACAATAACTCAGAATCTCCCGATCCGTCCCCGGAGTCCTCTCCCGAGGAGATCTCCATATGTTTTGTGTGAGCAGCGCGGGGGCGTAAGGGCGCATGCGATTTGACTGTGATGGACGTGTCACCTGCGTCCGATCTTGGGCTTGGACGATGCTCCAGCGTCTTGGCTTTCTTTTGAGGCACCGCTCGATTCTCCTCGAGT
>CM047583.1:23340826-23366199 GCA_026184515.1 Peronosclerospora sorghi
ACTCGAGGAGAATCGAGCGGTGCCTCAAAAGAAAGCCAAGACGCTGGCGCATCGTCCAAGCCCAAGATCGGACGCAGGTGACACGTCCATCACAGTCAAATCGCATGCGCCCTTACGCCCCCGCGCTGCTCACACCAAACATATGGAGATCTCCTCGGGAGAGGACTCCGGGGACGGATCGGGAGATTCTGAGTTATTGTTCACTGCTTTATCCAAGTCCCGATCCGATCAACGCCGAGGTCCTGTTCCAGCGAAGCCTGCATCGGGGTCTGATAAGGTGATCAGCTCCCAGGGTGATGGTGCTGCACGGGCGCGCGAGTAAACCGGATCGGCGCCTTCCTTCCATCCCGGCACATATGGGCTGCTCCGTCACGCCCGATTGAAAGGGGTGTCGATCGGAGATTGACCTCTACCATCGCTGACTTCAGATGCCACTTCGCCATGGTCATCATGACAGATCGGTAGCTTGTACCAATCAGCCCTGACCAAGCAGATACTGGCCCGGTCTCTATCGCGTCCAGACTCCTGGATTTTTCCTCCAGCTTCAAAGCTCCTGCCGCTTCTGCATGGCGGGCGGACCTGGTCACAGCACCACAAATCGCCCGTCTGTATGCGGTTGAGCCATGGAAAGTGGTTGTCCGCCCCAAGCTGGGGTCCATGTTTGCGTCGACTGCGTGGATCGACTCGTTCTTAGGTAGAGTGAAGGCTTTCAATGAAACCTACAGCCAAGCGATCTGGGAGTCTACACACTATCTAGTGCTTCCTCCTGATCGAGCGCAACATGATCAAGGCCTGATCTCATTCCAGAAAGACCGAAAGAGGCGCCGGAGTCGGGCGGGCGAGGCCTGGCAGACCTTATGCTAGTTCGTTCTGGGAGGGATGCTGGCCCACGAATGCGACATCGGCATCTTCTTATATCCTGTGGTTCTCCATATGGCCAAGCGTCGGGTTGAGAAATCCGGGGTATTAGCTGACGACGGCGTCTGGTATCCTGGTCTCCATTGTGACGAGCCGATCGCAGACCTGAAGGACGCTTTGGTCCAGATCGATCGGAAGGAGCCCTGGCGCAATCAACACCAGAACCAGATCGGAGACCACCAGGCGCTGACTATCGGTTGTTTGTGGGGTGATTGCGACTCTTGATGTGTCATATAGCTGACCAGATAATCCATAATACATGTCATCATTCTTTTCAAATTCCTGATCATCCAATCACTTGACCAAATTTCATCACTTTCTCCAAACTTGCACCAACACGTTATCACACACAGTTCCATCCACATCGCGAAAAATTATCACCACGTTCGTCGCTCCACTACTCCGGTTCATCACAGTCCATCACACTAATTCACAATAATTCAGACCTTACACATATTCACACCGATCGATATACTGATCGGTGCTACTGCGTGTCTTGATCTTCATCTTCATGAGTCTGCATCATTGCGAAGCGATTCCGACTGACTCGTTCTCGCTCAAACTCTCGTAGCAGTGCTCCAATTTTAGATCGAGTTCGTCGATCCAAGTTGCTTCGTCATGATCCTTCCAGCGGACCATATATTCTCGGTGGGTGCGACCAAAACGTGTCTTCTTGACCGATCGGACATCTAGCACCTTTTCCACCTCGAATTCGTCCTCTTCCAATGGCCTTTCCCGACTGTCTTCCTGCAGCAGATCTTCGTCAAAATCGAACCTCTCCGCTTCGTCCACCAGACAGGGCAGTTTAGGCCGATCGGGGAATTATCTGACCAGCTTCAGTTTAGACACGTGCACGATCGGAAAAACTTTGTAATCCGTGCCGATCGTGATCAGACGGGCAGCATGCTCACCGATCAGCTCTGCTACACGGAAAGGACCGTACCACATATGATCCAACTTCTTTGCATAGCCTTCCTTGACCCGATCGAGGTATAACCATACCCTCTCCCCTGGTTCAATACCATGAGGGCGGACCTGATCGTTATTCCGATCTGCTCGATCTTGCGTGGCCTGACGCAACTTTTCATTGACGACTTCTTTCGCATGCTGATAATGCTTCTAGACCTGCATGCGCCAACGACGGGCATCGCGATCGCGGGTCCAAGTGTAGCCTATCGGTATCGCCGCTTCAAGTGTCGATCGAGGGTCCCATCCATACGACAGATAGATAGGAGTTTCTCCTCGGACCCGATCGGTTGAAGAGTTGAGTGCGAATACCAGTCTCTCTGCATACTCGTCCCAGTCACGTTGGTCCGGATCGGCCACATACATCTTAATCTCCCTTGTTATTGTCTGCACCATGCGTTCAGACGATCCGTTCACTTGCGGACGATATGCCATCGTCGCGCTCTGCTTCTCGCCTAGCATGTTGTTGAACTATCGGAACACCTCAGCCATACAACCGGGTTCCCGATCGTGTCTAATAACTTCGCTGGCGCCGAACCTTATGAACACACCTTCCTCGTAACTCTGGGCGATCTGCTCCGCAGATCGGGATACACTAGCCTTTGCGATCACCAGGCCAGTGCATAGGTCGATCCAGATCATCAGCTCAGTGTTGACGCGTGTTGATCTGGGCAGCGACGGTATGTGATCCATTGCTATCACCTGGAAAGGGTACGTAGCCTTGATATTTCCGGGCGATCGGCCCTTGATTATCGGTCTTCCCTTTCCGGTCTCGCAATCTGTGCAACAGCCCACATATTTCTGCATGCTCCGAAAAAAGTCCTCTCCAGTGAAAGTGGGCCCTGATCTTGTGGTATGTCCTGTCTATGCCTTGATGTCCCCCTTCTAGACTCACATGGTAGTGATGGAGGACATCCGGCTGTAGCAACTCAGGGATCACGAGTTTCTCTAGTAGATCTCGATCGGCATTGTCTTGATCAATGTCACGGCAGTAATACAGCAATCCATTGTCGTCCAAATCGTAACTGTCCGCAATCTTGGTACACTCTTTCGCCTGATCATTTGTTAACTTGGACAGTTCACCGCGCAGATAGGCCTTCAAGTTGACGATCCACTCTTCTTCGTCCTTCGCCTTGAGAATCCGTTCCGCCCTTAGCTGTTGTACAACGTACGCGCTCAGCCTTTCCTTTGGAAACGATTGGAGATACTTCTGAGTTCGCGATCTAGTCGCCGCCATCACATGTACCTGATCAGGGCTGTACTTGTGCTTGATCAACTCCGGGAGCCTGTTTATGTTCATAAGTTCATGTAGAACGGCCTCCTCGGTGATCGTCGCCCCGATCTGGTCCCGCATGGCTTGGGTCGCGAGGTGTTCGGCGCTTCTGTTCCAGTCCCGTTTCACGTGCAATAGCTCGTGGTTGGGATAGTCTTTCAGTGCCTTCATCACCCGATCATTCAACAACTTCAGCCGTGGTGACTTACAGTCGATCTCACCGGTGATATGCCTTATCACTAGGTTGGAATCACCGCATATGATGATCCGCCCTTTCTTTTGTGATGACAACAGATCAAGACATAGAAGGAGTCCCCGATATTCCGCCTCGTTGAACGTTATGTCAGGCGTGAAATCAGCGGCGGCTGCTACTATAGACCATTGTGGTAACTTCCACAGTATGGCACTATAGGAGCCGACCTTCTTCTTCACGCTAGCCGATCCGTCGAAATTCAAAACCAGGAGTCCCTCATCCCGATCGACGATCGGTGGCGGCAGCAAGATTGACTGTCGAGGTTGCTTCCTCGGGGAAATCGTTATCAGAGCTTCATCCACTTCAGACCGAGGGGTGATACTGGCAGCCAACGTGCCAATATCTCTTCCTCTCCCTTGGTGCACTTGACGACCTCGAGGGACCACTGTGACAAGATCGCTGACCATCTGCCGAGCCGACCGTCCATCCCATTGGCCGATAATGGCCAGGCCAATGTCGACTTTCTCGAAAGAACTTTTACAGATCGGCCGACCAGTAGGTTGTAGCACACATCCAAAATCCGTAATAAGCCAGAACTTCCCTTTCGACGATCCCATAGTTAGCTTCGTTCGGCTTCAACGCCCGGCTCGTAAAAGTGACCGGGTGGTACACTCCATCATGTTCTTGCACTAGAGTGGAAGAAATGTCCCACTTACTAGCATACACAATGACGATCGGCATTTTTTCCGGATCGAAGTGTCTGAGAATCGGTGCCGTCGTCATCTTGGCCTTCAGCATACCGAAAGCAACCTGTGCACGCTTCATGTGGTCATCTGCCTCCACCTGCGGAAAATCTGCAGGCAGATCAGAGTCGCATCCCTCTCGTAAAGTTGCCCGATCTACTTCGCGCAACATATGATAGTCGACTTCCCGGAGCTCGTACAGCACGGCCGCGTAAATCGCGAAGTCTTGAATGAAGCGGCTGTAGTAATTTAAGCTCCCTAGGAAGTACTGCATTGCCTTCAGTGATATGGGAAACGGGAGGTTGCTCAGTGACTCCAGATCCTTAGGATTAGCCTCCAGCCCACTGTTTGACACCATATGACCCAAATAGGCGACCTTGGACATGCCCCAAAAACTCTTCAAAGCACTGATCCGTGACGGCACTACCACCGTCCGACGTACCGGCGCGACGAACGGAGCGTTTGTCGACTCGAAGTGTGCCGACGCTCATGCCAGACAATGAAGCAATGGTTTACCGTACACAATACAACACTAGGTCGAGTGACCGTTTTGCGACAGTATTGTTCCGCATTGTCCAATTGCTGGGTCGGGAGTCGGTGACGGACGACCTCCTCGGCTTTCTCTCACAAATTCTGAGAATGATTTTTCCGACCGGAGCATCGTTCGATATGATGGCAGTGACATTAAGAACGACGACATCAATCCCCCAGCGCCGAAGCGTTCTCGCCCTGACGAGACTGCTATGAAGGTGACCCTCTCTGATGTGCCGAGTTCTTTTGAAGAGGCCATCAC
Organism: Peronosclerospora sorghi; assembly: GCA_026184515.1. NCBI lineage: Eukaryota > Oomycota > Peronosporomycetes > Peronosporales > Peronosporaceae > Peronosclerospora > Peronosclerospora sorghi. The sequence continues at coordinate 23,345,713 of CM047583.1, forward strand.
TTGGCGTGATAGTAAGCAGTGGCGTGCCACGATCCTGGAAGAATTGAAGGCACACGAGTCGAATGGAACCTGTTCCGTGGTGATCCCTCCCGTCGGGGTTCGTCCAGTGACGTGCAAGTGGGTGTTTGCTCTGAAGCGAAATGAAAATGGTGAGATCATCCGTCACAAGGCGCGCTTGGTTGCGCGTGGATTTTCACAAACACCGGGAGTGTATTTCCAGGACACGTATTCGCCGGTCGCGAGTATGAACTTGATCCGAGTGTTTCTCTCGGTGTGCTGCTTCCGTGAATATGTGGTGTACCAGTTCGATGTGGACACAGCTTTCTTGTATGGTGTTCTCAACGAAGACGTGTACATCGAATGTCCAGAGGGCTTGGACGTCAAACCAGGCTCGGTGCTCAAGTTGCTGAAGTCACTGTATGGAATGAAGCAGGCTGCGAATGTGTGGCTTCACACCATCAAGGCAGTACTTATCCGACTTGGTTTCAAGCCGTCGAGTGCCGATCCGTGTGTGTTCACGAAGAAAAGAAAGGATCATGATGATGATGATAACGAACTCGTTATGCTCTGTCTACGTCGATGACCTACTGATCGCCGCCAAGACGAAGAAGGATGTGTACGACGTGAAGGCACAGATGGATGCTGAGTTCAGGATGAAGGACCTCGGCAGGGAAAAGTTTGTCCTTGGTATTAAGATAGCCCACGATACCAGCAAGTGTTTACTCACACTGAGCCAACGTAACTATATCACCCGAGTCGTCGAACGTTTCAACCAGTGCAACGCTAAGGATGTATACAGCCCGTGTGATGCTGGTGTAAAGCTTTCTCGTGCTGATTCCCCATCCACGGCTGAAGAAGTTGAAGAGATGAAGAAGAAACCGTTTCGTGCTTTGATGGGATGTCTGCTCTACGTCGCGGTATGCACTCGACCAGACATCTGCTATGCGGTTTGTAATCTGAGCAAGTTCCTCGAGAAGACCGGGGAGAAGCACTGGAAGGGGGCGATTCGTATAGTCCGTTACCTGAATACCACGATGGATCTCGGTCTCTGTTTTCATGGCAAGCAACATGGCGGGGAAGCTATCGCGTTTAGCGATGCTGACTGGGGAAGAAACCTTGATGATCGCAGATCAGTGTCTGGAGTGATGGTCATGCTGCATGGGGATCCAGTTGTGTTCAAGTCCAAGTACCATCGCACCGTGGCCCTGAGCTCGGCAGAGGCCGAGTACATGGCTCTCAGTCTGTGTGTCCAAGATGTGCTATGGACTCGTGCACTGCTATCCGACTTGGGTATCAAGCAGCGAGGTGCTACCACGGTCATGGAGGATAACCAGGGTGCGATTTCACTCGCACACAACGACGGATATCACAGCCGCGCGAAGCACATTGATATGAGCCATCATTTTGTCCGCGAGAAGGTCCACTCCAACTAGATTGCTCTGATGTATGTCGAGACCAAGCGACAATTGGCCGACATCATGACCAAGGGCATGTGGTGGAGCGGCTGATCAAAGTTCTTGGCACCCAGACTGCCGACTAACGAAGGGGGGCCTCCGGTTGTCCTTGACTTCTTGTGTTTCTTCTCACCTTGTGTACCCGACGGCTTAGGCGTGGGTCGCTCTCCAGGTGGCGGGGATATAAACACGGCAATTCGTTGATGCAAGATTGGGGAACTTGTAACAAGTTGACCTATGTGCCGATCAGGCGTGATCAGGTACAACCAAGCTCGAAACAGGTGTGATCAGGCTTGATCAGCAGTGATCAGACTTGATCAGCAGTGATCAGGCCTGGGAAGGCACCAAAAGTCGTTGATCAGCTGTGATCAAGCTTGATCAGGCTTGATCAAGTGCTGGAAGACGTTGATCAGCTGTGATCAGACTTGATCAGGCTTGATCAAGTGCTGGAAGACGTTGATCAGCTGTGATCAGACTTGATCAGGCTTGATCAAGTGCTGGAAGACGTTGATCAGCTGTGATCAGACTTGATCAGGCTTGATCAAGTGCTTAAAGTCGCTTAGGTACAAGTTGGCGCGATGTGCGAGTTGTTGATCACAGAGTGCAGTTGCAGATCGATGATCTTGTGGTGATCAGTGGAGGGGTACTTGATCGGGCAGCGGAAATCTTCACCACCCGATCAAGGAGCCTCTGAAGTCTTAATCAGCTAACAGAATACCCTATCGAAATGTATTCTTAGCCTAGACCAACGAGGGGGGGGTCGATCAGCTACGGGTTGATCGACAGTTTCCACTAAAAATCCGCCTAGAGTTCCCATGGGGCGCTCAGAGCAGCCGAACTCTAGGGGCCAAAAAAACGTGGACCAATGGGGGAAGAGTTGAGAACACCTTCCCCAAAAAAACCTTTACGAAATAACCGCGGACACAGCGGGTGGAATTGAGGGTGAGTTATGAAGACCCTTACGTCTTCCGGTGGGCCAAAAAGTGCACTACGTGCTCCCGCCCGGGACGTAAGGTGTGCGTATGCAAAAGAGAGGGAGGAGCGAGGAGATCACGCCTCCCCCTCGGTGATCTAATCGATCGGACGCAAAAGGAGACTTAATTAGCACTTATATCCTAAAACTACCAAAAACCTAATATCAGCCAATCAGAACTACCCATACCTATACGCCTCGTCGACCAGTCGACCTGATTTATCCGTCGTCCGTCGCTAACCGTTAGGTACCCGTTAGGTAACTGTATCAGTTGGCGCATCGTCCCAGATGTCCCGTTCATGCCCCGTCTATGTCGCCGCAGTCGTACCGGCTATTGTACCAACTATGGTACCAACTATGGTACCAACTATCGTACCAACTATCGTACCGACTAATATATTGCCTATTGTACCAACTATAATACTGACTACTGTACGAACTATGGTGCCGCAAAAATTTATAATATGCTTCACCACAGCCGCCCCTGATCCGCGTCCCAGCCGTACAGCGGTTGGGGCGGGGCCGATCATGCCGTTGTCTGCCCTCAATCATCTCTTCTTTTCGTCGAGTCATCATCGATAATGTCGTTGGCACCGTTAGCACCCATCGGTCGCCCCTTCCTTTCATCTGTCGATCAAGTTCGATCAGGTCATCATGATCATTCATATCCACATTTTTCTCATCAAGTCGACCATGCAGACGATCATGGATAGTGTTTCATCACTTGATCAGTCTATTGCTGATCGCGAGGAGGAGATCAAGCAGTTCTGGGAAAGGATTGCGCCCCTACGCGATCATTTCTGTGCGACGGTCAGCCATCTCCGAGCCAAGCTGACGGCTTCTTCGTGTGCCGATGGAAATTGTGGCTCGTCGAATTGCGAAAAGATGAAGGAGCTCATGCGTTTCGACGGCGTCTTCCGTTCCAGTCATTTGCAATATCTTGCTTGGCACACTCGTCCCAGATCGGGCACAAAAAGCAGCAAGCTGTAGCCGTGCAGCAATCGTTTCGGTTTTCAATTTCTTCCACGTCGAAGCCTCATCATCCATGGGCACATTGTCCTCATCATCCATGGGCAAATTGGCGTAGAAACTTGACCACGTCTTGGTCGAGATTAATCCGTAACGGCAAAAAGCGCGCTTCCAGTCGATGTTCTTCGCACAACTTTGCACCCGGTCGCACCTTCATGACTTGCACACGGACCATGGAGCTACCGCTTTCGCGTGGATGCGCCACCTCGGATTTCCAGTAACACACAATCTTTCGGATCTGGGACATCGAAATGTAGTCCAAGAGCTCGATATCGCCGAGGGCCAAGACCGTGTGCGACGCAAGGGACTGCGCTTCGGCGTCATCAAACAGATCGAGTCGCACTTGGATCCGCGTCACGACCAATTCCAGCATTTCCTCCGTCTTGCGACCACTTTTCAACGCTCGTTTCCGCATACACTCACTTTCACTGCGCTCTCGTTTTTGATACGACATTGTCGAAGCACTCGCAAACAGACCACTACTCGGCGCACTTCCAGCCACATAGCCACCATTCGACGGAACATAATCATCGAGAAATGCATCCACGATTTTCTCCTTCTTGGTAATCGCCACGTCCTTTGCTTCCTATTTCTCTCGCTTTTCTTCGACTTCCGGCAGTCGCCCGACGTCGCTCACATCGCGAGTCCAGTCATATCCACAAAAAAAACGCATGCAAACGTCGAAATTCCGCATCAGCACGTACTGGATCACGAGCTGCGATGACCTTGCCCTCGTGGTCAAGGCATTGAGCAAGCGCTGCTGTTCCATGATGATGGAGCGCATTTGCTGACCGAGAGCTCGTCGTCGCGCTCGTCGTTTCTCGAGTTGGCACGCAAAATGTTTTCAATCACGACACCACGACTCAAGGCATTGTTATACAGGAGCCACGTCTGAATATTACCCGGCACGTAGAGCGCCGCGAGCAAGACAATGAAACTCAACGACACGAGCCCGAGAGCCGCATCATGCACAAAGTAGAGATTTCGGACAAGATGAGATTTCTTTCCAAGGAGCACCAAGGCCCAACTTCCGAGCGCGGCCGCGAGGTAGCCCATACTCAATAACCACTGCCACATGCCGTCCACATAGATAAACGCGAGCACGAGGCCCGTCACGAGCACGAGCATGGACAGGAGCTTCAAAAACTGCACGAGGCCAGTCTCACCAAACGAGCGCGACGACGTAGAAAAGATCACTTCCACACTCATGTAGATGTCGGCCATGGCACAACAAATGGCCAACGGCAGCCACGTCGATTGTTACACGATCGAATGATACTCGTTCCCCGTCGACGCAAGCGCAAGTGCAGTCAGTGAAAGAGCCACCCTTTCATCGTCACACACGCTTTCGACCGTGGTCGGAGCGTCGCAAAGTACGCATTCTCTTCTTCAAACCACGCTTCCCACGATTGATTGGGGTTCCCACCGTCACCGCGCATCCATTTGAACCACAGACGGAAATCATCCATCACGTCCGACCACTCAAACGACAGTGGATTAAACCAGAACGGGGACCAGTACCACGAGAGAAACACGAGCCACAAGGACCACGTCGTAGACGCTTATTGCTGGTTAGTGGTAAAGAGAAAGTAGACGGTAAGGCCCACGGCAATCTCGACCGCCGTGTACAAGTGACTACTGGCGTAGAAGCGATAGAGCTCATCGAACGACGAGTGTTTGGTCACAAAGCCACGACCCGTGGCACAATATTTCGCACCCCCGGCCAGAATCGTCTGGCCAAAGTAAAACCATTTCGTGCCAATGCGGAACAAAAAGTACAAGGGACCACCCATGACAAACAGAATGAGAACTTCGTTCAGCGCTGTTTTCAATCCACGCTGGACCGAGATCGTTGCGAGCGGCGGCGCGGTAGTAAAGAATGCGACGGACCCGAGCATGAGCTGCAGCGTGCTCAAGAGCACGGGATCGCGCCCACCCACGTCTTCCAACGACAAGATTGAGCGGAGTAGATTGCAATAGAGAAGGAAGTAGACAGTCCAGATGATGATCGACGTCGAGAGGTAAAAGCCCACGTGATTTTAGTAGAACGACAGCAGTTTAAAGAAATGCAAGTGTTGACTCATGCGGTAGACATCACGCGAGAGCGATTGCTCGGCCGCGCCTTGGGCCAACTTGGATTCAAACTTGTGAATCTGCTGCATGCCCACGTCGCGTCCTTTGCCGCATTTCGTGTACTCGGGGAACGTGACACAACCACCACGCGGAGCGTCGACCTTCCGTGTGGCACTTTCCCGACCAAGGGAGCGAATCGCTTCTTTACATTCCTTTTCACCAAACGAGAGCGACGTCGCGGATCCACCGATCGGAATTTCCACGTGATTCAGATAGATACGCGACGGCGGACCTGTCGCGATGCACTCGTGGCATCCCAAGTCTCATCGTAATACCATCGTGCCGTAGGTTGATCAGTAGGAGACTCAGACGAGATCACAAACGATGCACTCGGAGCTCCCACATGGCTACTACTGGTGGACGAAAACGAAGCTGGACGCGTCATTAAGTTCCCACCACCGCCTTCGTCATTGTCTCTTTGCTCGAGCACGCTCGAATCTCCCATACTTTCACACTCGTCCCCCTCAGGACTCGATGCCATGTCCAGAAGACGATGTAAGCGCGACTGCAGAGCACGATAGGGCGCAAAATCCAGCTCAATCTCCTCACATTCACCGTCATGTGCATTGATCACCGACATGGACATGGTCGCATGGCGGACGGCGTCGTCGTTGTCGAGTGCACCCCACTGGGCTTGTCCGCCATTTCCACGTGATGCGAAAACGACGACGCTGTTTCTTCCGTCTGCAAGTCACTCAACTCGACTTCTTCCAGCCCATGTTGCGTTCCCCACCAGTTTTTCGACGTGGCTGGAAACGCATCATTGGACATGAACACGTCGTCAACGCATCATCATCGTACATGGTGTCATCAGCTAAGCTCTCGTGCTCTTCTTCCACTGGCTCAAATAACTTCAACTCGTCTCGAGCTTCTCTTTCTCCATTGACACTTCTCGTCTTATGATTCTCAAGCCATCGGGCTGTTTCTTCTTTATACAGCATGGCACCTTTCTCAGGTGAAGCCGAAACAAACCACGATCGCAGTTGCCGTCGCGTCTGCGGTCGGCTCGGGTTCCATTAAAAACGCTCCTGGCGATTCCTCCGTCTCGTCATCAACGGTTCGTATCTTCGATTAATAATGTTCAATCACGAGCTCATTAATCCGAACAGGTTTCGCCACGTGCTGTCTTTCCTCGCCCGTCCACACTCGCGTATGCAATGGTACCATGTACGTCGTAGTGCTGTATTAATAAGAGCAAGATTAGCAGCGGTGGTCGCACAAGTCGAGCCGTCAAACGTCGCGTCGACATTCATGTCGCAAAGGGAGCATGTTGGGCTGCACTGTGGGCAAAAGCAAGCTGAGGATCCGTTTGCCAGAACTTGGCACGAACCAATCCCACAGTTTGTCCGTTTCGTACATGAGTCTTCGGTTGCTCTGCATGTGTCTCCAGTATATCCAGGGCCACAGATGCACTTTACAATCTCAGTGTCGCAAGTATTATCGTTCTGGCATGCAAGATCGTTCGTACAGCGAGTACAGCGTTGGTTGGGCTTCCCTTTCTTGCCGTCAACTTCTTTCCCATCAAATCCTTTCTTGCTTACACACTCCCCATCTACACAATCACCACCCGCGCCACAATCAACATCGCAGGCATTGGAAACCTCTTTCTCGCGCTTGTCACCCTCAGAACCAGCATAGCACATTCATGTGCGTTTGCCGATTTTACTTCTGCTCTTGTACGTACAGGTGCCGTGGTACGTGCACACCTCTTTTGATGTAGGCGCTTGGCAAGTTGTGGGTTCGCAAGTATGGTTACTTTCTCTCCTTTTATTGTGACCGTAAACGTAGCGTCAGCACCATCACCAGCAGTCGTCGCCGCCGGACAAGTTTTCCTCGCGGCAAGCAGGTCGTTTTGCTGTGTTGGGAGTACACTTGGAGATGACGTTGCCGTAATTATTGACCGAGATACAAGCGGTGCCTGGAAATTTCTTCTCGCAGTACGAGTCCGAGCCCGAGTCACAGTAGTAGGCAGGATCATCGTCAGCTACTACGCCCGCGGCTAGGGCAGTTGCAACAGTAATTAACGCGCGAGCGCACTTCATCGTATGAGGATGAAACCATACGTGTCCGTAACAACCGTGCTTCGGTATCTGTTGCCACCGTTTTTCCAGGAAAAAGCTTCGTCCCACTCCCAAACGCATCGGAATCAATCTCTTCCAGAATGTTCACCGCGCCATCATTCTCGCACCGAACCAATCGCCGGTCACTTCGTACTAGTATGCGAAAGATCGAGACCCCGAGCACCTACCTCCGTCACCATGCCAAGGGGCTGCAAACTAGAGGACAGCACAGGACTCAAATTCGTGACCACCGAAACGCTTAAAGGAGACTCTTTGCCTGTCTCTAGTCCCACATACGCCGTTGTATCGCGAGGTTTCTGTTCAGTCACAAGCTGATCCGTCCACGTCGACACGAGCTCGATCAATGTATTGAACGAATCAAAGCACGCATAAATATTCGCCGTGCCTAGGTTTAATTCCACAGAGAGATCCGGGGATGCACGAGATGCCGCTTTATCTTCTAGGTGGCCACGAGCTTTGGAGACAGCGCCGGGATCGAGGACTCGAACAAACATGTCGACGAAATCTATTGTCACCAGTTGCAAGAATCCAAAGTTTCGAAAAACGTAAGCAAGGACGGATATTTCCCATCCAAGTTGCCAAACTGGAGTGCGTGTTTTTTTTCGCTTTTTCGACGTATCACAAAAAAAAGCTCGTTTCCAAGCACCACAACGTTGGTTTCATCGTACTCGGTCCGCGCGTGCGTCAAAAAGAGCTCCAAATCGCCGATCGAGACTTTGTAACCCTGCATCACGGCGCCCGTGACGACATTCGACGAGACACTGACTTTCCCTAACACGAGAATCGCGCGAGATGTCAGCGACATGGGCGCATAATCAATTAGCACGTCGTAGAAATTCACAAACAGCTTCGTAAAACAGTCTTCAGAGCAATGGGCAGCGGTAAGACATCGTCTTGACCTTTGTTTTTGCCTCTCAAGAGCGTGACACACTCTTCATCCGACATACTTGCCGAATGTGGGAAACAACCACTTCGACCTTCATATCCCGCATTTTACTCGTCTGGTCGGTTATATCCACGCCCATGAACAACAGATGCGCGTTCGAGACGCCAAATGGAGTGCGATAAAGCACCGGCACAATCGGATTCGAACGTCCGTTTTGTTCCAATTCGTCATGTTTCGAGCCACGAGATGGACACGAGAGACCAATTGCCCCATGTACTGCAATAACTGAAAGATCTCGAGCGTCTCGTACACGAAATAGCACGTAATAAAACTTGTGTCATCCGTTTCTTCATGGATGGACACGTAGTCACTAATACGAAGTGTTCCTTGATCGAGAATCAGGTTGAAACTCATATAACTCGGCATCAATCGATGCCGAAGCGTAGTTATTTTAACTTTCTGGTTGTAACTATCGACATCAATCGGATCAATCATCAAGAGCGCGTCAAATAGCACGAGTAATCGATCCAGCGACGATTTCATCAACGTTGCGTTCGAACAAGGTAGACTCATGTCCACTGCATAAAGGGACGCGGCTGCAGCCGCTCTCTCAAACGATTCTGCACGTTCTAACGCTTCCAAGTCCCATCCATTCAAACCCACAATCTCAACTCGACGTCTTCAACCACAACACACCCGGATTGAGACTTGGACAGAGCACAAAAGTATTCTTCCTGCGCTCCATGGACGCAGCCAAGGGCTTCTAATGTCAGCGCTGTACGGGTTTCAGACTGCGCTTCATTTTCAATACTTAATCCAATGCGCAAATTGTCCTAACTCAGTTGTTTGTAGATAGTACTGAGAGCATCAACCCATCGTACACGGCTCTCGAAACTAAGATCCGATTTCTCCATGTGAAACTCACAAATCCTCAGTGCGTAACTCCACACACCATATTCGTGCGTAAAATGTCGCCTTGCCTCTTTCCTCAGCCCCCAACCCGCCCCATAGCCGCATTAAAAAACGCTTGTAGCCGTGGGTTCTGTTGTGACTGATCTTCTTTGAGTAGGTTCATGATCGAATCCGTCAATAAGAAGTCCTTCAGTTCTTTCCAGTAAAACGTCCTTGCCAGATCAGATTCCGATGGTGCCTTACTTGATCGACTTCCGTCGCTCTCCCAACTAGGCGCCATCAACAACGCCTTGGTGTTGGTCGGTCTTGTAATACGCCACCACCGGCTTCCAATCTGGATCATTATGTACAAATGTAATTGGCGGATCATAACTTGCGTTATGATCCGCAGGGGCTCCCGAAGGAGCCTTGGGAGGTAGTTGAGGCTTCTCCTACTTTATCTCATCAGGATACCTCCCCAGGTCCTGATGATCAGCATTTCCTTTCTTCTTCAGACGTGACGACGGCGAACTGCCTTACATCGTCACAACCACCCTTTCCTTTTTCATTTTGATCTTCAATACTGCTTCTGATTCTGCTTTCGCATCTGCCTCAGCACCATCTTGCGTAGAATCGCGGTGATATCCCGCATCGCCCAAAGATCCGGGCACGCGCACCATTGTGGTGGTGCGGCTGATCAAAGTTCTTGACGCTTGATCAGGCGGTACGACGGCGCCCAGACTACCGACTAACGAAGGGGGCCCTCCGGGTGTCCTTGACTTCTTGTGTTTCTTCTCACCTTGTGTACCCGACGGCTTAGGCGTGGGTCGCTCTCCAGGTGGCGGGGATATTAACACGGCAATTCCTTGATGCAAGATTGGGGAACTTGTAACAAGTTGACCTATGTGCCGATCAGGCGTGATCAGGTACAATCAAGCTCGAAACAGGTGTGATCAGGCTTGATCAGCAGTGATCAGGCCCGGGCAGGCACCAAAATTCGTTGATCAGCTGTGATCAGGCTTGATCAGGCTTGATCAAGTGCTGGAAGACGTTGATCAGCTGTGATCAGACTTTATCAGGCTTAATCGAGTGCTTAAAGTCTCTTAGGTACAAGTGTGCGCGATCTGCGAGTTGTTGATCACAGAGTGCAGTTGCAGATCGATGATCTTGTGGTGATCAGTGGAGGGGTACTTGATCGGGCAGCGGAAATCTTCACCACCCGATCACGGAGCCTCTGAAGTCTTAATAAGCCAACAGAATACCCTATCGAAATGTATTCTTAGCCTAGAACAACGAGGGGGGGGTCGATCAGCTACGTGCTGATCGAAAGTTTCCACTAAAATCCACCTAGTGTTCCCATGGGGCACTCAGAGCAGCCGAACTCTAGGGGCCAAAAAAACGTGGACCAATGGGGGAAGTGTTGAGAACACCTTCCCCAAAAAAACCTTTACGAAATAACCGCTGACACAGCGGGTGGAGTTGAGGGTGAGTTCTGAAGACCCTTACGTCTTCCGGTGGGCCAAAAAGTGCACTACGTGCTCCCGCCCGGGACGTAAGGGGTGCAAAAGATAGGGAGGCGCGAGGAGATCACGCCTCCCCCTCGGTGATCTAATCGATCTGACGCAAAAGGAGAACTTAATTAGCACTTATATCCTAAAACTACCAAAAACCTAATATAAGCCAATCAGAACTACCCATACCTATACGCCTCGTCGACCAGTCGACCTGATTTATCCGTCGTCCGTCGCTAACCGTTAGGTACCCGTTAGGTAACTGTATCAGTTGGCGCATCTTCCAAGATGTCCCGTCCATGCCCCGTCCATGTTCGCCGCAGTCGTACCGGCTATTGTACCAACTATGGTACCAACTATCGTACCGACTAATATATTGCCTATTGTACCAACTATAATACTGACTACTGTACCAACTATGGTGCCGCAAAAATTTACAATATGCTTAACCACAGGCATTGCGAAGGCGCAGTTTGAATTTCTCCGCTCGGGCTGTGGTGTCCGCTCGGTCGCATAAGGCGACCATGTTCGTGCCGTGTTTCGGTCGTCCAAGATATGATGGGAGTGGGAGTGTTGATATTGCCCATCTCATCTGTGGCCGCCTGTCCGCGGCACCCACCAACAGTTGGTGGGTGATTAGTCCGTTTAGTCCGCGCTTGGCAATGTGTCAGCTGATTGGTCGCTGGCACACGATCCGCACCCACAATGAACTGATTGGTCGATGGCACACGGTCCGCACGCGCACTGATATCTGATTGGTCGCCGGCACACGCGCGCTAGCTAGACGTAGGAGGCAGACCGAACTAGCCCTAGCGATGTACATGCATATCTTTCGTTTAACTCTGCTGCTAATCAAACTCACTCTTCAATCTACTGTCTGCCCAACAGGGTATAATGAGCTGGAGGGGATTACTCGACCCTCCGCTCTAAAACACTCTGCGGCGTGCAGAGGCGACTGATGTACAGGGCGAAACGACTTCCTGTTGAGTTAAAGGCCCAGCAAATAAGACGTAAAACCAAAAAACGCTCTTAGCAGGCGAAACCAAAAACAACACCCAAGGCCAAAATCAACACTACACTCCCTACCACCTATGGTCCCCAATACGTACAAACATGAAAATATGTAGGTACACGCAATGTGACTTACCAAAATCCGTGTTCTTGACACCTCTTGCACATGATAGGCTTAAATGCCTCCTGGATTTCCACCAATCCGATCGCCGATAAGCCGATCGGTGTGCTGCTGACCGGAAACGACCAAAATTCTTGGGTCCGCTTCGCCACAGGGGTTAGCACCCCCGACCCTAGTGAATACATCCTTGCCCGCCTTGCTAATACTATTGAAGCACATCCTTCCGGCGCTTCCGACGTTAGCTTCGTCTTTTTCTTCGTCGCTTCCATCCAGGGAGGCCAAGCTCATCTTGGTGTCTCCCTATGACTTCGGCACCGTACTTCGTGTCGGAGACCCCTTGTTTAGCGACGATTTTAAATCGTCAACGCGATTCATAATATACGAGAACAATCGCATCATGTCCTCCGGGCCTCAATTGGGCTCATAACCTGTTGAATATTCTCGTCGTCCATCTGGTCGTACGTACTTCGTCACACGGGTTCCAGGTACCACGTACTAACGTGTGTCGTAAAGCGTGCTATAATTGGGCCCAATAAAGGGCCTAATTATTGGGCCTAATTAAGGGCCTAATTAGGGGCCTAAATTAGGGGCCCGATTACGAACAAAAATCGGGTACGTAATCGTATACGATTGTGTGTACCACGGCGTATACAGTTGCGTGTACAACCGTGGTGCACATAGTCAGGACATAGACAGGGCATAGGAAAATGAGACGATTACGTACAGGTACTCAGCGAACACCGAAGAACGACGGAGGAATAAGGTGGACTAGTGGACGGAAGACGCTGGAATGGACGGTTCGGATTGGCTGAAATTAGGGAAATGGTAGATCTAAGGCTTTAAGTAATAATAAAGTTCTCCTTTTGCGTTCTATCTAGCAGATCGTTTCCGGGACGGCACCTTTGCGCATCCCTTATTAGTATACACCTCTACGTCCCGGGCGGGAGCACTTTGTGCATTTTTGGCCCACCGGCAGACGTAGAGTGTTGAGAACTCACTCCGCAACTCCGCCCGCTGTGTCAGCGGCTCTTCTATAAATGTTTTTTGTTCTTGAGAGTGTGATTGAGCAGTGCTCTAACCTCCCCACATTTGGTTCACGTTTGGCCCCTAGAGTTTGGCTGCTGTAAGCGCCCCACGGGAACTCTAGGTGGATTAAGAGAAATTTACCCCCCTCGTAGGTCTAGGCTAGGAATACATATATTTGGGTGTTCATTTAGCTGTTTAAAGACTCAGAGGCTCCGTGATCGGGCAGTGAAGACTTCCGCTGCCTTATCAAGTACCCCCTTCGCTGATCAACACCTGATCGACACTCTGCGACTCGTTATCCGCGATCAACAACTCGCAGATCGCACCGACTTGTACCTGAGCGACTTTGAGCGCTTGATCAAGCCTGATCAAGGCTGATCACAGCTGATCAACTACTTTTAGCGCCTGATCAAGCCTGATCAAGTCTGATCGCAGCTGATCAACCACTTGTGGCACCTGATCGAGCCTGATCAAGTCTGATCACAGCTCATCAACGTTTTTTAGCACCTGATCAAGCCTGATCAAGTCTGATCACCGTTGACCAACGTCTTTCCGTACCTGATCAAGCCTGATCACAGCTGATCAACAACTTTTAGTCCTTCCCCAGCCTGATCACTGCTGTTTAAGCCTGATAGCACCTGATTCGAGCTTGATTGTACCAGATCACGCCTGATCAGTACAAAGATCAACTCGTTACAAGTTTCCCTAATCTTGCATCAAGGAATGGCCGTGTTTACATCCCCTCCACCTGGAGAGCGACCCACGCCCAAGCCGTCGGGTACACAAGGTGAGCAGAAACAGAAGCAGTCAAGGACAACCGGAGGACCCCCTTCGTTAGTCGGCAGTCCGGGCGCCGTGGTACCGCCTGATCAAGCGTCAAGAACTTTGATCAGCCGCTCCACCATAATGGTGCGCGTGCCCGGATCTTTGGGCGACGCGGGATATCACCTCGATTCTACGCAAGATGACGCTGATGCGGATGTGAAAGAAGAAGCAGAAGCTGAATTGAAGATAAAAGGTGGAAAAGGTGGTTGTGACGATGGCAGGCAGTTCGCCGTCGTCATGCCTGAAGAAGAAAAGAAATGCCGATCATCAGGAACTGGGGAGGAATCTTGATGAGATAAAGGAGGACAAGCCTCAACCACCTCCCGAGGATCGTTCGGGAGCCCATGCCGATCATAACGCAAGTTATGATCCGCCAAATTTATGTGTGTATAAGGATCCAGATTGGGATCCGGTGGTGAAGTATTACAAGACCGACCAGCCTAAGGCGTTGTTAAAGGCACCTGGGTCGGAGAGCGACGAAAGTCGATCAAGTACGCCACCAACGGAAGCCGATCTGGTAAAGACGTTTTACCGAAAGATTTACAAAGAAAAACAGGAAGATTTCTTATTGACGAACTTGATCATGAGCCTACTTGGGGTCACAATCAGCGGGAAGCTGAACGGACCGGTCGATCAGCCAGTTACCGATGGGAGGGACAAGCTCACGATCGTGCTAAGGCTAACACGCCTGACCAAGCAAGCGGGTCTGACGACAGGCTCCTACGATTCTGAAGAGGTGTTTGATCAGTACCCAGAAGATCTGGCAGAAGCTACCCAGCAGTTGTTTTATCTGTTGGTACCTATTGTAGGCCAAACTGCTAAGGTGGAACCCTCGCACTCTCCGTTGAATATTGAAGCGTGTCCGTCGATCAACGCAGCAGATCACACGGGATCATCCCGTTATGAATCTGCTCCTTCCGAAGGTGTTTTTTCTGAAGTGGAGTCCGTGTATTCACTCCGTGATCATCGGTCAAAGCCAGGAAGATCAGCGACGGTTAAGGATGTTGACATGGAATCCGTGTATTCGTTCCATGATCAACGATCCCAGCGTGATTATATTGACCTAGACGAGCCGATCACACTGCCTCGACGAGCCACAGTTGCGTCCGCGTATACTGGAATGCCTGATCAACAGCCGATTCCCAGGATCCGGATGTCCGTGGTCAGTGATCTGAAGGAATTTTCAGGAAAAGAAGGAGATGATGATCAAGCGCGGAATTAAATTAGTCGTCTCAAGTCGGCATTTATGCGTGATCAAGCCTCTGAGCATGAGAAGTGTTTGATCATGAGTGATCTCATAAAATTGCCGGCGCGCAATTGGCATCGCCAGCTGAGCAGATCTACTCGTGGAAGCTGGAAAAGTCTCGTTGATGAGTTTGAAACTCAGTACTGTGGAAGTGTTCAATCGGCATCTCGCCAATATTACTACATGAAGCAACGACCTGATGAAACTCCTATCGAGTATCTTCACCGGTTGAATGTGGCCGGAATTTGGTCCAAATTGTGGATCAAAGAAGGTCCGCCTAAGATCTCACGTGAACATGTGCAACATTTTCTTGACACGTTGACTGATCGCGAATTAGCGGGTCAACTGGCACTTTTGCGTTTGGAGAATGTTAAGGATTGGAAGAGACGCTGCGGGCTTATTCGCGCACTAAGTGGTGTCATCCCACGGCGGCGGTAGGTACCAGCCGATTCCGCCAGAAATTTGGTGATGATCGGGCATCTGCCCCGGCGCGGAAGCCCAAAGCAGTACGCGCGATCAAGGTGAATTCTGGTAGTGAAGAATTAAGTGCCGACGACAGTGGAAGTGATGGTGCTCAGCGCCGTTACATGATTGCTGCTATGCGCGATCAACCAGGGGAGCATGATCAACCTGGTGAGTCCCGATCGAGTAAACGAAGTGATTCAAGTGCAATCGATCAAGGGGCGATGAAGAAGTGCAGTCATTGTGGATCGATCAGGCACGATAATTTACGTTGCTGGAAGCGCCTGACCTGTCTCAAGTGTGGAAAAAGAACACCCGACCGATCAATGATTGTACGTCTGCCGAGAATGCGGCGAAGTTCACGATGCGGGCAAATTCCCTATGGAGGAATTCTACAATCGAATTCACCTGTGGTAAAATCCTACAAAGCATGCCGGAATGTTGCTCAAGGAAGCAGAGGACATGTTAAACTAGGACGCTCGCCAGGTTGGAATCTGGTACGAGACGAGCGTTCTAGTTTGTGTGTTTTTGCATATGTGGATAAGAAGAAGTCTGATCAAGCAGAAGAAAAGGATGATGAAAAATGTGATCAGCATGATTTACCACGTTTGGCTAATTTCCGCATTAATGAGTTTTCTCGGTCCCCGGTGATCATGGAAGTTGATCTACTTCCGGGTGAATCACGTGGATATTGGAAGTACCACTCGCCCAAGAAGTGGTTTAAACAGGCCAAGGTGAGTGGTAAAATTAATAACGAACGTGCCATGTTGCTATTTGATTCTGGTGCCGAAGTGTCGATCATCGACTCAACCTTTGCTCGTAAGGAGGGTTGTCAGATCGACACGAGCCAAGCGCAAGAATGTGTCGGCATTGGAGAAAGTGCATACCTCACAGAAGGGCGCACTAAAATCAAGATTACGTTAGCGGGCTCGTTGGTTTATTATTTCCATGCATGGGTGGGCAAACTTGATGGTCAAGATGCTATATTGGGTATGGATTTTATGATACCAGCTGGTGTTCGGTTAGACGTCGCCCATCGTGCACTAAGTCTACCTGATGAAGTGATCATCCCATTAGAAGGACGTCGACAGCTGTACGGGTCGAGTGGAAATTATATGAAACTTGATCGGTACGAACATATCCCAGTATGTCCATCTGCTGAGGTTCGGATTCGTGATCAACTATCTCAAAAGTTGTGGATTACTCGTGGAAAAGATTGGGTCCCCACTATCACTAGGGGCGTGGGTACTTTATGGTATCTGTGTATTACGAACGTCGCTGATCATCCGATCATCCTACAAGACGATACTATTTTAGGTTTCTGGATGAACAAAGACGACGTGCCCCGTCGCCCTGGATTTATTTCGGTGGGATCCAATCGCTATAAGGAATGGCAAAATCTCGCGTATCAAGCGGCTACCGATTCTGTACATGACGACCAAGAAAGTGTCGAGAAGAAGGAGTATCCTACTCCTCGAAGTATTTTAGTGCGACCTACAGACCCGATCGTCGCATCTGTGTCATTGGTAACCGGAGGGTTGCAAAAGGTACAAGAGGTGCAAGAGCGGTACGATCAGGAGCCGGGGATGAAAGGTCCGACCTTAGATCACGGAGTTGAACAACCGGTTACAAGAGATACGCCTGGTCAAGATATGCGTGACTACCCTGTCTCAGCCGATCATAGCGAATTTGGTGTAATACCTATCGATGATCAAGTTTGCTACCATGAAGGCGGAGATTTGTATGTGGAAGAATTGGAGAATCAGCTTGCTACGTTTCCTGCAGTGTCCGCAAGTACCGAAGAGGTTACCAAGTATGATTTGCAAGTCGGAGATACCATGGTCAACACGGCAGAAGAAATTGATCAACTGCGCGATATAATTTGGGCAAAGAAACATCTGTTGATCGGGAAAGGGAACGCGCTTTCTCCTGCTGCACGTGGAGTTGTTTGCGATATCGATGTAGACAATGCGTGCCCGATCGCC
Organism: Peronosclerospora sorghi; assembly: GCA_026184515.1. Lineage (NCBI taxonomy): Eukaryota > Oomycota > Peronosporomycetes > Peronosporales > Peronosporaceae > Peronosclerospora > Peronosclerospora sorghi. The sequence goes on from CM047583.1 coordinate 23,363,347, forward strand.
CAAAAGTGCCGAAAGGTGGCCCCGCAAATTTGCGAGAAGTTATCGGCCTTGATCAAGGCGTTATTGGCACTAAGATCATCCAGCCGTCTACGTCACCCTGGGCATCACCTATAGTGATCATCGTGAAGAAGAATGGGGTCGATATTCGCCTATGCATCGATTATCGCGCGGTGAATCGACTCACGCGTTTGATGGTATACCCAATGCCCCTGATCTCTGATCTACTCGAATATTTGGATAAAGCGTTGTGGTTTTTCTCTTTGGATATGGCAAGTGGTTTTTGGGTCGTGTCTATGACCGATCGATCACGTCATATTTCGGCATTTGTCACTCCGTTTGGATTGTTTGAATGGAATAGAATGCTTTTTTGCCTAAAGAATGCTCCGCAAATCTACCAGCGGTTGATCGATAATGCACTGTATGGGTATCTCAAGGTTAAGGACGGTGCCGATGAATCGGCTGATGTATTTACTGTGCGAGAGCCTGACCAGACACCTGGCCCGTCTGTGCTTCAGCGGCGATCATATATCGAGGATATTCTGATCTCTGCATCTACATGGGTGGCCTTGTGTGATAAAGTGCAAAATCTATTGGAAAATTCGATCAGTGGAACTTGTCGATCAGCGTGTCTAAATCGTGCTGGGGGCGGGGTGAAGTGCCTTATTTAGGACACCACGTCTCTGGCCGCGGTTTGGAAACAAATCCGAAGAATTTGGATGATCTGATCAATTTGCCTTTTCCTAGTACTTTACGTTCTATGCAATCGTTTTTGGGGAGTCTGAATTACTACCGTCGATTTATCGAAGACTTTGCGATTTATGCTGCCGTAATCTATGAGTTACGAGAAACGGACTATCAAGAATTAAAGGGTCCGTCATCGATCAATGGGAGTCCGGATCGCAAAGATTATCGATTGATCGGTGCGAAAGTGGCATTCAGTATGCTGAAAGCGAATATAGCGGCATCCTCAACCCTACGCCATTTTGATCAAGCCAAACGCCGGTGATCGTGGTTTATGCTAGCGAGTGGGCAGTGTCTGCTGCACTAATGCAAGAACATGATAAAGTATATTGCCCCGTCGCATTTGCTAGCCGGACACTGAAAAGCGGTGAGCTGAATTACAGCCCCGTCGAAAAGGAAGTGTTGGCTCTTATGCGAATTTTGGACGTTATTTCACGATGCTGGTCGGAAAGACGATCTCTGTTCTGTCACGTCGATCCACGTTGATTGGTTATTAACACCAACGGTCTAGACGGCCATTGAGTAGATGGGCTGCGATCTTGTCACCATGGGACTTGGAGATCAAGGAGTTTGTGCATGTAGAAGAGGAGGTACTAGGGGCGTTAGCCGCAAGTATCACCCCTCGAACCGAAATTGATGAAGCCCTGATATCGATCGCACCGAAAAGGCAACCTCGGCAGATGATAGAAGTGCCACCTCCCACGTTTGAGAAAGGCGAAGATCTATACGTGCTGCAACTGGACGAAGAGTCCAACTAACGCATGATCGACGAATCGACTATCGAAATTGTGATTGACGAACCATCGATTAGAGAAAATTGATCGACGAAATCAAGATTACTGGAGAAGTGACGATTGATTTGAAGTGGTGACTGTACGATGGGTATTGGAAGATCAATTTATGTATATGCATATGACAATCAGATTGGTCGTCTCTTGAGCTTTGGAACCGGGTCAGGCGAAGCGTATGCCGCCACACCCGTGCAGTAATACACGCCATCAACTTGATACGTCACAATTAAGATTGGTCTCGTAGCACTTGCTGCATTTGTTGGCGCCGCATACGCCGCTGTTCCTGTCGTTCCGACCGCTTGTATGGCTCAGTAACAGTGGGGTGTCTGAAGATCAAATTGAACTGCAGATCGTACAGCATCCGTTGTCGCATGACTCGACACCACACGTCGTGGATAAATCTATTGAGAATTTTCTGGTTCCGTGGAGCGCTGAACCTCGGCATGTGGTTCTTACCGCTGCGTCGTGTCCAGCACCTTTTGCGCTCAAATTTCGCATGAGTGACAGCGGTTCTAGCTTTTCGACAGCTGAATTCTTTGCGGCTTGCATTGTGTTGTATAAACCGTCACCTTCGTTATCGCAACGAGCGCTGGAGACATCACGATTGGATTTTTAGGGTGGTTGTCGATGGATCCAGTATGGCATTTGTGTGTTGTCGGAATTTCCCATGGTGGATCTTCTTCGGGAACGTCTTGCAGAAGCGTACGAGTTCATCCTTGAGCTTGAGACTATTGCTGCGGCAGCTCCTACCACCGGCGCCAAGTCAGGCAGAACGGAGAAGGCGCAAAATGGTGCTCGAGCGTTCCAGATGGACAAAAAAAGTCATTGCAAAGTTAACCCGAGCTGTCTCAAAGGAACATATCTCGCAATACCATCAACAATCCCCACTGACGGAGTCTCCGCTGCTGGAAGCCTTTGGCTTATTTCCAAAATCCATTATGACAGCACTGCTTGCAGCTCTTCCACGACTGGACCACTCGATCCGTCTCTTATTTGATACATTGGATGTGTCGACCGTAGTTCTTGTCTTCACTGCGGCGCTGCTGGAGAATCGCATCTTTTTGGTCTCATCCTATCGCTCTGTGCTCATGAAAGCTCCCGAGTCCCTGCATGCACTGATGCATCCGCTATCCTGGCCTCACGTGTACCTGCCCGTGCTTCCCCGACGGATGTATCAGGATCTTGAGTGCCCAACGCCTTTCATTTTGGTGCTGAAAAACAAGCGCTTGAAGATGCACAACGCCAACTAAGTGAAGAAGGCGGTGACGACTTGTTTGCCGGAGCGAGGAAGCGCGCAATACAATTAGGGTAGGATTAGTTG
>CM047583.1:23371199-23382926 GCA_026184515.1 Peronosclerospora sorghi
ACTTCATTCTCACGGTGGTCTTTATCACCCGTGGAATGTTTCTCTCCAACACGCAACGACTCTTCTGTTGCGTGTGGTAGTCCCTCTGGACTCTCACCAGCGGAGGTACCTTCCGCTGATCGTGTCAGAACAGACCTGGTGGCGCCATCGCTATCCACCAGACTGTCTGACGCTGCGGTTGTATCCTCTGATACAGCCGGATTACACACAGGGTGATCAGATCCTGTGCGTCCGCCGCAGTCGATCGATAGGTTAACCCAGTCGATCGAAGGTTTAAACTTGGACATCCATGGGATTCCAAGTATCACATCGAACTTGTCATCTAAATCGAGGACGATGAATTCATCCTCGAATGACAGTTCATTCAACTCGAAGCGTGTTTTAATCACACGCTTTGGAATAGTCACGGTTGCACCTGTTGCTAACCGGACTGACATAATACTTCGTGGGTCTCTACCTCCACGAAGCTCAACAGCGTTAGACTCTGAGTTCTAACGAAATTGTTTGACGCTCCTGTGTCAAACAAAGCTCGCATGGGGACATCGCTCCCGTGCGGCTTAACCTCCAGGGTGATAAGAGGCTTACCATCACCCTGCACCTTTTGACAGGAAATAGTCCCGTCTGGGGCTATTACCCTCACATGCCCTATGTCGGCATGTGGGATAACATTCCCAGTAGGGCGACCCGCCCCTACTGGCGATTCTCGTTTTTTGCACCAACAGGGTGATATCCCTGTTGGTGTCGCCGTGCAGCGGACGGTTCCGTCCGCTGACTGCGTGGCACCGGACGCGGTGCCATACACTCATGGGCAAAATGTCCCATTTTCGCGCATCTATTGCAGCGAATATTCTTCTTAAATTTCGGTTGCTTCGTGTTCGAAGCAACCGCAACCGATAGGTCCATCGGATCTGGACCTCCACCGCCCATGATCTGGCGCGGGTGGCTGTTTCTTGAGACGAAGTGTGAGCTTCGTCTGCCTGACTGCTGATTGTTGACATGCCGTTGCGGCATGTCAAAAGCGAAGGGCTGTTGAGCCATTCGGCTGTACCCAGCATGAGATGACCCTGATCGCATGCTGAACTCCTCACGGATGCTCATATCAATGGCATCCCTTAGAGTCTCTGGCGGGTGCAGATAGAGACTCTGTTTGACGGGACCATCATTGAGTCCCTTCATGAAGCCAGTGACCTGCATAGCAGGGGGCACCGGCTCATACACAATATTTGACAGCAAATATTGCGTCTTCTGAGCGTAAGCTTGAAGGTCAAGCTTACCTTGCCAGAGTTCCATAAACTCCTGCTGACTACTTAGCTCCATTTCTGGAGCTTCAAAGTTGAGCTTTAGCTCAGCTTTAAATTCCTTATAAGTAAGGAACGCAGAGTCATCAGTGGCTCTGCGACTCATCGCCCATGCCCTGGCTCTGCCGCCTAGACATGTTGTGGCGAAGTACGCCTGTTGACGTTCGTCAACAATATTTTGCGCAGAGATGGCATCTTCCACCTCTGCGAACCATCTACGAAGGGGCTCGCCCCCTTCACCGGTAAAGGGCGGTACTCGCGCCTTTACTACTTCAACGCTATGCGTTGCAGGTGCAGTTGCGGTCCGCGCTGCCTCTGGCGCGGGCCGTTCTGACTTTTCTAGGTGGTTTCGCCTAAAGAGATTCACCACCTGTACCACTTCCTCTGGAGACTTACTCTTGAGGAAGGTAATGATGTCGGTCCCCATAGACAGAATCATTTCCGCCGTCGCGTCTTTACTACGCGACGAGAAGTGAGGGAAGTGTTTATTCACCTCTTCCAGCGTTCTTTCTCGCTCGGCAGCCGACATGTATCGCGACATGATGCCGAGCGGCTCTTAATCTTCGCTCCGTTAGTTAACTAGCAGAACGGAACTGTGGTCGTTAAGACGGACCACAAAGTGCTACCAGGTGTTACAGGACTGATCCTGTTACTGGCTTACACTGTATTTTGCGAGGAAGCGCGCAATACAATAGGGCAGGATTAGTTGATAACAACTAATCCTATACTAAAAGTAAATATATGAATATTCAATTAGGTCTAAGAACGCAAAATTAAGAGTGTTTATTTAATGGGTGGTTTAGAGGCTAATAGTATAGTAACTAACTAATTAATATAATAATATCAAGTCTTTAACTAACTGTACTATTAGTTAACCTGCATGATTCGGTATTTATACCGAATCGACTTTTCCTTCTTAGATTATAATAACTTATAATCTCTTATTTAAATTTCAGACAACGCGTCTGAAATTAAACTGTGATATTCTAACTTGAATATCAATTATGTAATGGCACCCCATTACACCGGTAGTTGGAGCGACAAACCTCCTGAACAAAATGACCTGGCAAAAGCAATACGACGGATGAAACCAATACCGACGCAACAGCTAATCCGAAAGGACCGAAGAAAAAAAACAGCATTTCAGTAGCTTGTAGAAAACTTAGTCATAGCCGAGAAGGTATAAGGTTGTGTTAATAAGTTAATACAAAGCCAACTTCAACTGAGCTAATACAACATAAGCTGGTGTACATTCAAACAACATCGACCACAACATGTGTTCATCGGGTCACTAAAGCGAAACACAAGAGAGGGAGAGATGTACAATGTCTGTACCGGCTTGGACAAGAGAATGGCGGCCTCTTGTCAAGCAGCTCTGTGTATTAATTGGTGAGGGTTCCTCGACAAAGAAAAGTAGTAGTAGTCTCTCCCACGAGACACTATTACTACGAGCTGATCGTGTCATCGGGCAGCTTTACGCGCATCAATTTGTGGATTCTGTGCCAAACGACGTGCAGACTCAGACGCAAGCGCTTGCGACGAATTTCCGCATTCATTCGCTCGACGATCGAGCTGAAAATTTTTTGCACTTAGCTGCACAATGTGATTATCGAGTGTTGAAACTGTTACTGGAATTGGCCAACTCTCCAACAAGAGCCACCGAGGAAGAGGTGGATGTGGATCAGAACCCGCACAATAAATGGAAGGTCGTACTAGTACGAGAAAGAGCAAGACAAGCAGAAGAAGAAATGCTGCAAAACCAACTACTGGATGAATTCTGTCAGATTGCACGGAATGACGAGTGGTATCAAGCTTGGGACAGCAGTGAGGAGGAGGAAAGTGGCTGGGACATGAGCAGCGCAGATGAAGGTGCAAAGGAGAGTGGAATGAGTGGTAGTCGTGAGGAATACCGGTCGAATGCATTGGATTCAAAGAGGAAGAGGTTGTTTGAACAGCCCCTGGGGACGTTGCTGACGGTAAAGAAGAAGGAAACGGTAGTACGTCAACTAGAAGCGGTGGGAACACAGCACCAAGAATTGGATGAAGAGACAATGCTAGATGAAATTATGTGTCGGTATTATCCTGAAGTGACCGTGAAACATGAGGAAGATGAGGATGTCCCGACGTGTGAGTTACAGAGGACAACCCATGTTCCATTTACGATGGAGCGGCCATGGCTTTTATGTGAATCAGTAGTAAAGGACACCGAGTTGGCTACAAACGGGGTAAGCCCTCGGAGATTAATTCACGAAGAATCGGTGGTGACTATGGTATTTGAAGCACTCGACGGGGTTGACTCGCTCCTGTTTGAATGTCGCTCTGTCATACCTACACCTTCAATCTTCAGTCGAGAGTTTCAAACCCACGTGGTCGAACAAACTCCACAATCGCAAAATGTAGCGGTAGGACATCTTTCACCGTTAGCATTTCGACACGTACTAGCTGATTTCGCCTCAGCCGCGTCAGAGCTGCATGTCCTTCGTGATTTCCTTGAATTCCTACGCGGAGCGCGAAACTTTACCGAGCACCAAAAATGTAGTACATTACAAGGTTTAGCCAACTCTCTCTCGGAAATCTTGATTGGCATTACTAGATCTATACGCAGCGTGGAATCGGAAACTAGTAGCCCAGCTGGATCACATGAAGAAGATCCACGTCCTTGGTCAAGACTCCCAAGACGGCAGCCTACTTTGCTTGGAATTTATGGTGGTCTCAAGGAAATTTTTAAACTAATTTCATGGTTAAAAATGGTGTTGATAGCATCCTTTCAGAAAGTATCGGGTCGAGATTGGCACAAAGTGAAGTGCGCGGAGCTAGCCAAGTGTGTGCTTGATTCGCTTTACCACATGATGGTGGTTGAATATGTCGAATACGCGGCAATCGATACAAATGCCAGCAGTGCGGACAAACTATCACAGTCCGACGTGCTCTTAAATCTCTTTGTGGGAGCGTTGAATCCGTACCTGGATCTCATGAATCAGATAATCTTTGAAGTAGGATACTCAAAGACGACTCCTCTCGATGACGAGCAGTTTTTTGTAACGCCTGGATCACTGAACGTTGACGGTTCCAAGACATGTAGCGGACTTGAGAGTTTTGAGGACGGAATATTATCGTTGGCTCCGTTGGACATCAATCGGTCGCTTGTGCCGACGTTTCTGGAATCAAAGATTGATTTAATGAAGGAGGCATTCGCAAGTCGACAACTGACAAATCATTTTATACAGCACCAGCATTGCTTAATCGAAACCCTGAAACAACGGCAAGTCTCACTGCGCAAACTGCTAACCATCGAACTTGAGGCTTTAGGATGCAGACGCATTGGTGATCTATTCTCGATGAAATCTGCGAGAACACGAGATAGTGGAGACGATTTAGTACCCTCACAACACACGATGCTGGCATGTGCTCCATTTAACCGAATACTGGAACGCTGTCTTACGAGGCATATCGAGACAAAGGTGCATTATAGTTTGCCCTTTACTGCTACGAATTTAGCGATCATTTAATCGTAACGCACTGACGTTTTTTGGTTGTTCGTTTTCTTGTAGTGTCTCACGCTAAACGGAGAGCTTGCTGACCTACTTCGAGATAAAATGAACTTCTTGGAGCACGTGGAAGCGCTTCGGATGTTTGTGCTAATGGAACAGGTAGGCTAGTGGCTGTAGGTTGAGTATTGCTGGTTAATCCTAATATTTTTGCGGCCACGTGCACTGTAGCAAGACGTTTTCACCATCTTTAGTGAAAAAGTAGTGACTCATATGCATGAAAACCCTGTTGCCTGGGCTGATAGTGAAACTATCAACTCTTTCCATCAGAGTGCCATTCAAGGAGTTTTTAAGGATAATGTGCTCTCGTCCTTGCTCCAGCAACTTGGTAGTCGAATGTATGTTCGTGTGGACTTCAGTTTGCTCGACAAACCTACCAGCAGTGCCAGGATCGATATTGCGACGATGAGGTGCATTTACTTTACGTTATCGGTGCAACAACCACTTGGTGTTCTCTTCAGCAAATCGATCATGCTGAAATACTCAAGACTTGGAGTCTTGCTTGTCCAAGTAAAAGCAGTCGAGGCAGTACTTATTAAGGTACGGGAAAATTTGGAGGCTTGTCGTTACGCCTTGACTAACATATCCGAATCTGTTCTTCGTGTAGTTTAAGTCCACACTTCGACATCGTCGCACTTACGCCATGTATGTGCTTCTGAACTTTAGCTTTCCAATGTTTTTATCCTTCATTCTTTTTACTCTCACGACGTTGGTTGCCAGAATTGAGAAAGATTTGCACCAACTACTCGTCCAAATTGCAGATATGTTGCATTACACCCAGAGTGTGTTGAGCTACCTCACGAGTCAGGTACGAAAAAACGTATAGTGAGTGACGCTTACTTGAGTGGATTTGGATTGATTTTTGTGGTGGGGGACAGATCTCGGGTGGTAACTGGTCTAGGTATCATCAGACCCTGCAAACGTCGAGGAGCTTGACAGAGGTACGAAAGTGGTATGTTTTTCGTAGGTTGTGTGCACAGAGAGATGTGATACGTTTCACGCTTGCATAGATGAATGCCATGCACGAAAAGTACCTGGATCATCTCTTAAATTGCTTCTTTTTGCTGGATAAGGTACAAACGTATTGCTTGTTTTGGTTTTGCATGAGAGCAGATCATGTTCTGAGTGCAGTTTTAGCATGCGACCGTCTTCCAGTATATCCTGACGACCTTTAACCATATCTTGCACTTTGTCGGACATGTGGACGAGTTTGTGAGCATGGTAGATCGGAACTTGCATGCGTATATAACCAAGAGCGAGTCCGAGCAAAAGATGGCAAGTACTCGGTTCCTGGACCATAGCAGCTTTCGTCTCCTTCGTGGTGAAATGACAACAAGCTCCACGGAATTTCAACGGCAAGCACATTTTCTCGTAGTGATGCTGACATCGATGAAGAAATACGATGCGTCCTCTCATGTGAATGAAATCCTCACCCACCTTAACTTTAATTACTTTTACCACAAGCTAGAGCATCACCCGTAAACGCAATACTATCTAAGGAGCACTCAATTCCGTCATTCCTTTCTCCAGTCATCGAGGTCTTGAAGTGCTCCGTATCAATTTGGCACTTGCACAAGCGTTCGATCGTTATGATATCCCAATTTCCTTTTGATACGAGTCAAAGCGAAGTGACAAGCCAAGAAAAGCTACCAACTTGAGCTCATTCCTAGATTTTAGCATCTTACTTCTCGTTCCCTTGACGCCAAGCGTCCACGAGTGACTTGAAAATCCCCTCCGGTTTGCACTGCAGCTCGATCGGTGATCCAAATTCAGCGACTGAGCCTTTATCCATCACTAGAATGCGATCCGAATCCAGAATCGTATTTATCCGATGAGCAATCGTTAATGCCGTACATTCACGCAACTCTTCGCGAATACTTCGTTGGATTTGGCGATCCGTCTCCGGATCGATCGACGCTGTGGCTTCATCCATAACGATTACTCGCGAGCGTTTCAGAAGCGCACGAGCAATCGACAGCAACTGGCGCTCTCCCACACTAAAATTCGATCCTTTCTCGTCCACGGCATCATCAAGGGTCGTGACAGTATGTTGCAGCGATGCACGCCTCACTGATGTCCAGATTTGATCATCGGTAAACCGATTGAATGGATCCATGTTTGACCGCACGGTGCCCGAGAACAGCACAGGGTCTTGTGGGATAACGGCAATGTTGGCTCGCAAATCATGCAGCCCAATCTTGCTGATGTCAACCCCATCAATCACAATGGAGCCAGCGTCCAGCTCTACAAGACGCATGAGAGCTACAATCAGGCTGCTTTTGCCAGCACCTGTTCGACCAACAATGCCGACCTTCTCTTTTGCATGGACACTGAACGTCAGATCACGTAGTACGCGTGGGAGACCAGGACGATACCGCAAGTCCACATGATGAAAGCTGATAGCTCCAGCCGTAGGCCACTCCAAGGCCGGTTTTTCGGCTGCTGTGCTCTCTAACGCAGCTTCCGTCGGCATGTTCGTGTACGACTGAATGCGCTCGATGGACACCATTTGCGTCTGCAACTGACTCACCATGCGTACTGTCCAGTTCAGTGGCTGCGTGATTGTAAATGCGTATGTCAGCGAAACGCCAACAAAACCAGCAAAGGTAGTCCCTTTCGCTGCATCTGTACTATGAGCGAGAACTGCTGCAAATGCAGCAGAAGCAGCAATGCACGTTCCAACGAACTCGAGACGTAGCGCTAACCAGCAATTAATCGTAAAGCTGAGGAAGTACGCCCGCTGGTTCTTGTCCAAGAGATAGTAACTGTGATCGATGAAGTTCTTCTCGACACCAAATGCACGGATTGTCGAAAGACCATCGAGTGTCTCTGACAGCAATGCAAAGATTGGCGAACGACTGATAGAATCAAGGCGCTGTAGCTCACGAGATGTTTTGATATAGTATCGCTGCGAGCAGTAATATCCCGCTAATACAGGAGCGAGAATGATCATGAATTTTGGAGTGACGTACGAAATTGTAGCCAATGTAAATACTACCGATACGATAGTGTTCAGTAGCCCCACAACGGTGCCGGGGATGGATTCATCCAATGTGTATACGTCTTTCGACATTCGATTCACAATGCGACCAAGCGGCGTCGTGTCGAAGAAAGAAATCGGTGCACGCAGAATTTGGTTCAGCAGTTTGTTGAAAAGCAATCGACTGGCGTGGAGCGAGCACAAATACAAAAGAATGACGCGAATAAGAAGCATCACCGCGTACGCCAGATTAATCAGCATGTAAACGTACACATAGTACATCTGGGAGTCCGAGTACTTTATGGCTTTCTCTGACCAGTATGAAATCCAAAAAGTCGCCGACAAAGCAAGACCTTGCGCGGTAAAAAAACCGAGCACAACCATGAAAGCAGCACACAAGCCTCCAAAAGCGCTGACCCAGACGAGATAGACCGACCACGACACGTCGCCAACGGAACGATCCTCTTCGACCATCAGCTGGCCTTCGTCCTCCTTCGTAGCTTGACTATCGTCACTTCTACTTGACGACTGGCGAGAGCTGCGAAGCATATCACCGTCGCATGACTGACGGGGACCCGTAATCGCCAGTTTTTCCTCATCACTTGCCTCGGTTGACGCGTCCCCATCCCCCTCCGCCAATTGTGCGCTCTCTTCATCTTCTTTATTTTCGCTTTCTACGTAGTTTGCCACCATCTTAGCGAGCAAACTCTTCTCTGCCATAAGCTTCTTGTATGACCCACGCTCCGCTATTTTGCCGTTAGCAATCACTGTAATTTCGTCACATTGATGGACGCGACCAAGCGAGTGCGTCACCAAAATCACCAGCTTGTCCTTCAATGTCTTCTTAATGCATTCGCTAAATATATACGCTCCTACATGGCTATCGACCGCCGACAAAACGTCATCCAACAGATAAATATCAGCATCTTGATACACAGCGCGTGCAATAGCCACGCGCGTGCGCTGTCCGCCGCTAAGGTTAATGCCTTTTTCACCGATTTCTGTGCGATCTCCAGCAGTCAAAACACGCAAATCTTTCTTCAAACAGCTCACACGCAGTGCCTCTTCATACTTCTCAGCATTAAAAGTAAGACCAAAAGTGATATTGTCACGTACGGTAGCATTCTGGATAAACGGTTGCTGCGCGACATAGGCAATTCGACCTCGAACCGCCACTGATCCAGCGCTGCAACGAGCGTCACCAAGAATACCTGCCAACAAAGTCGACTTGCCACTTCCAACGGGACCCACCACTGCATGCAGTTCCCCCAATTTGGCCGAGAACTGGATATTCTGTAGTGTCGGTCCTTCGACTATCGGTGTTACCACAGCTTCTTGCCCCTCGTCACTCTCATTACCACTGTTTGAAGACAGAGCTGCATCCCATTTAAAATCGGCATTTTGGACCAAAATGCCGACCTCCTTCAAATCTCCTTCACCCACTTTAAGGCGCTCCTCAGCCAATAGATAGCTGCACAGCCGGTCGAAACTGACGCTTGCCTCAACGACATTATTCAGCACTTGTGGCAACATGAAGAGCGGAAAGCGCAGGATATTGAAGAGTGCTAGGCTTGTTAATGCCGTTCCCACGTCGAGCGTGTGACCCAAGAGCACGTACGTAGTGAATGATACGACGGTCACAAGTGACGGCACAAAGCTAAAGATCGTGTCGGATCCACTACGCGCCATCACGTACGTCCTTAGACGTGCTAACTCTTCGTCTCGAAACTTCATCACGCGCTGACAGAACGAGGTTTCCCACGCCTTAAGTTTCACAACTTTAATGCCCGACAAGACCTCGACGCACAGCTTAATGCGTTCGTCCTTCACTTGCATCAGACGCTGCTGTAACTTACGCATCGTCTTGGAGATGAAAGTCATGAGCGGAATGATGAGTAAAATCACCACCACACCAGCACATGTGGCGACGCCAATCTGTCGCCACAACATGAAACACGACACAATAATCTGGAATGCCGCGTACCATACAGCATGCAAGTACGGTGTCATATCTTGGAGCCGTTGCGCATCAATTGACATCAAGTTGGTAATTTCTCCGGCTGTGCGCTTCTGTCGCGCAGCAGATGATAATGCCATGGACTTTTCAAACACAGCCGTCACAATAGCGCTGCGAAGCTGCAAGCCCGTCTCGTAGCAATAGAAAAAGTACTGTCGGAGCGCAAAGGATTGTACTACACCTGCTACAAAGACAACAGCAGCATAGGTGAGCCCTTCCTTCAGCGGTGCTCGTGGATCGCTTAAGTACGCGATAATGTCCTTGATGATCATCGGACCAACAAACTGGAGCGCGTCGTGAATGAGCTTCAACGCGCCAGCAGCCACAAACTTTGCGCCGAACGCCGTTGCAAGCGCCCAGGCAAGACTCGGCTTCGTGGAACGTTTCTGGTGTTCCCATGCTGCAGCGAACTTGCTCGATACGTTCGCGGCGCGATTGTACGGGTCCAACGGGTACAGATCATGGCTCTCGAGCGGACGTTCGTTCCCTAATCTCATAACGGGTGTAACCCATGAAAAGAAAAGATTCCCAAGACAGCTCGACTGCTGCGACGGGCAACGATCGTCCAGACCGGGCTTGTCATGGGGCATCCAAGTGGACGAGCGCTTGTCACACGTGGTTGCTGCATGCACGACTGTTACGCTGTCCAGCAGCGGCTTCCGCTCACCCTGACAACGCGGCGTGGAAGGCGCCATCATTTAATGAGACAGAGGAAATTGAAGCGTGGGAGAATCTTCTCATGCAATGAATGAATCGTCGCGAGAGTGATGGTGAGTAGACATTATTTCCTTTGTATTCTTTTAGCAAAATATAAGGAAATAATAGTCTATTTAGTGTTTAGCTAGTTAAAGTTGCCTTGGGTGGAGGGAAATGCACGCTGAATTTGAATAGTTTCTACCAATCGGGTGTGGGAGATTAAGATATGGAATTTTAGGAAGGTTTGGCATGGTGCACATCGAAGTGCTTAATATCTGTGTTGTTGAAAGGACGCGCAATTGCTGTACGTAGCAAGCACTACCCGTCGGACGAAATGGTTTATAGTGACTTTTCGATGAAAACATAGTGGGCAACACTTAACTTTTGTTAGGTACACCAACTTACATATATGCATATTAGGGGTTGTCAAACATCAGAAATATGGTGGAATTTCAGTGGGCAAAAAGTGGAAAAAGAGAGGATGAGATTGGGACCTTATTCCACTTTTAATGTTATTTACCACCTCTGGAGGTGGTGAATAAGATTTGGCCTAATCTCACTTGAATCTCCGCCGTTATTCCATCTGACACCATCTTAGAAAAAAAGCAAAGCAAAAAAACACTTTTTATAGCTTCATGTCTCTATCCTATCTCTAAAGCTAGACCGAGCCATAGCGTGGGGACGTGCCATTTCCTGCCTGCAGCGTTTCGAGATCGCCCGATCCACTGCTGAAAGCACTGGTTACTTTTCGTGGCAGGCGGTCGTGACCTTCTATTCGCTTGAACAGGATCGTGCAGAGACCAAGGAGCACCGCGACGGACGGCAAGATGCAGTACACTTGTAAGAACGCGCCATCTGCCTGCGGAACGTCTTGCCACTGCTGCCGCGTGTTTTGAATAAAGAGGATGGCAAGTCCTTTCGAGATCTTGACGGTAAAACTCATGGCACCGTAGACGAACGCGCCACTTTCGACGTGCGTGCCCACCAAATCACCCGTGAGACAGACGGACTTGACCATGATGATCGAGTTTCCCATGCCCAAGATACTCGAGAGTGGATAGATCCACAGGGCCGTGTCCGGGGAAAGATAGTAGGACAATGTTGTGGTGGAGTCAAGTTCAAAATCGAACACCGAAGTGTCGAGAACCTGACCACCATCGTGCCCAGCCTTCCAAATGACGGGGGGGG
>CM047583.1:23382936-23448699 GCA_026184515.1 Peronosclerospora sorghi
AATGGGCTAGTTTCACACTCGGTGGATCGGTGCTGGGAATCGACTTGTGGTCTAAAATGCGGGAAACCGTGCTGGGTGGTGTACCCTGGGCGGAACTCTTCACCCTGGGTACGGGCAGACCAGTTATACTCGGAGTAAGTATACTCCAAAGGGCAGATCGCTCAACCGATCGTAGAGCCCAACCAATATGAGAATAAAAGCCCAATAATCCAATACGGAGATCCAAATGAGAACGTGATAAACTCCACGAACGATATCTCCACGTAATAATCCAAAACTTGATGACGTTCCAAACGTGCGTAACTTGAGCTTGAGAAGCCGGCCAATGTGTACTCCCGTCGAGGGACTTCCGGCGGGACAAGTGCGTCTGTAACGCGTCCCGGCCGAGTATAATGAGCTAGAGGGGATTACTCGACCCTCCGCTCCCAAACACTCTGCGGCGTGCAGAGACGACTGATGTACAAAGCGAAAAAAGCTAGCGACTTCTTGTTGAGTTTAAGTGAGGCCTAAACGGTAAAACCAAAACCAAGCAAAACCAAAACTAATCTACCAACGGTTCCCAATATGTACACACATGAAAATATGTAGATACACGCAATCTCATGTGACTTACCAAAATCCGTGTTCTTGACACCTCTTGCACATGATAGGCCCAAAAGCCTCCTTGATTTCCACCAATCCGATCGCCGATAAACCGATCGGTCTGGTGCTGACCGGAAGCGACCAGAATTCTTGAGTCCACTTCGCCACAATGTGAGCAGTAGGACAATGAAACCAGCTACGAGCGCGAACGAGCCGGCGCGTCCCATGGATTCATTCAATCGACGCAAACAAAAGGTTGCGACAAAGCCAGAGAGATACACGAGTAACAGCACAATGGCAATCGAAGTCGATTCCGCAAGCGCCCAGTTGTCGGTAATGACCGTCAACCTGTTATCATACGCACCCAAACGCATTTGACGGCTACATAAACTTGTTTGCAAGTTTTCATCGGCATGTAGCTCATTAAGAGCCTTGCAAATAGTTTCTGGCTGCGAGCAATGGAACAGAATACCCCGCAACTCCGCTTTCGATATGGATTATGTGAAACGGATTAACTCTTGCGCTGCATCACACACGTTTTCTCCGCTTCGAAGTTGGCCTCGACTATTGAGCGTGAATGACACCATCACCTCGGTAGATTTCTGTGTGTCTCCACTAGCACCTTGCTGTACTCCAATTAGCGCCATCTTTGCTTCCTCAACGGACGACAATATCTCGGCGAGGTAACAGTCAACAAAGGGATCTAATGTTGCTGCAATCGTCGCATAACATCTCACGCCTTCGTTGTGTTCTGGTACTTTGTCGGCTCGGTAACTTTCCAGCAGCGGCGGAAGCGAACCACAAACCTTTGGCTTTGGTCTTGTTGTGTCTGACTATGTCAGTGTCCACTCGCGGTGTCTGAACTTGATGATCGTCGCTTTCTATCAGTTTTACGGTCATGAATATGGTCGCAAAAAGCCTTTCGACGACAATTACGCTCGCTTGACCTATCGCGGGATCTTGACCTTCGATGCTGACGCTGGCGAAGTTTGTCTCGAGTTCGGGGACTCGGGGAGTGGGATCTTGATCGAGATGAAACTCTACGTCTGCAATCATCGCGTGTGCCACTCTTTCTAGAGTAAGGTGATGTTGATCGCTTACGACTACGTTCTTCGCTGCGTCTGTCATTGTTACGTGAACGTCGTGAACGTCGTGAACGCTCACGTAGCGGCGAGTCATTTGCATCCGATACCACATATTGCGAGGATTGCGGTCCGTTGTGCCTAGACCTCGAGCTTTTTTGAGTTGACGCAACTTTGCTCTCGCTATGCTTTCTTTTACATTGGACTTAATGATTTGACTTTAATCGCCGAGTAAGTGTCGGCTCCTCTACTTGTGTTTGCTTCTGTTTTCTTGGAATTGGAGCCTTATCCCAATCTATATTGTGCGATTTTGCTTTTAGCCACTTGTGATGCATCTTCCTTCATTTTTTTAAAAACTAACGACGTTTGTAGCCAGTACCATCACGAATTTCGTACGCTGTCTCTTGTCCATCCATGTGCAACGCATCATAATACTCATTGAGGCTCACGCCTGTAATTAAAATTTGCGGGGATGTTATCTTTCACTTTCGAGGGCTGTCCATTTGAAGATGAAGGGGTATTCTGTGCTGCAATCGAACTCAGACCGGCACCTCCATACCGAGATTTAGACACAATGCGCGGAGCCTCCACGTCAGATCTCTTAGGCTCCTCAACTTTTTTATCATCCCCGTATGACAAATACTTTGCCTGTGGTTTGTCTTCAGTTTCTTTAAACAATACTTCTACCAGACAAGATAGTGGTACATCGTCGAAGTCTTTCGTGCTACTGGTCTCGAGTTTCTTTGTCACTACCATCGTATATTGACTTTTCTGCTGCTTCTTGGCTACGGGAACATCATCGAGGATTTTGATGCAGCGTCTTGTTGTGATAGACTTGCCATTTTTTATACTTGGTGACCCAATAGTTTTTCTGTTTCGACGCAGTCCGTTAGAACCAACCGAAGGCTTTGTTGGAACAACAGTATTCGTCTTAGAAATAACTTTGACACACGTTTCATTTTCCTTCTCCACACTTGAGAAAGTTTTTGTGTGGCTATGAAACGTCAACGGTTTCAGAGTAGCAAAGGACGTCGTCTTTACCTTCGGCTTCGATTTCAGCGGCACAAAATCAAAGAAATGCTGAACTTCATTTGTCGGCGCAGGTGCCGTATCGTTGCTATGCACTGTTTCCGTCTCTGATGCTGCTCCATCTGATTTGTGACTAAGGAATCTCCATCAGCAACCAATGAGCTCTTTTCAAGAGTATTGCTTTCAGGAACACCATCACCACTACCACCACCATGGCTAACATTGTATGTATCGACTTCATCATCTTCTAACATTTCCGTTTCAGCTTCCGAAATATCCTCGTCGTCCAATTCAGTAATCTTCTGGAGCAAATTAACAGCAGATTTTACTACTTTTTTCGAGTCATCATTTGCGTTAGCGCGGCATCTTCCTGTTTCCCACTAGTGCTATTGCAGGTTTCAATAGCATTATTTTCGATGTCTGTGTTTTTCTTACACTTCAACTCGACCGTTCTCATATCTGACACATTAGTAGCAACGCCCGCATCATCACTCGTATTAGCTGGCTGAGTACAAATTGTGTTCTTTGGTGCATTAGCAGCACATTTAACATCAGTTGACTGGGAGACTGTTCCACCAAGTATAGCATCACTATCATCTTTGTCATCGTTTGAAGCAGGCTTTGTCAATTCACTTTGATGATCTCGTACTTCGTTGGGGTACAATTCTTTCTGAAGGCAACTTTGTACACTATTAACACAAGTAAGAGAGGTCGCAATGGTCGACTTCATCGTCGTGTCATAACCAGCAAATTCCGGGACCGCATTGTCATCAACTGAAGTACTATTGCTCTCTGTTTTCACTTTTCTTGGACCGGACAAATGCTCAATCTCTTGGTTGGAATAGCTACCTGGACTTGCTATTATCGATCCACTTTTAGTAGTAGCAGGTATATTCATAACCGAGCTCTTCGCAATATCACCAGGAGGTTCTACTTTCAGCGTAATGCCGGCGTCCTGAGTGGTCTGATGGGAAGAAGTTTGCGTAACTGACTTGTGCTCGACAGCTGGTTTTCGTAATCGCATTTTCTTTCTTTTAAAAGTGGATTCTCCAGCTCGATTCCTTTGCACTCTTTTCCGCTTAACACGCACTCTTTCTTCGTCACTTTCATCACTTAAAAGACTCACTACTACAATTTCGTCTTCCTCTGAGTCTTCACCCTCCATCGGAGAGTAATTGCTGCTCATGTTGTCACCCTTATTTATCACTGTCGCTGCTAGAATTGGTACCATCAATTGACTTCAATTGAAGCAACGCCTGCCGTTGCTGTTCGTCCGACGTCACACCGAACCGCTTGGTCTGTTTACACTTGCATCGCATACTTTGTTTGCGCCGGATAACCTCCGGATCACGGTAGCCTGAAACTCAACCCAACATTTCTTTGGTTACTTCATCTTGCTGCTTCATCGCAGAGGATTCTACCCGCTTCGTGTTTGGAGCTTGAGGACTCTTGGATAGCACCTGATGCAAATAATTTGACTGATCTGCTCCCACTTGCACTCCGTTTCGAACCGCATTGTTCATGTCTACAAAACTTTCCAACAAATGAGGCGGAGTGCTCTCTTCCGTCTTTCGTTCCGCATGTGTCTCTCGAGCTACCCGACCAGCTATCGTTGTATAACGAACAATTTCCTCGTCACTAAAGGTGACACCATGTGTTACCCCGTAGTTATTGCACGTGATATATTCCAAGCCTGCAGCTAAGAAAGACTTGTGAATATCCCGCAGCAGTCGTGATGCTGCTCGTACACGATTGACGATTTTTTGTTTTTACGGCAGTGCAGTTCCACTACCCTTGCACTTCTTATCTCAGGTGTGTCAGGCTTTGAAACGGGGAATAACAGCTGAACTACGGTCCAAATAATATCTCGAAAACTCATCCTTAAAAAGTGATATAAACCTGCTGAAGTTTCTAATGTTTTGACACCCCCTATTATTAGTTTAAGTCTTAATCTTAATACTAATAAAATCTCTTCGAATTTTAACTCTATCCACAAGTACTCGAGTGCGGACAAGTACAGTTGACGATTAGCTGGAAGTTCGCTGTTACGTGGAGTGTGGGCATTATTACGGTCTCGTTTCGTTTGCGTGGAATGATAAGTGGAATTAAAGTGGAATATAAAGTTGGTTTACGTTGTATTACTGCTATTACACTGTCCTACTTTCGTTTTGTTGTGGAATTTCACGCATAAGTACTCTTTTATCAGTTGGAACGTGCACGAATTAGTACCTTGAAGCGAATATGAGTGACTGCGAACAAGTGTGTACTCTATTTCCCCTAAAACGTCGCGGTATGTTGTACCTAGTATTGGGAAACGGATGGTTAATATCCGCACACAGGCGCATTTTGGCTTTCCAAAAGTCTCTCGATGGGATTTCTTTGGAAATACATACACTCAAGTGCTGATTGACGTATTTTGAATACTGAAACTCTTGTACAAGTGTGCAGCGACGGTTATTGGTTTTTTCTGTAGAAGATCGTGGCTATTAGTGGGGTTTATTTTTCTTTCGTGGTTTAGTATAGCCGGTGCGTACACGCACGGTGCGGCTAGCGCACAAAGGAAGACTTTCCTATAAGCGGCGTTCGCCGCTACTTAGCCGATAGGCCCTTATAAAAGGGCTTAGTAAGAGAGAGCTCTCTTACTCGGGGCCAAGTTTCCCACATTGGTTTACTATTAGCTTTCGCTAATGCCTTAACACAAGGCTCCCTTGCTAAGGGTGTAGCTAAAGGGAGGACTCCCTTTACGCTACTTCACTCACTACACGCGCGACTGGTCGAGGTCGTGCGTCTGGTAGTCGGCTGAGTGAAATGTAAACTGAATGTATATTTAATATATAATTAGCCTAAATTAATTTAAACTAATGTAAACTATATGTAATACTAAGTAGAACTTACTAAATTCGTACCTAGCTAAAATGTAGTGTACACCACCTGTGTACCAACACGTGGCTGGCTGCTACGCCACCACCAAGGGCTCCTGCCCTGATTGGTTAAAATAACCAATGGTCCAAAACCTTTCGGACCGGTCAATACTAACCCCAACCGTAGTGTACTCACGTACACCACCTACTAAATGTGACCCGAATGTAACCCTGTTACATCCTCCCCCTATAAAGACTATTGCTTACGCAATAAATCAATTTTAGTTGGAGTACTCCAACTGCCAGACCCTCTGGCTAACCATGAGCACCATTAGTGGTGCTATGGAAGGAAACTATTCCGATAACTCGGAGGTGGATGCCCTTGGGGATATCTCCCCAACGGCTGACCACTCCGACAGCGCCGAACGGCGGTGTCGGTCATCCAATCCATTCCCCACACGTGGGGAAAACGCGCTAACTCGAGCGCCACCTTTACCAACTACGGATGATGCATCCGGGTCGCCGAAGGCGACCATCACCAATGAACCGGCCTCGGTTCATGAAGCCCGACATGCTGTACCGGCACGGAAGAGACCTCGTGACCCTCAAAAGAAGGCTAAGAACGCGGTCAAGAGGGGTTTAGCCTCCTATAACCCTGGTCCAGCGGCTATACTGCCGCGTGAAATTGCCCGCCGGAAAAAACTCCGGGCCAAACTGCTAATGGCCAAGCAGTTCACTGCAATGTCCTATTGAACGCGCCTCGGGAAACAGGCATGCGGTGCCCTCGTGGATATCCTCCTCGATCTTCCCTTAGTTCTCTTACCGTACGAAAGCGTCGAGGACGCCGAACGGTCATTCCGCGCTTGGGCGGAAGGGGAGAAGCGCCTCCCCAACTTTGATGCGCTGTACAACAGCTTTTCCGAACCCGACGTTCGGGTAGAGAGGGCGTTACGCTTGGCCTATGCCCAGGCCAAAGCGCAAGGGAAATTACCTGCCTCTTACTACACGCGCCCTGCTCTCGATGTGGTGCCGGAGAGAAATGCAAGCACAGCATCTGCCTCCGGCGAACTCCCAGATACTGGGAGTGAAAGGGCTTCTTCCGCCTTTTGGTCGTTGACTCTCAGCGGGATTCTCCCGCTCTAAAGCGTCAACGACGTCACGGCAATCCTGCCGCAGGGGAGTATCGGACTCCCACGAGCTCTGGGAATGTGGATAACCTTTCCACTTTACCAGGTACTGGGTCTCACCCCGGTGATGGCGTCGCGCCATCAGACGTTCCACATGGTAATGTGGAGTACCCTCCGTATCAAGGACTGGCGGCGGAGGTCGCGCTATTGCGACGTGAGTTCCACGAGCGCTGTGATCGGCACAGCCGTCGCATCCAAGATGCCCAGGAGGGACTCCGCGACGAGAGGAGTGTGAATGAACGTATCGAGGGGCGGCTTGCCTCCCTCGAGTCTCTCTTTACGGAGCTTCAGGGTCGTATTTCAACCCTATCGGAGATGTTCCGACCTGTCGTGACTTTCGGCTATCCGACTTCCCATCTTCCTCCAAGAGGGGACCCGCCTCCGGGTTCTGGTATGGCTTAAGCATACCCACATAGAAGGTTGGATGCGTACGCATTGCCTTCGGGGTATCCAAGGTATACGACAAGCCCTTTCGGTCTAGTACCTTAAAAGGCCCCACAAACCTGGGGTGCAGTTTATTTCGTAACACGTTGGAAACTGCATGGGTAGGAAGATTTTTAGCGTTTAATAAAACACTTTCTCCTACTTTGTACACCCTTTTGTTACGACGCCCCTTGCGGTCAGCTTGCTCCTTCTGCTTGTCTTGGCTTTCCGCCATGGCATCGCAGACGTGTCGTAAGACACTAAGGAGCGTCGATAAGAACTTATCGATGTGCTTTCGCACAGATACAGGGCTGACATCAGGAAATCCTCCCCCCTCAAGCCCTGGTCCACACACACGTTGCGTCAACGGAACAACCCTCGTATTAGCTAATCTATTCACGTAAAACGGGGTAAACCCCGTAAATGCATGGACCGAATTGTTTATAGCAAATTCGGCCATCGGAAGCATCTCACTCCAACTCTTTGGAGAATCCGGACATAAACTCCGGAGAATATCCTCAACAACGCGATTAACGCGTTCCGTCTGACCGTCCGTCTGCGGATGATCTGCAGTGGACATGAGGAGCTTGGCGTCCAGCACCCTAAACAACGCTCCCAAAAATTGTCTCGTAAAACGGGGATCCCGATCCGATACAAGGGAATCGGGTAGACCATGCTGTCGAAAGACACGGTCTAGGAACAATTTCGCTGTTCCTTGTACATCAATGGACTCTGGCACCGCCACCAGGTGATCCATCTTGCTCAAACGGTCTACGAAGACCAATGTGCCGGTGTTCCCGGCCTTATCCTTCGGAAAACCGAAGATAAAATCCATACTAATGGATTTCCAACACTCCGTTGGAACCGACAAGCTCGCCAAAGGAGCAGCTGAACTTGCAGAGGGTTTAACCCTCTGACACGTCTCACAGGTGCGTATATACGCACCGACCCACTTATACATATTGGACCACGAACACAAAGCGCTTGAAGCTCTGTAGGTCTTATCCCGACCTAAATGTCCCCCTGTAGGGGCGTCATGTGCCTCAAAGAGGACTCTATACTTCAGTTCCTCATTATGAGGAACTACCACCCGCGGAGTGTCCTCCGCGCTCGTGCTATAAAATAGCAGACCGTCACAGTACCTGTAACGGTGTAAACGAGCTTTAGCTCGACTTGAAAGGGTTGGCTCAGACGAGCCAAGTCCCTTCCCACCCAACGCGCTGATAAGCGCCGTACACTGTGGATCTTTCTCATACGCCTGGCGTATGAGATCCACCACCGACGAGGTGACGAATGTCGCGTGAGCGAGCTCGTAATCGGGACGACGCGATAACGCGTCTGCAAGCACGTTCTTCTTTCCAGGTTTATACTTAACCTCAAAGTTGTACTCCGCAAAGAAGGAGAGCCAACGGGCCATCCGTTGCGAGAGATGAGGCGACTTTGTCGCTGTCCGTAAGGACGCGTGGTCAGTATAATCCACGAACGGCTTTGTGCCGAGTAGGTGAACCCTAAATTTGACAAGAGCATACTTCATTGCAAGTAGCTCCTTGTCATGAACGGGATAATTCCGTTCCGCAGCTTTAAGCTGCCTCGACTCAAACGCAATTACGCGTTCCCTTCCTGCATCGTCTGCTTGTAACAAAGAACATCCGATTGCGAAATCGGAGGCGTCGCAGACGACACTAAATGGTTACCCAGAATCTGGGAGAGCAAGAACGGGAGCTTTTGACAAGCGCCCCTTAACCGCTTCAAAAGCGTTTTGGTGTTCGGTTTCCCAACACCAGTCAACATCTTTCTTAAGAAGGTCCGTCAATGGCTTCGCCATTTCAGCGGAGTTCTCGCTGTATTTGTGGAGATAATTGGCTAATCCAATCCACTTCCGTAAATCTCTAATATTTACAGGCGAAAAGGCCACTCCACAATGGCTTTCACCTTCGCGGTATCTGCCCGCACTCCATCCTTACCGATGAAGCATCCGAGGAAAGGAATTTCCTCAGCACCAAAGATAAATTTGGATGCGTTCTCATATAACTTATGATCCCGCATACATTCGAGCACAGCTCGAAAGTGTATCAGATGCGTCTGAACATCAGACGAGTCGCCTTCCGCGCGACTATGAACGAATATATCGTCGAAGTACGTCTGAGCGTACTTTCTATGAGGGCGGAAGAGTTGAGTCACCAAGCGATTAAAAGTCGCTGGTGCATTCGAAAGCCCTTGTGACATAGCAAGCCACTCTCACAGCATGCCACTAGGCGTGCTAACCGCTGTCAGCGGAATATTGGACGCTCCCATGAGCACCTGATAATACCCGTCCACCAGATCTAAGGCACTGTACACAGTACAGCCCGCCATATTGTTCTGGAGTACATCCTTCCGAGGAATCGGAGTCTGCATGGGTACAGTCGATGCATTCAGCTTGTTGTACGCATGCACAATGCGCCACTTTCCGTTCGGTTTCCGAACATAAAAAGTGGGAGATGAGTGGGGAGACTTACTCTCCCGTTCCATCCCTGTCTCTTCTTTCCCCTTGAAGAATGCATCGATGACGTCGCATTGTTCCTTGGGGATAGGCCACTGCCTAGTGACGCAGTATTTGGTTCCATGAACCAAATCAATTCATGTAGGACTCCCCGATCCGGTGGTAACCCCATCGGTGGGTTGTCACTAATGACATCTCCGAATTCCTTAAGTAAGGAATGGTAAGGGTCCTCAGGACCCGCAAGGATCTTGAGGCCGCTTCGGGCATTCATTGCCGGTTTGGTTTGCACCTCAACTGACTCATCCATCGTGGATGAGGAGTCAACTCCTCTTCCGGACGCAATACGACAACCTCGTCGATTTCATCTGCTTTCAAAGCAGTTTCAAACTCGTTGAAGGACATCTCCTCCAACGACAACAGTTCACCTACCCCAGGCAACCGTTCAAGGCTTACGCCTTCCGTGACAACACCTTTCACGCTATTCAGCATCCGATAGGACTGCTGATTACTAGCCTCGGGACTCATCCCGAGACCCAGATGGAGGGAGTCAATTGCCCCATCTATTGGAAGCGCATCGCGACTATCCACAGAGGTCTCTACCTCTACCATCGGTGACTCGCCGGTCTCACCTAATAAGGCGTGGTCGGAATCATTTCCGACGTGCAAAAGAGACGAACTACGGGTCTCTTTGCTTGGAAGCGCCTCGCGCTTAAACACAGGGGTCTCCCATCCCCTACCACTGGAGTCGCCTCAGAGGAATCCACCTCTGCCAATGGCAGATCACCAGTCTCGCCGTTAACGGCGTGGGGATTAACCGCCGAATCCCCCTCGTTAAGGAACTCTTCCTTAACCTCGTTGGGACTGATCATTTCAGACATCCCAATCTCTGGCATCTCACGCCAGAATCGCTTTTGCGATCGAGCAAAGGTGGGTTCATGACTCGCCAATGCTTCACCCGACCGCGGGTGCGTTGAGCCAATGGACTTAGACTTCTAGTCTATCCATGGCTCGTGGCGTTCCATCCACTTCATGCCCAGAATGAGGTCATACCGCGAGTCCAAAGCCAGGACTAGGCAACGTTCTAAGCTGTCGAAGTCTGAAAACTTCAGCTTAAGGCCAATCGAGACCTTGGGTACAGAAACCTGTACGCCCGTCGCTAGACGGACTGTGACAACGTCACGATAACTTGCATCTAGGGCCTCGGCATACAGCCTACGCTTCTCCACAGAAGCCCGTCTGACATAATTGTCAGACGCTCCAGAGTCTATCAAGACTCTCCAAGGATTATCAAAGCATTTCACGTCCGCAAGGACCACCAGCAAACCTGGCTGGTACACAAACTCGGTGCTAGAAAGCACCGTTTCCCTCGGGGCTTTGTGTTGTCGTCCCCTACCCTGTGGATTAACAGCACTGAGGGATCTCCCAGTAGGACGCCCTGCGGCTACTGGGAGCCGTCGTTCCCAACGACGTGGGCGAGGGACTTTTACCCGACCTCTGCACCTTATAGCGAGTGTCTCGCTGGGGGTTTCGCAGACATCTGTTCCGCAGATGATCTGCACTTCCACACAGGAAGCATCTTAGCGGTCCATGCCGCTGCAACATTGCAAGAAGCTCCGCTTCGAAGCTCTGCGAGAAGGAGTCAGAGTGACTCTTAGCGGAAGTTTTCTCCTCCGCTTCGACCTGACTAAGTTACATGGGTTCAGGACCCACCTTTGAGGAACGAAAGTTCCTTTCGGCGTTAAACGCCATAAACGCCTCCTCCAGAGATTGGGTCGGCATCAGAAAAGATCCGAACGCGCTGGCCCTTTTTTCAGGCCTCCCATGATCGCGGGAATGGACACATCGTCCGAATACGCTTTCGCGTACATCCCTGCCAACAGGGTCTTCAGTTCTTGGACGTATGTTTCCAAGTCCCTACTGTCCTGACGGCACCTAAAAAACGCCAGCTAATTCTGGAAAACCAGATCAGGCGTGGCATACATGTCCATAAGCTTTTGATTAAGGACTTCCCAGGTTGGAAACACGCTCGTGACCGAATCCGGACACGTAAACGACCATGTATGGGCTTTTCCCGTAAGATGGTTCAGTGCAAGTCCCACTTGCAAGTGATCAGCGATCACATTCTCTGTGTAGAAGGCCGTTTAGACCTCTCGCAGCCACACATAAAGGTTGTCACCCTTTTCACCGGTGAACTCCTTTAACTTAAAGGATAATGGGGGACGCACCCCCGTGGAACGACTTCCACCTAAACTCGCCTCATGGGCGATGAGGGCATTGACCCATGTATTCACGGCCTCAAGGCCCTGCTCCACTAGGAGCTGCATGCCGTCGTAACCCAGTAAGGATAACAGCCTGTTAAAGGCTTCCTTCTGGACGAGGGTTAACCTATCCCAATCGTCCTGATTCATCCCTTGCAGAAGATGCCTTAGACTACCAACACAGGTGTTGGATTGACTACAGTGCTACCAGATGTAGCCGGTGCGTACACGCACGGTGCGGCTAGCGCACAGAAGAAGACTTTCCTATAAGCGGCGTTCGCCGCTATTTAGCCGATACGACCTTATAAAAGGGCTTAATAAGAGAGAGCTCTCTTACTCGGGGCCAAGATTCCCGGGTTGGTTTACTGTAGCCTTCTCTACTGCATTAACGGCAAGGATCCCTTACTAAGGGTGTAGCTAAATGGAGGACTCCCTTTACGCTACTGCACTCACTACACGCGCGACCGGTCGAAGTCGTGCGTCTGGTAGTCGGTTGAGTGAAATGTAAACTGAATGTATATTTAATATATAATTAGCCTAAATTAATTTAAACTAGAGAAAATTTCATGCATGCCCTCGCTTTTTGCGGAAATAACATGCATAACCCTGTTTTTTTTAATAACATCCATACCCTTTTGCTTGGGCGGCGAGTCGTCCCTTTTAGGGTATCATATTTCCAAATGGGCGCGGCTATTTCCACACACGCTTTTGCTATTTCCACACACACAATTGCTATTTCTACACGCACCCGGCACCCCCCACAATAATAGCAAAAGCGTGTGTGGGAAATAGCCGCGCCCTCACAGAAATGGGATTGACAGATGAAGACGAGAAAGTTACTACGCAGATTATCCACAAACTGAATAACCAGGATAATGTCCCATCTGGTAGGCTGCGAATGGCGAGTCAAGTAACTTGGTACTATCTAATTGGTGTGCATTTCTTTGTTTCGTAGCCGTGTTTGCTGGGCGATTGAGTATGTATTGTAAACCGACGGAAGTAGGTGTGGTTCGTAGTGGTTATTGCGCCGTCCGAGTATCTGTACCGCCAGAGCTTTCGGATGGAATTCCCGCGATGCTTCCAAGCTGTGAAGACGGAGCAACAGATGAAGAGATGTTGCGCAAAATCCATCATGCTCTTTTGGAGGTGCACGTCAAGCAAGGAAAGCTCGTGTGTCCTGAATCTGGTGGTGTGTTCCCTATCATCGATGGAATCCCCAACCAACATGCTGCTGAATGAAGACGAGGGTGTAATACGAGCTAGCACACTTTCATATAGATATACGTTTTTTTTATACCAAGCTTTCGTTTCATCTTTCTGATGCTGCTGTTAGCCACGAACGATTTTTCTGTACGAAACAAGACTCCATTGTATCGGATATGGCGTCCACCCTCCCTTTATTGTTGAAAAATAAAGAGCTTCACTTCAGATGACCAAGTCTGCCGGTTTTCGGAACGACTTTGTCTTGCTCTTGGAATAATCACCTCTTTGAATACATGAAAATGTTATTGTCAACGCTATCAAACCTTAAAGAGACATAAACCACCGGTCACCGTAATCTTCACCATCCTTATCCGGCCGCCTCAACTTGGACACGACCTTAATCCACTGAATACGCAGCTCAAATCGCCTTCTTTCTCATCAGAAATGGTAAAACCGACCTGTCAATATCAACACCAGCACTTTCAACATTAATGACTGGTTACGTCAACGACTACACCAAGGTGGCGTACAGTTTTGAGCTTCGCTGGATCGAGTTCCGTCTCGTCGTTAAGTTTAACAAAGCATTTTGCTGTCAATAAGAAGTCACGAAAAGGCAGCTACAGAATTTCAAGTGAGCATGGAGGTATCGGACAAGCATAATGAAGAAAACCGAAGAAGAACGCACATCAACGTCTACCCATTGATTTGGCGGTGTTCGGATAAAACCCTGTATCATTAATAAATGCAACCGATCAGTGATGTCCTTAAAGATATTCTAATAAGTTAGAACTTTCGCGTACCATGAACAAATTAAATGGTTTCCAGCTTTCCATTTGCACGTTCATATGATATATGCGCCCATCCGTCATAATTCGCATTGTAATCCCTTCATAGACATGCAAAACCAGCTCTGGCGGTACAGATGCTCGGACGGCGCAATAACCACTACGAACCACACCTACTTCCGTCGGTTTACAATCCATACTCAATCGCCCAGCAAACACGGCTAAGGAACAAAGAAATGCACACCAATTAGATAGTACCAAGTTACTTGACTCGCCATTGTGGAGAAGCGTGCCCAAAATTTGGCACACTTCTGGTCAAGTTTTGTCAAGGCATTTGGTCTAATTTCGGATTGGTTTAAACAAGGGGGGCTTTTCAGCCTATCAGACTCAAGAAGTGTCAAGAACGCAAGTTTTGGTGAGTCACCCGACTTTGGGTATTTTACATATTTTTGTGGGGGTACATTTAGGGACTATAGGGTAGTAGTATTTTAGTTGTGGTTTTACCTTTTAGGACAGAGGTTATAACTTTAAGTAAGGAAATCTTTTAGCTTTCGGATAAGTGGCTGAAACCTCTTCTGGTCTTGGTTCACACCACATCTAGGGGTCGCCGTTCTTCCCTTTTCGTACACTAGTCGCCTCCGCCCGCCGCGGAGTGTTTGGGGGCAGAGGGTCGAATTATCCCCTCTCGCCCATTATACCCGGTCTGGACGCGCCGCACGCGCAGTTTGGCCCACCGGAAGTCCCTCGACGGGAGTACGATTTGGCGATCTCAACACCTCAACTCAAGTACGTTTGGAAAGTGCTATTCACTGGATTGGTCTTGGCGTGGAGATATCGTTTGTGGAGTTTCACGGACATATTGGGTTTTCACGTGGACATATTGGCGCGTTTTAATATTGGTTGGAAACTAGACCGGTTTTGGTCTTATTTCGTATTGGTCAGGGGCTAGACCGGAACGGTCGGTCTACCCTCTATTATTTCGTATTGGTAAGGTCTTGATCGTTTGTACGATCGACCTATTGGAAGTTATCTCTTGGAAGTGTTTTTGGTCTGTTTGTGTCTGGGGTGAAGAGTTCCGCCCCAGAGATACCTACCCAGATCGGTCTTCTATATTCAAGACCGCTTCGATCCAATCTGCGATCCCGATCCACCGAGTGTGTAACTAGCCCATTCCATCAGGTACACAAGGTGAGATGGACACTAAACAATCGGACCAAGTGGGTTCTGATGACGACCGGTCGTCTGCTTGCAGCGGACGATCGGACCAGATCTCGAGTGGTGGTCCGCGGAGTACCCCCTCCGAAAGTTGGAAGGCTGGGCGCGATGGTGGTAGTCAGGTTATCGATGCTAATGTTTTCGATTTCGAACTTGACTCCACCACACCATTCGTAGCCTACCAGATGGGGCATTATCCTGGTTATTCACTTTGTGGATAAGCTGCGTAGTAACTTTCTCTTCTTCATCTGTCAATCCCATTTCTGTGAGGGCGCGGCTATTTCCACACACGCTTTTGCTATTATTGTGGGGGGTTCCGGGTGCGTGTGGAAATAGCAATTGTGTGTTTGGAAATAGCAAAAGCGTGTGTGGAAATAGCCGCGCCCATTTGGAAATATGATACCCTAAAAGGAACGACTCGTCGCCCAAGCAAAAGGGTATGGATGTTATTATAAAAAACAGGGTATGCATGTTATTTCCGCAAAAAGCGAGGGCATGCATGAAATTTTCCCTTTAAACTAATGTAAACTATATGTAATACTAAGTAGAACTTACTAAATTCGTACCTAGCTAAAATGTAGTGTACACCACCTGTGTACCAACACGTGGCTGGCGCCACGCCACCACCAAGGGCTCCTGCCCTGATTAGTTAAAATAACCAATGGTCCGAAACCTTTCGGACCGGTCAATACTGACCCTAACCGTAGTGTACTCACGTACACCACCTACTAAACGTGACCCTAATGTAACCCTGTTACATTTAGGATAGTCTTTTAAGTTTGGTTTGACCCGATTGATCATGAAATCAGAGCCATTTGTGATCCCTCGACTAAGTGCCTACTTAAATCGCACCCCGATGAAGGGTTTCCGCCGGAGCAAGTCCTCGTTCCGATCAGGTACAGATTCGACCTGGTCGGTAATATCAAGATTTACCTCGTGAGTGTAACCAAGTGACCCATTGAGACAGAAGATAATTTAGATAGTCAAGTCCAATCCGATCTCGATTTCGATCCAGATCGTGAAGACCGAATCGATCACGTTGATCGGGGTCGGATGCAGATAATCTACGGATTGCCCTTTCGATATAGTTGGTATTATGTGCCAGTGGGAGTTTGGCTATCTAGGATTAATGTCCAAAACTTAGAAAACCACACCATCACATGGACAATGTTGATTAGTGGAAATATGGCCAGGAAATAGACTTGAAGAGCCATAAAAAGCTAACAAAAACAATGGTTGGATACGGGTTGACCTGGTTATAAGTAACGCTTTTATCTGGGCTAGATCGGGTTGAAAAAAAAACAGGATCGATCTAGTTTTTTGGTGGAGAAATCTATTTCATGCAGTTCTAGATCGGATGGAAGAAAACACGTAATATGAGTGGGTCAAAAAATCAATCAAAGAAGCGATGGTTGTATCGGAGGCGGTCAAGTTGTTCGGTCACTCTTCAAAAGGTAATTTTGACAGATCACGTAAAACGCGATTAGGATATGAAGGTTTGAGTAACAAATTTCACTCGTTTTATGCCAAAAGTTGCCATCCACCATACTTCTTACTTGTATCTAGTCACAGATTCCACCAACTTCCTCACCTCCCCTCTTAGTGAGTATTGACAATTGCATGCAACGAGCATTTAATAAGTAGAATCACGTCATGTACCATTACCTTATCCGTATCCGCAGGCAATATTTACGCCGGACATGTCTCATTCCGTAGAATGCTTATTCAATATGAATGTATTGTTTATGTCCTCAAGAATTTTGAAGATTGAGTAGTCCCGTAGCTATCAGAATTTGTTGCTAGTCATAGCTAAATGGTAATCATCCTGTGAGCTTCAATGATCCCGATATAGTTCTTGATCATGTAAATTTTATGACCGCAACACTATTTAAATTCTAGATTGCTTATATCGTAGTGTAATCAGTGTTAGAAGCACGCGCAATTCATGCGGCGGCTCGCGTCGCGATATTGGGCTTTTAGCGACTTAACAGTGAAAAGGTGATGTACTGTACATAACTTTAGGTTAAGTACAGAGCTTTGTGTATTTGCATATTATTAGTTTAGGGTATAAACTTAGGGTCAGCCTGCGGTCACCCCCCCCCTTTGCTCCGGTCACCCCCCCCCCCTCCCTTTTATGTGAGGGGTGTGCGTGTGACACCAGACGCTACCCGCGTCTTGCACAAAGTTATTCGTTAAAAAACAGCTAGGTGTGGGTCATTTTCACTCCGTCTATTCTTGCAGCGTTATTAAGTGCTGGAACGTGGGGAGAGGCGCCTTTAGTGGACTCCATAGATTTAGATGGATGGGTGGCGGTTTTAAGGTTTTGCACTCCCTCAGGTGAACTGGTGTTGCACGTTAAAGCCAAACTGTATCCATTTCACGCTGGCGACGAGCTGTGACGAATGCAACGTCAGCAAGCGTCATGCTCTTTCGTAGGTTAGAGTCCCTAAACATGAACCCATGAATTACTCTCAGCTTCTGCCGCGCTGGTCATCCTCCTCTTTGATCCTACTCGGCAGTGACCTTGACGTTTGGGTAGCGTTCCAGCGTCTCGTCCCACGTGGCTAAGCCGTCAACTAACTTTCTCACCTCGGAGCCAATAGCGTCAATCGGAATCCGGACCTGCGCGGTCGAGTCACGCTCACGCAGTGTCACTTGGCGGTCCTCGACTGTGTCAAAGTTGATCGTGACGCCAAATGGAATGCCTAGCTCGTCTGAGCGGGCGTACTTGCGGCCGATAGCGACGCTTGACGTGTCCACCTTGCATTCGAGAGCCTCCGCCACAAACACCTTCTCGAGCTTCTCGGCGAAGTCGTCAAAGACCGAGTTGTTGCTCAGCGGTAGCACAGAGACCTTGATGGGCGCGATCAGAGGCGAAAAGGACACGACGCCACGCTTTTCGTCCCCCCACGTGTCGAAAAGTTGTGCTCAAAGATAGCCGTCAGCAGCCGGCCAATGCCAAAGGAGGGCTCGATGACCGATGGAACGAACTTCTCTTCACTCATCATCTTCTCTACCACCTTAATCGCTACCATGTCGCGCTCAAGCTTAAACTCTTTGTCATCGCACAGTGGGCCGAGGGTAGCCTCGCCCTTGGCAGTCAACTCTTCTTCGAAAGCCTGCGCACGTACGACATCGTCTTTTAACGAGTCGAGCGCTTCAAGAATAACAGCCACGTCGGCCTTAAAGTTGCGGCCCATCTTGCCTTTGTTTGGCTTTATCGACGTTCTGGCGCTTCTCAGGCTTGTGCGTACCCACCATTTAGACCTTGCTCTTCTTTGCGTGCACCGACAAATCGTAGCACGAACGATCGGCGTGACCGGCACACTCGACCCAGCCGGAACTAAGCTTAATCTCTAGGTCCCAGAAGTCCTCTGCGTAGTGAGCCATCTCTTTTTTTAAGTGTTGGCGAAAACGCAGACGCTCGAGGTCAATACCAATGGCCTCGCAGAACTTGTACGATCGCACGAGGTAGTACGCCAGACTATCGTTTGCAACGATACCTTGCTCGACAGCGTCACTGCACGTAATTTTCACAGCCTTGCCGTGCATTAATTGATTCGTTCTGGTCAACAGAGGGAGCTTCAAGTCTTTCACACTCGAAAATTTCGAGTGGCTTTTATCCTTCGGGTTGTCGAAAAACTCAATTTCAGCTTGCTGGAACTCACGCACACGCAGGAGTCCAGCACGAGGCGAGATTTAATGGCAAAAAGCGCTACCGATCTGGGCGCAGCCGAAGGGAACCTTGCCAGCATTGTATTCTAGCAGACGACGGAAATTAAGGAATATACTCTGAGCCGTCTTGGGTCGCAGGTATCCCAACATTCCACCCTCAGGACCAATGAAACACTTAAACATGAGATAAAACGGGATTGAGCTCAGATCCGCACCAGTTCCAGTAGCGTTGATGCCGTATTCCTGGAAAACTGCATGCATTTCATCGGGCGAGTAGTACTCTGCCATAGTAGCGCGTAGCGCGTGCTTTTCACGCTCTTCTTTGCTTAGATTTGGGTGCTTTGACAAAAAAATCTCACATGATCATCTAGCAGCTTGTCGGCACGCAAGGAGAAAAGTGAAGGGCCCATGAGTGGAGCAGTTGCTAATGTAACAGAACCGAAATTTACCAGAACGAAGCAATTCCGATGCTTTCCATGTTTTTTGTTGCATCGCGAGAATAGTCGAACGATCTCCAGGTTAAACAAGAACATATTGAAGGTAAGGAACTTCTGGCCATTGGCGTAGCACTTATTTAGTGATTCATGGTAAATCGCTCAAGCGCTTGTCCTGGTGAAGACGCTTATGTAGATGTTTGGCGAGTTTGCAGCGTGCTGTCGTATCAAATCCTGCTAAAGATATTATGTTCATCCGCAAAATTTCCCTTTAGATATATATAGGGAGAGTCTGGTGTCACATACACACCCCTCACATAAAAGGGAGGGGGTGTGACCGGAGCAAAGGGGTGTGTGTGACCGCAGGCTGACCTAAACTTAAGGGAAAATTTCATGCATGCCCTCGCTTTTTGCGGAAATAACATGCATGCCCCTGATTTTATGAAAATAATATCCATGCCCTGTCAGCTTGTCGGCCATTGAAAACAGGGCAAGAAGTACGGTTCTGGGAGTTTCTCTTGTGCATTCCGTAAAACGTCAAAGGTACGCCTCTTGTGCTTACTGTATTCGTAGTGTCTCAGGACTACCTGAGGTCTTTAATATATTTATCTAGATCAAAACGGCATGAATTCGCATCTGTGGGTTATTGGCTTGACGCTGTCGCCCACGGCAACGCTCTTAGGTACTCTTGGCAAAGTGCTACTTAAGTTGTCGCACACGTCCTCGCAAACGCTATCGGTCAAAGCGGCAGCCACCGTGTGCGTGGTTATGTTAAACCCTGTGTAGGACGCCATGATACGCTTACGCAGTTTAGGTGAGGAGAATTTTCTTGTACTGTTGCGACTTCCGCGTCCGTTTGGCATGTTAACACACCATTCGTGTGCTAAACCCTCATCAGTCTATCTTGGCGCCAATGGCAGGATTTAGTGTGGTGTGGAATATTGTGCTCTCGCCATATTTGCTCAATGAAAAGTTGTCTACGTACGACATGAGAGGTACGGCGGTCATCTTAGTAGGATGCGTTCTTGTTGGCGTTTCGGGAAGTCATGATACTCCAACGCACCGTAGTGCCGAGGTCTTTAGATTGTTTGAAAGCCGTATCTTTGTTGAATACGCTGTTTTTGCTGTTTTTCTTGCTGTGGCGGTAAGGCTCCAGATTGAGTTGGATTGATACGGTTATTGACGAATTGATGCATTGGTATACCCGCAGTTCATGTGGGTAATTTTTAGTTTTGCGAGAAAAAGCGGTTGGAGACGATTTGGATTTGGCGCCCTATTAGGCCGCATTGGTTGAAATCTTTTCTTCGTTAAGGTACACAATCGTAACCTTCATAGTCCCTGCTTTAAACTTGTTCACTTCCTTATGTCAGGCTTCGGTTGCGTTAGTAGCTGAAGATGGATCTATTTGGTATCGCCCTGAGACGTACTTCATCTTCGTGGCAGCCTTGTCGTCTGCAGGAGGTGGCATTAACGTTTTGGATCTAGGCCTGCGCGAACACGACGCGCTTTACCTTGTTGCAATCTACCAAGCATTTCTTATTATCATCGGCTCGGTTTCGGGAGTGATTTTTTTCGATGAGATTTCGGGCATGAACACGCGGTGGCAACTGGTTGTTTACCCTTTTAGCATCGTTACTACGGTGGGAGGCATTATTGTCCTGTCAGAGAAGCACACTGAACACTGTGATCCAGGAATTCTAAGCGCTAGGATTATTGGAGATAAGCAAGGTGAAATATCACCACTCATCATCTCCCAAAACGACAGGGTGAAGCATGGAGTGAAACGTGGCTTTGTTGATATTGTTTAAAAGCCGAGGTGTTTCACGTATAGAAATGAAAACAAATACCAAATCATAGACAACTAATTTTATCATACCACAGTGCTAGCAAATACGCACGCTGTGTGGATCTAGAATTGAGCTTACTCGCAGCAAGAAGCTTTAGCCTCATGGTCGGGAAAATACACGCCAGGGGCTTGGAGCTTGCGGGTGATAAAGAACACGGCACTGGAGATGATGTCCACGAGCGTCACAACGAAACCCAAAATGGTTTGCAGTGTGTTCTGGTACCCTTCATTCATCTTATTCGCCGCAGCCGCCTTGCGCTGAGCACGCGCATGCTTCTTGATTCCTCTACTTCGACGTTTGTTTTTTTCTGGTATCTTGTCTTTTGCTTTCTTTTTTTTCTGTTTCGCCCTTCCCTTCCTTGTCCAGGCGCGCCAAATAACGCCGGATGCGACGTGCAACTTCCTCGCGGCAGCGGTCAGACATCTCGGAATAGTCAATCGCGCTGTCACGAACTTCTTTCAAACACCTTGCGGACATTTTAGAAAGGATCTTTTCAATCGCTTCAGATGGAAGGGCGGATCGATTTCTTGCTCCGGCACAGCCTCAGCGCTGTCCGCTGGCGTCTCTTCTTCTTCGATGACCAGGTCACCATCCACATCGATTGTCATGTCCTCTTCCATTCGAACAGAGGTTAGTATCGCCAGGGTAACTAACAAAAAAGTCACCATGCTGTTACGCATCATGCCACCAGTTGTTCAAGACGAGATTATCCTGCATTAGACCCTCCTCCTTTGTTGGAAGTGCGCGCTTTTTGCGCTGCAGCTCGTGTCGCCATTTTGGCTTTTCAGCGACTTTTCAGTGAAAAGGTGATGTATTGTACATAACTTTAGGTTAGGTACAAAACATTGTGTATTTGCATATTATAAGTTTTTAGGTGCAAACTTAATTCTAATAAATCACTTCTGAATTTGATTTCTTTTCGTTATTACGTGGAATAGTGGAGCACAAGTACGCTGCTGACTGCAGCCGGAATTATTTCGTAAACAAGTGTAGATTTTAGTACGCTGCAAGGGCAGCTGGAATTGTTCTCTCGTTCTCGTTCTCGTTCTCGTGGATAGTGGATTGAGTTGCTGACCTTACGTTTAAGTCGCATAAGGACAGTGGAGAATAAAATTACGTTTGGTATTTGATTGTTCGCTGTTACGCTAATTACTGGATCTATACGATTTTATTGGAATATGGCATGCTATTACGTGGTATTTGGAACCCGTGTGACGTAGTACGTGCAACCGTATGGACGACGAAAACATTCAACAGGTTATGAGCCCAATTGAGGCCAGTGACTAGTCGAATCAGACAGTCAGCCCAGAAGATATGATGCGATTGTTCGCACATATGATGAATCGCTTTGACGATTTGGAATCGTCGCTAAACAGGGGGCGCCGGCACGAATGGCGGCGCCGAAGTCAAAGGGAGACATCAAGATGAGCTTGGCCTCCCTGGATGGAAGCGACGAAGAGAAAGACGATGCTAACGTCGGAAGTGCGGGAAAGATGTGCTTCAAGAATATTGGCAAGGCGGGCAAGGACGTGTTCACTAGGGGCGGGGGTGATAACCCCGGTAACGCCTATGTGCAACCGCAGAAGGTGTTTACGCAGCAACAAGCCGCGAATCAGTACCAGAATGCATATGTAGCTCCTGGGAACCTTCAGCAGGCGTATGTAGCACCTAGAAATGTCCAGCAGGCGTATGGAGCGCCGGGCAATGCCCAGCAGGCGTATGCAGCACCCGGAAACGCTCAACAGGCATATGTAGCGCCTGGAAATTTTCATGCGCAGCCATACCTGATGCCAAGACCCCGATGGCCAAGGAGAAGAGACTCCATATCTGGCCGTTCGATGGAACTGAAGCATATAAGGGTCTTGGGTCTGGTTTTTGGAGCTGGGGAACCAAGTTCTTCAGGAATATATCGATCGCTGAAGAATGTTGCGATTTTAGATGGACGGAGGACATCAAGGTCGAATTGCTGGGACATTATCTGGATGGCCCAGCGGAAGCATACTACGACCGGTTTGCGGAAACCTGGTGAAAAAAGAGCCAGCGTTGTGGCACATCATGAACAAGATGTATGCAAATTTCAGTGTGCGTATAACGCACGCGGAGGTGATGAAACTCCTGGGTGCGCGCAAGGCACCAGGAAGGAGTTGTCCAGATCATTTTTTGTATCTCACGACAGTGGCGGATGCAGTTGGATCGAACTGCGATGCAATGGTGCTGGATAAAATCATTTACCATGCAGTGCCAGATATGTCGAGTGTGCTGATGTCCCGTTACAATCATTTACGGACGGATCATCTGCAGCAAGCTGACGAAATCTGTCAGTTTGTGCAGGCTATTGAGTTCGACAGCGGGCGGCAGAAAGGTCACGGCTCCGGATCAGTGAACATGATTGTGGAGAAGCCTAAAAAGGCTGTGCCGATGAAAAATCGCGGTTGCTACGGATGTGGCGAGCAGGGGCATCTCAAAAGAGATTTCCCAAAAAAGAAAAAGATGCCGAAATCGGATTTCGCATTAATGATCGCCGGAGATGACGTGCCATCCGGTCGAGACACATGGATCCTCGACGGCGGTGCAAGTGTGCATCTGACGCTGGATCTCACTTGCTTGATGGATGTGAAAACTGTGGATCGACAGTGTCACCAAGTGGATGGAAAAACTTTCATTCTTAATAAAAACGGCACGATGTACATCCGTTTTGTGCATGGGAACGCGGAAACTCGCGTGAAAATAAAAGATGTTTTCTACGTAGAAGGAGCAGCCCAAAACATTTTTTCGTATGGTTTTTTCGAAGAGGGCGGTTTCGTGATTGATTACATGGATGGGGAAAGGACGCCTGTCATACATGACACGCGCCTTCCGATCACTCGAGTTCGTTCGGAAAATAATGTGTTCGCCGTGGAGGGTGAAGTGGATCGCCCAAAAAAGACATACAAGGAAATGATCATGTCGGTGCAGTACCCGATGGGAGACAATTACACGCCCGAAGATTATGTTCAAAGTGGTTCGCTGATGCACTTTCATGTGAGGATGGGCCATCTCAATTATGAAACAATTTTGAGGTTGGCAAAGGATCCGGAATATGGAATCCGGATCACAGACGAGACGCGCAGGCACTGTGTTACCTGCGCGCAAGGCAAGCAAACCAAGAACGATCAGTCGAAGAAGGACAGCGGTAAAAACGCGCCTGTTGATCGGATCGGTGGTGTGATTTGTTCCGACCTTAAAGGTCCAATCACACCGAAGGATCGTTTGGGAAACAGTTACATGGTCAATTTCATTGACTTCAAGAGTAACTACACCAGGATTTTTTTGGCAAAAAGTAAAGACGCTGCGGCCAAGAAATTTGAACATTTTCTGGCATTTTTCGAGAGAACTTCTGCATGCAAGATTCACGTCCTTAGGACTGACGGAGGTGCGGAATATCGAAATGTGGACTATTTTTGTCGTAGTACCGGCAGATAAGCGAGGCCGGGAATCAAGCCAGTAATGGGAAGGCCGAACGCATGCATCGGACGGTGATGAATATGGCCCGGTGCATGCTGTTTGGAAGTGGTTTGAACTTATCGTTTTGGGGGAATGCGGCATAGTATGCAGCCTATGTGCTGAACCGCACCCCAACAAGTGCGAATCCCAAGCGGATGTCGCCGGTGAAAGCTCTCACTGGAAATAAGCCGAATTTAGGCGATATCGTAACTTTTGGCTCGCCGTGTACCGTGTACAGGAATCCCGGGAAGAAGACTCTTGCGCACCGTGCGCATGTCGGGGTGATCATCGGTCGAAGCGAGGAGACCAAGGGCTTCAAGGTATATCTGAAAGCCTAGCGGAAGGTGAATGTCACCCATCATGTAAAGAATGGAGACACGCTTACAGACGTGCAGAACCGGCAGCTGAGGATAGGTGAAGACGAAGAGTACAAGGCAGAAGATCCACCAAGAAACCGGATTGGTGAAAGAGAAGAATGCAAGACAGAAGCCCCACCAAGTGACCAAGGGTAAGAAGGAGCAGTGCTGGCGCCAAGTGTCGAGCAAGTCGGGAGAAAGAAGACGACAAGAAAGCCGCGTTGGACGAGGGATCGTCACGTCACGTGCCAGTACGCCGAGCGCATGGCTCAGGCGGAAAGCAAGAAGGAGGACGACGATGATGTTGATGGAAATGAAGCAACAATTAACATGGTAATGGAGGGAGACCCGAGGAATTATCGCGATGCGATGGGTCGCTAAGATGCTGATAAGTGGATCCACGCGATGGATCAAGAAATTAAGGCTGTGGAAGGCTTTGGAAGGAAATGAAGTATGGGAAATTTTGAAGAAGCCACCCAATTCCAAAAGCCGTTCCATTCGAAGTGGGCCTTCAAGATCAAGACTGATGCTAATGGACAAGTGGAACGATACAAGGCGAGGTTAGTGGCCTGCGGAAACGAGCAGCGTTTCGGGGTCGATTACGAACTAACCTTTGCCGCGGTGATGGAAATGACCACTGTACGGTTCATTCTGATGCTTGCTCGGAAATGGAGAGTACGAGCGATGCATGGGGATATCCCCAACGCTTATGTGAAAGCGTTGGAGGACGAAAATGAAATATATTTGCTCACCCCTAGCGGAATGAA
Organism: Peronosclerospora sorghi; assembly: GCA_026184515.1. Taxonomy (NCBI): domain Eukaryota; phylum Oomycota; class Peronosporomycetes; order Peronosporales; family Peronosporaceae; genus Peronosclerospora; species Peronosclerospora sorghi. The sequence continues at coordinate 23,408,606 of CM047583.1, forward strand.
GGTGGAAAAGGAAAAACTCAAGGATTTTCAAGTTGAAAACCCAAGTGACGTGGTTTTAAAGTTGAAGAGAACGATTTACGGTTTGAAGCAGGCAGGGATACAATGGAACTGCCTCCTGCACTCCAATCTCCTAACTCAAGGTTATGAACAAAGTTTCACAGACGGTTTTCTATATTTCAAGAAGGTCTGTGGTGAAACCGTTGTCGTAGGAGTATGCGTGGATGACCTGTTGGTCACGGGAACGAAGCAGGAACATGTACAAATTTTTTTCGAGGAGCTCAAGGATTTGGAGTAAAAAAATTGGGCGAAGTGACGAAATTTCTAGGCATGCGAGTGGAGTATCAAGAAAGTCGGGGTTATTTTCTGGACCAAGAAGTAATGATCAAGGACCTTCTGAAGATATACGGCATGGAGGAGGCAAACGCGGTGAAGGCACCAATTGGAGATAAATTTGAAGATCAAAATTTGAAGTAACAAGACATGCTAACAAGTTGTGGAAATGATGGATCGCCAACGATCAAGAATTTCCAGTCGTTTACCGGAAGTTTGCTGTGTATCGCGCGTTGTTCCAGGCCAGACATTGCGTACGCAGTGCACAAGGCCACGCGCAGGGCTCATGCGCCTTTGAAGCTGGATTGGATGACGGCCAAGAGGATTTTACGATTCCTCAAAGGCACGTCGAGTATGAAGTTACGTCTGGAGGTGAATGGAAACGCGAAATCAAAGAAAAACGCTGAACTTAGTGATGAAGGTTTTTGTGATGCGGATTTCACTGGTTCCAAGGAAGACCGGAAGTCCACGAGTGGAGGTGTGTTTTTCGTGGAAGGGTGCATTGTGCACTGGGTATGCAAGCGACGGTCTTGTGTTTCGCTCTCCACAATGGAAGAAGAAATTTATGCGGCGTCGGTGGCTCTATGTGAGCTGAAAGGCTTCAAGGAGATGTCAAGTGAAGTCGGATTGAAGTTTGCTCTGCCGATGAAGTTGTTTTGCGACAACCAGACGGCGATTAAAATGTTGGAAGGTGATGTCAAGAAGTCGAAGACAAAACACATGGATGTTCGGGTGAAGTTTTTACTCTCGAAAGTTAAAGATGGTGTTATCAAGCCAAGCTATCGACCTACGGACGATAACTTGCAGATGTTTTTACGAAGCCGTTGAATCCTGATAAGCTGAGACGTGCGCAGGAGGGTCTTGGTCTGGCAGCGATTGCGATGGAGTAACTGGTTGTCACGGGAAAGTCGAGAAGAGTGTTGGAAGTGCGCGCTTTTTGCGCTGCAGCTCGTGTCGCCATTTTGGCTTTCCAGCGACTTTTCAATGAAAAGGTGATGTATTGTACATAACTTTAGGTTAGGTACAAAACATTGTGTATTTGCATATTATAAGTTTTTAGGTGCAAACTTAATTCTAATAAATCACTTCTGAATTTGATTTCTTTTCGTTATTACGTGGAATAGTGGAGCACAAGTACGCTGCTGACTGCAGCCGGAATTATTTCGTAAACAAGTGTAGATTTTAGTACGCTGCAAGGGCAGCTGGAATTGTTCTCTCGTTCTCGTTCTCGTTCTCGTGGATAGTGGATTGAGTTGCTGACCTTACGTTTAAGTCGCATAAGGACAGTGGAGAATTAAATTACGATTGGTATTTGAGTGTTCGCTGTTACTCTAATTACTGGCTCTATCTGATTGTATTGGAATATGGCATGCTATTACGTGGTATTTGGAACCCGTGTGACGTAGTACGTGCAACCGTATGGACGACGAAAATATTCAACATCCTTTTCAAAGGAAGCTAGGGATCCATCGCTTCGGGGTAATGGAGTCCTCACTGGACGTTCGATCCTATTTCGTTTCCACCGTTTTTTGATACATTGAGCAATTTCATTGGCCGACCAGCTGACAGGGGCATGGATGTTATTTTCATAAAATCAGGGGCATGCATGTTATTTCCGCAAAAAGCGAGGGCATGCATGGAATTTTCCCTAAACTTAACACTAATAAATCAGTTCTGAATTTGATTTTTCTTTGCCACGTGTTTGAGTGAAGAACAAGTACGCTGCTGAGTGCAGTTGGAATTGTTGCGTTTACAAGTGGAGACTAGGTACACTGCAAGTTCAGTTGGAATTGTTTTCGCGTTCTCGTGGTTATTGATTTGGGTCGCTGTCTCACGTCAAGTTACGTTATGACTAAGTAGATAATAAATATGAATTTGTGACTTTGTTGTTTGCTGTTACGTTACTTCCTCTCGCTATCTGCTAGTTGTGGAATTTCACGCGCCAGTACGTGGTCAAATTGGAACGCGTTTGAAGCAGTACGCACAGCGGAATGAGCGATTTTGACGAACAAGTTATGAACCAAAGTAATGGCAGTGACTCGCTAGCTCAGACAGTCAAACCGGAAGATATGATGCGTTTATTCACACATATGATAGATCGCTTGGATAAAATGGAATCGTCCATTAATAAGGGGGCTCCGGCACAAACTGTGGCGCCAAAATCTATGGGAGACACCAAGATGAGTTTGGCCTCCCTGGGTGGAATCGATTAAGAAAAAGAGTGATGCAGCACCGTCAGCACCGGAAAAATGAGCTTCAGGGATATCAGTGAAGCTGGAAAAGATGTGTTCACTAGGGGCGGGGGTCCTAACCCCGTAACGCCTACGTGCAACAGCAAAACGTCTATGCTCAGCAGCAACATGACAACCAGTACCAGAAGGCATACGTCTCCCCTGAGAACGTTCGCGCGCAGGTATATACTATGCCTAGACCGCCGACAGCCAAGGAGAAGAAGCTTCAGATCCGACCTTTCAACGGATCTGAAACCTACAAGGGGCTGGGGTATGGTTTCGGGGCCTGAGGAACAAAATTCCTCAGGCAGATAACCATTGCAGAAGAGGGCTGCGGTTTCAAGTGGTCAGAAGATATCAAGGTTGAACTGCTGGGCTATTACTTGGCCGGTTCAGCAGAAGCGTATTATGACCGACTTGCAGAGGGCCGGTGGAGGTAAAGACCAGACCTCTGGAACGTCATGGACAAGATGTTCGCTGCGTTCAGTGTGCAAGTGACGCTTGCGGAGGGAATGAAGCTTTTCGGTGCGCGTAAGGCGCCGGGAAGGTCGTGGCCCGACCATTTTCTGTACCTTACCGCACTGGCCGAAGCAGTCGGCACAAGTTAAGATGCGATGGTACTGGATAATGTGATTTACCATGCTGTGCCGGAGATGGCACATGTCCTCGTCTCCCGGTACAACCACCAGAGGATGGACCATCTGCGGCAAGGTGAGGAGATATGTCAGTTTGCGCAGGCTGTTGAGTAAAACAGCCGGCGGCAGAAGAGTCATGGTGCAAGGTCTGTAAATTTGGTGGTGGAAAAGCCTAAGAAGACTGTAAAGAATCGTGCCTGTTACGAATGTGGAGAGTAAGGGCACTTCAAACGGGAATGCCCGAAGAAGAAGAAGTTTCCAAGGGCTGATAATGATCTAATGATCGCTGGAAGCGATGCGCCATGCGAGAGAGACACATGGGTCCTAGATAGCGGTGCAAGTATGCACTTGACACCGGATATCACATGCTTAATCGACGTGAAGACTGTAGCGCGTCAATGCCATCAAGTAGACGGCAAACGTTTTGTCATTAACAAAACGGGCACGATGTTTATCCGTTTCGTGTATGGCAACACGAAACTCGTGTAAAATTAAAGATGTTTTTCATGTGGAAGGAGCCGCCCGGAATATTTTCTCGTATAGTGCTTTCGAGAAGGGTGGTTTCGTTATCGATTACGTTAATGGAAAAAGAACGCTCGTTAGACACGATTCAGGCGTTCCGATTACGAATATCCACTTGGAAAATAACGTGTTCACCGTGGAAGGTACAGTGGATCGTCTGAAGAAGACTTACAATGAGATGATAATGTCTGTGGTGTATCCAACTGAAGAAAATTATTCGGTGGACCAGGACATCCAGAGTGGAACACTGATGCATTTTCACTCACGGATGGACCACCTGAATTATAACACGATTACTGATCTGGCTAAGTACCCGAAATACGGGATCCGAATTACGGACGACACGCGTAGGAACTGCGTTACCTGCGCGCAAGGCAAGCAGACCAAGAACGTCCAGTCAAAAAAATATAGCCTCAAGAACGCGCCCATAGATCGGATCGGCGGTCTGATTTGTTCTGACCTTAAGGGTCCAATCACACCAAGGGATCAATTGGGTAACCGCTACCTGATAAACTTCATCGATTTTAAGAGCAATTACGTCCGAATTTTTCTGAACAAGACCAAGGACGTTGCGGCTATGAAATTCGAGCTTTTTCTGGATCTTTTCGAGAGGAAGTTTGGATGCAAGAATTACGTTTTAAGAACCGACGGAGGGGCGTAGTACAAGAACGTGGATTATTTCTGGCGGAGTACCGGCATCGCGCGACATATAAGCGAGGCCGGGAATCAAGCAATCAATGGCAAGGCAGAGCGCATGCATCGGACCGTAAAGAACATGGCCCGGTGCATGTTGTTCGGAAGCGGCCTCAATCTGTCTTTTTGGGGGGATGCGGCGGAGTATGCAGCATACGTGCTGAACCGCACCCCGACAAGCGCGAATCCGAAGCGGATGTCGCCGCAGGAAGTACTCACGGTCACGAAGCCGAATCTAGGCAAGATTGTGACCTTCGGGTCTCCTTGCACCGTTTATAGGAACCCGGGAAAGAAGACGCTCGCGGATCGCGCGCAAGTCGGAGTAATAATCGGCAGGAGCGAGGAAACCAAGGGATTCAAGGTCTTCCGAAAGGCTGAGCAGAAGGTAACAATTACTCGGCACGTGAAGAACGTTGATACGCTTACGGGCGTTCAGAATCAACAGTTAAGGATTGCACAAGATGAGGAAAGCAAATCAGAATCTCCGCCGAGAAACCAAGCGTCAGAAGGAGCAGAGGGAGTGCCAAGTGTCGAGGAAGTCGACAGAAATGTGACTCAAGAAAAAGGAAGGCTTCAAAAACAGCAAAAACAAGCGAAAAAAAAGCCGCGCTGGACGAGAGATCACCACGTCACGCGCCAGTACGCCGAGCGTATGTCTCAGGCGGAAAGAAAGGCAGAAGACAATGACAAAGAAGAAGGGGAATCAATGGTAAATATGATTACGGAGGGCGACCCCAGAAATTATCGCGATGCGATCGGACGCAAGGATGCGAGCAGATGGGTCGAAACCATGGAGCAAGAAATGAAGCTCTGTACAGTAATAAAGTGTGGGTCATTATCAAGAAACCAATAAATGCGAAACCTTTACACACCAAATGGGTGTTTAAGGTCAAGACGGACGCCAACGGACAAGTTGAGCGTTACAAGGCAAGGTTAGGGGACTGCGGAAACGAACAGCGTTTCGGGGTCGACTACGAGCTAACCTTGGCCGCGGTCATGGGGATGACCACCGTTCGTTTTTATTTTGATGCTCGCTCTCAAATGGAATGTTCGAGCGATGCATGGGGACATCCCAACGCTTACGTAAAAGCGTTGGAGGATGAACACGACATATATCTGTTCACCCCCAGTGGAATGAAAATCGAACGTGAAATACTGAAGAAATTAAAGGTCGAAAGCACGCGTGAAGTTGTTTGAAGTTGAAGAAGACGCTTTACGGATTAAAGCAGGCGGGAAGGCAATGGAACCGCCTTCTGCATTCGAAGCTTTTGAAACAAGGATATGAGCAAAGCTTTACGGAAGGATGCTTATATTTCAAGAAGGTTTGTGATGAAACGGTCGTGGTCGGAGTTTATGTCGATGTCCTGTTGGTTACGGCGACCAAGGAAGAACACGTGACAATTTTTTTCAAAGAACTCAAGGATTTGGAAATCAAGAATTTAGGTGAAGTTTCGAAATTTCTCGGTATGCGGGTGGAATATAACGAAAGAAGTGGTTACCTGTTGTACCAGGAGGTCATGATCAAGGACCTGCTGAAGGTTTATCAGATGGAAGACGAAAATGCAGTGAAGGCCCCAATTGGCGACGAATTTGAAAATGAAAATCTGAAGGAACATGAACTGCTAAAGGATCACGGAGACGACGGAGCTCCGACGATCAAGAATTTCCAGTCGTTGACGGGAAGCTTGCTCTGGATCTCGCGCTGCTGCAGGCCCGATATTGCCTATTCAGTACATAAGGCAACGCGCAGAGCTTATGCGCCCACCAAGTTTTATTGGGTGACGGCCAAGAGAATTTTTCGTTTTATCAAAGGCGCGTCTGGATTGAAATTGCGTTTGGAGGTTGACGCTAAGGCGAAAACTAACGATAAAAATCAAGTTGGAATTTTTGGATATTGTGACGCTGTTTTTGGTGGATCATAACGTGATCGAAAGTCTACAAGTGGCGGCGTAATTTTTTTCGAAGCATGCATTGTGAACTGGGTGTGCAAGCGACAGTCTTGAGTCTCGCTTTCTACTATGGAAGCTGAAATTTATGCGGCGTCAGTGACGCTATGCGAGTTGGATTTAAAGAGATGTTTGCCGAGGTTAGAATGCTGGTAAAGCTACCCATGACGCAGTTTTGTGATATTTAAGCTGCTATTAAGATGCTGGACGGTGATGTAAAAACTTCGAAGACCAAGCACATGGAAATTAGGGTGAAGTTTTTTGTTTCGAAAGCAAAGGATGGTTTTATTAAAGCAAGTTATCGGCCTACGGATATAAATCTTGCCGATGTTTTCACCAAGCCTTTGGGTCCAGAAGATAAACGTGCGCAGGATGGTCTCGGACAAGGAGCGATCACGATGACAGGTTGCTTTCGGTATGCTGAAGGCCAAGATGGCGACGGCACCTATTCTCAGGCACTTCGATCCAGAAAAAATGCCGATCGTCATTGTGTAATCTAGTAAGTGGACCATTTCGGCCACTCTGGTGTAAGAACATGATGGAGTGTACCACCCGGTCACTTTTACGAGCCAGACGTTGAAGCCGAACGAAGTCAACTAGCTGTATTTCACGGAAAAGTCGAGAAGGAATGTTAGAAGCACGCGCAATTTATGCGGCGGCTCGCGTCGCGATATTGGACTTTTAGCGACTTTACAGTGAAAAGTTGATGTACTATACATAACTAGGTTAGGTACAGAACTTTGTGTATTTGCATATTATATATATAGTTTAGGTATAAACTTAACACTAATAAATCACTTCTGAATTTGATTTTTCTTTGCCACGTGTTTGAGTGGAGGACAAGTACGCTGCTGAGTGCAGTTGGAATTGTTGCGTTTACAAGTGGAGATTAAGTACACTGCAAGTTCAGTTGGAATTGTTTTCGCGTTCTCGTGGTTATTGATTTGGGTCGCTGTCTCACGTCAAGTTACGTTATGACTAAGTAGATAATAAATTTGCATTTGTGACTTTGTTGTTTGCTGTTACGTTACTTCCTCTAGCTATCTGATAGTTGTGGAATTTCACGCGCCAGTACGTGGTCAAATTGGAACGCGTGTGAAGCAGTAAGCACAGCGGAATGAGCGATTCCGACGAACAATCAGCACACTGAATTCCCACATGGAGAGTAAGCAAAGCCAACACTCTTAAGCAAACAACGCTAAAGCAGACTCATCCCCCACCAACAAGGTTCATCCTTACAAAAGTTTCCATATATATGGCACTATGATCTTCGCCGGTATATTTCCTTTTACTCTCAAAAAAATTTAGTGGCAGCCTGATCAGATACTTGGTGTACTAAATTTAAATCCCCAACAGTGCCTCAGACTGTCGATATAAAGGGGTCCTCCGCTTTTCTGTTTCTTGTTTGTGTCTCCTTCTGCACACGACCACCTAAGCGGGTTACGCTCTTTCTGATCAGCGTAGAGGTGATCGACAGATATCTTGATCAAACGTTTTGAACTGTCACCTATTGGAAAGATGGAACAACGCCGATGACCTTAGGTTCCTTGTGAGGTCTTCTATGACGATTTGCGATAAAAAGTCAGTGATATTATTTTAATGTGTGTTCCGTGCCGGTGCATTTGAGTTGGTAGGTGATCACCAGGATCTGACTAGCCTTTAAAGCGAGGGAAATCGAAGGATTTCTCCAATATCAACCGATCTTAATGTCCAATTGGAGATTTGAAAAGGAAGATAAAGAATGAAGGTCTCCAAGAAGTGGCTGGCCAGGACAGCGTTAACCGCCAGTTGCGCATTTAGAGACAGATGTTAAAGAACTAAAAGAAAAGTTTCAAAACCTTCACGCGATCTTGGCTCACCTTGTGACAAAGTTTCAGCAAGGGAGTATCAGCGGGAGAGGCAAGCTAGTCTGCGCCGTTCAGCGCCATAAAGAGTTCAGTGAAAGTCGTGCTTATTAGTATGCAAAATAGAAAGTGTGTTATGTAAGGTTACTTAAGTAGCTACTATCCAGTAACAAATGCAACTTAATCCTGTAACCGCCGATATATGCATAAATGTATGCCATCCCAAACAGCCTATGGGATTCCACCATCCTGGAAGAGTAAAAAGTCCAAAGTGGCTACACACTCTTTCAACACTCCTCCTGGAAGACCGGAGGCTGTACCATCGTCACTGCATCCCCAGACCCGCACGCAAAACTTGAATCCTTGGCGCACTTAAATCCTTGGTCAGTAGATCAGCTAGAATCTCTTCACTTGGCACGTGGCTGGTAGATACGATGCCCTTCCGTGCATAGTCCTTCAAAAATTTTAGCTTGATGTCCACGCGCTTGGAGCTTGCAGCACTCGCTTCGTCTTCCAATTTTTTTATCGCCTCTTGATTGTCCATCTTGAACATCAGCGGTGTCTTCGAGTGCATACTAATTTCCGCAATCAGTTCACGCAATCCGAGTGCCTACTTTCCAGCAATTGCGGAAGCAACAAATTCCGCTTCGGCGGTCGACAGAGCCACCGCTGTCTGCTTCTTGCAACCCCAATTCACAAGCACTTCATTGACAAAAACTACCATCGCCGAAACACTTTTTCGGTCTGCCTTGTCGGCAGCGAAATCCGCATCACTGTATACCACAATGCGTAGCGGCACCGAAAGTCCTCGTCGTGCTTCAGGGCCAACTTGAGATCAATAGTTCCCTTAAGGTACTTGAGGAATCTCTTTTCAATTTTGTAATCGCCGACTGTGGGTGCATGAGTCTTTCTTGTGGCTTGGTGCACAGCGAACGAAACATCAGGACGCGTGCACCGGGCGAACCATAGCAAACTGCCCACGAGCGACTGAAAATTCTTGATACTTGGCAAATTTCCCTTGGGTTGCATCGGTAAAGGCTTTTGGAGCTCCTCGTTATCATTTAGCGTCAGCATCGGAGTTCGAGCTGGATTCATTTTCTCTAATTTGTGTATGCTTAAAATTTCCTTGATTGTAGTCTTCTGATCCAGAACGTAATCGCTCTTTTTATCTCCTCCAATCCCGATGCCGAGAAACTTAGTAACGCATCCCAAATCTTTCAAATCGAGTACTATCATGTCTTCAAAAAATTCATCAACAGTTTTCGCTGGTTCCAGTGACCAGTAGGTAGTCGACATACGCGCCGACCACGACCGTTTCATTTTCCGCACGCTTTACGAAAATGCAGGTGTCTGTAACACTCTACACGAAAAAAAACTTCATCAATGTCTCGCGCAGACATTGATGCCACAGGCGTCCATCCTGCTTCATACCATATAAGTTTCGCTTCAATTTGAGCGCGAGCTCTTTCGGTGATTTCACACCAAAATCACTCAGTTTTTAAGCTGCAATTTCCATTCCTTGTGGCACTTTCAGGTATATTTCCACATCATTTTCCGAATTCGCCTTGGGGTAGGCACTTGGCACATCGCCATGGCGTGCCGCCACCCCCCCCATACTTGCGCCAACACCAGGAGCAACTTTACGTTGTTCAACTCCATAACTGTAGAAAGCGTGAAAAAATAGTTGTCACCAAAAACTTTTTTGTCGCCTCTGGCGACCATCTGGACTTGTACCTTTCAACCGACCCGTTTGCACTGACTTTCGTCTTGTACACCCACTTGGTCAGGAGAGGTACCCTGCCTTCGGGGCGGCGCACGATGTCCCATGTACCTAGATCCTGAAGATACTTAATCTCCATTTCTGCACGCTTCCACATGGTTGTTTGCGAACCACCATACGCCTCCCGATAATTCTTTGGGTCCGGTTGGATTGATGCACCACTTGCTGCTTCAACATCCGGTTCGCAGACCGCGTAGACAAATAGGGCACTTTCAGCATTTCGCTCATTTTCTATAGCCACTTCAGGGATACCGTCGCTTGTAACCTCCCTTTTAGCCCTCGACGCTTCGTTTTCCTGACCTTTGACAGTCTTCTTTAATTTCCTGCGCGTCTTCCGAGCACCCTGTTCAATGGTTTCCATTCGTTTCGAGGCTACTGCAGACTCCGGTATTCCGCTTTTTCCATGCTCCAAATTTGGTGCATTTGCATCAACCACCCTCGAGCGTGCTTCAGCCAAATCTTGCAGATTTTGGTTGCGTTCACCTTCCAGTACATTGGTGACTTTGTCGCTCGTTTCGGCGCTAAGCGTTTCGATCGCGGTGACATGCCTCGTCACCACGACCACCCTGTCTTTTAATAACAGCACCTTGTAGTCTTTTGTCTCATCGCTTTTACCCAAGATCAGAGCCCGTTCGGCGTGCTTTTCCATTGTCTTCTTCTTCGAGTCCCTCCAACTATGCACGGGGACCCGAAAACCACAATATCATTGACTGCCGGCCGCTTGCCGGTCAGCACTTCAAGCGTGAAATCCGTCCGATATTCGATTTCGTCGGAGTGCGGTTGAGTATGTACGCGGCATACTCAGCCGCCTCCGACCAATACGTCAGGGGTACACCAGACCTGAATATCATGCACCGGACCATGTTGAAAATGGTCTGGTTCATACGCTCGGCCTTGCCGTTTGACGCAGGAGTCCCGGCTTCCGTGATCTGACGACGAATACCAGTCTGTTTACAGAACAGGTCAACGTTCTGGTATTCGACGCCACCGTTGGTGCGCAGCACATGCATGCTGCACGAGAACTCGTTCTCAAACCATGCAATGAAATGTACAATCATCCGTTCAGCCTTGTCCTTTGTGCGCGCCGCAAAAACACTTACATAACTCGAAAAATGGTCAACAAAAACGACCAGGTATCGGTTGCCACGTCTATCGCGAGGAGTGATAGGACCATTTAGGTCACTGCATATCACTCCTCCGATGCGATTGATCGGCACATTTCCACCGGTATCCGCCTTCGGCTGCGCTTTCCTAGTGGCCTTGCACTCGGCACAGGTCAGGCAATTCGGCCTGTTCGTGCCGGTAAGCGCAATGCCTGACCTGGGGTCGCTGGCCAGCCTTTAGATAGTATCATAGGCCAGGTGACCCAAGCGCACGTGGAAATGGTTGAGACTTCCAGTGTGCACGTCCGGGCAGACGTCTTCCAGCACACTGCTCACAACCATGTCCTCGAAATCCTTCGAAAAATCATTTAAATTTTCGGCCTTCAACCTTGCGATGAAAACAGATCCATGGGTCACCAGATCGAACAACTTCTCGTTCTTTAGCATGACTTGCAACTTGTGACCATCGTCGACAATGGCGCAGCCCTTTTCACGCAGCCGACCAAGCGAAATTAGATTTATGGCTAGTTGCGGTCCGAAGTATACTTTGGACAAGACAACGACCGTTTCACTTTCGTCGTACGTGCGCAACGTAAGCCTACCGACCTTGGTAGCCTTCAAGGTACCACCGTTCGGCAATGCAAATGTGTCATTAGGACTACACTCCTTTGCATCCTCGAGTAGATTTGATTTCGACACCAACTGTCTACTTGCACCACTATCAACTATCCAAATGTTTCCATTTCCATTATCATTACCACATGCATTTTCATATGCATCTACAGTGGTTTCCATAGAAGACAGTACAAAGCGCTTCGACGACTTGTCACGTCCAGCCCGATTCGCCCCTTGGCTACCACTGCCACCACTTTTCCGACGTTTCTCGGGGCAATACTTCTGTATGTGCCCCTCGTCACCGCACGTGTAGCACGCACGTCGGGCCCTGCCATATGTTGCAGCATGCGCCTGCAACTTAACAGCTGGCTTGCCCTTGACGGCGTCATCCTCCAACTCTTGCGCCCAGGCGATCAGTTCTTGAGCGTGGACTAGGTAGTCCTGTCTGCCAGGATCGTACCTTGCCATCAGCATCACTTTCAATCGCTGTGCGGCGTATTTAACAATGTTTTCAATTATCAACTTTTCACTCGACCCGCTTTCGCGAGCCAGAGCTACTAGGTATAGATAATTCTCCGTCCACGTTCTCCTGGGGTCCTTTTCCTTTGAGCTTGGTGGTGGGATATATTCACCTTGAATACCAACCACATCTGCTCCATAACATACGTGAGTTGAAGGCGTACCTACCACCACGAACCAATGTTCGATCGGAAATACTCCGCGGCGGTTCCTTCAGATGCTCACCAAATTTATTTACTTTCAGGTGCTCACTACACTGAAAAACAGAAGTGATCTCGCCAATTTCAATTGCTTCCATGAATAGGTAAGCCCATTGGCGATACCCTGCACCCAGAACGGGATACAGCTCACGCCTCGAAAATTTCTCGATTGACAATTTGGGTATCTTGTAGCCGGTATGTTTCATTGGCACATACCCTTGTCCGTCGGGCACACCAGCCCCGCCTGAACCTTGCATGCCAACCGGCACTCCGCGAGGTGCTTGATTCACTTGTGGGCGTGGCCTAGCTCCAGCTTCCACCCCTTCGTTCTTTGCCAGATCGTTCAACGTCATCTGGTAACCGAAAGGACGGTAATTCTGTAAGCTCTCCCGAAAACTCAGAGTCTGGCACTCGCACCGGGGGCCCCTTCCTGGGCCCGGACGATACACTCGGAGGTGTTTGCCTGTCCTTCCCAGCTTCTCTAGCATTCAGGGAGGTCGTTACCTCCTTCAAACTGCGTACCAACGCTCGAAATTCACTCACAGAGGGCATATAATCTCCATCAGAATCGCTCGTCGTTATCAATTTAAAACACTTCAATCCGTTGCGTCACACCACTAGCCCTTTCAATAGGGGACCTTCCACTAGCTCCACGTAACGTACCACGAAAGAAATCCACGAACGCACACTTAATGTACCAAGAAAATTCCACGATATAACTAGTCGAGCCTTGGGCTCATAACCTGTTAAAAAACTAAAAAAAAAGTTTCAAATACTTCACTCAATCTTGGCTCACCTTGTGACAAAGTTTCAGCAAGGGAGGATCAGTGGGAGAGGCAAGCTAGTCTGAGCCGTTCAGCGCCGTAGAGAGTTCAGTGAAAGTCGTGCTTATTAGTATGCAAAATAGAAAGTGTATTATGTAAGGTTACTTAAGTAGCTACTATCCAGTAATAAATGCAACTTAATCCTGTAACCGCCGATATATGCATAAATGTATGCCATCCCAAACATCCAATGGGATTCCACCATCCTGGAAGAGTACAAAGTACAAAGAGGCTACACACTCTTCCAACACCAGAAACTTAAAGATCAATCATCGTTGATCACTAAGTTTACGAGTTTATCGTTCGGTGGACAAGTCCATTTGATAATTTAATATAATCTTTGCTTACTTATCTACTTTGTCGCCCGGATATGCAATACGGTAGTATTCGAGTAGTTTCGAAATCCCCAATAAACTAACCCATATACGCTTAACAATAAAATCATGAAACCGTCAAAATCGACGGCCTTATGCGATTGATCTCTGTAATCGTCGTAAAGTACATAATAATTTGATAGTCACCATAAACAACATTTTCCTTTCATCATCATTTTTACAGACATGTAGAGCTCGATGATCAGATTACCAGCTGATAGAGTAAGCGTGGCATCGTCCACCTCCCACTTATTCTGCATGACTCGGTAAGAACGCTTTATTTTTGGATATTTAAGGTATCTGTTATATGGGAAGCTTTGACCGATCAGGGGAGTCTTTAACCAGTTTCCACTTCAATAAGTGTACTGCAAGAAATATTGACTGATTCGTACCCGAGACAACCAGTTCTGCAGCGTGATTTTCGATCTTCTCCGCAAAAGAGAATGACCCATGTCACATGTGGGAAAATTTCTTTGCGTATTCGGCTTTTATATGGTCTAGATAACCCAGACTCTCGAACCAACTCGATCTTGTCTGGGGACACATGATCATTATGTTTTAGCCCTTTATTTAAGTGCTCAGGTTTTTGCCTGGTGAGTTTTTGGATCCGTTACCAGCATTTCCGAGCGTCACGGTCTTGTATCCTCATACAGACCATAGGAACAGCTACTCCTATATGGATCAAGAATCCGAGCCATACGCGAGATAAAAGGATTATCTCCTTTAACGCGTTGGACTTTGCCTGCTTCGTATCTTGTACAGAAGACTGTGTTTGCACTGGGTCTTGTCTGTCATGGACGGTTTTGTTTCGTAATTAGGCCTTCCAGATAGCGCATCCAAGTTTAATCTTCCCGGTTTGTACGCAACCATGAAGTAAATAAAAAATAATGACAACCATCTTTTCATTTTTTGGGTAAGATATGGTGAGTTAAAGACGCATGGTCGGTATAAAAAATAGAAAGGGTCTATCTCCTAACAGATAGATCCGAAATTTTTCGAATGCATACTTCATGACAAGTTGTTCCTTTTGATGCACCGATTGGTATCATATTACTCGATCATGATCATCGTAATTGCATCAGTTGCACAACCGATTACAAAATTCACCTCAAGCGATTATTATCGGCTACGCGATAGAGCCGATGCTTTAGTCAAGTTTCGCTTGTCTGCGTAAAAGCTTCTTGACATTGTTTATCCCTATGTACTTCTTAAGCATTTGGAAAATAGGGTGTATTATGCCTCCATAATGGCATGAATATTTATGAAAATATGTTGCCAAGCCAACGAACTTTAAAGTTTCTTGACGTTTTTTGGTTCAATCCATTCATTATCATCCTGATCTTATCTGGGGTAGGGCATGCACCGTTCTTTTCTGACAAAAATAGCTAAGGGCTGGCATCTCAGCACCAAAGATTCATTTCTTTAACTTCTTATTGATCTTTTGCGCTTTAACTGGGTCACTTCTACGTCGTGTTCATCGTATACACAACTATGGAAGAATACGTTATCAAAATAACTCGACAAATCTCCTGCGCCGGGCACATCAGACAAGTAACACATCTGTTTAATGTTGCAGGAGTGTTTTCCAACACCAGTAGTATAATCAGCCACTCCCAATGCATTCCTCTTGGATTTATTTATACCGTCGTGATAGGGATATCCTTCTATGCACTAGGATTTAATAACATTCTTCCCTCAAATCGAGACCACCGAAGACGGTGCACCCTCTCATGCCATCATGATGACATCTTTACTTGTAATCGGCGTTTAATCTGGTACCGTAGCTGTATTCAGTTTATTATAAGCATGTCTTCCAGCCTCCTGTGGATTTTTTCACACAGAATCTGGAACTGAGTGTGCGGTGAGGTGACTTCCACATATGGCCTTGTTTACGGCAAATTATAAAGATCTCGTCGATTGCTTTCACGGTGAAGACCATTGCCGCTTGACGCAATACTTCGTGCCTGGCACCGAGTCTATCTCATGCTGAGGCATTTTATCTATCGGGAGCTTGCATGAAAATTCATTAGGCGTATTCACAAATCACATCAAAATAAGGGAATGTTGATTTAGCGACTCCCAACTCTGCTCCTTAAAGCTCTGAACGCTTGGTTATAACTGCTTTGACGTAGATATTTACTCGTTTTATATCCCCGATTTGATCATTCGCAACAATGATACAGATCTGGTCGATCTGACCGTCGCGTGAGTGTTTTTCGAGCTTCGTTCGAGTAAGGGTTGGAAAGTCCATCACTTCGAACCCGGTTTTTGAGAATTAGATACTGGTTCGGTCCTTTTAGGTCAGAGCATACAA
The DNA here is from genome assembly GCA_026184515.1 of Peronosclerospora sorghi. Classification (NCBI taxonomy): domain Eukaryota; phylum Oomycota; class Peronosporomycetes; order Peronosporales; family Peronosporaceae; genus Peronosclerospora; species Peronosclerospora sorghi. The sequence continues at coordinate 23,424,536 of CM047583.1, forward strand.
CTCCACCAATTCGTTTAATTGGTGAATTTCTGCCACTGTCCTTTACGGATATCGGATTTTTTGTCTGCTTGCCCCGGGTACAGGTCAGACAATTAACCTTTTTTGATCCATCAATTTGATGCCGTTCAATAGCATCGTAGTTAATATTCCCAAGGCTAGCATGAAAATGCATCAAAGACCCTTTTTGGACATCTAACTTTCGGGCCGATTCGGTATCATTTTCTTCGATGATGGCCATAACGGCCGGACATTTAGTAACGTGCGATGATGTTGGATTTGTCTTTTGTGCCCGTATCATCAATGACCACCTTAACGGCTACTGTAAGAACCTTGTTGGTCTTTGGGTGTCAAAAGTAGGGGAACGGGTGGAAGTTTGCAACATGGTACGGTTACCATCGACGTACGCAATTTCACACCCCTTCTGCTCCAAAAGACCATAAGACAATATGTTCTTGGCCAAATGTTCCACATATTAGACGTTTCAACCCGAATGGTATTAGTCTTTCCCCTAGTAAAGACTTGGATCAATATCCAACCTTTTCGAGAAACTTTTAATTTTTGGCCATCGGCCTGAAAGCGCGTGCCGTCAACTACCTGACCGTCACGCAGATATCGGTGGTTGTTAACCATATGAATACTATCACCAGAATCAAGAATCCAAGTGATTCATCCAGTTCGCAGCGCAAAATAGCAAATACTTAGCGAGAAATCTACTTTTTTCTCCGGCTTGTTGGGACATTTAGGTAGAATATGACCAATTTTCCCGCAGCCATGGCATTTCACGACTTTTTTCTTTTCTTCGACGAAGTTGACTGCATCACCTCCAAAGCCTTTGCTCTTTGTGATTCACCTTAAACCGCCTGAGCAAGTTGGCATAGCTTTTCGGCGTGGCGTAAGAAGTCAGACCGTGTATGGTCAAATTTTTCTATAAGAATTGTTTTCAATTATGGCGATGCATAGTGAACCACGTTATCTAAAAACTTTAGTTCCGCCAACAGCTTCAAAAATGGCAACCAAATATAGGTAGTGCTCATTCTAAGACAGCTTAAAAAAAAACACAAGCCGATTCGGCTATAGAAATTTGCCGATTAAATCGGGTCCCCCATTCTTTGACACTGGCACCAAGGCCACGATACTCTTCGATACCGTTAGGTTTAAAATATTTTTTGTTTAGGATAAATTGCTTTTAGTTTTATTTTATGGGTTTTGCTAACTTACATACCGTATGTACGTACATACCCCCTAAATCCTAAACCCTAAGCCCTGCAGGCTGAAAACAGCCAATCAAAGGGGGTATACACGATACATACGGTATGTAAGTTAGCAATTCCCTTATTTTATTTGGGTCTTCTATTATTTATGCTGTTATAGGTTAATTAAATTTTAATCATACTTTTTTTTAATTTTATGGAACATTAAGGAAAAATCTAATGCGCCCCCCCCAATGAGAATTTCGAATATTTTTTTTTATCGAAGCGACGTTAGCCAATGGTAGCCTTTATTTGCTATGACTCACTTAAGATCCAAAGAAGTCCTACCTTACGTTATCCAATTAGTACTTTTCTATAGGACAGACGGACAGATATGAGCTGCGCAGGAGGAGATGTCAAGGCTAAGCGGGCATAATACACGTCGCCTACGGTCACAACATCATCAGATGGCGAATATTCGGAGCGTGAAGCTTTGTTGAGGCAAGACGAGCTGTTAATTGATGTTGTAAGCCAAAGTTAAAAGATCCAGAAGGGCTCGACGTTTGACTGTCTGTTGGGCGTTGCCTTTATTGTGATTGTGGCACTAATCTGGACGTTTTCCAGTGTGTTAGTGCAGTATATTCTGAATTGCAGGCTAGTTACGGTGAAATCTTTCGCATCAGCGCTATCATCTCACCGCTCTGGTTTATCGCCAACTCACATACAACGAGAGTTTAAATCTCACCTGTGTGTCCAGCAGCACTATCGTGAGCTCGACGTCAACAGTTTTCACGTTTCTGCTTAGTGTGGTGGCGTTGAAAGAACCATTTGTCTGGATGAAGCGGCGGGTGTGATTTTATGTATGGCGGGCAATATCTCGACGATTTTTAATGACCAAGGGCCAGGAAGTGTTGGCACCGACCATGTGGTTAGAGATCTTGTGGCACTTTTTGTCGCCTACATGTATGGCGTGTACACGACTGCAATCCGGTGTTTGATTCATGATGACGAGAGTGTCAGTATCTCGCTCTTTTTTGGAGTCATTGGTGTCATCATTATGGTGTGTCCGTTTCCATTAGTCTTAATCTTCCATTATTCCAGCATCGAGTCGCTCGGTGATTTTTCGCTCGATATTTTGCTTCTCATCGGCGTAAAAGGGTCTTTTTGATAACGTGCTATTAGACTATCTTTGAGCACCGCGCCGTATTGCTAACATCGCCCACCGTGGCCACCGTTGGGCTGTCACTGACAGTGCCACTGGCCATAGTGGCTGATTTTTGGTTCCATGGTGTTCTTCCCACAAATATAACACTACTTGCGTTGGCACTCGTTATTTACGGCTTTGTGCTTATCAACGTTGGAACGAGGCAGAATCGGCATGAGTATCACCACCAGCGCTCTACGGAACGCTCGGACAAAGTTTTTGACTCCCTTCCTCGAAGCAATAGCGCTGTTCCGTTAGGCATATAAGGATCTAGTCGATTTTCTCGAAATCTATGTGCTATTAATCATTATTTGACTTCATGCCTGCCTTAAGAGGCTGTTTATAAAGGTATTTGAGCGAAGTTTCAACTATAGGTTGAATGACCACTTCGACGACCGGTTCGAAGACTACTTCAACTACAACCCCTGTTTATAAAGATCATCGACATATTATTTACGTCTATCAGAGCGTCACGGCTATAAAACATCTGTCGTTCATTTCTTTCAGTTAATCAAGAGAAAAAAGGATAACTTTTTGTGAAAAAATATTCGAAATTCTTATTTGGGGGGGCATTAGCCAAAATGGGGGGCGCATTAGATTTTTCCAACATTAATTTCTTAAATATTAATATATAAATTGATTTATCTTATGGATTTATTTTTATTTTTATTGGTATTTTATCTAAAATATTCGCTTCGCTGTTTCATTTTTGGTTACCTGATGTATATGAAGGTGCTCATAGCAATATTTCTAGTTTTTTTCTTTTGTTCCAAAAAAAATCTGATAGAAATCTTGCATTCTTTTGCAGAAGGGGTTTTGAACACTGGGGGTCGATTTTCCATCGGTATACCCATGTCTACATTTTGGTTAGTAAAACCAGGTTCGTACCGCGGTTTTGTCTCGGGCGTACTACCGAGCGACACTAATCGCATTCGGGTACCCAACCGTATTGAATTGTTGAAACCGAATTTGTTGTCCTCATGGAAAACGCGCGAATTCTCCAGCTTGTCGAGTCTGTCGCAAACCTTTTGGAACATCTCCAAAATCTTCATCCCTTCGGTTCCAAGACTTGCTGTTTTTTCTTCCAGGTATCCATCACTACTCGAAACACTATGACCCTTTGGTTTCAAAACCTGCTGAATAGAGTTCGTATCCATAGCTGAAGATGTGGAAGAAAACTTGAGTCGTAAGTGATTGAAATAAATCCAATATAACGAAAAGTCAGTAAAGTAGATATCTCCAGTCAATCACACGTTAACGGAGAAAAAGATATCAGCAGACACTTCGTAATGTCGATAAGAAAATATCCAAACCATGGACTAAATCAACGGAATGTATTGTAGAAAAACGAAAGTGAACACATGCAGCGACTTCTTGATTCAACGCGTGCCAGACGCGTTTCGGCCCCCCTCCGGGGGCCTCGTCAGTGGCTTTATCATTCTCGAAGTGAGAACTCCCTACACCTGTCTCTCCTACCACCTACTGTACTAACTATTCCTTCTAGAACATTCGATATGCCCTACCGTGGGCTACTACTCTGGCGTCGATACCTTGAAGTGCTTCACACCACTGGCGCACTTCCAACACTCCCCCTCGACGACATGAGTCGTATCCGTCTTGTTCACGTGTGCACAGCTAACCTTGCTGTACAGCTCCGTTGCGCCGTCCCTGCGATAGCCTCACTGCGTACATGCGTCCTCTGCGCAATGCTCCGCGCGCTTCCGTGTCCAGGCTTGTCACCACAGGTCTTCTTCGGGTGCCCCCGCTCACTGGTCAGCATCTCACACTGCCGTGTACTCCAGCAGGTATCCGGCTCCCCCTTTTCAGGCACTACGTCCGTATTGCCTAGTTGCACCGTAGATCCCAGATTTCCTTCGTCCTCTTCCTTGACTGACCTCTTCAATCATTCACCACATGTGCCGCTCTCGCTCCTTGGTGCAGAACTCGGTCGCCCCTTTCGCGGGCGTAAAGTGCGGCTGTGTCCGTCACGCGCTTGTCGTTCCGCTGCCACTGTCGTCGTAGCCCGTACTTGAACATGCTTGCGCGTCTCCGACTTCCACAACAGTGCACACGCCGAGCCGTTTGGGCTCATAACCTGTTGATAATACTCGTCGTCCATCTGGTCGTACGTACTTGGTCACACAGGTTCCAGGTACCACGTACTACTGTGTGATGTTCCAATACAATCGAGTAGGGCTATCAATTAGCGTAACAGTGAATAATCAAACTCCAAACGTAATTCAATTCTCCACTGTCCTTTAGCGAATTAAGCGTAAAGGCCAGCAACTCAATTCAACAGACGTGCAACACGAGAATCCAATACGTAACAACCACTCCAACTGCCACTGCAGTGTACTAAGTATCCACGTAAATTAATTCCAAACAAGACGCGCACAGTTGCGCGCTTGTTAACCACTCGTGATAATCCACACGTAAGTCAATAAACAAATTCAGAAGTGATTGATTAGAATTAAGTTTACACCTAAAACTAATAATATGCAAATACACAATGTTTTGCACCTAACCTAAAGTTATGTACAATACATCACCTTTTCACCTAAAAGTCGCTTGAAAGCCAAAATGGCGACGCGAGCTGCTGCGCAAAAAGCGCGCACTTACAACACTCCTTCTCGACTTTCCGGTGAAAACGAATTACTCCATCGCAATCGCTGCCAGTACTAGACCTTCCTGCGCACGTCTCAGCTTCTCATCGTTCAATGGCTTCGTGAAAACGTCAGCTAAATTTTCGTCCGTAGGCAGGTAGCTCGTCTTGATAACACCTTCTTTAAACTTCGAAAGCAAAAACTTCACTCGAACATCCATGTGTTTAGTCTTCGACGCCTTCCCATCTCCTTCCAACATCTTAATTGCTGCCTGGTTGTCGCAAGACAACTTCATCGGCAAAGCAACCTTTAATCCCACTTCACTCGACATTTCCTTTAAACCTACCGACGCCGGGTAAATTTCGGCTTCCATTGTTGAGAGCGAAACCCAAGACTGTCGCTTGCATATCCAGTGCACAATGCACCCTTCCACGAAAAATACACCACCACTTGTAGACTTCCGCTCTTCTTTCGAGCCGGCGAAATCCGAATCGCAATAACCTTCAATATTAATTTCATCATTCGTTTTCTACTTCGCATTTCACTATGTCTCCAAACGTAACTTCATGCTTGCCGTCCCCTTGAGGAATAGTAGGATCCTCTTCGCCGTCATCCAATCCAGTTTCGAGGGCGCATGAGCCCTGCGCGTGGCCTTTTGCACTGCATACGCAATGTCTGGCCTTGAACAACGCGCGATCCACAACAAACTTCCTCTTAGGGACTGGAAATTCTTGATTGTTGGTGATCCATCCTTTTCACAACTTGATAACATGTATTGGTTCTTCAAATTATGATCTTCGAATTCATCTCCAATGGGTGACTTCACCGCGTTTGCCTCCTCCATGTCATATACCTTGAGGAGATCCTTTATCATTACTTCTTGGCCCAGAAAATAACCGCCATCTTCTTGATATTCCACTCGCATCCCTAAAAATTTCGTCACTTCACCCAAATTTTTAATTTCCAGATCCTTGAACTCCTCGAAATTTTTTTCCACATGCTCTTTTTCGTGGCCGTGACCAATAGGTCATCCACGTAAACTCCTACCACCACAGTTTCGCCACGAACTTTCTTGAAATACAGACAACCGTTAGTGAAAATCTGTTCGTATGATTGGTTCAGTAGCTTGGAATGCAGGAGACGGTTCCATTGTCTACCTGCGTGCTTCAAACCGTAAAGCGTTTTCTTCAATTTTAAGACCACGTCATTCGAATTATCAACTTGTAATTCCTTGATTTTTTCGGGTTCGACCTTTATTCCGCTAGGGGTGAACAAATATATTTCATGTTCATCCTCCAACGCTTTCACATAAGCGTTGGGGATATCCCCGTCCATCGCCCGTACTCTCCATTTCCGAGCGAGCATCAGAATGAACCGTACTGTGGTCATTTCCATCACTGCGTCAAAGGTTAGTTCGTAATCGACCCCGAAACGATGCTCGTTTCCGCAGGCCACTAACCTCGCCTTGTATCGTTCCACTTGTCCGTTAGCGTCGGTCTTGATTTTGAAGACCCATTTCGGATGTAATGGCTTGGAATTCGGCGGTTTCTTGACGATTTCCCACACATCATTCCCTTCCAACGCCTTTATTTCTTGGTCCATAGCATCGACCCATTTATCTGCGTCTTGGAGACCCATCGCATCCCGGTAATTTCTCGGGTCGCCCTCCATCACCATATTGATGGTTTCTTCATTTTCATCAACGTCATCGTCATCGTCATCTTCTTTCTTGCTTTCCGCCTGAGCCATGCGCTCGGCGTACTGGCGCGTAACTTGACGGTATCTCGTCCAACGTGGCTTTCGTGTCGTCTTCTTTCTCCCTACTTGCTCGACACTGGGCGCCACCACTGCTCCTTCTGACCCTTGGTCACTTGGTGGGGCTTCCGACTTACATTCTTTACTTTCGGGAATCCGGTTTCTTGGTGGCGTTTCCGCGTTGCTCTCTTCGCCTTGACCGATTCTCAGCTGTCGTTTCTGCACGTACATGAGCGTGTCCACGTTTTTAACGTGATGGGTGCTGGTCACCTTCCGCTCGGCCTTCAAATATACCTTGAAGCCCTTGGTCTCTTTGCTTCGACCGATGGTCACCCCGACCTGCGCGCGGTGTGCGCTAGTGTCTTCATCCCGGGGTTCCTATACACCGTACACGGCGAACCAAACGTGACAATGGCGCCTAAATTCGGCTTATTCCCTGTCAAAACTTCCACTGGCGGCATCCGCTTAGGATTCGCACTCGTTGGGGTGCTGTTCAGAACGTAGGCTGCATATTCCGCCGCATCCCCCAAAACGATAAGTTCAAACCACTTCCAAACACCATGCACCGGGCCATATTCATCACCGTCCGATGCATGCGTTCGGCCTTGCCGTTACTCGCTTGATTCCCGGCCTCGCTTATCTGCCCAGCGATGCCGGTACTACGACAAAAGTAATCCACATTTCGATATTCAGCGCCACCATCAGCCCTTAAAACGTGAATATTGCACTCGAAAGTTCTCTCAAAAAACGCCAGAAAATGTTCAAACTTCTTGGCCGCAACTTCCTTGCTTTTTTCCAAAAAAATCTGGTATAGTTACTCTTGAAGTCAATAAAATTGACCAGGTAACGATTGCCTAAACGATCCTTTGGTATGATTGGACCTTTGAGGTCGGAACAAATCACACCACCGATCCGATCAATAGGCGCGTTTTTTGCCGATGTCTTTTTTTGCTTGATCGTTCTTGGTTTGTTTTCCCTGGCGCAGGTAACGCAGTGCCTGCGCGTCTCGTCTGTGATCCGGATTCCATATTCCGGATCTTGTGCCAACTTCAATATCGTTTCATAGTTGAGATGGCCCATCCGCACATGAAAGTGAATTAGCAAACCACTCTGTATATCGTCTTCTGGCACGTAATTGTCTTCCATCGGGTATTGCACCGACATAATCATTTCCTTGTATGTTTTTTAAGACGATCCACTTCACCATCTACGGTGAACACATTATTTATTGAACGAACTCGAGTGATCGGCAGGCGCTTGTCATGCCTGACAAGCGTCCTTTCTCCATCCACGTAATCAATCACGAAACTGCCCTTTTAGAAAACACCATACGAAAAAATGTTTCGATCAGCTCCTTCTACGTAGAAAATATCTTTTATTTTCACGGGAGTTTCCGCGTTCCCATGCACAAAACGGATGTACATCGTGCCCTTCTTATTCAGAATGAAAGTCTTTCCATCCACTTGGTGACACTGTCGATCCACAGTTTTCACATCCGTCAAGCAAGTGAGATCCGGCGTCAGATGCACACTTGCGCCGCTGTCGAGAATCCAAGGTATCTCGACCGGATGGTACTTTATCTCCGGCGATCATTAAAGCGAAATCCGCTTTCTGAATTTTATTCTTTTTTGGGCAATTTCTTTTGAGATGCCCCCGCTCGCCACATCCGTAGCAACCGCGATTTTTCATCGGCACAGCCTTTTTAGGCTTCTCCACAATCATGTTAACCGATCCGCAGCCGTGACCTTTCTGCCGCCGGCTGTTGAACTCAACAGCCTGCGCAAACTGGCAAATTTCTTCGGCTTGGCGCAGATGGTACATCCGCAAATGATTGTAGCGGGACATGAGGACACTCGACATCTCAGGCATGCCATGGTAGATGATGTTGTCCAACACCATCGCATCGCAGTTGGATCCAACTGCATCCGCCACTGCCGTAAGATATAAAAATGATCCGGCCAACTCCTTCCTGGTGCCTTGCGCGCACCTAGGAGCTTCATCCCCTCCGCGTGCGTTATGCGCACGCTGAAAGTGGCATGCATCTTGCTCATGATGTGCCACAACGCTGGCTCTACACTCCACCAGCCTTCCGCAAACCGGTCGTAGTATTCCTCCGCTGGTCCAGCTAGGTAATGGACCAGCAACTCCACCTTGATGTCCTCTGTCCATATGAAACCACAACATTCTTCGGCGATCGAAATCTGCCTGAAATATTTGATTCCTCAGCCCCAAAAACTAGACCCAAGACCCTTGTATGCTTCAGTCCCATCAAACGGCCGAAATTGTAGTTTCTTCTCCTTGGCCTTCGGTGGTCTTGGCATCCGGTATGGTCGCGCCTGCACATTTCCAGGCGTCACATATGCCTGTTGCGCGTTTCCGGGTGCTGCGTATGCGTGTTGGGCATTTCCCGGCGGTGCGTATGCCTGCTGGGCATTTCCCTGCGCTGCGTATGCCTGCTGCGCATTCCCGGAGATGCATACGCCTGTTGGACATTCACAGGTGTCGCATACGCCTTCTGAAACTGATTCGCGACTTGATGTTGCGTGTACACCTTCTGCGGCTGCACATAGGCGTTACCGGGGTTCGCACCCCCACCCCTAGTGAATACATCCTTGCCCGCCTTGCTAATACTTTTCAAACACATTTTCCCGTGCTTCCGACGTTATCATCGTCCTTTTCCTCGTCGCTACCTCCCAGGGAGGCCAAGATCATCTTGGTATCCCCCTTTGACACCGGCACCGTAGTTCGTGCCGATCCGCCCTTGTTAAGCGACGCTTCCAAATCGTCAAAGCGATTTATCAAATCCGAGTACAATTGCATCATGTCCTCCGGGCTGACTGTCCGATTTTTTCGAGTCACTGCCCCCATTTGGGCTCATAACCTGTAGAAAAACGAAAGTGAACACATGCAGCGACTTCTTGATTCAACGCGTGCCAGACGCGTTTCGGCCCCCCGCCAGGGGCCTCGTCAGTGGCTTTATCAATCTCGAAGTGAGAACTCCCTACACCTGGCTCTCCTACCACCTACTGTACTAACTATTCCTTCTAGAACATTCGATATGCCCTACCGTGGGCTACTACTCTGGCGTCGATACCTTGAGGTGCTTCACACCGCTGGCGCACTTCCAACATGTATATTGAGGAGTGTTTAGCTAGCCTAACCTGAAAATATATACCAGATGTTAAAGTTATGGTAAACTTCTATCTGTTGTGTGGTATACATTTCTTATGCGTAACAAAATGTGTGTGTACCCAGAACCGAGTACTAATGCCTTAATTATGCTACTAATAAGAGCGAAATACAAATTACTAACTACCTAATTAGTCCTACTCAGTTTTAATAAAAAGCAAATAGACAGACTATTTAATATATATCTACAAGATGTCTCTTTAAACAGCGCAATGCGTTACCAGAACTACTACGAAAAAGCGAAACGAGAAAGCCAATGCACCGTAATCACCGCGACAGTTCTTTAATCTATAGAATCCACACGAAAAAGAACTTGTCAAAAGGAAAAAGGAAAAGTGATTAAATTAGATTAAAGCCTAAAACTTAATCTATTTAAATGTATGTATGCATTTGAGTATAACCCCATTACATTTTGGGTAATACCCAATTTCCGGTTTCTGAAAAGCCGTTATCACCCAGTGCCAGACGCTTGACCATCGCGCACTTTTAACATATATACGCATGTATCGATTCAGTTAGCCGCTTACTCAGTGCAACCGTCAGGGGGAGATTCTACAATCAGAAGGACATACTTATACTACTATTGGATAATAATCGTGCCGTCCGAAAAGATCGGCAACACATCGGTCAAGGTACAGCTTGCATGAGACAATCTACAGAGCAACCAGGAAAAGATTTCCACATGTTTGCTCAAAAAAATACGGTAATATCATAGGGTGAAAATTTCCGCTTGGGCGGCTGGCACCTAGTATAGCTCCCAGTTATATTACTTAACAAAGACCTCTCCTACATCTATCAGCGAGAGCGAAACCCGCCTTGACCGACAGCTACATAAGGTGTAATAAGCATACACAGTCGGAAAGACTCGGGCAACCCCCCTCTGTTAGTAGGCAGTCCGGTTCCGCAGATCGGTTATTCACAACTTCTGATCAGCGCTGTACAAAAGGGTTATCTCTTTGCCGCACGAACATTGCGGCGGAGCTAATCCGAAATTCCGTATGTGCATTCTCCTTATATTCTCCCGCGGCTTACCGTCTCAAGGTTGCCAACAAGATCTCCCTTCCATGAAGAAAACTTTATCTTAAGCTCAGGAAGCCTGGTTTGCTTGTCTAGGATCAAGCATTCTGAACAACCCATACATATCGTCGAGGTTCTGCACACGCCACGCCGTCTCTACGGTAGAGTCTAAGATCAAGGATATCCACCAAATAATGCGATCGGAAGATGTCAAGATCAGGGCAATCGTTGGTGTATCTGCAATGGTGTCGGCTCTTCCACCTTGTCGTGCCAAAAAAAAAAGAGCCATCTTGATGGCCCCCTGATCTCACGATAGTGCCTCATGGATTAAGCCGACACCATTTTTACGTTTCTAAAAATAGAAGCCATTACATCTCATAACATAGTAAAACAGTCTCGGTTGAAGTTTTAGAGTCCCACTCTTCTCTCGTCATGTGACCACGATATTGTTCTTTGTTAAGGTATTGTGCTTACACCATTTTTGACTAAACACACAGACGATACGCCGCTGCGTGAAACATCGGGCGAGAGCCGGCTTGAACAACACGTTAGATGTCGACAGGATCGCTATCGACATCACAAGCACTTTTTCTTTAAAAAAAGTGCTTGTGATTACTTCACTGAAGTACTTGATAGTCTAGTGCGACTATGAAGTACTTCAGTGAAATTTTTTCTGCGTGCAGCATTGAAGCACATCGCTCTTGTGTTTCTATTTTTCCATAATACGATATTGGAAAAGATACTGCTAGGTCTGCTGCCCCATTAGGCTTGAGCTTATCTCGTCATTCGAACACAATCGACATTGCAACATCCACCACTACATTGATGATCTGGTGTGTTGAATGCATACATCAATTGTACATCCACCAATAGTTGCAGATAAGCGCCCCCGCTAGCCTGCTCTTAACACTCACGCCATGTTTGTTGAGGCGTAAGTATTAAGAACATGGCTATACTTTGCAGTCACCATGTCCGGCATAACACGATGGATACGTTCGAGTGTCGAGACGGATTGTTGTCACTGGCAACGCCATTCTGACGAGCTGTCCCGACGAAACTAGTCCAAGAGTGGTTGTGACTGCATGACGTTCAATGATACAACTTCGTTCATCTAGACCATCAATCTAGTTAGACCTGTACAGTCTGTAGAGGACCAGCACATATCGAAGCAAAGGGCAATCTTGATGGCAAATCATCGCTGAAAAAATGAGTGTCTTAGTAGTTGCTGACCGGCCCGGTCTTTTAAATTATATTCTTGGGACATATGTAACAGCACCTTTTCACTCGAAGCGTGTTTTACCTTCAAGCCACAAAGCATTCCAAAGGTCGCAAGCTAGCCCGATTGTCGACCGTACCACTCCGCCGTTTCTCGAAGTGGCTCTGTGGCTAACGCTTCACCGAAAAACCGCCGCGGGAAATCATCGCAAAAGCACGCCATCGTCGGTAGCACCACCTAAATAATCGACAGGCGCGATGGGCGTAACGTTCACTGGACCATCTCTTTCAATGCGTGAGGTCTTGCTGGACAGAGTTTGCAGCCCCGCGTCATGTGTGTCGACTCGCAGTTCGACGGTGATCTTCATGACGATGGTCACCTCCACGATACCGGATACGCTCCCACGGGCCTGTCTCCTCATACTCGCCATAGTCTTGACTCTCATCTAGCAGATGAGCCATTGGCCACGCCAGGCGGGCGTCCAGCAGCTCTTCCATATTTTTTCTTGCTCGCGCGTTTCACTCTCCCTCTTGCAGGGCACCGCACTTGGTGCGCTGAAAAGCCGTAACGCATCCAGTTTGCCTTCCGCCATTTCCGGTTCGGCAGTATCCAACCCGCACGCTACTCCATCAAGAAGCACCGTCACGCGTCCATGGGCTTAGCAGACCAAATGAACGACAAAATGGGCACCATCGGTAAGGATGAGAGCTTGCACCAATGGGAGCCCGATCATGAGCCGCCCATGGACGACAAGCCGGACACAGTGGACCCAAGCTGTGTCGCAGCGGACACCACCCGTACTCCGCCCGTGCTACCTACGCTTGATGGGTTTAGGCAGCATTCATCAACGTCGGGTGTACCCAAGCCACTGGCGCCGCTGAATCATCACAATCAGTTGACGCGTTTCATGGCCAAGCAGACACTCGGCTACATTCCCAAGCTCAGTGTGCGCAGCCCCGAGCGCACGAACTCACCACCGAGCACCGTCTACGGTACGATGCCAAGAGAGTCAGGTGTCTCGAGCTTCGACAGTCCGCGCGGCAATAGCTCGCCTACTATACGGTTACCGAGTCTTACACCACCACTGTCTCCGCAGAAGTGGGCGAGTCCACCGCTGTTTAACAGCCAAGAGGATACGCAAACAGCAGAGGACGGACGGCCAAGTTTACCGGCTTTGAGCGGCAGCTTCATGCAAAGGTCCGAGAGTTTTAGTGAGACCTGCTCGTCGCCAGTGCCGCCGCTCAAGCGACAACACACGCACGAGACGCACCACAGCGTCATGTCTATCGCCGATTTATGTCAGCCGTTCCGCTACATGCGCGCGTCCTCTTGTCCATCCGATACGAATCAAGGCGTCTCGAACTCGACAGTTCCGTCAGAAAGAACGACCGTGCCAACAGCTGAACAAACCTGGAGACCTGCCCTTGAGCCTCAGGTGTACGTGCGCGCACAATCCTGCAGCAGTGATGTTGACACGCTGCGTGGCAGTCTGCCTCATAGTGGAATTTCCTCCCTGGGTGACGAGTTTCAGCACCGATTGGAACGCAGCAGTTCCATGGACGCACCAACCTTAGTCCGTCATCTCAAGCGCACAGCCGCCGAATCGATCGTTTTGACGCAGTGGCTAAACCGGCCCTGCCGTGGCTCTTTAAGCTCATTGGCCGACTCGGCCGACTCCATGCACCAACTAGAGCAAGCTGGTCGCTCCATGCGGATCTCCGACTCGCCTCGGTCAGACACTGTCGCGCCGCACGATATCAAGCGCGAGAAGAAGCTCTGTGCATTTCCTCAATGCAGCAGCAATGCTGTGACTCGTGGACTTTGTATCAGCCACGGTGGAGGCCGTCGATGTCAACGGAAAGGTTGCACTCGTGGTGCGCAGAGCAAAGGACTCTGTGTGGCCCATGGCGGGGGCCGCATCTGCCGTGCCACCGGGTGCTCTAATATTCAGCGGAGCATGGGGTTATGCATCCGTCACGGTGGTGGAAGGCGCTGCAGCGTCAAAGGCTGCCAGAAGGGCGTTGTGCGACAAGATCTGTGTACTGCCCACGGTGGCAAGCGCAAATGCCGAGTCGCTGACTGCACCAAGCACGTCAAGAAGAAAGGCTTGTGTCGGTCGCATGCCAACTCACTCTTTGCAACGCTGGGCGCAAGTTAAGACGAACCCAAAGATTAGTGCGGCTCGGAGAGCTTCGACACTAAGCCACGTTTATATATGTATACATATATCTTTTCATGGTGGTTGCCAGAGTTATAAAGCTCAAATAGCTATACATGTACAGGCAAATCACTCTACACAAAGCATGATAGGGTAACATTCTTGTTGAAGTGTTCCATTGAGGGTTGAGCAGTAATCGAAAGCCTGTCTGTAGTCATGTTGTCCAATCTATGGGAGGAATTGACGATCCATCGTTACGGTGTGGGAAGTGCGTGCTTAAGTACTTTGTGGCCTCCATGCTGCTGTTGTCATCTGTCTGCCCTCGAATCCCGACGACTTCGATCTCAAGGATGTGTTCGTTGCCATTCTTTTCACGACGACAGCGCATCGCAAGTAGAGAACTATTGAAGGCGATCATTTTATCGAAAGTTCTAACTACTTGTTGGTGCGCAAAAGAGGCTCCTGATGGTAAAACCCTCATGACTTTATGAATCCATGAAAAATTTTGCATAATAAGGTGACAAGTGATGCTACGACCTGTTCCTAACAAAGGTCTACGCTTCGAAAATCAATTCGATCGCGTTAGTGCAGATGATCCGCTTCGATCTGGTGCATTGACATACACTCCTGGAAAACCAACCGCTGCAGCTCATTTTTGGGCATCTCCAAACCCAGATCGAGGGACTCGCGCTCGAAGTCGAAGTTAAAAGTCTCGGCACACACGGGTTCGTCGGCCTAATTCCACATCCACATATGGTACAAGTAAGTAAGTGTCTATGAGACCTTCGCACGAAGCGACCACACGTTTTTCTTACGGGGTTCTGAAGCTGTGCTAAGTACGGATGGGCCAAGGCCTGCACGACCGAAATGCGCTCGGCGGGATTAAACTTCAGCATCTGAGAGAGCAAGTTCACTGCCAACGGGTTGGCATCCGGAAAAAATTCCATTAACGGTCGCTAGTTTTTCGAATACACAAGTGTCAACTTGCAATGCTCTTGCACATGCATGAAAACGATTATGACGTACCTTTGGATAAAATCCATGCTGCAAGATAGCTCGCTTGGCCGCTTCGTGCGGGACAAAGGCCATCTCTTCTTCTGTAGGTGAGCCTAGCACACGAATAATCATGTGCAATTGATCGGACGGGTCTCGTCCCGTGAAAAATGGTCGACGTCGCAACATTTCGGCAAAAATGCATCCGATGGCCCAGACGTCGACCGCATCGTTGTAGTTCGGACAGTCTGTCAGTAGTTCTGGTGCTCGATACCAGCGCGTAACGACGTACTCTGTCAGATCTTCAGTATACGTCGTTTCCACTCCTCTTGCCAGGCCAAAATCACATATAGACAGATCGCAGTTGGAGTTGACAAGCAAATTGGATGGCTTGAGGTCGCGATGCAGGACATTGCCAGAGTGCACAAACTTCATTCCTCGAAGAATCTGGTACAAAAAGTACTGAAAGTGGGCATCTGAAAGAGGCTGCGACGAGCTAATGATGCGTTCCAAGTCGCTCTCCATGAGATCGGTGACGATGTAGATGTCTTGGAAGTCCATGACATTCGGCGGGACCAGAATCACGTCCAGAATCTGGTCACATAGAAATAGCAGTATTTCCCATTAAACAAAGAGCAAAGTCCGCATAGTCAATAGGCTACGGACATTAATGACATTTTCATGCACGCCAAGGTGTCGAAGTAGCTTCATCTCCCTTAAGATCCGTTTAGCATCTGTGAGGTCTTCAAACACGTCCGTTATCTTCTTGATGGCCACTTTGTGACCTCGTAGCTGCCCTCATACAAGAAATTGAAACATGTTTTTGTGAGAAGGAAAGCTTTTGGATGCAAAGGAGTGGGAGTCCATGTCATCGATACCGTATCTTCGGCGGAACAGACAATGCCGTAAGAGCCGCCGCCCACAGGACGCAAATTCACATAGTGCGAGCGCACTTCGAACACATCACGAGACACAGTGACGCAGTGGAAGTCTGGGCCGTAGCGAGACGGTCCAATTGACATGGTGAGGCCTGGACGATACGAGGTGACTGTTAAAGATCGGTTCAAGATACAAACACTTTGAGAAATATTCGTGTTTTTTTACGAGCCACACTGACTGGTAGTACATGTACATGAATTGAAAAAGTCCGAGAGCTATCCCACTCTTAAAGTGATAGGCCTCTTTACCACTGTCTAGTGTTGGGATTTCGTTGCTGCTGTGGTTGCTGTTGGTGTCCCATGCCCTGCCACTGTAGACCTTGGAAACTATTCTGTTGCTGTTGCTGCTGCATACCTCCTGGCGGCTGTCCCATACCCATATGCATCTGGCTGATATTCATACCACTTGGACCGCGAGGAGCCATGGGCGACGGACCCCCAGAGACCATGGGAGTGCCATACCCTCCTTGAGCGTATGGCACACCGCTATGATTTCCACTGGTAGTCGGCGATAAACCTCGGGGTCCGTTGCTTGCCATGGTGGCTGAAATGGGAGAAGGTCGCATAGGAGTCGTGCTGTTGCCAGCAAAGACATCGAATGGATCGTGTGCTACTCGGGGAGGAGATGGACTAGCCTATTGAAAACAAGAGCAAATGAAGGATACACACACTAGTTGCAAAGCAAATGGAGTATAACACAATCAAGCCTACCGCTGGAATTGGAGAAGGAACCGAAGGAACCTGCGATACAGATGAAGGCGCTGGATCGGATAACTAGCGGATTTCCCCGATACAAACAGAGTTAGAGGTAAGAGCTTCCATCTTTTCTTTTCCGTTTTAACTCACCAGTCCGACTAAATCATTGTTGAAAGTTTTTCCAGCAGCGTGAGGCTCCTCTCGCTTCACTGTACAATACAAGTACACACACCAACGATGAATATTTACTAAAGTATCACTCGCATCAAGGACGTGACATTAATCTCCAACGCACCGGGTGACAGTGGGGGTTCCGACGTCTCAATCAAGTCAGGAGTCTCCACTTGGGCCTTAATTTCTGTCCGCTCTGCAGGTCGCGTCGAGCTTTTGCAATGCACGCGTGAAATCTTGCAAATGACGAGACCATTAAAGTCTGGTACCGGGTCCGAGTCGTTCACCACGTCCAGCCAAACTGTTAAAAATGAACTTGATTCAGCACTTGTGTTGCTCTCTAATTGTCACTATTCATTTAAAGATCGCACCATATGTTCCTTCGAATGCCGTTTTGAAGCGGTAATGGAAATCACCGGGCAACGGGAATCTCTGCATATCAAACATTGTAAGAGCAATAACGAAATGATGAATTTTGCAGCTCATGACTACTTTTTTAACGTGCTGAAGTCGTAGCTGATCTACGCGTGGCAGCGGCACCACGTTTAAGTGGTCAGAAGAGTCCCCATCCTCCGGTATAAAGTAGTTAAGCATCCCCTCCATGGTCACCGCTCTCAAAGCTGTTACACTTAACTAAATTAGTACTTGTAGTGTTAATAATGTACAATATGAAACATTTGATAGTATTTATTGATGTAACACTATTTTCTTAGGGTCGCCCTACCCGCACCCGTCCACCCTAGGGGCACCCCCCACGTGACTTTCAACCAATAGAATTAGCTCCTAAAGATTAGCTCCTACACAAAGGCGAACACGTTACTACGGAGCACACAAAACAACAGTACGTACACGTGCATCGAATTCGTTATGTTCCAAGTCTGCAAGTTTCTATCAGTTCTAAGGTCCGCAACCTTAATCGTGCGACTTCCAATCGCATGAGATCCGAATGACTTTTCCAACAGTAAAAGGGTCAGGAAGTCGAATGCGTGCGGCGTGTAGGTACAAGCGCGTGGCTCGAGCTCCACCATACTTTGTGTCGCACAGAATTGGGGTATTCAATACATTTGCGCAATGGACTCGAAGTTGGTGTTTCCGGCCAGTAAGTGGGCGGAGTTTCAGCCATGTTCCCATGGGCTCTGTGCCATCGGTTTGCAGTCTTACAGGCATAGGAGCTTCCCATGTCTATCGCTCGCCATCATTTAACGATTCACGAAAAGAATCAATTGTGTGTCTATCATCGAGAGCGTCCTGAATTGACGCAAGAGCAGCTCCGAGACTGGATCCATGAGAAATTTGGCAAATGGATTGGGCGCTCGACGATTGGGAAAATTGCCAGTACGCCCGAAGAAGTATGTGCGAATCCGGCGGCGAAGCGGATCCAAAGTGGTCGCTTCTCCGAGATGGATGCGGCGGAATAGTGCGAAGGAAGAAAGATCGTGAAGAACATGGAGACGAATCCCTTTGAGGCGACTTGACTTTTTTCAGTGAAGGTTTTCAATGGACAAAAGCGAATGAGATTATCGCGCGTCTGCGAGGCTCCTCGACGCGATCCGTGTCTCTCGGCTGGGTGCAACGGTTCAAGAAACGCCATAGCCTTCATCGGTCCCATAGTGTTGTAAAATGTGCATCGGCGCCATTAGAACAGACAGTTAAAGAGCACCCGGTTGAACCCGCTTCTTTGAAGAGCACTGGCGTCGTCGGTGCCAAGCGAATCCGAGAGGTAGACGAGCAGGAACAGGATGACGAGCAAACGGAGGATGAAGCGGAAGTGTCATGTGCACGAAGTGCCCGTCGAGGAGCATGCAGAAAGCACAAGTGAATCGAACGAAACCGTGGACGTATCCTCATTTAATGGACGGCTGGCAAAAAAGTGTGTGATCTACTCCGGGAACAGAGCGACTTTACGTTGGTAAAAACTGCGGGTGTGTGCCAAGCTCGCGTGGCGCTCTTGTTGGATCATTTGGGGGGTGGGAATGTTTCTGCCTTCCGCAAATCGGGTACACCCGAAGAGTACGAACGGAAACGGGATCTCTTGGTGGAGCTACAAGCAAGACCAAGCGCGTATGCAGAATTTCAACTCGATTTACGTAAGAAACGAGGGAATGCATCGCCACTATTGTCCATGACAGAGCAGCGTGAGGCGGCGGTGGCGCACGTCGGTGACGTGGCAGCTGCAAGTGTCGTGCAAGAGCGAAACAAAGGAGAGGTAACAGAGGACGGACAGCGCCGATTCGAGCTCTTGGAGCTCAAGCTCGAACGCAAACTGGCCGAGCAGCGACGACATGCGGACGAACAAGTGCGACAGCTCGAGCACATGCAACGGGCTCAGCTTGAAGCCCAACAGAATCAGCACGCGCAATTGTTGGTGACGATTCTGCAACATCAGGCCATGATGCTCGATCTCATCAAGTCCGTGACGGCGCAGTGCAAGAAAAGCTAACAACTTGTGGCTCGGCATGCGTGAGAAAAACGTGCCTGTCTTTCCTCTGTCCGAACGAACCTCTTGCTCTCAAAATGGTCCTTGACACTTTCTATTGCACTCTAAAACGTTCCTATAGTCTAGTAAAGAGTGCTCAATTTTTGTCGTCATTAAAGTAGCATCTATCTACCATCACTCCTTGAGTTCCAAACCTCAGTACGTGCAACCATCGAAATGGTAGTTTCTGGTTCAGCGTTCCGTCTGTGTGCTAGCTGTTCATACCTTTTTCTCGTCCAAGTGCCATCACGTTCTCGTTCGTGTTTGCCTTATCGTAGCTCGACGTCCAATCTCAACGCGGACTATTGCACGTTGTATAGCTGCTTTTAGCCCAAAAGTAACTTGTTCTCCCCAATAAACTTGTACGGAGGGATCTCGAGGTTTAGGGGCTCCGGGCTTTTCCGAACAGATCATAATGCGAGCCGTGGCAGGGCAGAACCAGCGACCGTATTCTCCTTCATCCGACGTCGGCACGCAGCCCAAGTGGGTGCAATTGCCAAGCACCACGAGCCACTCTGGCTTTTGCACACGAGCCCCATCCGTCTCGGGATCACGTAAATTGCTCACGTCCACTTGATTGGAACTCTCAAGTTCCTTGGGCGTCCAGTGCTTGATAAAGATGAGCTTGCCACGCCACTTGACGGTCACGGTCGAGCCTTCACTAATGCTGCTCAAATCAAACTCGGTCGTCGCGAGCGCCAAGACATCAGCCGATGCACTCATGCTGCCCACAAACCGGACAACAGCAAAGCGCGCAGCCGTGGCGTAGGCTCCACGGGCACCACCGAGCATCAAGTAGGTAAGCGCGCGCTTGGACGGATCCCCGGCATCGATCCGCTCCGTGTCAAAGTAGTGGTCAGGTGACCGCGGGACGCTGGAACTCCTACACGCCTCTATTCTTTCGAACAATCTATCATTAGGAGCTAATTCTATTGGTCGAAAGTCACGTGGTGGGTGCCCCTAGGGTGGAGGGGGGTGCGGATAGGGCGACCCTTTTTTTAGGGTTACTGATAGGGAGGGACACTACCATTTTTTATGCGGATACTTCATAAACCCTAGTTTTAAATTTTACTAAAGCATCGCATTATTCATGAATCACTTTTTATTTACAAGTTCAAGATCCCCACCCTTTTTGACAAGTCACAAAAGCCCCACCCTTTTTTGTAAAACGTTACAAAAGCCTCACCCTTTTTTGTAAAAAGCACGAAAGCTTCACCATTTTGACATAGTTCACAAAAGCCCCACCCTTTTGTCAAGAGTCACAGAAATCCATTTTTTATTATATAGTAGACGTGCGTTGTGCCCAGGTTTTCCGTAGTTGCCACATTTTCGTGTTCCCTTTTTAAACTGTTTTTCAACATACTCAATTCCTGAAAGGTCGCGAGTTGTTGCTTTGGTTGCATTATTCAATGCCCCCTTCGGACGACCTTTTGTTGCTTTTATGATTGGATCTTTTAAGATGCTTTCATTTTCTTCCATTATGACTTTCCTAACTTGCTCAACAACCGCAGCTTTAGTGTGTGGCTGCCACTTTTGAAGTCTCGCAGAGCTGATTCCATTGCATATCATATTCTGAGGGTTTCGGTAGTTCAACTTCCACAACATCCTTTAAATGCCACTGCTCATGGACATCGCTCAGCTCTACCACACGTCCATCCGCCATCTTCTCCTTAAGCTTGTGAACACATGAAATCCCAGTTGGTTCGACTGAAAGAATCACTGCATTCCCTTTCATCTTCATCCTCAGAATTTGACATTTCCACCTGCTGATACAGAAACTGCTTAGCTTCAAGTGATATAGATCCACTAATTTTTGCATCAGAAGTTCCTCACTATATCGGTGATAAATTTTTATCTTCTCTTGAGCCAAATGTGTTTTGAAATATCGGTATTGGTCGTCCATAGCAACTTCTAATTTCTCTTCTTCTTGGTCCAAGAGAAGTGTGGAAACAGCCAAATACTGCATGATCATCCTCTTGGAGGTAACGACGTTGTTGAAATGCATATGCTTATTAGTGAAACATCGAACAAACAACTCTTTCAGTGATATCCACGTAGCTGTGATGTAACCTATGGTTTCCCCACGTGCTGTAGGAGTCATAAAAGGTACTCCACCGTTCTTCATTACTCTGTTCGGTTTTTTAAGCGCAGACGTCGTTCTAATCTTTCATGAAAGCTTCCCACTCACTTGTCTCCAAAAATTCCGATCGACACTTCTTCAGCATATTCTTATTGATATACCAAATGCATAACACGTTCACAGCATCTGAAAAAGTGTTGGGAATAGATTCCATGAGGGCCAATTTGTGGTGGAGTCGAGTTCGAAATCAAACACCGAAGTGTCCTGAACTCGACCACCATCGTGCATAGTCGACCAACTTCCTGCGGGAGGGGGGTACCCCGCGAGCCTTCGCCTGCATGCCGATCGGGTGACCGATCAGCACTGCAGGGCGCCTGGTCCTTTTTGTCTTCTGAGATCTCACCTTGTGTACCCATTGGTTTGGGTGGTAACACCTCGGTGGACCGTCGCGCAATATGGATTTTGATGGGTACCAGTATGGAGGGTACCACTTCTGGGGTAATATGTACCAATATCCAATGAAATATGATCCAATCAATCCGATCGGCAAATGGAGCGGAAATCGTCACTCCAAATGCAATGAAAACTTGGGGAAGACCGCGAAGCGGTGGGTGGAACCAACCAATAATCTGGGCAGACCGTGCGTAGGAGTGTGGGGATCGAGCCAATGAAAATTTGGGGCGGACCGCGTGACGCGATGCGTGACCCAACCAATAATCTGGGGCGAATCGCGAGATGCGATGCGTAGAATCAGCCAACACAATGATAATAAACACGTTCCAAACGTGTTGCGACTTGAGGGGTGAGTGAACGTTAAGGAACGCTTCCCGTCGTGGGACTTTCGGAGGAACTTATGCGCCTGTTACGCGTCTTGTCGGGAAAGTTGAGCTAGGGGGGACCGTGTTAACCCTCTTCTCCCAATGACTCCGCGGTAGGAACGGCGACTTATGCAAACCAAAGAAAAATGAACACTATATTTAATATCCAATTCAGATCCAATATGTAAACTTAATGCAAAACCGTGTGCCTCACCTTAATCTGCGTACCTAACACTCCAGACACACGATTAGCCCAAAATACTCCACCCTTTTAGCCAACCCGATCGCTCCAACTTGATCACTGGTAAACTGGTACATGCTGGTCAAAATTATCATCTTCACTTCACCACAGCCACCCCTGAGTCTGGTCGCGGTCACACAACGGTAGCGTCCCAATCTCACAAACAATCTCCAATTTCCATGCATTCATCTGATTTCACTCCGCCAGGTAATTCCGCTTGATCTCCAATCTTCACATTTCTTCATTAACACTTGTCTTCATAGGCGATCGGTGTTCGCACTCTACGCAAGTTCTCGTCCCTAGCCGATCTGACCAATCTGACGACTCTGGCGATACTCAGATTGTCGGTGAACAAGACGAGCACAGAGTCGAGGTCAATCGGCTTCAGAAAAAAATCTATGCGCTCCATGTGGAGTTAAAAGTTGAACGACAGTGTGATGGAGCGGCTGATCAAAATTTTTGAGGCTCGATCAGGCGTTCCCACAGCTCCCGGACTACCGACTAACGAAGGGGGTCCTCCGGTTGTCCCATGACAGGCCTATGTCTTGATCACCTTATGTACCCGACGGTTTGGGCGTGGGTCGCTCTCCAGGTGACCGGGACGTAAAACCGCGTAGTTCCGATGCAAGATCGAGATGAATTCGTATCAGATCGACGGGTTTCTATCAGGTGCAAAAAGTCGATGATCAGGCCCGCTGACCGGTGATCTTGCGGTGAATCGGCGAGATCTCGGATGATCACTTGTCGACGATCAAGATCGAAGATCAGGGGTAGAACTAGTTGATATTATGCTGAATCGACGAGATCTCGGATGATCACGGGTCGATGATCAAGGGATGATCAAGATCGATGATCGATGATCAGGGGTCTATAATCGCAGATCGCTGTTGACCTTGTCGATATTGTACTAATTGGCGAGATTACGATTCCTTGATCGCAGATCTATGATCGATGACCGCAGATCGACGGTGTCGATCTAGTGGTGATCAGCGAAGGGGGTACTTGATTGTGGTGGAGTCAAGTTCAAAATCGAACACCGTAGTGTCGAGAATCTGACCACCATCGCGCCCATCCTTCCAACTGACGGGGGGGGGTACCCCGCGAACCTTCGCCTACGATCCGATCTGATCGTCCGCTGCTAGCAGGCGACCGATCATCAGCATAGGACGCCTAGTCCGATTTCTGCGTCTCCATCTCACCTTGTTTACCCGATGGAATGGGCTGGTTACACACTTGGTGGATCGTCCCTGTGAATTGATTCGGGTATTAAATGCGAGACCGTGCTGGGTAGTGTACCCTGGGCGGAACTCTTCACCCTGGGTACGGGAAGACCAATTATACTCAGAGTAAGTGTAATCCAAAGGGCAGATCGTGTGGCGAAGCGAAGGCAAAATTTTGGTCACCTTCTGTCAACGGCGT
>CM047583.1:23468699-23496007 GCA_026184515.1 Peronosclerospora sorghi
ACGCCGTTGACAGAAGGTGACCAAAATTTTGCCTTCGCTTCGCCACAATTTACCCGGAAGTAGGTCAACTTCCATGATCACCGGGGACCGAGAAAACTCATCAATACGGAAATTAGACAAACGTGGTAAATCAGGATGATCACATTTTTCATTATCCTTTTCTTCTGCTCGATCAGCCTTCTTCTTATCCACATATGCAAAAATACACAAACCAGAACGCTCGTCTCGTACCAGATTCCAACCTGGCGAGCTCCCTAGTTTAACATGTCTTCGGCTTCTTTGGGCAACATTCCGGCATGCTTGGTAGGGTTGTACCACTGGCGAATACGATTGTAGAATTCCTCCATAGGGTACTCGCCAGCGTCATGAATTTCGCCGCACCAGACATACAAGCAGTGATAAGTCGGGTGTCCCTTCTTGCTACACTTCAGACAGGTAAGGCGTTTCCAACAACGCAAATTGTCATGCTTGATCGATCCACAATGAGTACACTTCTTCGTCGCCCCTTGATCAACTGCACTTGATTCACTTCGTTTACCAGATCGAGGATCACTAGTTTGATCGTGCGTCACTGGTTGATCGCGCATAGAAGCAATCATGTAACGACGCTGATCACCATCACTTCCAATGTCATCTGAGCTTGATTTTTCACTTCCAGGCATCATCTTGATTGTGCGCACTGCTTTAGGCTTCCGCACTGGGTCAGGTGATCGATCATCGCCAAATTTCTGACGGAATCGGCTAGCGCCAATCGCCGCCTGAGGCTGGCACGACTTATTGCGTGCGTAAGCCCACAGCGTCTTTTCCAAATCCGTAGCATTATCCAAACGCAGAAGTGCCATCTGATCAGCGAATTCACGATTATTCAACGTGTCGAGAAAATGTTGCACATGTTCACGCAAGATCGTAGACGGTCCTTCCTGAATCGACAACTTGGCCCGAATTCCTGCCACATTCAACCGGTGAAGATACTCGATGGGGGTTTCATCAGATCGCTGCTTCGTGTAGTGGTATTGGCGAGATGCCTATTGACCACTTCCACAGCACTGAGTTTCGAACTCTTCGACAAGACTTTTCCAGCTTCCACGCGTCGATCTGCTCAGCTAGCGATGCCAATTGCGCGCCGGTCTTTTAAGCAGATCACCCATGATCAAACACTTCTCATGATCAGAAGCTTGATCACGCATAAATTCTGACCTAAGACGACTAGTTTAATTCCGCGCTTGATCCTCATCCACTTCTTTCCCTGAGAATTCTTTCAGATCACTGATCGCAGACATCCGGATCCTGGGATCGGTTGTTGATCAGGCGCTCCAGTGTACGCTGACGCAACCGTGGCTTGTCGAGGCAGAGTGATCGGCTCATTTGGATCAATATAATCACGCTGGGATTGTTGATCATGGAACGAATATACCGATTCCATGTCGACATTCTTTACCGTCGCCGATCTTCCTGTATCTGACTGATGATCACGGAGCGAATGAACGGATTACATGTCAGCATCCTTGACCGTCGCAGCTCTTCCTGGCTTTGGATGGTGACTTTTCGTGCGTATCACTTCAGGTGTCGCCTTGCCTCTTTCTTCAGCCAAAAAACGCCCCATAGCCTTATTAAAAACGCTTGTAGCCGTAGTTCCTGCGGCGATTGATCACCTTCTGCTTCGGCTGATCGAGGTTCCTTCTTTACGACCGAAAACTTGGCTTCATCCTTCTGGCAGATCATCATCCGGGTAATCTTGGGTTCCACTATCACAACCACTGCTCGAATCCACTTCAGACTCATCGCCCTCGGAAGGAGCAGATTCATATCAGGATGATCCTGTGTGTTCTTCCACGTGGATCAACGGAACCGCTTCAATTTTCAACGGAGTGCGAGAGGGTTCCACCTTAGCAGATCGACCCACTATAGGCACCAACAGATCAAACAGCCTCTGGGTAGCGGTCGAGACATCTTGAGGGTCCTGATCGAACAATTATTAAGCATCGTAGGCACCCTTCGTCAGACCAACTTGCTTGATCAGGCGCGTTAGCCCTAACACCAACTGAAGCTTGTCCTTCCCATCCGTCACTGGTTGATCGACTGGTCCGTTCAGCTATCCGCTGATCGTGACCCCGAGTAGCTCATGATCGAATCCATCAATAAGAAATTTCCCAGTTCCTTCCTATAAAACGTCCTCACCAGATCAGATTCTGATGGCGGCATACTTGATCGACTTTCGTCGCTCTCCGACCAAGGCGCCTTCAGCAACGCCTTCGGTTGGTCAGTCTTGTAATATGTCAACACCGGTTTCCAATCCAGAAAATTATATCCATATGCAATTAGCGGATCACAACGCAAGTTGTGATCCTCAGGGGCTCCCGAAGGAGCCTTGGGAGGTGATTGAGTCTTTTCCTCCTTTATGGAATCAGGGTACCTCCCCAGGTCCTTATGATCAGCATTTACTTTCTTCTTCAGACGAGACGACGGCGAACTGCCTTCCATGGTCACAACCACCTCCTCCTTTTCTACTTTAATCTTCAACTCTGCTTCCTCTTCCGTTTTCACGTCCGCATCAGCTCCATCTTGCATAGAATCGCGGTGATATCCCACGTCGCCCAAAGATCCGGTCCATCGCACCATTGCGGTGGAGCGGCTGATCAGAATTTTTGAGGTTCGATCAGGGCGTTCCCACAGCGCCCAGACTATCGACTAACGAAGGGACCTCCGGTTGTCCTGTGACAGGCCTATGTCTTGCTCACCTTGTTTACCCGACGGTTTGGGCGTGGGTCGCTCTCCAGGTGACCGGGACGTAGATCCGCGTAGTTCCGATGAAAGATCGAGATAAATTCGTAGCAGATCGACGGGTGTCGATCAGGTGCAAAACGTCGATGATCATGACCGCTGACCGATGATCTTGCTGTGAATCGGCGAGATCTCGGATGATCCCGGGTCGACAATCAAGATCGATAATCGCAGATCGATGATCAAGGGATGATCAAGATCGGTGATCGATGATCGATGATCAGAGGTCGATGATCGCAGATTGCTGTTGACTTTATGATCTTGTACGAATTGGCGAGATTACGAGTCCTTGATTGCAGATCGCAGGTAGCAGATCGATGATCGCAGATCGACGGTGTCGAGCTAGTGGTGATCAGCGAAGGCGGTACTTGATCACGTGGCGGAAGTCTTCACTACTTGATCGCCGAGCCTCTTAAGCCTATATTTCTATGGAAATACCCGATAGACTATGTATTCCTAGCCTAAACTCAAGAGGAAGGGGGTCGATCTGCACTTTATATGTGCAGATCGACGGATTTCGCAGAAATACACCTAGAGTTCCCGTGGGGCGCTTTAAGTAGCCAAACTTCTAGGGGCCAGATGAGAACCAACGGGGAAGAAGTGAGAGAGCACTGATCGATCACGTTCCTAAAAAAACTTTTTAGAATAGAGCCGCTGACACAGCGGGCGGAGTTGCTGGCGAGTTCTTCAACACTCTATGTTTACCGGTGGTCCAAAACGTGCACTATGTGCTCCCGCCGGGACGTGTAGAGGTGCGCGTGCAAAGGAAGGGAGGCTCAAGGTATTCGCGCCGCCTCTAGGGGTGATCTCTGTGATCGGACGCAAAAGGAGAACTTTATTACTGCTTATATCCTAAGATCTACCAATTACCTAATATCAACCAATCATTGCTACTCATTCTGATGTGTTCCACCGACCAGTCAACCTGATTTCTCAGTCGTCCGTCGCTTACCGTTAGGTACCCGTACCGTGTTCCGCTTCTAATCCGATTGCCAATCCATGTTCACAACAGTGGTACCTACAGTTGTACCCAAAATCTACGGTACGCTTCCACAGTTGGCCATGAAATCTACAGTACGCTTCACCACACCAGAAGCGGACCATGGTCGACGCCGCAGACGTAAACAAATTCTCCAGACAGGTTGAGGCCGTAAAAGCTGATCGTGCACTCTTGACAGTCGAGAATAAGCTTCTCAGGGCCTCGGTTTCACAACAAACCAAACAAGGTATGCCGATTCTCCGTTAACTCCTCCTTGAGTCGGTTCTCACTTTCTTCTGTGTGCAGATCAATTGCCAATCGAGATCGTCCAAACAGTCAACGCGCTGCTTGGTGCCGACCGACAGATGAATAACTACTTTGATCAGCTCCGACCGGTGTTCGAGGGGATGATCGGCGCTCTTCACGATATGAGTCGCTTCAAGATCTTCAGATCGCATCTCCAAGAGCAGCTTGCGCTGATCACTCGGCAGAGATCCGAGACTCAGTCCGACCAGTCGTTCCTGCACTCGAATCAGCGCGACTTGGAGCGACGGATCACTGAGCTACAGCTTTCGATAGAAGATTACACGGAGAAAGTAGATACCTTCCAAGGTAGGCTCAGCGTTTGGACCCAAGAGTCGAATCGTCTCTGGGAAACCATTCACCGGTGCCGTGATGAGTTGACTACGCTGCTGTCCAATTCGTCAATCGCTATCTCCATTCCCTGTGGAGCAGCCTCGATCTCCCTCGCGGGTCTGCAGTCGAATTTCGCCGGATACACTTCCAAATCAAGCTTGAGTGGATTATCTCGCCATTCAATGGCTGAAATTCCACCCCACAAAATTCTCAAGCATATTCGGAAGCGAAAGGAAGCGGCAAGAGGCGCGAGGGAGCGGGGCGTAGCGGGCGACCCAGACTACGAGGAGAATCCAGCAGCGCCGCAAAAGAAGACCAAGACACTGGCGAAGCCTCCAAACGTGACAGCGGATCCAAATGCACCCATCCAAGCAACGAAAATTCAAGCGCCCTCGACCTCACATACTGTCCAGCTCAAGAAAACGTCAGCCTCGCCTGGAGAGGACTCGGAGGGTGGATCGATGGCTTCGGATGAGCTACTTCTCGCTCTCTCTCAATCCCGATCCACCGAGCGTCGTCGTTACACTGCTTCAGTTAACACGCCAGCGTTAGAAGCCGACCAAGTGGCACACAAGAAGGGAGACAACGTTGAAGAGACATCATAACTGGCTGGCAAGGCACCTGTATCCTCTCCCCTGCCTGGCACCTCTGGTCTACACCATCATGCGTCATTTGGAGCGTTGAAGATAGATGTCTTCAGGTCTGGCTGTCGTCGACCCTTGGTCGCCGGGGCAGATCGATCTCTTTTGCTGGTCGATTCCGCCGAAACAGCAGCTGGTCCGCACTTTTTCATGCCCAGACTTCTGGCTTTTCCCACTGGCGGTGAGTCATTACAATTCAACTGAGTGGCGACCTGGTCTTGTCACGGGACCACAGATCTCCCGTCTGTATGACGCCAAGCCGTGTAAAGTTCGACTCCACCCAGACTTGAACACCATGTTTACGCCGACTCCGTGGATTAGCTTGTTTTTGAATCGCCTCAGGCAGTATTTTACAATACCCATAGCCAAGAGATTTGGGAGACTACGCGCTATCTAGTGCTTCCCGCCGGTCGGGTAAAACTGGACAAGGATCTGGCCGCTTTCCAGAAGCAGCGTCGGAGTCGGGCGGGTGAAGTCTGGCTTTCCATCTGCCAATTCATACTGGAGGGAATGCAGGTACGAGAATGCGATATTGTCATCTTCTTGTACCCAGTCGTTCTCCATATGGCCAAGCGTCGCGTGGAGAAAGCCGGGGATTCGATCGAAGACGGAGCTTTGTATCCCGGCTACCACTGCGACACAGTGGTCGACAACTTGCTGGGCGCCCTGACTCAGCTTGTCAAGGAACAACCTTGGCGCAACCAGTTTCTCCACAAGATCGCGGATCATCCAGCCATGATTATTAGTAAGATATGGGGAGCTCTCGAACTTTGACGTCGTAGGCACCGATCGGGTAATCGTTACCATATTCATCAATAATAAACTTCATTCTCAGATTACACGATTGTCCCATCTGTCGTAGGCTTTATCCACGTTAATCATGGTCCATCCTTACCACATCGAACTGTATCCACACCGTGAGAATCGTTACTATTGCCATCGAAAAATATCCACATCCTTAAGTCACTTTACTACCATCGATATATCACTCCAGTTCATCACAGATCGTCATACAATTGTAGTCGTAATCATAATAAAACATCAAAAATATTCACTTCAATCTGTATACATGCCGACCGAGCTATTGTAAGTCTTGATTTCACAATTCGTGAGTTTGCATCACTCCGTAACGATTCCGGCTGACTCGATCTCGCTCGAATCCCTTAGAAGAGCACCACAATTCAGATCGATTTCATCGATCCAAGTTTCTTCTTTGTGATCTTTCCAGCGGATCAGATATTCTCGGTGGTTTCGGCCAAAACGTTTCTTCTTGACCGATTAGACGTCCAGTACTTTTCCAACTTCGAGCTCGTCGTTATCTAGTTGCCTTTCCCAACTGTCTTCGGACAATAGATCTTCGTCAAAGTAGAATCTGGCTGATTCGTCCACCAGACAGGGCGTTTTGGGCCGATCTGGGAACTCTCTTACCAGCTTCAACTTGGAGACATGGACAATTGAAAAAAACGCTGTAATCGGTATCGGTTGTCATCAGGCGGGCCGCATGTTCACCAATTAACTCTGCCACACGGAAAGGACCGTGCCCCATGTGAGATAACTTCTTTTCGTAACCTTCCTTGACCCGATAGAGGTATAATCATACTCTCGCCCCTGGTTCGATACCGTGAGGACGGACTTGTTTGTTATTCCGTTCGGCTCATCCTTGTGTCGCTTGACGTAACTTCTCATTAATCACTTTTTTTCGCATGTTGGTAATGTTTCTGGACCTTCATACGCCAACGACGGGCATCCTGATCACGAGTCCGTGTGCAACCAATCGGTACTGCTGCTTCGAGTGTCGATCGTGGATCCCATCCATACGCTAGATTGAAAGGAGTTTCTCCTCTGACTCGATCGATCGAAGAATTTAGCGCGAACACTAATCTCTCGGCATACACGTCCCAATCGCGATGATCCGGATCGTCCACACACACCTTAATATCCCTTGTTATCGTTTGCACCATGCGTTCAGCCGATCCATTTGCTTGCGGCGATATAACATCGTCTCGCTTTATTTCTGGCCTAGCATGTTATTGAACGATCGGAAGACCTCGGCCATAAAACCGGGTTCACGATCGTGTCTGATAACTTCACTGGCACCAAATCTTCAGAACACACATTCTTCGTAGCTTTGGGCTATCTTCTCTGCGGACCGGTAAGCACTGACTTTTGCGATCACTAATCCCGTGAGCAAGTCAAAACAGATCAGTAAATCGGTATTGCCACGCTACTATCGGGGAAGGGACGGTATATAGTCCGTTGCTATTACCTGGAAAGGGTATGTAGCTTCTATATTCCCGGGCGATTGGCCCTTAATAATCGGTCCGCCCTTTCCAGTTTGGCAATCCGTACAACCACCAACATATCTCTGCACGCTTTGGAAGAGCCTTCTACAGTGAAAATGCGTCCTGATCTTGTGATACGTTCTGCATATTCCTTGATGTCCTCCTTCTAGACTCACATGATAGTGATGAAGGACATCCTGCTGTAACGTCTCAGGAATTACTAATTTCGCTAGTCGATCTCGCTCGGCGTTATCTTGATCGTTATCGCGACAGTAGCATAGCAGTCCATTATCATCCACCTCGTAATTCTCGGCAATATTCGCACATTCTTTCGCCTGATCGTTCGTCAGCTTGGACAGTTCTCCCCATACGCAGGACTTTAAGTTAACAATCCATTCTTCTTCATTTTGGGCCTTGAGAATTCGTTCCGCCCTCAGCTGTTGCACGATTCTTCACTCAGAATTTCTTTCGGTTCGTGGAGGCTTTCGGGTGAGCGATCTGGTTATAGCCATTACGTTTTTCTGATCGAAACTTACTTTAGGCTTGATCATTTCCAGGAGCCTGTTCATTTCCATTAATTCATGGAAAATGGCCTCCTTGGTGACCGTTATCCCGATTTGATCACGCATAGCTTGGTTCGAAAGATGATCAACGCTTCGATTACAATCCCGTTTAACATGAAGTAGTTCATATTAAGGATGATACTTCATCACACGATCGTTAAGTAACTTCAAACGCCTTACAGTCGATCTCCCCAGTAATCTGTCTAATCACCAGGTTGGAGTCACCGCATATGATGATCCGACCCTTCTTCTGTGATGTCAGTATATCTAGACAAAGGAGAAGCCCACGATACTCTGCTTCGTTGACCGTGATGTCTGGCGTGAAGTCAGCAGCGGCAGCCAATATAGCTCATTCGGGTAACTTCCATAATATAGCGCTATAGGACCCGACCCGCTTCTTCACGCTCGCCGACCCATCGAAAATCAACACTATGAGTTCTTCATATTACGATCAACAGTCAATGGTGGTAGCGAAATAAATTGGCGGGGCTTCTTACGCGGCGCGATTGCTATTAAAGCTTCATTTACCTCCGATAGAGGGGTGATACTGGCAGCTAGTGTGCCTAAGATCTCCTTCTCTCCCTTATTACACTTTATGACCTCCGGAGACCATAGCGATAGGAGTGCATACCATCTTCCAAGCCGACCATCCAACCCGTTAGCTGATTATAACCATGCTAGTGTCGATCGTTTCGAAAGTACATTCACTAATTGGCCAACCAGTATATTATAACAGATATCTAGGATTCGCAATAAAGCCAAAGCTTCTTTTTCCACAATTCCATAGTTAACTTCGTTTGGCTTCAACGTTCGGCTCGAGAATGTGACTGGATGATATATCCCATCGTGTTCTTGTACTAGCGCGGCCGAAATGACCCACTTACTAGCATATACAACGACTACCGGCGTTTTTTCTGAATCGAAATGCTTGAGGATTGGTGTTGTAGCCATCTTAGCCTTCAACATGCCGAAAGCAACCTCTGCACGTTTCATATGGTCTTCCGTCTGGTTCTGGGATAGATCTGAGGGTTTATCTGACCCTTTGCCCTGCAGTGACGCTGCTTGATCATTTCCCGCATAATATGATAGTTGATCTCCCGAAGTTCATATAATACAGCCGCATAGAACGCAAAATCTTCAATGAAGCGACTGTAATAGTTTAAGCTTCCCAAGAAAGACTGCATAGAGTTCAACCATCGGGGAAACGGAAGGTTGCTCAGCGATTCCAAATCATTAGGATTAGCTTCCAACCCATCGTTAGACACATTATATCTCAAATAGGCAACTTTAGACATGCCCAAAAAACTTTAACTGCACTGATCGATAAATTCCAGCGATCACATGTTTCCAACAATCGTTCAACCTTCTCGCAAAGATCACTCCACGATGAAGCTGGGATTAGAATCTAATCAATATATGACCACCTCCTTAGAACTGAAGGTTTCTTTTCTTGATTGGGTTCACCCTCTGTGAACACTTCATATCTTTCAGTGGGATCCCGATCAGCACTTATCTTGAAATGTCCGTACAGAGCATTGTCAATCAGCATCTGATAAATCTGAGGCGCGTTTTTCAGTCCAAATGGCAAACGCTTCCACTCGAAAAGACAAAAAGGCGTAACAAACGCAGATATTTTGCGAGCTCGATCGGTCATCGAGACTACCCCAAATTTACTAGCCATATCCAACGAACAATACCATAAAGTCTTATCCAAATCCTCAATAATCAGCGGCATCGAATACACCATAAGCTTGGTCAATTGATTTACCAGTCGGTAGTCAATACATAGCCGGATATCCACGCCATTCTTCTTTATAGCGATAATTATTGGCAAGGCCCACGGTGATGTCGACAGCTTGATAATCTTTGTAGCTAGCAACCCCTTAATAAGATCGGACAACTTCTTTCGATACTGTGGCGCTACATGTCGACACCGTTGGGCAATTGGATTGGAATTACCCACGTCGATATCACAAATCGCCCCATGAGCGGCAGGGGGTAAGGTATTAACCCTCCCAATCAGCAAGTGTCTTTTCTTCCAAACTATTCTCTTGAGCTGATCAATCTGATCAGGGGTGTTGACATCTCGATCGCCTACTTGCAGGTCGTCCGGGTTTACTTCAGGTGGATTGGTTGACACTTCGGGCAGAACCGCCATCTGACTGTCTAACTCTTCGACGTACTGCTCTCCACCCTCGTGTATGCATACCTGGTCATCTTCTGGGGTAACTTCACTCAGTCCACTCCTGTCGAACGGGTAACGCTGCTGCTCCCTATCGGCGGACTGTCCTTCTGCCACTTGAGTAGAAGCTCCATTACATTCGTTTTCGACAATATTACGATCACCCCTATATATTACCGGTTCCACTGTCATCTGGTTTTGTAGCGTAACGTTGATGACCTTCGGCCCGTCTGCTGGTACATCCACTGTATAAGGTAACTGTGGGAACTTCCTTTTAATCAACATCTTCTTGGGTGTTACGTAATTTGGCATATCCACTAAAGGTGAGGTGTCGTCTTCCACCGATCCATCATAGCTGACCAGATAGGTGGTAGCTTCATATGCCAAGTTTTGCCACTCAACATATCGTCTCGATCCAATCGAAATAAACCCCATGTTCCTTGGTACTTTTCCTTCGGCCAACCACATACCAACGATCGTACCGTTGTCTAACATCAGCGGTTTGTTACCGATGTTAGTAACCCGTTTGTAATCTCTTCGTCCACCACTTTCCACAAACGTCGATACCCAGTGATCGCCCCTGGTCAGCCACAACTTCCTTGTCCTATAGTCCTTACCCACCGAGATATCTGCCTATCGACCCACAGGAATGGTGATATCTTGGTTCCACCTCACCTGATCAGTACGTGATCCGTGTAAGGGGCTTCGACCAGCCAGTTGGATCTGGACTTCGTCTAGAAGCGTAAGTACTCCATGCGACAGATCGAGTCGTATGCCTGCCGGCATCATAAAATCCATACCAAGTAGTGCGTCTTGGCCGGCCAGCTTACCAACCCAGGCTCTAAAGAAGTAGACAAATGAAGCAGAAAAAGTAATCTTCACACGCGTTACCCCTTCGGTCATGTAGGAATTTTCGCCGATTACAATGCATTCTTACCTCTGTGCATAGTTGATCTAACATCCGACCTTACGAGCAAAGGCGGAGTAGATAATCGAGACTTATACTCCAGAGTCAAACAACGTCGTCGCCTTTTCATTGTTGATATTCCCGCAGGATTTTGCTTGTTTAAACCACTTGTCAGGCGCGTGATATTTCCAATATCCACGTGATTCTCCAGGAAACAGGTCCAACTGCATAACGACCTTCGATCCGGAATATTAATCAGTCTTAAGACTATAAATCGGATGATTCCCATCGCCTATCCTTTTGCCGTTGAGTTTCCGTCCTTTCTGACATATGCGTAGATGCTAAACGTAGATCGCTTGGCTCGACCCAGATTCCAACCTGGCGAGCGACCTAGTTTAACATCTTCTCCACATCAGGTGGAAACATTCCCGCTTGATTGTCTGGCACATACGACTTGTGCATCTGGTTAAAGAACTCTTCCATCTTGCACTGTCCATCTTCGTGAATTTCTCCACATACCATGCATATAAACAAACCGTTATCGGTAAACTGGCTGCGTCTTTCACACTTCTTGCAGGTAATTCTTTTCCAGCAGCCCCGATCATCATGTTTGGTCGATCCGCAGTGTGTGCACTTCTTCCGTGGCGAATATGGGTCTGACTTGATGCCTCTTCTTCCCTTCCGTTCGGCACGGTTTGACATCGGTCGGTTTCTCGGTGCAGACTTTGTGACATAATGTGACGGTACTTCTAGTTGTATGACTCCAGGCTGGACCAACCACTACTCTCCTCTTCCGATCCGGTCTTGGCATCGGCCACGATCGCTTTAATCGCTCGGGCCGACCTGGCTGTAGGCCTCGTCACTGGATCAGCTTGCGTCTTCGATCGGAATCGGTTCGATCCGACAGCAACCTTCGTTCTCACACTGCGGGAGTGGCGCAACATACGCAGTGTTTGTTCCGATTCTCCTACATCTTTGAGACGCAGTAAGGTAAGTTGATCGTCCAGATCCTGATCGTCCAGTGTGCTGATGAATGACCAACATGTTCTTGGGCAGCGCCGGTCGGCGGAACGGTCTCCTTGATCGGGATCCCTGCACGCATCGCGGCCACGTTGAGTCGATGGAGGTACTCTATCGGCGTTTCATCGCCCCTTTACCTCATGTGATGGTATTTCCTGGCGGTATAAAAGCCGGAGTGGCAGCACTGCCTTTCAAACTCCATACATAGCAGGCTACAATCAGACCGGACATTTCGACTTAACTGCTGGATCCAGTTCACAGCCGGTCCCTTCATCAGAAGACATACACCGTTCTTTCTTCGGCGTCTGATCACGGAGGAAGGCGGACTTCGTTCGGATGAACCAAGATCGGGCTTGCTCTTCATCAGAATATTTGCCCGTAAAATCTTACAACTCAGTAGTTGCAGCCATACGAATCCTTGGAATCGCCGTTGAACCGAAATCAAACGTCGTAGTCGAGGCTCAGTTCGCCAACTAAAGAGGGTGTTTCCACATAATTAGCGTTGAATATTTGTGTTGTGCATTTTCTTTAAGATATGTACTAATATTGCCCAACTAATATTAGGGGGGTAAAACTTAAAATTTAGCCCAAACGAAATAAACGTTTATATCAATCAAATATAAGGTTTCTATAAAATTTGATATACACCCCTGCAGATCTGAGTGACCCGTTTATTTCACTTCAAAAGAAGTGTTTATTTCACCTCAAATACGCGAAGAACGGTGATTGGAAGTAAGTGTTGATGCGAGGGAAAATGCTGATTGTGCGTGTTTTCTCAGGGGCATGATTCTTCCTACGAGATAGCTTCAATTAATTGTTGAAAGCACTCAAGTCGGAATCCTACCAACTACGCGTACTCACCGCAGTGCTTTTTTGGTGGCCATCCTGACTACCGGACCATGGAAATATATGAATCATTCTGGGTGCATTGTTGCAGCCAGTGCGTACACGCACGATGCGGCTATCTCACAGAGGAAGACTTTCCTTAAGCGGCGATACGCCGCTACTTAGCTGATACGCCCTGACATAAGGGCTTAGTGTGAGATTGCTCTCTCACTCGGGGCCAAGATTCCCTGAGTTTACTGTTAGCGTACGCTAACGCCTTAGTCTAAGGCTTCCATTAGTATGGAGTAGCTAGGGGAGGTGCTCCCCTGCTACGACACTCACTGCACGCTTGACCGTTCCGGGTCGTGCGTCTAGCAGGATATAGTGTAGTTTGTAAACTGATTTATTATTTAATATAAAATTAGCCTAACTTAATTAAATAATGTAAACTATATGCAATACTAGGTAGAACCTACTTAATCCGTACCTAGCCTTAATTTAATGTACACCACCTGTGTACCAACACGAGGCAGGTTGCCACGCCTTCACTAAAGGCTCTCACCCTGATTGGTTAAAACAACCATTAGGTCCAAACCTTTCGTACTTGACCTCAACCGTTGTGTATTCACGTACACCAACGTATCCAAATGTAACCCTGTTACATCCTCCCCCATCAAGACTATTGCTACACAATAATCAATTATAGTTGGAGAACTCCAACTGCCAGAACTGTGGCTTACCATGAGCAACTTTAGTGGTGCTGAAGATTATCCCCGAAAAGGGGATGATAACTATTCTGAATCCGGTATTTCGGAGGAGGAGGGCCTAGGGGATATTTCCCTTAAGGATGACCGCTCCGACAACGCCGAACGGCGATGTCGGCAGCCTTATCCGTTAATCACACGTGGGGAAAATGCACTAACTCGTGCACCACCCCTACCAATGTCGGATGATACACCCGGATCGCCAAAGGCGATCATCACCAATGAATTGGATGCGACTCAGGAAGCTAAACTTGCCGCACAGGCACGAAAGGCTGCGTTACGCGCCCCCAAACGCCCTCCACGGGCGGCATATAGTTTTGAGGGTCCTCGTGACCCCCAAAAGTGGGATAGGACTGTGGTAAAGAATGGTTTAGCATTCTATATACCTGGCCCTGCGGCTTAACAGCCGTATCAATACGATCGCCGGAAACGACTCCGGGAAAAGTTGCTCGCGCAGAAGCAGTTCCCTGTCGTCTCATACCGAGAGCGCCTCGATAGACAGACACAGGGTGCCCCTGTTGAGAACCTCCGCGAGGTTCCCATCGTTCTCCTACAAGGAGAGAATGCCGAAGAGGCAGAACAAAAGTTTCGCGCTTGGGCGGAAGGGGAGAAACTCCTCCCTAGCTTTACTCAGCTGGACAACAGCTATTCCCGCCGTGACGTTCGGGTGGAGAGGGCGTTGCGATTGGCGTTTTCCAGAGCCAAAGCGATGGGGCAATTACGTGCCCCTTATCGCACGCGCTATGCCAGCGCTCCTGCCCCCAACGCGGTGCCGGAGAACAGTGCGAGAGCCACATATGCTTTCGGCGGACTCCCAACTACTGGGGGTGAAGGGGCTTCTCCCGCCCCTTTGGTCGTCGACTCGCACCGGGATTCTCCCGCTCGAAAGCGTCAACGACGTCTCGGCAATCTTGCCGCAGGGGAGTCTCGGACTCCCACGAACTCTGTGAATGTGGATATCCACTCCACTTCACCAGATACTAGGTTTCACCCCGATGATGGCGTCGCGCCATCAGACGCTCCACATGGTAATGTGGAATACCCTCCGTATCGAGAACCGGAGGAGGTCGCGCAATTGCGACGTGAGTTTCGCGAACGCTGTGATCGACACAGCCATCGCATTGAGGAAGTCCAGGAGGGACTCCGCGGGGGGGGGGGGATGCGATTTACCGCTTCAAAAAGCGGCTTGACCTTCTTGAGTCGACCCTTGCGGAGCTTCGTGGTCGAATTTTGACCCTGGCGGACTTACCCCTCCCTGCCGCGTCTTACGGCTCTTACGGCTATCCACCTTTCCAACACCCCCCAAGAGGGGACCCGCCTCCGGGTTCTGGTATGGATTAAGCATACCTACATAGAATGTTGCATGCGTACTCATCGCCTTCGGAATATCCAAGGTGTACGCCAAGCCCTTTCGGGCTAGCACCTTGAAAGGCCCCACAAACCTGGGGCGCAGTTTGTTACGTAACACGTTAGAAACTGCATGTGTAGGAAATTTTTTAGCTTTTAATAAAACACTTTCTCCTAATTTGTACGCCCTTTTGTTACGCCGACCCTTGCGGTCGGCCTGTTCCTTTTGCTTGTGTTGGCTTTCCGCCATGGCGTCGCGAACATGTCGTAAGACACTAAGGCGCGTCGATAAAAACTTATCGATGTGCTTTCGCACAGATACAGGGCTGACATCGGGGAACGGGTAATCCTCCCTCCTCAAGCCCTGGGGCACACCCACTTGGCGTCAACGGAACCCTCGGATTCACTAATCCGTTCACGTAAAACGGGGTAAACCCCGTAGATGCATGTACCGAATTGTTAATAGCAAATTCGGCCATAGGAAGCATCTCACTCCAACTCTTTGTAGAATCCGGAAAAAAACTCCGAAGAATATCTTCTACAACACGTTAAACGCGTTCCGTTTGTCCGTCCGTCTGTGGATGATCCGCAGTGGACATGAGGAGCTTGGTGCCCAGCACCTTAAACAGCGCCCCCCAAAACTGTCCCGTAAAACGGGGATCCCGATACGATACAATGGAATCCGGTATACCATAATGTCGAAATACACGATCTAGGAACACTTTCGCTGTTCGTTGTCCATCAATGGACTCTGGTACCGCCTCCAGGTGAGCCATCTTGCTCAACCGGTCTACAAAGACCAATATGCCGGTGTTACCGGCCTTATCTTTCAGAAAACCGAAGATAAAATCCATACTAATGAATTTCCAACACTCCGTAGGAACGGGTAAGCTCGCCAAAGGCGCTGCTAAATCTGCAGAGGGTTTGACCCTCTGAAACGTTTCACAGGTGCGAATATACTCACTGACCCACTTATACATCTTGGGCCACCAATACAAAGCGCTTAA
Source organism: Peronosclerospora sorghi (assembly GCA_026184515.1). Lineage (NCBI taxonomy): Eukaryota > Oomycota > Peronosporomycetes > Peronosporales > Peronosporaceae > Peronosclerospora > Peronosclerospora sorghi. The sequence goes on from CM047583.1 coordinate 23,484,634, forward strand.
AGCGATGTAGGTCTTATCCCGACCTAAATGACCCCCGGTAGGGGCGTCATGTGCCTCAAAGAGGACTCTGTACTTTATTTCCTCATTATGAGGAACAGCCACCCGCGGAGTGTCCCCAGCGCTCGTGCTATAAAATAGCTGACCGTCACAGTACCTGTAACGGTGTAAACGAGCTTTAGCTCGACTTGACAGGGTAAGCTCAGACGAGCCAAGACCCTTGTCACCCAAAGCGCTTATAAGCGCCGTACATTGTGGGTCTTTCCCATACGCCTGGCGTATGAGATCCACCACAGACGTGGTGACGAATGTCGCGTGAGCAAGCTCGTAATAGGGACGACGCGACAACGCGTCCGCAATCACATTCTGTTTGCCAGGCTTATACTTAACCTCAAAGTTGTACTCCGCAAAGAAGGAGAGACAACGGGCCATACGCTGCAAGAGATGAGGCGAATTTGTCGCTGTCCGTAAGGACGCGTGGTCAGTATAAACCACGAACGGCTTTGAGCCGAGTAGGTGAACCCTAAATTTGACAAGAGCATACTTCATTGCAAGTAGCTCCTTATCATGAACGGGATAATTCCGTTCCGCAGCTTTAAGCTGTCTCGACTCAAACGCAATTACGCGTTACCTTCCTGCATCGTCTGCTTGTAACAAAGAACATACGATTGCGAAATCGGAGGCGTCGCAGACGACAGTAAATGGTTTCCCAGACTCTGGGAGAGCAAGAACGGGAGCTTTTAACAAGCTCCCCTTTACCGCTTCAAAAGCGTTCTGGTGTTTGGTTTCCCAACACCAATCCACGTCCTTCTTAAGAAGGTCGGTTAATGGCTTCGCCATTTCAGCGTAGTTCTCGCTGTACTTGTGGGGATAATTGGCTAATCCAAGCCACTTCCGTAAATCTCTAAGATTTAAAGGTGAAGGCTACTCCACAATGGCTTTCACCTTCGCGGGATCCGCCCGCTCTCCATCCTTACCGATGAAGCATCCGAGGAAAGGAATTTCCTCAGCACCAAATATACATTTGGATGCGTTCGCATATGACTTATGCTCTCGCATACATTCGAGCACAGCTCGAAGGTGTATAAGGTGCGTCTGAACATCAGACGAGTCGCCTTCCGCCTGACTATGAACGAATATATCGTCGAAGTACGTCTGAGCGTACTTCCTATGAGAGCGGAAGAGTTGAGTAACCAAGCGATTGAAATTCGCTGGTGCATTTGAAAGCCCTTGTGGCATAACAAGCCACTCCCACACCATGCCACTAGGCGTGCTAACCACCGTCAGCGGAATATCGGTCGCTCGCATGAGCACCTCATAATACCCGTCCACCAGATCTAAGGCACTATACACAGTACAGCCCACCATATTGTTCTGGAGGACATCCTTCCAGGGAATCGGAGTCTGCATGGGTACAGTAGCTGCATTCAGCTTCGTAAACCGAACGGAAAGTGTACGCATGCACAATGCGCCACTTTCCGTTTGGTTTACGAGCACAAAAAGTGGGAGATGAGTGGGGAGACTTGCTCTCCCGTACCATCTTTTCTTTCCCCTTGAAGAATGCGTCGATGACGTCGCATTGTTCCTTGGGGAGAGGCCACTGCCTAGTGACGCAGTATTTGGTTCCAGGAACCAAATCAATTTCATGTCGGACTCCCCGATCCGGTGGTAACCCCATCGGTGGGTTGTCACTAATGACATCTCCAAATTCCTTTAATAAGGAATGGTAAGGGTCCTCAGGATCCACAAGGATCTTGAGACCGCTTCAAACATTCAATGCCTGTTTGGTTTGCACCAAAACTGTCTCGTCCATCGTGGATGAGGAGTTCAACTCCTCTTCCGGACGCAACATGACTACCTCGTCGATTTCATCTGCTTTTAAAGCAGTCTCAAACTCGTTGAAGGACATCTCCTCCAACGACAACAGTTCGTGTAACGGGGTTTACATTCGTGTTACATTTAGTTGGTGTACATGAGTACACCACGGTTGAGGTCAGTATTGGCCGGTTTGAAAGGTTCTGAACCTTTGGTTATTTTAACCAATCAGGGCAGGGGCCCTTGGTGTGGTGGTGTGTCAGCCATCCACGTGTCAGTACACAGGTGTGTACACTACATTTTAGCTAGGTACGAATTAGGAATATTCTACTTAGAATAACATACAGTTTACATTAGTTTAAATTATTTTAGGCTAATAACATATTCAGTTTACATTTCACTCTATTTTGCGGACGTGCGACCTCGACCGGTCGCGCGCGCAGTGTATGTCGTAGGTAAGAGGGAGCCCTCCCTTTACTTACATCCCGTAAATGGAATACAGCCGTTAAGGCTACGTAGTAAACCAACCCGGGAATCTTGGCCCCGAGTAGTAGAACTCTCCTACTAAGCCCTTTACAAGGGCGTATCGGCTAAGTAGCGGTAGATACCGCTTTAAGGAAGAATCTTCCTCTGTGCGCTAGTCGCACCGGCTACATCTGGTAGCACTTGTAGTCAATCCAACACCTGTGTTGGTAGACTAGGCATCATCTGCAAAGGATGAATCAGGACGATTGGGATAGTTTGACCCTCGTCCAGCAGGAAGCCTTTAAAAGGCTGTTACCCTTAACGGGGGAAGAATGCATGAAGCTCCTAGTGGAGCAGGGCCTTGAGGCCGTAAAGGCAAGGGTAAATGCCCTCATCGCTCATGAGGCGAGTTGCAGTGGAGGTCATTCCACGGGGGTGCGCCCTCCATTATCGTTTAAGATAAAGGAGTTCTCCGGAGAGAAGGGTGACAACCTTTACGTTTGGTTGCGAGAGGTCGAAACGGCCTTCTCCACATCGAACAGGACCGCTGATCACCTGCAAGTGGGACTTGCATTGACCCATCTTACGGGCAGAGCCCGTACATGGGCGTTTACGTGTTCGGAGTCAGTCACGGACGTGTTCCCAACATGGAAGGTCCTTAAGAAGAAGATCATGGACATGTACGCAACGCCTGATCTGGTTTTCCAGAATCAACTGGCGTTTCTGAGGTGCCGTCAAGGCACTAAGGACCTGTAGATTTATATCCAGTAGCTTAAGACCCTGTTGGAAGGGATGTACGCGAAAGCGTATTCGGACGATGTGTCCATCCCCGTCTTCATGGGAGGCCTGAGAGAAGGGTCAGCACGTTCGGAATTGTTCCGATGCCGACCCGAATCCCTGGAGGAGGTGTTCAAGATGGCGTTCAACGCCGAGAGGAACTTCCGTTCCTCTAAGGTGGGTCCTGAGCCCATGGACCAGAGTCAGGTCGAAGCGGAGGAGAAACCTCCCGCTAAGAGTCACTCTGACTCTTTTTCACAGAGCTTCGAGGCAGATCTCTTAGCTATGTTGCAGCGGCATGGGCCGCTGAGATGCTTCCTGTGTGAAAGTGCGGATCATGTGAGGAACAGATGTCCGCGAAACCCCCAGCGAGACACTCGCTATAAGGGTCCGAGGGCGGGTAAAAGGCCCTCGCCCAAGCCGTCGGGAAACGACGGTTCCCAGTAGGTGCGGGGCGCCCTACTGGGAGATCCCTCAGTTCTGTTAAGCCCCAGGGTAGGGGACCACAGCACAAATCCCCGAGGGAAACGGTGCTTTCTAGCACCGAGTTGGTGTACCAGCCAGGTTTGCTGGTCGTCCTTGCGGATGTGAAATGCTTTGATAATCCTTGGAGAGTCTTGATAGACTCTGGAGCGTCTGACAATTATGTCAGACGGGCTTCTGTGGAGAAGCGTAGGCTGTATGCCGAGGCCCTAGATGCAAGTTCTCGTGACGTTGTCACGGTCCGTCTTGCGACGGGCGTACAGGTTTCTGTACCCAAGGTCTCGATTGACCTTAAGCTGAAGTTTTCAGACTTCGACAGCTTAGAACGTTGCCTAGTCCTGGATTTTGGACTCGAGGTATGACCTCATTCTGAGCATGAAGTGGCTGTAACGCCACTATCCATGGATAGACTGGAAGTCTAAATCCATTAGATCAACGCACCCGCGGTCGGGTGAAGCATTGGCGAGTCATGAACCCACCTTTGATCGATCGCAAAAGCGATTCTGGCGTGAGATGCCAGAGATTGGGATGTCTGAAATGATTATTCACAATGGCGTTAAGGAAGAGTTCCTTAACGAGGGGGATTCGGCGGTTAATCCCCGCGCCGATATAGGCGAGACTGGTGAGTCGCCAGTGACAGAGGTGGATTTCTCTGAGAGTAAGCGCGAGGCGCTTAGAGAAGAGACCCGAAGTTCGTCTCTTCTACAGGTCGGAATAGATTCCGACCACGCCGTGTCCGGCGAACAAGTTGCGACTCCCGTGGTAGGGGTAGAGACCCCTGTGGTTAAGCGCGAGGCGCTTCCAAGAGAAGAGACCCGAAATTTGTCTCTTTCGCTCGTCGGAAATGATTCCGACTACGCCGTTATAGGTGAGACCAGCGAGTCACCGGTGGTAGAGGTAGATACCTCAGTGGATAGGCGCGTGGCGCTTCCAATAGATGGGGAAATTGACTCCCCCCATCTGGGTCTAGGGATGAGTCCCGAGGCCAGTAGTCAGCAGTCCTATCGGATGCTGAATAGTGTGACAGGTATTGTTGGGGTGGAGTCAAGTTCAAAATCGAACACAGTTGTGTCGAGAACCTGACCAACATCGTGCCCAGCCTTCCAACTTACGGGGGGGGGTACCCCGCGGACCTTCGCTTGCGATCCGATCTGATCGTCCGCTGCTAGCAGACGACCGATCATCAACAGAAGACGCCTGGTCCGATTGATCTTGCGTTGCCATCTCACCTTGTGTACCCGATGGAATGGGCTAGTTCAACACTCGGTGGATCGTGTCGCTGGTTGACTTGGGTCTGATAGATGCAGACCGTACTGGGGGGGGTGTACCCTGGGCGGAACTCTTCACCCTGGGTACTTGTGGACCGGTTACACTTGAAGTATGTATAGTCCAATGGGTCGACAATCCAATTGATCTAGACCCAACCAATACGAGATAATAGAGGGTAGACCACTCAACCGGTCTAGCCCCTGACCAATATGAGAGAAGACCAAAACCGGTCTAAACTCCAAACCAATGTTATAGTAAACCAATATGTCCACGTAAAGATCCAATATGCTCGTGAATTCCACAAACGATATCTCCACGTAAAGACCAATCCACTTGTTAGTACGTTCCAAACGTACGTGACTTAAACTTGAGAGAAGTTAGCCAATGGACACTCCTGTCGAAGGACTTCCGGCGGGCCAAATGCGTCTGCGACGCACCCCGGCCGGGTATAATGGGCAGGAGGGGATTACTCGACCCTCTGCCCCCAAACACTCCGCGACGTGCGAAGGCGACTTAGAAAACCAAACTTTTTGAGAGTCTCTTAGGACCCCTTGGCCACTTTTCCAATCCAAGACCAATTTACTTCTTTTCCACTAACCTTACGGTCCCAATATGTACCAAACACTAAAATATGTAAAATACACGCAATTCCATGTGACTTACCAAAATCCGTGTGCTTGACACTCCTTGCACATGATAGGCTTAAAAGCCCCCCTTGTTTCCACCAATCCGATGGCTGACCAGATGATCGGCACGCCGTTGACAGAAGGTGACAAAAATTTTGCCTTCGCTTCGCCACAGCCGCCCCTGGGTCTGGTCGCAGCCGCGCAACGGTAGCGACCCGATCTCACCACCAGTTAACCCTTTCGCCAGCAGTTGACCTCCTTGACCTTCACGGCAACCAACATTCCACCAATGGACAGGTCTTCGGCCCCGCCTTCACCAGGTATGCGCCCCTTGTACGTCTGATCTCCTTGTAACTTCTCTTGACGCTTGATCCTGCACGTGACCTGTGCGCCCAGTCACCACACATCGATTCCCTTAGCCTATCGACCCGATCTGACAGCTCTTGCAGCACCCCAGGTTCCGACAGACCGGATGGGAATCAGATCGGGTCTGATCAGCTTCGAGAGACCACCTGCGACCTTCAGTCGGAGCTGGCCACCAAGAATGCATCGTTCCTGCAGCTGCGGAAGGATGTCGCAACCTTGACCCCCTTGGCTGCGCAGTTGAAAGATGTTATCGCCGAGAACGCACATCTCCGGGTCCAGCTTGCCCAACAGACAGCGCGAGGTAAGTCGATCGATCCGATTTTCACCTTGGAACTGTCCTAACCTCTCTTTGTATGCATATCGGTTTCCCACTGACATCGCTCAAGCGGTTGACGCCTTGCTTGCGGCTGCTCGACAGTCGCGTGACCACTGCGATCAGCTCCGCCCCATATTGGACGGGCTGATCGGCGCTCGTCATGATTGTGGTGAAGTGTACCACAAATTTGGTCACTTTTGGCCAAGGCAGTTGGTCGAGTTTCCGATTGGTCTAAACAAGGGGGGCTTTTTAGCCTATCAGATTCAAGGAGTATCAAGAACGCCGGTCTTGGGTGAGTCACCTGACATTGGGTATTTTACATAATTTTGTGTGGGTACATTAGGGACCATAGGGAGGTAGTATTATTAGTTAGTTGCGGTTTTTCCAAGTAAGAGTCTTTTGGTTACGGATTTTCCAGGTAAAGGTTTTTGGTCTAGGAATAAGTGGCAAAAACCTCTTGTGGTCTTGGTCTACACCGCAGCAAGGGGACGCCGTTATTATTTCCACGTACACTAGTCGCCTCCGCCCGCCGCGGAGTGTTTGGGGGAAGAGGGTTGAATTATCCCCTCTTGCCTATTATACCCGGTCTGGACGCGCCGCGCGCGCATTTGTCCACCGGAAGTCTCTCGACGGGAGTCCGATTTGGCGATCTCGACACTTTAAGTCAAGTACGTTTGGAACGTACTATTCACTGGATTGGTCTTTACGTGGATATATCGTTTGTGGAGTTTCACGGGCATATTGGGTCTTCACGTAGACATATTGGCTCATTGTAACATTGGTTGGAGTTTAGACCGGTTTTGGTCTTCTCTCATATTGGTCAGGGGCTAGACCGGTTGATTGGTCTACCCTCTATTATTTCGTATTGGTCAGGTCTAGATCGTTTGGACGATCGACCTATTGGAATTTATCTTTTGGAACTGTTTCTGGTCTGTACGTACCTGGGGTGAAGAGTTCCGCCCTTGGTACACCTAGCCAGCACGGTCTCATATTCAAGACTGAATCATATCGATCTGCGATCCCGATCCACCGAGTGTGTAACTAGCCCATTCCATCGAGTACACAAGGTGAGATGGTCTTAAGTGAATCGGACCAAGTTTCTTTGGATGATGACCGGTCGTCTGCCAGCAGCGGACGATCGGACCAGATTTCGAATGGATGTCCACGGGGTACCCCCCCCCGTAAGTTGGAAGGCTGGGCACGATGGAGGTGGTCAGGTTGTTGATACAAATGTATTCGATTTCGAACTTGACTCCACCACATGATCTGTCTTGCCTAGAAGCGTACTGGTCACACCTCCGGGAACAGCTCGCGCTGGTCAACCGGCAGAGGTTGGAGGATCAGTCCGACCGGACCCTACTCCGTACCCAACATGGTGACCTAGAGCGGCAGACCAGCGAGCTACAGGTCATGGTCAAGGGTCAGGTCAATAAGGTCTGGTCTTTCCAGAGCCAATCGGACGTCTGGACCCAGGAGTCAGACCGCCGTTGGGCTGCCGTAGAGCACTGCCATAAACAGCTGACCGACTTGCTGTACCGGCGTCCGGCTATTAGCTCCAGAGCGGACCTGTCTGCATCGGCCGTTCTGGTCGACCTACACCAGGGTCGGGAACAATACCACTCATTGGCTAAAATTCGGCACACCAAGATTTCGAAAACTTCCAAGCATAAACGCAATGACGCGTCGAGGGGCTCAAGGGCGCGGGGAATAGCTCGCGACTCCGAATTCGAGGAGAAGCGGGCGGTGCCCCAAAAGAAAGCCAAGACGACGGCGCATCTCTCAAGCCCAAGATCGGCTGCAAATGACACTTCTAACATCGCCAAATCTCATGCGCCCTCGCGCACCCGTGCTGTTCGTACCCAGCACACAGAGGTCTCTTCCGGAGGGGACTCGGACAGCGGATCGGGAGATTCTGAGTTCACACACAGCGCGTTATCTAAGTCCCGGTCCGATCGGCGTCGAGGTCCTGCTACGACGAAGTCTGCATCGGGGACTGATCAGGTGATCAGTTTCCAGAGTAACAAAACTGCACGGGCTCGTGAACCATCCGGATCGGCGCCTTCCTGCCAGCCTGGCACTTCTGGACTACGCCATCACGCCCGATTCAAGGGAATATCGATTGGAGATCGACCTCTCCCATCGCGGACTTTCGACGCCATTATGCCGTGGTCACCGGGGCAGATCGGTAGCTTTCACCGGTCCGCCCTGACCAAACAAGGTCTCGTCCGGTTTTTGTCCCGACCAGACTCCTGGCTTTTCCCTCCAGCTTCAAAGGCTCCTGCCGCTTCTGCATGGCGGGTGGACCTGGTTACAGCACCACATATCGCCCGTTTGTATGCAGATCAGCCATGGAAAGTGTTCATCCGCCCCAAGCTGGGGTTCATATTTGCGCCGGCTGCATGGGTTGACTCGTTCTTGAGTCGAGTAAAAGCCTTCAATGAATCCCACATCCAGGAGATCTGGGAGTCTACGCACTATCTAGTGCTTCCTCTTGACCGATTGCAACATGACCAAGGCCTGGTCTCGTTCCAGAAGAACCGGAAGAGGCGCCGGAGTCGGGCAGGCGAGGCCTGGCAGGCCCTATGCCAGTATATACTGGAAGGGATGCTGGCCCGCGAATGCGACATCGACATCTTTTTATATCCTGTGGTCCTTCATATGACCAAGCGTCGGGTTGAGAAAGCCGAAGTGTTGGCTGACGACGGCATCTGGTCTCCACTGTGACGAGTCAATTGCAGACCTGAAGGAGGCCTTGATCCAGATGGATCGGAAGGAGCCTTGGCGTAATCAGTTCCAGGACCAGATTGTAGATCGCCCGGCGCTGACTATCGGTCGCCTGTGGGGTGATTGCGAATCTTGATACGGTAAGAGCTGACCAGGTAATTCATAATATATGTCATCATTCTTTCAAACTTCTTGATCACCTGGTCACTTGACCAAAATTCATCACTTTATCCAAACTTGCACCAACACGTTATCATATACAGTTCTATTCACATCGCGAAAATCATCATCACGTTCGTCACTCCACTACTCCAGTTCATCACAGTTCATCATAATAATTCACAATAATTCAGACCTTACACATATTCACACCGATCGATATACTGATCGCTGCTACTGTGTGTCTTGATCTTCATCTTCATGATTCTGCATTACTACGAAGCGATGCCGACTGACTCGTTCTCGCTCGAACTCTCGTAGCAGTGCTCCACAATTTAGATCAAGTTCATCGATCCAAGTTGCTTCATCATGATATTTCCACCGGACCAGATATTCTCGGTGGGTGCGACCGTGTCTTCTTGACCGATCGGACATGTAGCACCTTCTCCACCTCGAATTCGTCCTCCTCCACTGGCCTTTTCCAACTGTCCTCAGGCAGAAGAGCTTCATCAAAATCGAATCTCTCCGCTTCATCCACCAGACAGGGTGTTTTGGGCCGATCGGGGAACTCTCTGACCAGCTTCAATTTGGACACATGCACGATCGGAAAAACTTTATAATCCGTGACGATCGTGATCAGACGTGCAGCATGCTCACCGATCAGCTCTGCTACACGGAAAGGACCGTGTCACATATGAGCCAACTTCTTTGCATAGTCTTCCTTGACCCGATCGAGGTATAACCAGACCCTCGCCCCTGGTTCAATACCGTAAGGTCGGACCTGATCGTTATTCCGATCTGCTCGATCTTGTGTGGCCTGACGCAACTTTTCGTTGACGACTTCTTTCGCGTGCTGATAATGCTTCTGGACCTGCATACGCCAACGACGGGCATCGCGATCGCGGGTCCGAGTGCAGCCGATCGGTATCGCCGCTTCAAGTGTCTATCGAGGGTCCCATCCACACGCCACATAAAAAGGAGTTTCTCCTCGGACCCGATCGGTTGAAAAATTGAGTGCGAATACCAGTCTCTCTGTATACTCGGCCCAGGCACGTTGGTCCGGATCGGCCACATACATATTGATCGCCCTTGTGATTGTCTGCACCATGCGTTCAGACGATCCGTTCGCTTGCGGGCTATATGCCATCGTCGCGCTTTGCTTCTGGACTAGCATGTTATTGAACGATCGGAACACATCAGCCATAAAAACGGGCTCCCGATCGTGTCTAATAACTTCGCTGGCGCCGAACCCTCTGAACACGCATTCCTCATAACTCTGGGCGATATGCTCCGCAGATCGGAATGCACTAGGCTTTTCGATTACCAGACCAGTGAATAGGTCAATCCAGATCAGCAGCTCAGTTTTGCCGCGCGTCGATCTCGGTAGCGACGGTATGTGATCCATTGCTATCACCTGGAAAGGGTAAGTAGCCTCTATATTTCCGGACGATCGGCCCTTGATTATCGGTCTGCCCTTTCCGGTCTCGCAATCTGTGCAACAGCCCACATATTTCTGCACGCTCCGAAAAAGTCCTCTCCAGTGAAAGTGGGCCCTGATCTTGTGGTATGTCCTGTCTATGCCTTGATGTCCCCCTTCTAGACTCAAATGGTAGTGATGAAGGACATCCGGCTGTAGCAACTCAGGGATCACCAGTTTCGCTAGTCGATCTCGATCGGCACTGTCTTGATCAACGTCACGGCAGTAATACAGCAATCCATTGTCATCCACATCGTAACTGTCCGCGATCTTGGTACACTCTTTCGCTTGATCATTCGTTAACTTGGACAGTTCACCGCGCAGATAGGCTTTCAAGTTGACGATCCACTCTTCTTTGTCCTGCGCCTTGAGGATCCGTTCCGCCCTTAGCTGTTGTACAACGTACTCGCTCAGCCTTTACTTTGGAAACGATTGGCGAGACTTCTGAGTTCGCGATCTAGTCGCCGCCATCACATGTACCTGATCAGGGCTGTCCTTGGGCTTGATCAACTCCGGGAGCCTGTTTATGTCCATAAGTTCATGTAGAACGGCCTCCTCGGTGATCGTCGCCCCGATCAGGTCCCGCATGGCTTGGGTCGCGAGGTGATCGGCGCTTCTGTTCCAATACCGTTTCACGTGCAATAGCTCGTGGTTGGGATAGTCTTTCAGTGCCTTCATCACCCGATCATTTAGCAACTTCAGCCGTGGTGCCTTACAGTCGATCTCCCCGGTGATCTGCCTTATCACCAGGTTGTAGTCACCATATATGATGATCCGCCCTTTCTGTTGTGATGACAGCAGATCAAGACATACAAGTAGACCCCTATATTCTTCCTCGTTGACCGTTATGTAGGGCGTGAAATCGGTGGCGGCTGCGACTATAGACCATTGTGGTAACTT
>CM047583.1:23508929-23520422 GCA_026184515.1 Peronosclerospora sorghi
TCGTTTACACCGTTACATGTACTGTGACGGTCTGCTATTTTATATCACGAGCGCGGAGGACACTCCGCGGGTGGTAGTTCCTCATAATGAGGAACTGAAGTATAGAGTCCTCTTTGAGGCACATGACGCCCCTACCGGGGGACATTTAGGTCGGGATAAGACCTACAGCGCTTTAAGCGCTTTGGATTGGTGGCCCAATATGTATAATTGGGTCGGTGCGTATATAAGCACCTTTGAGACGTGTCAGAGGGTTAAACCCTCCGCAAGTTTAGCTGCGCCCTTGGCGAGCTTATCGGTTCCAACGGAGTGTTGTGAATCCATTAGCATGGATTTTATCTTCGGTTTTACGAAGGATAAGGCCGGGAACACCGGCATATTGGTCTTTGTAGACCGTCTGAGCAAGATGGCTCACCTGGAGGCGGTGCCAGAGTCCATAGATGGACAAGAAATAGCGAAAGTGTTCCTAGACCGTGTCTTTCGACAACATGGTCTACCCGATTCTGTTGTGTCGGATCGGGATCCCCGTTTTACGGGAAAATTCCGGGGAGCGCGTTGTTTAAGGTGATTGGCACCAAGCTCCTAATGTCCACTGCGGATCGCCCGCAGACGGAAGGTCAGACGGAACGCGTTAATCGCGTTGTGGAGGATATTCTCCGGAGTTTATGTCCGGATTCTACAAAGAGTTGGAGTGAGATGCTTCCGATGGTTGAATTTGCTATCAACAATTCGGTACATGCATCTACGGGGTTTACCCCGTTTTACGTGATCGGATTAGTGAATACGAAGGTTCCGTTGACGCCACTTGTGTGTGGCTCAGGGCTTGAGGGGGGAGGATTACCCGTTCCCCGATGTCAGCCCTGTATCTGTGCGAAATCACATCGATAAGTTCTTATCGACGCGCCTTAGTGTCTTACGACACGTCTGCGATGCCATGGCGGAAAGCCAAGACAAGCAGAAGTAGCAAGATTACCGCAAGGGGCGGCGTAACAAAAGTGAGTACAAAGTGGTAGGAAGTGTTTTATTAAACGCTAAAAGTCTTCCTACACATGCAGTTTCAAATGTGTTGCGCAATAAACTGCGCCCCAGGTTTGTGGGGCCCTTTAAGGTACTAACCCGAAAGGGCTTATAGTATACCTTGGACATCCCGAAGGTGATGCTAAGGCATCCAACCTTTTATGTCGGTATGCTTAAGCCATACCAGGAGCCGGAAGCGGGGCCCCTCCTGGAGGAGGGTGGAAAGGCGGATAGCCGTAAGGCACCGCAGGGCGAAGTAAGCCCGAAAGGGCTAAAATGCGACCACGAATCTCCGCAACGGTCGTCTCGAGAGAGGCAAGCCGCCTCTAGAAGCGATCAGTGGCATCCCGCTCATGGCGCGACGCCATCATCGGGGGCAAACCCAGTATCTGGTGAAGTGGAAAGGTTATCCACACTCACAGAGTGCGTGGGAGTTCGAGACTCCCCTACGGCAGGATTGCCGCGACGTCGTTGACGCTTTTGAGCGGGAGAATCCCGCTGTAGGTCAACGACCAGAGGGGCATGGGAAGCCCCTTCACTCCCAATATGTGGGAGTTCGCCGGAGGCAGATGTGATGCTCACACTGTCTTCGGACACCATGGTGGAGACAGGGACGCTGGCGTAGCGTGTGCGATACGGAGCACGTAGTTGCTCCATCGCTTTGGCTTTGGCAAATGTCAGGCGCAACACCCTCTCCACCCAAATGTCTCGACGGGAATAGCTGTCATGCAGCTCATCAAAGCTGGGGAGAAGATTCTCCCCTTCCGCTTAAGCGCGGAACTTCTTCTCTGCATCGTCGGCACTTTCTCCCGTAGAAAGAACGAAAGGAACCTCGCGGATGTTCTCAACAGGGGCACCTTGTGCCTGCCTGTTTAAGCGCTCTCGGTACGAGACGCTATTGAACTGCTTTTGTGTAAGCAGTTGTTGCCGGATTTTCTCACGGCGCTCGCGTTGGTACGGCTGTTCAGCCGCGGGGCCAGGGGTACAGGACGCTAGACTAGTCCTTACCAAACGCCTGTCCCATCTTGGAAGGTCACGAGGACCATCAAAATTTTAAGCCGCCCTTGACGGGCGTTTGGGGCCGCGTAACGCAGCCCTTAGTGCCTGTGCGGCAAGTTGAGTTTCTTGAGCTGCGTCCAGCTCATTAGTGACGATCGCCTTTGGCGATTCGGATGTATCATCCCATATGGGCAGGGGTGGCACACTGGTTAGCGCATTTTCCTTACGTGTGGGGAACGGATTAGGCTGCCGACAACGCCGTTCGGCGCTGTTGGAGCGGCTAACCGTTGGGGAGGTATCCCCAAGGGCATCCACCTCCGAGTTTTCGGAGTAGTCTACCTCTTCTAGAGGAGACGCCATAGCACCACTGTAGGTGTACATATGGAGGGCCAGAGGAACTGGCGTTGGAGTTCTCCAACAAGATTTTGATTATTGCGTAAGCAACAGTCTTGATGGGGGAGGATGTAACGGGGTTACATTCGTGTTACATTTAGCGTTGGTGTACATGAGTACACCACGGTTGAGGCCAGTATTGGCCGGGTTGAAATGTTCTCCTTTGGTTATTTTAACCAATCAGGGCAGGGGCCCTTGGTGTGGTGGTGTGTCAGCCATCCACGTTTCAGTACACAGGTGTGTACACTACATTTTAGCTAGGTACGAATTAGGAATATTCTATTTAGTATTACATATAGTTTATATTAGCTTAAATTAATTTAGGCTAATTACATATTAAATATATTCAGTTTACATTTCACTCTATTTTGCGGACGTGCGACCTCGACCAGTCGCGCGCGCAGTGAGTGTCGTAGGTAAGAGGGGGCCCTCCCTTCACTTACATCCCGTAAAGGGAATACAGCCGTTAAGGCTACGTAGTAAACCAACCCGGGAATCTTGGCCCCGAGTAGGAGAACTCTCCTACTAAGTCCTTTACAAGGGCGTATCGGCTAAGTAGCGGTAGCTACCGCTTTAAGGAAGAGTCTTCCTCTGTGCGCTAGTCTCTCCGTGCGTATACGCACCGGCTACAGTTCTCCTACCCCAGGCAACCGTTCCAGGCTTACGCCTTCCCTGACAACACATATCACGCTATTCAGCATCCGATAGGACTGCTGACTACTGACCTCAGGACTCTTCCCGGGACCTAGATGGGGGCAGTAAATTGTCCCATCTATTGGAAGCATATCGCGCCTATCCACAGAGTTCTTTACCTCTACCACCGGTGACTCGCCGGTCTAACCTAATACGGCGTGGTCGAAATCAATTCTGACGTGCGGAAGAGACAAACTACGGGTCTGTTCGCTTGGAGCGTCTCTCGCTTAACCACAGGGGTCTCTACCCCTACCACTGGAGTCGCAACTTGTTCGCCGGACACGGCGTGGTCGGAATCAATTCCGACCTGTAGAAGAGACGAACTTCGGGTCTCTTCTAAGCGCCTCGCGCTTACCCTCAGAGGATTCCACCTCTATCACTGGCTACTCACCAGTCTCGCCTACATCGGCGCGGTGATTAACCGCCGAATCCCCCTCGTTAAGGAACTCTTACTTAACGCCATTGGGAATGATCATTTCAGACATCCCAATCTCTGGCATCTCACGCCAGAATCGCTTTTGCGATCGAGCAAAGGTGGGTTCATGACTCGCCAATGCTTCACCCGACCGCGGGTGCGTTGAGCCAATAGATTTAGACTTCCAGTCTATCCATGGATAGTGGCTTTCCAGCCACTTCATGCCCATAATGAGGTCATACCTCGAGTCCAAATCCAGGACTAGGCAACGTTCTAATCTGTCGAAGTCTGAAAACTTCAGCTTAAGGTCAATCGAGACCTTGGGTACAGAAACCTGTACGCCCGTCGCTAGACGGACCGTGACAACGTCACGAGAACTTGCATCTAGGGCCTCGGCATACAGCCTACGCTTCTCCACAGAAGCCCGTCTGACATAATTGTCAGACGCTCCAGAGTCTATCAAGACTCTCCAAGGCTTATCAAAGCCTTTCACGTCCGCAAGGACGACCAGCAAACCTGGCTGGTACACCAACTCGGTGCTAGAAAGCACCGTTTCCCTCGGGGATTTGTGCTGTCGTCCCCTACCCTGGGGCTTAACAGAACTGAGGGATCTCCCAGTAGGGCGCCCCGCACCTACTGGGAACCGTCGTTTCCCGACGGCTTGGGCGAGGGCCTTTTACCCGCCCTCGGACCCTTATAGCGAGTGTCTCGCTGGGGGTTTCGCGGACATCTGTTCCTCACATGATCCGCACTTCCACACAGGAAGCATCTCAGCGGCCCATGCCGCTGCAACATAGCTAAGAGATCTGCCTCGAAGCTCTGTGAAAAAGAGTCAGAGTGACTCTTAGCGGGAGGTTTCTCCTCCGCTTCGACCTGACTCTGGTCCATGGGCTCAGGACCCACCTTAGAGGAACGGAAGTTCCTCTCGGCGTTGAACGCCATCTTGAACACCTCCTCCAGGGATTCGGGTAGGCATCGGAACAATTCCAAACGTGCTGACCCTTCTCTCAGGCCTCCCATGAAGACGGGGATGGACACATCGTCCGAATACGCTTTCACGTACATCCCTTCCAACAGGGTCTTAAGCTACTGGATATAAATCTACAGGTCCTTAGTGCCTTGACGGCACCTCAGGAACGCCAGTTGATTCTGGAAAACCAGATCAGGCGTAGCGTACATGTACATAAGCTTTCGCTTAAAGACTTCCCAGTTCGGGAACACGTCCATGACTGACTCCGGACACGTAAACGCCTATGTACGGGCTCTGCTCGTAAGATGGGTTAATGAAAGTCCCACTTGCAGGTAATCCTCGATCACATTCGCTGTGGCGAAGGCTGTTTCAACCTCGCGAATCCACACATACAGGTTATCACCTTTTTCACCGGTGAATTCTCTTTATCTTAAAAGATAAGGGAGGGCGCACCCCCGTAGACGCGGGATAACGTCCGCGAAAACTCGCCTCATCAGCGATGAGGGCGTTCACCCTCTCACGCACGTTATTAATACCCTGCTCCACTAGGAGGCCCATGCCATCCTGACCCAATATGGGTATCAGCCTCTTAAAGGCTTCTTGTTGGACGGGGCTAGCTGACCCAATCGTCCTGGTCCATACTTTGCAGAGGATGCCGTCTACCAACACAGGTGTTGGATTGACTACGAGTGCTACCAGATTTAGCCGGTGCGTACACGGACGGTGCGGCTAGCGCACAGAGAAAGACTTTCCTTAAGCGGCGATACGCCACTACTTAGCCGATACGCCCTGATATAATGGCTTAGTGTGAGATTGCTCTCTCACTCGGGGCCAAGATTCCCTGAGTTTACTGTTAGCGTACGCTAACGCCTTAGTCTAAGGCTTCCCTTAGTAGGGAGTAGCTAGGGGAGGTGCTCCCCTGCTACGACACTCACTGCACGCTTGACCGTTCCGGGTCGTGCGTCTAGCAGGATATAGTGTAGTTTGTAAACTGATTTATTATTTAATATAAAATTAGCCTAACTTAATAAACTAATGTAAACTATATGCAACACTAGGATAACCTATTTAATCCGCACTTAGCCGAAAATGTAATGTACAACACCTGTGTACCAACACGTGGCAGGTTGCCACGCCTTCACCGAGGTCTCTCGCCCTCATTTGCTAAAACAGCCAATAGGTCCGAACCTTTCGGACCGGCCAATACTTAACCTTAACCGTTGTGTATTTACATACACCAACGTAACTAAATGCAACCCCGTTATAATTGTGTACTGTCGTTCTTTTGTGCTCGAGACAGACGATGCCTATCCCGGTACGAACACTTTTCAATGCGCATCTGATCGTCGTCGGATGGTTGTCTTATGCTTTCGTACGGTTTTGGAAACTTAACATTGTGGTAGAGTCAAGTTCAAAATCGAACACCGTAGTGTCGAGCGCCTGACCACCATCGTGCCCAGCCTTCCAACTGACGGGGGGGTACCCCGCGAACCTTCGCCTACGATCCGATCTGATCGTCCGCTGCTAGCAGACGACCGATCATCAGCATAGGACGCCTGGTCCGATTCGTTCGTCATCTCACCTTGTGTACCCGATGGAATGGGCTGGTTACACACTTGGAGGATCGGTGCTGGGAATTGATGTGAGGTCTAAAACGTGAGACCGTGCTGGGTAGTATACCCTGGGCGGAACTCTTCACCCTGGGTACGGTCATACCAGTTATACTCCAAGTAAATATTCTTCAAAGGGCAGATCGCTTAACCGATCGTAGAGCCCAACCAATACGAGAATAAAAGTCCAATACTCCAATATAGAGATCAAATGAGAACGTGATAAACTCCACGAACGATATCTCCACGTAACAATCCAATACTTGATTACACGTTCCAAACGTGTGTCACTTGAACTTGTGAAGACAACCAATGTGTACTCCCGTCGAGGGACTTCCGGAGGACCAAGTGCGCCTGTAACGCGTCCCGGTCGGGTATAACGGGATGGAGGGGATTACTCGACCCTCTGCTCACAAACACTCTGCGGCGTGCAGAGGCGACTAGCGTACTTAAAAACACGACTTCTTGTTGAGTTAAAGGCCAAAGACGGCAAAAACTAAAACCAATCAAAACCCAAAACTCGGCAAAACCTAAACTAACCAATCATATCTCCCTATGGTCCCCAATATGTACAAACATGAAAATATTTAAGTACACGCAATATCATGTAACTTACCAAAATCTGTGTTCTTGACACCCCTCGCACACGATAGGCTTCAAATTCTCCTTGATTTCCACCAATCCGATCGCCGATAAGACGATCGGTGTGCTGCTGGCACAAAGCGACCAAAATTCTTGAGTCCTCTTCGCCATAAACGCCCCTGAGTCTGGTCGTAGCCGCGCAACGGAAACGCCCCGATCTCACCACATCCTAGATCTTCGCAGAAGACGACTTCAACGATTGACAGATCTTCGAGTCCACCTTCGCCAGGTACTTGCCTTGTACACCTGATCATCTTGTAACCTCTCTTGACGTTCGTTGCTGCACTGTATTCCTGTATTCCCAATCGCCCCATATCGATTTGCCTACCAGATCGGTCCGATCTGACAACCCTCGCGACAATCCAGATTCCGACACGCCGGATGGGCATCAGATCGGGGTCGATCAGCTCCGGATAACGGTCCGGGAGCTTCAGTCGGAGTTGGACGTCAAGAATTCTTCACTCCTGCAACTGCGGAAGGAGGTGGACACTTTGATCCCCATGTCCACGAAGTTGCAGGAGGTGATCGCTGAAAACGCGCATCTCCGGGCCCACATCGCCCAACAAACAACGCGAGGTAAGCCGATCGGCCTGTTTTCGTCTTGGATCTGCTCTAACCTTCCTTTGCGTGCATATCGGTTGTCCACTGACATCGCCAAAACGTTCGACGCTTTGTTCGCGGCTGATCGGCAGTCGCATGACCACTGTGATCAGCTCCGACCGATCTTGGACGGGCTGATCGGCGCACGGCATGATCTGTCTCGTTTGGAGGCCTACAGGTCACACCTCCTGAAACAGCTCGCGGTGGTCAACCGGAAAAGGTTTGAGATCAGTCCGATCGGACTTTACTCCGCACCCAACATGGTGACCTGGAGAGGCAGATCAGTGAGTTGCAGGTCGTGGTCAGGGAGCAGATCGGGAATGTCGAGTCCTTCCAGAGCCGATCGAACGCCTGGACCCAGGAGTCAGACCGTCGCTGGGCGGCCGTAATTCGGTGCTACCAACAGTTGACCGACTTGTTGCACCGGCGTCCGGCTGCAGGCTCTAGCGTTGGCCGATCTGCATCGGCCGCTCTGATCGATCTGCACCAAGATCGGACACGACGCCACTCATTGGCTAAAAGTAAGCACTTCAAAATTCCGAAAACTTCCAATAAACGTAATGAAGCGTCGAAGGGATCAAGGGCGTGGGGCATAGCGCGCGACTCCGAGCTCGAGGAGAAGCGAGCGCTGCCTCAGAATAAAGCCAATACGCAGGTGCATCTCCCAAGCCCAAGATCGGACGCAGGTGACACGTCTATCATCACCAAATCGCATGCGCCAGTACGCCCCCGCGCTGCTCACACCAAGCGTATAGAGATCTCCTCCGGGGAGGACTCGGGGAACGGATCGGAAGATTCTGAGCTCTTGATCAATGCTTTATCCAAGTCCCGATCCGATCAACGCCGAGGTACCGTTCCTGCGAAGCCTGCATCGGGGGCTCATAAGGTGATCAGCTCCCAGGGTGATGGTGCTGCACAGACGCGCGAGTCAACCGGATCGGTGCCTTCTTTCCAGCCCGGCACATCTGGGCTGCGCAATCACGCCCGAATGAAAGGGTTGTCGATCGTAGATCGACCTCTTCCATCGCTGACTACAGATTCCACTTAGCCATGGTCACCGGGGTAGATTGGTAGCTTTCACCGATCAGCCCTGACCAAGCAAGATCTAGACTGGTCGATGTCCCGACCAGATTTCTGGCTCTTCCCTCCGGCTTTGAAAACCCCTGGCCCGTCTGCGTGGAGGGAGGATCTGGTCATGGGACCGCAAATCTACCGTCGGTATGCAGATAGACCATGGGAAGTGCTGCTCAGCGCCAAGTTGGACTCCATATTCGAGTCGACTCCTTGGATCGATTCGCTTCTGGGTAGACTTCGGGCTTTTAATACAGCCCACTGCCAGGCGATCTGGAAGTCCAGCCATTATCTCCTCCTTCCCGCGGGTCGGAAGTTACGTGACCAAGACCTGATCCTGTATCAGAAGTGCCGGAAACAGTGCCGGAGTCGGGCGGGCGAGGCCTGGCTGGCCCTATGCCAATTTATACTGGAAAGGATGCTGGCCCGCGAGTGCGACATCGACATATTTTTGTATCCGGTGTTTCTTCACATGGCCAAGCGTCTCGATGAGAGCCCCGGGGCGTTGACGGAGGACGGCATCTGGTATCCCGGTCTTCACAGTGACGAGCCGGTCACAGAACGGAAAGACGCCTGGATCCAGATCGATCGGAAGGAGCCCTGGTGCAATCAGCATCAGAACCAGATCGAAGACCATCCGGCGTTGACTATCGGCCGTCTGTGGGGTGACTGCGAATATTGATGCGGCGGTTAGCTAACCAGATAATCCATAGTACATGTCATCATTCTTTCCTGATCACCCAATCACTTGACCAAATTTCATCACTTTCTCCAAACTTGCACCAACACGTTATCACACACAGTTTCCATCCACATCGCGAAAATTATCACCACGTTCGTCACTCCACTACTCCAGTTCATCACAGTTCATCATAATAATTCACAATAATTCAGACCTTACACATATTCACACCGATCGATATAATGATCGCTGCTACTGTGTGTCTTGATCTTCATCTTCATGATTCTGCATTACTGCGAAGCGATTCCGACTGACTCGTTCTCGCTCGAACTCTCGTAGCAGTTCTCCACAATTTAGATCAAGTTCATCGATCCAAGTTGCTTCGCCATGATCCTTCCAGCGGACCAGATATTCTCGGTGGGTGCGACCAAAACGTGTCTTCTTGACCGATCGGACATCTAGCACATTTTCCACTTTGAATTCGTCCTCTTCCAATGGCCTTTCCCGACTGTCTTCCGGCAGCAGAGCTTCGTCAAAATCGAATCTCTCCGCTTCGTCCACCAGACAGGGTATTTTAGAGCGATCGGGGAACTCTCTGACCAGCTTCAGTTTGGACACATGCACGATCGGAAAAACTTTATAATCCGTGCCGATCGTGATCAGACGGGCAGAATGCTCACCGATCAGCTCTTCTACACGGAAAGGACCGTGTCACATATGAGCCAACTTCTTTGCATAGCCTTCCTTGACCCGATCGAGGTATAACCAGACCCTCGCCCCTGGTTCAATACCGTAAGGTCGGACCTGATCGTTATTCCGATCTGCTCGATCTTGTGTGGCCTGACGCAACTTTTCATTGACGACTTCTTTCGCGTGCTGATAATGCTTCTGGACTTGCATATGCCAACGACGGGCATCGCGATCGCGGGTCCGAGTGCAGCCGATCGGTATCGCCGCTTCAAGTGTCTATCGAGGGTCCCATCCACACGCCACATAAAAAGGAGTTTCTCCTCGGACCCGATCGGTTGAAAAATTGAGTGCGAATACCAGTCTCTCTGTATACTCGTCCCAGTCACGTTGGTCCGGATCGGCCACATACATATTGATCGCCCTTGTGATTGTCTGCACCATGCGTTCAGACGATCCGTTCGCTTGCGGGCTATATGCCATCGTCGCGCTCTGCTTCTGGACTAGCATGTTATTGAACGATCGGAACACCTCAGCCATAAAACCGGGCTCCCGATCGTGTCTAATAACTTCGCTGGCGCCGAACCCTCTGAACACGCTTTTTCCTCGTAACTCTGGGCGATATGCTCCGCAGATCGGAATGCACTAGGCTTTTCGATTACCAGACCAGTGAATAGGTCAATCCAGATCAGCAGCTCAGTTTTGACGCGCGTCGATCTCGGCAGCGACGGTATGTGATCCATTGCTATCACCTGGAAAGGGTAAGTAGCCTCTATATTTCCGGACGATCGGTCCTTGATTATCGGTCTGCCCTTTCCGGTCTCGCAATCTGTGCAACAGCCCACATATTTCTGCACGCTCCGAAAAAGTCCTCTCCAGTGAAAGTGGGCCCTGATCTTGTGGTATGTCCTGCCTATGCCTTG
Source organism: Peronosclerospora sorghi (assembly GCA_026184515.1). NCBI lineage: Eukaryota > Oomycota > Peronosporomycetes > Peronosporales > Peronosporaceae > Peronosclerospora > Peronosclerospora sorghi. The sequence goes on from CM047583.1 coordinate 23,519,629, forward strand.
ATGTCCCCCTTCTAGACTCAAATGGTAGTGATGAAGGACATCCGGCTGTAGCAACTCAGGGATCACCAGTTTCGCTAGTCGATCTCGATCGGCACTGTCTTGATCAACGTCACGGCAGTAATACAGCAATCCATTGTCATCCACATCGTAACTGTCCGCGATATTGGTACACTCTTTCGCTTGATCATTCGTTAACTTGGACAGTTCACCGCGCAGATAGCCTTCAAGTTGACGATCCACTCTTCTTCGTCCTGCGCCTTGAGGATCCGTTCTGCCCTTAGCTGTTGTACAACGTACTCTCTCAGCCTTTCCTTTGGGAATGATCGGTGACACTTCTGAGTTTGCGATCTAGTTGCCGCCATCACATGTACCTTATCAGGGCTGTCCTTGGGCTTGATCAGCTCCGGGAGCCTGTTTATGTCCATAAGTTCATGTAAAACGGCCTCCTCGGTGATCGTCGCCCCGATCTGGTCTCGCATAGCTTGGGTCGCGAGGTGATCGGCGCTTCTGTTCCAATACCGTTTCACGTGCAATAGCTCGTGGTTGGGATAGTCTTTCAGTGCCTTCATCACCCGATCATTTAGCAACTTCAGCCGTGGTGCCTTACAGTCGATCTCCCCGGTGATCTGCCTTATCACCAGGTTGTAGTCACCATATATGATGATCCGCCCTTTCTGTTGTGATGACAGCAGATCAAGACATAGAAGTAGACCCCGATATTCTTCCTCGTTGACCGTTATGTAGGGGGTGAAATCGGTGGCGGCTGCGACTATAGACCATTGTGGTAACTTCCA
>CM047583.1:23520522-23531208 GCA_026184515.1 Peronosclerospora sorghi
GGACTTCTACTTAGAAAAATCCTGCAACCAAAAGACTTCTACTTTTTTAGGCAAATCCACAACTAACCAATAATACTACCTCCCTATGGTCCCTAATGTACCCACACAAAATTACCAAAGTCAGGTGACTCACCCAAGACCGGCGTTCTTGATACTCCTTGAATTTGATAGGCTAAAAAGCCCCCCTTGTTTAGACCAATCCGAAATTCGACCAACTGCCTTGACCAAAAGTGACCAAATTTTTGGTACACTTCACCACAGCCGCCCCTGAGTCCGACCGTGTCGCACAACGATAACGGTCTGACTCACCCATCACTTGACCAACTGGACCTTGGTCACTCCCACTTCTTCACCATGGACCAAACATCTTCGACACCTGCGTCAGGTACTACCTTTACTGCACTTGATCTTCTTATGCTTCCCTTTGACGCTTGTTCTTGTCGTTCTTGCAGAAACTCTATTCGCCGAGTCGCCCCACCTTGTTTCGCCTGTCCGGTCGGCTCGGTCTGACAGCCCACGTAACTCTCATGCACTTCAAACATCGGAAGGGTGTCAGACCGAAGCCGACACGCGGATGAAGGATATGCTCGCAGAGAACACGCGTCTCAGGACCCAGGTGGCCCACCAGGCAACACGAGGTGCGCATCTTTAGTCTTTATCTTGTACTCTTCTTGACCCTCGTTTGTCTTCAGCTCTCATCCCTCCCAGCGTAGTCCAGGCAATAGGTGCCTTAGTTGACGCCGATAGGCAGTCCAACGATCATGTTGGACAGCTCCGACACATTTTGGAGGAGCTGATAAGCGCGCGCCATGAGCTGTCCCGTCTGGAGGCTCATCAGTACCATCTCCGGGATCAACTTGCACTTGTTCGTCGGCAGCAGCTGGACGGACAGTTTGAAGCGACTCCACTGTGCATGAAAGGCGACGACCTCGCGCGACGCATTGCCTAGTTGCAAATTTCCATTCAAGACCAGACCGGGAAGGTCCGGTCTTATCAAGACAAGTCAGACGCTTGGACGCTAGAGTCGGGTCGTCGTCAAGTGGCACTAGACCAGTGCCGCCAGCGCTTGTTGAACTTGCTACCTCCGTGTTCGACTGCTTCCTCCAGCGTAGATTGGTCCGCATCGGCAACCTTAGTCGCTTCGGGGCAAGACCAAGACCGCTTGAAGCAGGACAAAGACCGGCTTCGTTCATTGGCTGATATTCAGCAGTCTGAAATTAAACCAAAGTCAAAGAAGCGTGCGGACGCGCCGAGTAGCTCGAGGGCGCGGGGCACTGCGCGCGGACCCGGAATCGGGGGGAAGCGTGCAGTGTCCCATAAGCGAGCCAATACACAGGCGCTTCTCATGGACTCGGACTCGGACATGGACGACATCTACAGCCCCTCGGAAAGTCTAGCGCCCTCGCGCCGTACTGCAAGTCGCATCCAGCACACAGGGGTCTCGTCTGAGGAGGACTCCAGCGAAGGGTCCGGCGATTCCGAGTTCATGGTCCCCATCCAGTCCAAATCACAAACGAATTTGCGTGACAGTTTCGTCCAAGTGGCGTCGACAGTGGGGTCAGAGCAGAAGACCGGTTTGCCAAGTGACGCTGCACCAGTATCAACATCCGCGACGCCGGCGCCTTCGGTTCTCCCCGGGACATCCGGACTTCACAAGTACGCCCTATTAAAGAACATGGCGGTTGACACCATCTCCCTTCCGCCGCGGACGTTTGAAGTCACTTGGCCGTGGTCGTCGGGGCAAATCGGCTGTTTACGCCGGTCTACCCTGACCAAGCAGCTTCTGGCCCGGTCTTTCTCTCGTCCGGACTCCTGGCTTTTTCCACCGGCCAAGAAAACCCCTTCCGCGTCTGCATGGAGGGCGGACCTGATTACGTTGGCGCAGATCTCCCGCCTGTACGGCTATGAACCATGGAAAATCTTCGAACAATCCAAGATAGGACTTGTGTCCACTTGACTCCATAGATCGGCACTTTGCTAGGCCGGGTGAAGAATTTCAACAGGATCCACGGCCAAGCAATTTGGGAAGCGTCCCACTACTTGGTGCTTCCTCCCGACCGGGTGCGACAAGATCCGGGCCTGGAGACGTTCCAGAGCAAGCGCAATCGACGTCGAATTCGAGCGGGCGAGGCTTGGTAATCCCTGTGCCAGTACATTTTGGACGGGATGCGAGATCGCGAGTGTGACTTCAACGTGTTCTTGTACCCGGTGTTCCTCCACATTCCGAGGCGTCGCGTTGAGAAGACCAGACTGCTGGCAACGACGGAATATGGTACCCCGGTATTGATTGCGCTGAGCCGGTCGCGGACCTCAAGGATGCTTTGGTCCAGCTTGACCGGAAGGACCCCTGGCGTAACCAGTTTCAGGATCAAGTGAAAAATCATCCGTCGATGGTCATCGGCCGTCTGTGGGGCGATAGCAAGTGAAGTCGCAGGTAGTCGACCAGATAACTCGTAATACGTGTCATCATTTCTTTTTCATATGTCCGATCGTCAAATCACTTGAACTAATTTTACCACTCTCTCCATAGTTGCACCGAAAACGTTATCGTAAACAGTTCCACTCCCATCACGAAAACTAGTCATCACATTCATCATTCCGCTATTCCAATCCGTCACAGTTCATCACAATTTCACATAAACTCCGGACTTTCCACATCTTCACACCGGTCTAGACCGACCGATGCTACTTCGTGTCTTGGTCTTGGTCTTCATGGGTCTGCATCACTGCGAAGCGATTACGAATGACTCGTTCTCGTTCGAACTCTCGTAGAAGAGCCCCACAATTCAAGTCGAGCTCGTCGACCCAAGTTGATTCATCATGGTCCTTCCATCGGACCAGGTACTCTCGGTGAGTCCGACCAAACCTGGTCTTCTTGGTCGACCGAACATCCAATACCTTCTCCACTTCAAACTCGTCTTCCTCTAATGGTCGTTCCCAACTGTCCTCCGGCAGTAACGCTTCATCGAAATCAAATCTTTTTTCTTCGTCTATCAGACAGGAAGTTTTGGGTCGATCAGGAAATTCTCGGACCAGCTTCAACTTGGACACATGCACAATCGGGAAGAACTTGTAATCTGTACCAGTTGTTACTAGACGGGAAGCGTGCTCACCAATCATCTCGGCAACACGGAAAGGGCCGTGCCCCATGTGATCCAGATTCTTCGCATAGCCCTCTTTCACTCGTTCTAGGTATAGCCATACCCTCGCCCCTGGTTCTATACGGTGGGGTCGGACCTGGTCATTGGTCCGGTCTGCCCGGTCTTGTGTGGCCTGACGCAGCTTTTTGTTGACGACTTCTTTTGCATGCTGGTAGTGTTTCTGGACCTGCATGCGCCAGCGTAGAGCATCGCGATCGCGGGTCCGGGTGCAACCGATAGGTATTGCAGCTTCCAGTGTCGACCGAGGGTCCCATCCATATGTCAGATAAAAAGGCGTTTATCCTCGGACCCGATCGGTCGACGTGTGGAGTGCAAACACCAGCCTTTCTGCATACTCGTCCCAATCTCGCTGGTCTGGGTCAGCAACATACATCTTGATCGCCCTCGTTATGGTCTGCACCATGTGTTCCGCCGATCCATTTGCATGTGGACGATATGCCATCGTCGCACTCTGTTTCTGGCCCAGCATGTTATTGAACGACCGGAACACCTCGGCCATAAAACCGGGTTCCAGATCGTGCCTGATGACCTCGCTGGCGCCGAATCTTCGGAACACACATTCTTCGTATCTCTGGGCGATCTGCTCCGCAGACCGAGATGCACTTGCCTTCGCAATAACTAGACCAGTGAACAGGTATACCCAGATCAGCAGCTCAGTGTTGCCGCGCGTCGATCTAGGTAGTGACGGTATGTGGTCCATCTCTATGACCTGGAAAGGTAGTTAGCTTCGATATTTCCGGGCGATCGCCCCTTGATTACCGGTCTACCCTTTCCGGTCTCGCAATCCGTGCAACAGCCCACATATTTCTGCACACTGCGGAAAAGACCTCTCCAGTGGAAGTGGGACCTGATCTTGTGATAGGTCCTGCCTATACCCTGATGTCCCCCTTCTAGACTCACGTGATAGTGATGAAGGACATCCGGCTGCAGCAACTCGGGGATCACTAATTTCGCCAATCGGTCCCGGTCTGCACTGCCTTGGTCGGCATCGCGGCAGTAATACAATATTCCATTATCATCCACTTCGTAGCTATCCGCGATCTTGATGCAATCTTCTCTTGATCGTTCGTCAACTTGGACAGTTCAACACGCAGATTGGTCTTCAGGTTCATAATCCATTCTTCTTCGTCCTGCGCCTTGAGTATCCGTTCCATCCTTAACTGTTGCACTGCGTATTCGTTCAAAATTTCCTTCGGGAACGGTCGGAGAGACTTCGGAGCTTTCGATCTAGTCGCGACCATCACATGCACCTGGACTGGGGCGTTCTTGGGTCCGATCACTTCTGGGAGCCTGTTTATATTCATCAATTCATCCAGAACGGCCTTCGCGGTGATCGTAGCCCCGGTCTGGTCTTGCATGGTCTTGGTCGCGAGGTAGTCGGCGCTTCTGTTCCAGTCCCGTTTCACGTGCAATAGCTCGTGGTTGGGGTTGTACTTCAATGCCTTCATTACTCGATCATTTAGCGTCCGTAGTCGTGGAGCCTTGCAGTCGATCTCTCTGGTGATCTGCCTGATCACTAGGTTGGAGTCACCACATATGATGGCTCGCCCCTTCTCTTGCGACGACAGCAGGTCCAGACATAGAAGTAGACCTCGGTACTCCGCCTCGTTAACAGTAATATCCGGCGTGAAATCGGCAGCGGCTGCAACTATAGACCATTGTGGAAACTTCCACAATATGGCATTATAGGCGCCGACCTTCTTCTTCACTCTTGCCGATCCGTCAAAACTTAAGACCAAGAGCTCTTCATCATGGTCGAGGGTCGGTGGCGGTCTCGAAACTGACTGCCGAGGTTGCTTCCTCGGGGCAATCGCTATCAATGCCTCGTCCACTTCAGACCGAGGGGTGATACTGGCAGCTAATGTGCCCAATATCTCTTCCTCGCCCCTGGTGCACTTAACGACCTCGAGGGTACACTGCGACAAGACCGCCGACCATCTGCCTAGACGTCCGTCCATCCCATTGGCTGATAATAGCCCGGCCAAAGTAGACCGTCTTGACAGGACCTTTATAGGTCGGCCGACCAGCAGGTTGTAACACACATCCAGAATTCGTAGCAACGCCAGAACTTCTTTCTCGACAATTCCATAGTTCACTTCATTTGGCTTCAGCGTTCTGCTCGTGAACGTGACGGATGGTACACACCATCATGATCTTGTACTAGAGTGGCCAAAATGGCCCACTGAATAGCATATACAATAATGGTCGGGACCTTTTCGGGATCGAAATGCTTCAAAATCGGTGCCGTCACCATCTTAGCCTTCAACATACCAAAAGCAAAATTTGCACGCTTTATATGGTCTTCGGCCTCCACTTGCGGACAATCTGCAGCAAGACCAGAGTCGGCGCCCCCATGTAAAGTTGCCCGGTCTTCTTCGCGCAACATATGATAGTCAACTTCCCGGAGCTCGTACAGCACAGCCGCGTAGATAGAAAAGTCTTCAATGAATCGGCTATAATAATTCAAGCTTCCCAGGAAGGACTGCATTGCCTTCAGCGATCTGGGGAACGGGAGGTTACTCAGCGAATCCAGGTCCTTGGGATTAGCCTCTAGACCATTGTTCGAGACCATATGGCCTAAATAGGCGACCTTAGACATACCCCAAAAACTTTTCACGGCACTGATAGACAGGTTCCAGCGGTCGCATGTCTCTAACAATCGTTCAACCTTCTCGCACATATCGTTCCATGACGAGGAAGGTATCAGAATGTCGTCGATGTACAACCGCCTCCCTAGAACGGACGGTCCTCTTTCCCGATCGGGTTCACCCTCTCAAAACACATCATAATTTTCAACGGGGTCCCGATCGGTCTTGATCTTGAAGTGTCCGTACAATGCGTTATCTATCAGCCTTTGATAGATTTGGGGCGCTTTCTTCAGACCGAACGGCATACGATTCCACTCGAAAAGACCAAACGGTGTCACAAATGCGGAAATCTCACGGGCTCGATCAGTCATAGAGACCACCCAAAATCCACTTGCCATATCTATCGAACAATACCACAAGGTCTTGTCCAGGTCTTCCAACAAATCATTAATCAGCGGCATCGGGTACACCATAAGTTTAGTTAACCGATTTACCAGCCGATAGTCGATGCACAGTCTAATGTCAACGCCGTTCTTCTTGATAACAATTACGATCGGCGAGGCCCATGGCGAGGTCGACGGTCTAATAATCTTGGTGACCAACATTCCTTTAATGAGATCAGAAAGCTTTTCACGGTACTGTGGCGCCACGTGTCGACATCTTTGGGAAATCGGCTTGGCATCTCCAACATCAATATCACAAATCGCACCACGGGCTGCAGGTGGTAAAGCGTTGCCCTTTCCGATCAGCAGATGTCTTTTCTTCCATATGATATTCTTCAACTGCTCGATCGGGTCTGGACTGTTAAGGTCTTGATCACCCACTTGTAAATCATCCATTGTAACTTCTGGCGAGTCTGCAGACACTTCAGGGAGGACTGCCATTTGGCTTTCCAGCTCCTGAATGTACTGTTCCCCTCCTTCATGTATACAGACTTGTTCAACTTCTGGGGCGATGTCACCTAAACCATCTGGACCGGCTGAACGCCCCTGGTCTTGATCGACGGGCTGTCCTTCACTGATATCGGTCTGATCAGGAATACCGTCATGGTCCGACCTAGCAATTCATGTTCCCCTTCTTCCGTTTCTTGTTCCGCTGTCGTCTGTGTAGCCGGTGCGTATACGCACGGTGCGGCTAGCGCACAGAAGAAGACTTTCCTTAAAGCGGTGTTCGCCGCTACTTAGCCGATACGCCCTTATTAAGGGCTTAGTAGGAGAGAGCCCTCCTACTCGGGGCCAAGATTCCCGGGTTAGTTTACTCTAGCCTTTACTAGTGCCTTAACGGCAAGGCTCCCTTACAAAGGGTGTAGCTAAGGGGAGGGCTCCCCTTACGCTACGGCACTCACTACACGCACGACCGGTCGAGGTCGTGCGTCTGTACTAAAGAGTGAAAAGTAAACTGAATATATTTAATATGTAATTATTTAAACTAATATAAACTATATGTAACACTAAGTAGAATATTCCTAATTCGTACCTAGCTAAAATGTAGTGTACACACCTGTGTACTGACACGTGGATAGCTGACACACCACCACACCAAGGGCCCATGCCCTGATTGGTTAAAATAACCAAAGGTTCGAAACCTTTCAACCCGGCCAATACTGGCCTCAACCGTGGTGTACTCATGTACACCAACACTCAGTGCTACCCGAATGTAACCCCGTTACATCCTCCCCCATCAAGACTATTGCTTACGCAATAATCAAAATTTTGTTGGAGAACTCCAACGCCAGTTCCCCTGGCCATCCATATGTACACCTCTAGTGGTGCTATGGCGTCTCCTCTAGAAGAGGTAGACTACTCCGAAAACTCGGAAGTGGATGCCTTTGGGGATACCTCCCCAATGGTGAGCCGCTCCGACAGCGCCGAACGGCGTTGTCGGCAGCCTAATCCCTTCCCCACACGTAAGGAAAATGCACTAACCAGTGCGGCACCCCTGCCCGTATCGGATGATACATCCGAATCGCCAAAGGCGATCATCACTAATGAGCTGGACGCAGCTCAAGACTCCCAAATTGCCGCACAGGCACTAAGGGCTGCGTTACGCGCCCCCAAACGCCTGTCAAGGGCGGCTTATAATTTCGATGGTCCTCGTGACCATCCAAGATGGTACAGGCGTTTGGTAAGGACTAGTCTAGCGTCCTGTACCCCTGGCCCCGCGGCTGAACAGCCGTACCAACGCGAACGCCGTGAGAAAATCCGGCAACAACTGCTTACACAAAAGCAGTTCAATAGCGTCTCGTACCGAGAGCGCTTAAACAGGCAGGCACAAGGTGCCCCTGTTGAGAACATCCGTGAGGTTCCTTTCGTTCTTTCTCCAGGAGAAAGTGCCGATGACGCAGAGAAGAAGTTCCGCGCTTAAGCGGAAGGGGAGAATCTTCTCCCCAGCTTTGATGAGCTGCATGACAGCTATTCCCGTCGAGACATTTGGGTGGAGAGGGTGTTGCGCCTGACATTTGCCAAAGCCAAAGCGATGGAGCAACTACGTGCTCCGTATCGCACACGCTACGCCAGCGTCCCTGTCTCCACCATGGTGTACGGAGACAGTGTGGTCGCCACATCTGCCTCCGGCCAACTCCCACTTATTGGGAGTGAAGAGGCTTCTCATGCCCCTCTGGTCGTTGACCTACAGCGGGATTCTCCCTCTCAAAAGCGTCAACGACGTCGCGGCAATCCTGCCGTAGGGGAGTCTCGAACTCCCACGCACTCTGTGAGTGTGGATAACCTTTCCACTTCACCAGATACTGGGTTTGACCCCGATTATGGCGCCGCACCATCAGCCGCTCCACATGAAAGTGTGGAGTACTCTCCGCCTCGAGCATTGGAGGAGGAGGTCGCACAATTGCAACGTGAGATTCGCGCGCGCTGTGATCGACACAGCCTTCGCATCCATGATCTCCACGAGGGGATCCGCGATGAGCGGGATGCCACTGATCGCTTCGAGAGGCGGCTTGCCTCTCTCAAGACGACCGTTGCGGAGCTTCGTGGTCGCATTTTAGCCTTTTCGGGCTTCCTTCGCCCTTCGGTGCCTTACGGCTATCCGCCTTTCCACCCTCCTCCAGGAGGGGCCCCGCTTCCGGGTCCTGGTATGGCTTAAGCATACCTACATAAAAGGTTGGATGCGTACGCATCGCCTTCGGGATGTCTAAGGTGTACGACAAGCCCTTTCGGGCTAACACCTTAAAGGGGCCCACAAACCTGGGGCGCAGTTTATTGCGCAACACATTTGAAACTGCATGTGTAGGAAGATTTTTAGCGTTTAATAAAACACTTCCTACCACTTTGTACTCACTTTTGTTACGCCGCCCCTTGCGGTAATCTTGCTACTTCTGCTTGTCTTGGCTTTCCGCCATGGCATCGCAGACGTGTCGTAAGACACTGAGGAGCGTCGATAAAAACTTATCGATGTGCTTTCGCACAGATACAGGGCTGACATCGGGGAACGGGTAATCCTCCCCCCTCAAGCACTGGGCCACACACACGTGGCGTTAACGGAACCCTCGGATTCACCAATCCGTTCACGTAAACGGGGTAAACCCCGTAGATGCATGTACCGAATTGTTGATAGCAAATTCAACCATCGGGAGCATCTCACTCCAACTCTTTGGAGAATCCCGACATAAACTCCGGAGAATATCCTCCACAACGCGATTAACGTGTTCCGTCTGACCGTCCGTCTGCGGATGATCCGCAGTGGACACGAGGAGCTTGATGCCTAGCACCTTAAACAACGCGCTCCCCGGAATTGTCCCGTAAAACGGGGATCCCGATCCGACACAACGGAATCGGGTAGACCATGTTGTCGAAAGACACGGTCTAGGAACACTTTCGCTATTTCTTGTCCATCTATGGACTCTGGCACCGCCTCCAGGTGAGCCATCTTGCTCAGACGGTCTACAAAGACCAATATGCCGGTGTTCCCGGCCTTATCCTTCGTAAAACCGAAGATAAAATCCATGCTAATGGATTCACAACACTCCGTTGGAACCGATAAGCTCGCCAAAGGCGCAGCTAAACTTGCGGAGGGTTTAACCCTCTGACACGTCTCAAAGGTGCTTATATACGCACCGACCCAATTATACATATTGGGCCACCAATACAAAGCGCTTAAAGCGCTGTAGGTCTTATCCCGACCTAAATGTCCCCCGGTAGGGGCGTCATGTGCCTCAAAGAGGACTCTATACTTCAGTTCCTCATTATGAGGAACTACCACCCGCGGAGTGTCCTCCGCGCTCGTGATATAAAATAGCAGACCGTCACAGTACATGTAACGGTGTAAACGAGCTTTAGCTCGACTTGACAGGGTTGGCTCAGACGATCCAAGACCCTTTTCACCCAACGCGCTGATAAGCGCCGTACATTGTGGGTCTTTCTCATACGCCTGGCGTATGAGATCCACCACAGAGGTGGTGGTGACGAATGTCGCGTGAGCGAGCTCGTAATCGGGACGACGCGACAACGCGTCTGCAAGCACGTTCTGCTTGCCAGGTTTATACTTAACCTCAAAGTTGTACTCCGCAAAGAAGGAGAGCCAACGGGCCATCCGTTGCGAGAGATGAGGCGACTTTGTCGCTGTCCGTAAGGACGCGTGGTCAGTATAAACCACGAACGGCTTTGAGCCGAGTAGGTGAACCCTAAATTTGACAAGACATACTTCATTGCAAGTAGCTCCTTGTCATGAACGGGATAATTCCGTTCTGAAGCTTTAATCTGCCTCGACTCAAACGCAATTACGAGTTCCCTTCCTTCATCGTCTTCTTGTAACAAAGCACATCCGATTGCGAAATCGGAGGCGTCACAGACGACACTAAATGGTTTCCCAGAGTCTGGGAGAGCAAGAACGGGAGCTTTTAACAAGCTCCCCTTAACCGCTTCAAAAGCGTTTTGGTGTTCGGTTTTCCAACACCAATCAACATCCTTCTTAAGAAGGTCGGT